>JBBELK010000040.1:2400000-3000000 GCA_037783545.1 Henricia sp. BOLD:AAB3569 | reverse complement strand
CGACATTCAATAAGGAGCTGTTACTTATTCAATATTCAATAAGGAGCTGTTACTTATTCGACATACAAATGCACAGGAAATTTTATTTCAAAGGGTCAAATGCCCCACCGTGGGGCATGAAAAACGTGACCAAACCCCCACCTACCGGGTAGGGGGTGGGGCAGTGCGGGGGAGAGGGTGGGAGAAACAATTGATAGGTGCATATGCCATAAGTAACAGCTCCTTATTGAATGTTGAATAAGTAACAGCTCCTTATTGAATATTGAACGTCGAACGTCGAATGAGTAACCAACTTTACACCGGTGTATTACCGGCTTCCGTGTATGGTGTCATGACAACCTGAAGCAAACGGCGACGCCTTCACATTCCGGTGAATTTCTTGAGAAGGTACTTGAGAACTTTATTCTATTCAATGCCAAGTGCAACAGATTGTTTATTGCGCCAAGAGAGAACGGAAAGTAAAGCCCGCCACGTTAGGAGCCGCGCCACGTTGGGGGACATCAACAATTTAGACAGAGTCATACTCATACTCAGTCATAGACTGATTTACTCATTTAGCCCCGCGAGCAGTGAGGTTCCGAAAACCGAAGCACTGCTCGCGGGGCTAAGACTGATTCTGTCCCTACGCCTTACTGCTTACCGAATACCGTTTTCAACTCACACTCCAAGTTTTAACCACCTGAAAACGTAAAACTACATCACGACTGACGTTGTAATCGCCGCGTTTGTTAATTCTGTGTTGTTGTTAAAGCCAACAAATTGCCAAGAAATTTATATTTTTACCTTTCTTAACAAAAGTTCGTCTGCGCGCGCGCGCTGCGGACAAGCATGTGGTTTAGCGCCACCAAGAGGTTGAAAGAAGCCAGACTGGTTTCCAGTCCACATCCAATAAATTATGAACGCGAATATTAATCTGGTTCCCAGTCCATGTAATTGTAATAAGTCCAATTAAGGTAATGTGGGGACCGGGTTTATCAAAAACCTGGCTGCCCAACAAAAAAGAAGGAAACCAAACGCATAGAATAGAACACAGTGCTGGTGGAAAATTGCGTCAGCCTCACCCACTTCGAGCCTTATCTTCGATCCGCCCTTCGGCTTCCTTGGAACACAATTTAGACGTTGTTGAAGCATTGTTTTATTCCAGACCAAACTTCAAGTTTGGTCATATTTTTCAGAAACATTTGCAGGTGTGAACGGCACATAAAACATTAGCAAACAACAGCAAACTTCACCAAACCGTGTTTGCCGGTGTTTGGACATATGCTAGAAAGTTTACATTTTGTTCGCTCGTGTTTTATGTCTGAACCAATCAGGAACCAGTTTCAGGTAATGTGATTAGAGCCAGCCAATTGTGTCCACATGGTTGTTCAAGAAGTTTGCATCTGTTTGCCAATGTAGGCACACATAAAAACATCAGCAAACATACCTGTTTGGTGATGTTTGCAAACAAAAAGTTTGCAAGTGTTTGCCAGTGTATAGCCCCAAGTAGGCTTGGTCGATTCCACGCGGGAATCGAGTAGAATCGATTCCACCTTAGGAATCGGAATCGCGATTTCAGATTTTTGAGAAATCGATTCCCAGTAGATTCGATTCCTCGTGAAACTTGCCGATTCCAGAATTCCACATTATAGGATCGTGTGTGTGGCACGGGCCGACATCATTTTATAGACGTTAAAGTGCCGCTCGGTGCCAAAAAAAATAGGTCGTCGTCTGCACAATATGCAGTGTCGTCAACGTAATCCTGGTTTTCATATCATCATCGCAACAAACGCTGACAGTACCGCAAACTAGACGTAAACTGCAATGAACGCAAACAGTACTAACGCAGACAGCAAAGTTGAACCAAGTTTTACTGTGTCCGTCGATTGTTTCCGCCAGTGTTTGCATTGCAGTTGTTTGTGTTTAGTCTGCTTTGTGTGTTACGATGAGTTTTAATCGCGCTAAATGTAGTTATAGGGAGGTTTATATGCACGTAAAACGCGAGCGTGAACGCGAAATTCTGTCAGCACCGGTCACCTCATGAGAAGGTCTTAGAACTCGGGTTCGAATCTTGGTCACATCAAAAGTTTTATCTCGCCACGAAAGTCAAAGATGTAGATTTTTGTTTTCATCTGTTCTCCTCAGAATAATGACCAAGACTAGTAGTGTTCAGAGCATTTCACGTTCGCGTTTGCGTTTTACGTGTATCTAAACATCCCTAATGTTTCCCGCAAAAAAATGGAATCGATTCTGAATGGAATCGCGATTTTTTTTTATTCGGAGTCGACTCCGAAAATGCTGGAGTCGAGACTCCCAAGCCTACCCCAGGGCTTGGTTAACGGCGTGACTGCAACTAAACATGGTCAGTAATACAAATCGTATTATTGGTGAAGTTCTCTTAAAGGAACAGGGTCATTTTACCGATTACGAAAACTATCCACAAAGAAATGACGAATGCGTTATCAATGTTTTGTGCTAACTCGTGTCACTCCTCCCCTAATTTATCGGTAATTTTTGACAAAGTCCATCAAGACAAATAGCAAACGAGAAAATAGGGATCTGGAAATTAAAGTTCACGGGCCAATTTCATAAAGCTGTTAAGCAGAAACATTTCGTTAATCCATAATATATTTGCTTTGAAGAAAATGGGTTAGTAGCCAAAATCATAGGTGATGCCTTATCGCTATAGTGTAATCCGAACAACATTTAGTGAGCCCGCCCTCTTGTGGTTATTCCATTGTTACTGCGGTGTATTTTTATTGTGACGTCATGTAAATACACCGCAGTTTTTATTCGTCGGATTAGTCTATACATAGATTGGTTCCCGATCCCTATAGATTCGTTCGCTTATTGCGAATATATATACATATATTCTCCTGTGTGGAATATGTGGACGGGAACCAGTCTAGTCTATACACCCTTGCTGAGAACACAAGCTGAAATACAATTGTCGCTCGTACCCACCGCCTTACAAACAGTCGAGCTCACGAATATTTTTTATGCCCTCAAATTCTTTTTTTTTATTAGAGAGAGTTGCGAGCTGAACGAGTGTGCATGGTCTTGTGTAGAATGTGGCCATCGCCATGATGTGTAGTATTTTTTCTTCCAACTATAAACATTTTGGACAATGTAGCTCCTAAAAGTGGCCCTATTTTGCCCAGTAGCGTATGTGCCTTTTTTTTTCCAAAATGGACGCTGGTCTGTTTCGCAATTTTCACTGTTGCAGGGGTAGTTTCGTTTCAAGTGGAAATTATGGAATAAAAGTGACGGATTACCCTCATAAAATTAAACAGAATTGAAAAGATGAGACTTCAATGAGTATTTTGGTTGTTGTCCTGAGAAGCTAAGAGAGTTGTGGGTATTTTTAAATGACTTTTGAAAATGGGGCATTTAGCAAAAATAATAATTTACAAACGGTTAGACATGTCTTGGTATCATAGTCTTGAAAGTTCGACGCACTAGACTGCTTGGCCATAACACCCCATCCTAAGCAATTCAATTAAAATGTGGGTATTTCCATAAAAACGGGAGCCAAAGTGTGACATTTTGATGCATTTGTAAAAATGGCCTTTTCAAGTTAACAAAATTGTTTTTATAACATCTGTGCAATTTCTAAATAATGTAGAATATTTAGAATAATTTACAAACGGTTAGACATGTCTTGGTATCATGGTCTTGAAAATATTCCAGCATATTTCAACTCTTGATATTACATTTCAAGTCTTTTTGATCAGTTTCGTTCTAAAAAGGGTAGTTGCTGATTTTACCCAGCTGTAGAACCTTGACTTTATCGATTCAAATTTCATTATGAGCAAAATTTGTTACATTTTAAGCGACAGTTTCAAAACGTCACACTTGCATTTACAAGATCGCACTAGTTTATTGAATCGTTCTCATTATGTTTTGGGTAGTATCAACAGATATTGGTGGTGTTCGATTCATGAGGTCGTATTCTTTATATGCCGAGGATAGTCGTTCTCTGAAGTCCAGTAATTATTTTGTTTAAATGACCCATATCCCAAGCAGTGTTCAGAGCATCCCGTTCTTAAGGGCACAGGCTCGTCAGCAATGCGCGCGCGCCAAATTCGTGCCACGAAATACGCAGCTCCATAGCAAAAGCATGGAGCTGCATATTTCGTGGCACGAATTTGGCGCGCGCGCATTGCTGACGATCCTGAGCCTTTAATACCAAAAGCCCACAGCTAATATGAAACAAATTAGGCCTATTGTTATTTACGTCAATTTGCCATTCAACGGTCAACAAAACCAATGCACAGATATTGGACAAAGCTAAATATAAATACCGAAATAATATTACAATTAATATTATTCTGAAAGCCATCATCCTGTGTGATAGTTTTATTTCTTAAGCGGGCCTCCTGTGCGATATTTGCTACGAATTAGGTACGATTAGGTGCGATTTGGTACGATTAGGTGCGATTTGGTACGATTAGGTGCGATTTGGTACGATTGTGTATAGAGTCTACACACAATCGTACTCAATCATATTTTAATTCGTGGCAAAAATCGCACAGTGGGAGGCCCGCTTTACACATTTTCGAGCGTCACCCGCTCCTCGTCAGGTAAGGTAATATTACAATCGTCCCCTTATGTTCAAAAATGGAGAAAAACAAGGCTAAAAGTTTCATTGTATAGCGGAAAAATCCGAAACTCCAGCATAACTAGTAATCTTATAGAATTATGTTACTTTAAATATTACACCTTGTAAATGTTGATGCATGGGCCTTATGCTCCTTGATCTCCTGGGTGGGCCAAAAACTGAACTCATTTAGCAAAAAAAATGATAGGATGTTCTGGTTTTAAGTGGACTATATTATCATCTCGAATCTTTCTCCAGATCCCCCCCCCCCCCCAAAAAAAAACCCCAAAAAACACAATCACGCATATAAACATAATGTACTTGGAACCGTCACTAAGAATTTAGCGCTTGCATTCCAAATTTCCACGAAGTGGGTACCGGGTCTACGCCCCCCTTTAGAATGTATCCCCCCCCCCTTCTCTTTTTTGACCAAATCATGGATTCACATCTGAGACTTTTTCCTTACTAAAAACAAAAACAAAAATCCAATTTTCATAGAAAACGAGGGTCTCGGTGCTTTCTTTGTGATAACAATTTTGCAAATGAAAAGACGCGTGACGTAATACAATGGCTCGACATCTGAAACGAGGCTGACAGTGCTAATTTAAATACTTACAGTGTGCAAGAAGAGACAGGAAGAAGACGAGGCCAAGGAAACGTCTGTTTGCCAGCCACGCCATCATCTTGACGATTTGATGATGACTGGACGTCTTAGCACTGTAGAAACTGCGTCCAGTATAGCTCTTAGATATCTCAATATGAAGTTTAGTTGGAAGCAAGCTTAACTTAAAGACTGATTGGCAAGCAGCAGGTCCGTTCCACCTACTCTCTCGTCAAATATCGTTTTGAGAATGTTTCCCAAAACTTGGTAATAATAAGGAGCAAATTGCAGACAGGTGTCTACAAACTGATCACTTCTACGTCCGCATCATGCGATGCCATGAACGTAAATGTGCTGCCTCTGTTGAACTTAATGTCGCACAAGGCACGTATACCTTACCTTAATGGGTACAGTTAAGATTACGGATCGGTAGTCCGTACCAAGCACCAAACGATAAGGTATGGGATACGCCCCTTCAACTGGCCTCGGAAAAACACAAATTATCGTTGATAATCACTTAATAATTGCTAAACACACAGCGCACAAATCATGCCGATCAGAGCTATATAGGTCGATCTATACCCGTCTCGAAAATGATTTGTGCTGACTTAACACAAAGATAACTATAGCACTGGTGCAATGCGGCGCACTTCTTAATAAAAAGAAGTCATGTCTTTTAACAATTAAAAGCTAGCCCTACATTGGAACAAAAGGCCCATTGGGGTGTTTCATAATATAATGAAATCTCAAGTTCATGCATTTTAACTAGTTGTTTAGCAGTATAAGTGTCAGCTATTAGATCTGTTTGTAATGTCTTGTGTGTTGGGCATTGCCAAGCTTATAGGCCCGGGCCGCGTACACCCATACATTTCTATTTGAAAAAGTCGTTTTGGAAATATTTGTAGCCTACATAATTATGTAATCAACCAGCCAATGTCCCATGCATAACACCAATTTTGGTGATTTATCACTTTTATATCCTATATCTGACAAAATCCTCTGATGAAAAATACTTGCAACATGGCTTCTTCTCATAAGGTTTGGTATAAGTGCACTGGTTTAAAATCTGTAAAGATATGGTTATTTAAAGTCGCTTAAAATAGCAGGACTGCCGTTTCAAGATCACCTTGGGACGGTAGTTTGCACCATCACCCTCATGAACAGTCAATATTTGTATATTAATTGGAAACACACCCATTATCTTTTACCCTGCTTTGGCGCTTCTCAAACCACTGAAATCTATACAACTTACAATCAATAGTTGGCACAATGGAAAATAAAATTTCTCACATTTTCGTGTTGCAATGGCATTGAACAATGCAATTAAAGGCACAAGCTCGTCAGCAATGCGCGCGCGCCAATTTGTGCCACGAAATACGCCGCTCCATAGCAAAGGCGTGGAGCTGCGTATTTCGTGGCACGAATTTGGCGCGCGCACATTGCTGACGAGCCTGTGCCTTTAATGATGCTGGTCTCAAACTCAATTTCATTCTTTGTATTCTTATAAGTTAAGCGGCCTCCCACTGTGCGATTTTTGCCACGAATTTCCTACGTCTATAGACAGTATCTGGTAATCGTACCAAATCGTACCTAATCGTTGGAAATTCGTGGCAAAAATCGAACAGTGGGATGCCCGCTTAAGATGTCTTAAAAAAATATAGTCCCTTGAAGAATATAGTCCCTTTGCACCGGCAGCCATGACAGGGGCAGGTTTTCATATTTAAATGTTGTGACAATAGATTCACAAAGTGTCTATACTCGTGCCTGCTGACGCACACTATATATGTGACTGCCTTCTGTCATGGCAGCACGTTGTAATTTAACATGATATAATTTTCCAGCTAATTCGACAATCTTAAGACAATTTCAAAGTCCCACTTTTTGTAAGCCCTTCAGAATGACCAGGGGGAGGAACCAGTCGTGAACTTGTTCGATTGGTGACTACTGTGCCTTGTACGATTTCTCATTCTTGTGTACATACGAACTTTAAACGCAATTATCAGATAATTTAGCATTTTATCAGCCAAAATTGAACTGTGTAATTTACCCAAAAGGTGATTAGCTCGAGAATAAATATGAAAAACAATCCGTGTCTAAATTTATCCGTCCGCGACACAGGGAGTCAGGCACGAGATACAAAACTCCCTCTTGCCGTGACATTGCACAATTAACCGTTACTCATCGCACGTTACAGTCGCTCATCGGTGACAGGCACTCGTAGGTACAACTGGTGTTGATACCAAGACAACAAATAAACCATTGTTTTTAGTTAATCAAGACGAGTAGATATCTTTAAATTTGGGGAGGGAGGTGGAAGCGGTAACAGCCAGGCCATAGAAACCGGGCCATAGAAACCGGATTGAAAAGGTGTCAGTTACGTATACGCGTTCCAAACCTCAATCTGAAGACGAGGCTTGGAAGGCATAAGTAGTCTGGAACCATTTCAAGCAGCAGCTTGAATTCAATAGAAGTGATACAGGAAGCCCGATTAAACCGTTCAAACGCGTAAATAGCGGACACACTGGCGGACGCATTGTCATTGACAAATTTCAAATTAAAACTGACAGCCTCGTTTCAGATGCTGAGCCATTGTATTACGTCACGCGTCTTTTCGTTTGGAAATTTTATCACAAAAGAAAGCACTGAGACCCTCGTTTTCGATGACAATTTGAAATTCCTCAAGAGTGACGTCATCATCTGTTTGGGCCCTATTTTCTGAAGCATTTTGCGCGTCTTTTTACGATTTTATTTTGTTAAGCATAGCACGAAAATTTTGTTTGAACGAGCGAGTACGCATTGGTACGGTAGGGAGTGTTCGTCTGCTTTAACCGTGTTTCGGTTAAAGCAAAATTTCAGCAATAATTACTGGTAATAATTACTGGTAATAATATTCATTATGGCTTGGTTATCAATATCACAAAAAGAAAACGTTTACCTACCGCTGATTGGGTTATGTCTCTGACCACTAAAGCGTCGGTTTCTCTTTTTAGCTTCCAATTTCTCGCGTTTGGCGACGAAAAAGATGGCGTCGCACGTCACATTATCACAGAAAAATGGCTTTGCACACGTTTCCACTGTACTATGGAGCTTTTTTTCGCTCTGTAGCTGTGTGGCCTATCGCGCGCGACGCGAAACGCAGAGCGCGCGCGACGCGCTGTTGTAAAAGTCCAAATTTGACCATGCACGATTCATGCACCTGACATTTCCAACTCGCAGCCAATGAGAAGCTCCGAGTCACCTGTGGAAAATTCCACTCGCGTGTTCTTCTGTGATACGCAGACCACACCTATGTCACATGTACGTATGGCCTGCGTATCACAGCAGAGCACGTGAATGGGATTTTCCACTCTGGGAAGTACGCAAATCCACCTTTTTAGGGAAAAGATTCGACATCGATTTCTTTAAAATGTGCCAGATATAATATCAATGTTTTATTGATTCGCACTTAGTATCCCAAAATAAAATTTGGATTTACATAATAAACTACAACAAATCGCAGAAAGCTAAAATATTAGAGACAATAAATTAAACATAAAAATTACTTTTTAAGCGTCGGGTTGGTCACAACAGCGAATGTAATAATGTTAAAACCTCTGTTTAATATTCTAGCATATTCTAGATCATTTCGTAGTGACACAACGATATAGTATACAACACAAATAACATTTCATATATTCTCAGAATGTAGCATTTCAAAATAAACCTTACTTGGGATGAGAGAAAAATCGTAAGGCCCTTATCGGGATTCGAACCGATACCTCCGACTCCCCAGGCAGATTCTCTACCAGCTGATAAGGCAGTAGGCCTATACCAACTGTGCCTTATAGCTCAGTTGGTAGAGCATCTGCCTAGTGGGTCAGAGGTCTCGGGCTCGAATCCAGATAAGGCCCTTACGATATTTCTCTCATCCCAAGATAAACCTTGTTAAATTTAGAATACAATATTTGTGTTATTTCTATGTTGAAACCTCTCCTTTTAATATTCTAGAATACTCGTTTTGAGCCGACACTTACGAAATAGCACAATAGCATTGCAGATATTCTCAGCATTTCGTTTTGGTAACAGTTAGAAAGTTTATTGGTATTTGTGCATATTTTATTTGAAAAAAAAAAAATACGAGTAAGAAAATTTTAAGATTTTGTGAGGAAACAAAACCTTGTTTTGCACACAAGGTCTGAAGCCATGATCAACTTCCCAATTATTTCTGTTATTTCTACCAAAATACTTTTTTAAAAACTACAATACCGTATGCATTTATATACAGTGAAGTGTGTAAACCATGCTTAACCCAACCCCCCCACCCCCCCCCCCCCAAAAAAAAACAAGTCAACTTCCCTTAAAAGTATAATAAAATATATTTTATGACATTTAACTTCTAATTAACACAAACTAAACATATTCCTCAGATTAAATTACATACCTTGTCTTATACAAACTTCTCAAAAATGTTCGGAAACTCAAGTTTGACTGACAATTTCTCTTTTGTTACAAAGTCATTTTCCTCGAATTTAGAATCATTGGAAAGCCCAGTTATTCCTCTTTACAATGATGTTACGATCAAGCAATTGGGGGATGTGAAGCACAGCTAAATACGGGGGTGTGTGTAAAGTGAAATGTCACAAAATGTACTGCTATTGTCTTACAGTGCATTTCCCTTTTGCTTGGGGGATGGGAATGTGTCAATGAACTTTTTGACAATAGCAATGCATTTTGTGACATTTCACTTTCCACCCGCCCCGTATTCAGCTGTGCTGCACATCCCCCTAATTGCTTAATCGTAACAATTATGTGAACTGTGGAAAATATGAAACCTTGGAGTCGGTTGTAAAAGATATTCACGTAAGTAACGAATGAGATAAATTTCAAAAATATTATACAGCCATTGTATAGAAGTATTACCGGTAGACCGATTCTGGGCAGTTTTCTAGGGGGGATCCCTTGGGAGGTGGGTTGTGGAGAATCCCCCAGACACAGAGTACCCCGTCTAATGGTCCCGCAAGGCCGGCCGTTTCCTTTGCAGTTAAAGGCCCGGGCCCCACCCGGGCCCGGTATTTTTACACATTGAGGAGTTTAGAACATACATATAATATAACTTAATATACTGTAGCTAGTACATCTTTTATTTACGGAAACTTATAATGAGAGCCTAAAAATTAACTTTGGTTTCCCTAAAATCCAAAAGGGGCAATGGAGTCAATTGCCTACTGGCCTTCCTAAAATCCAAAAGTCTTTTTTAATACTTGTGTTTAATAGCCGAGCTTAAATAGCCATTGGCTGCAACTTTTTCCCGGAATAATCTTTGTCACGAACCAATGAGACGAAAGAAAGTTCCGAAAAAAACGGAACAATCACATCCCCGAGTTTAAGACTATAGAGCTTCTGCACCGGCAGCCATGACAGGGGTCAGGTCTTCTTATTTAAATGATGTAACAATAGAACCACAAAGCACCTACTCATGCATGACACATGGTAACAATGTGACTGCCCTGTCATGGCCGCCGTGCAAAGGCTCTATTACATGATTGGAAAACTGTCAAAAACAGGAACAACAGCATTACATAAAAAGTAAAGAATAATGTTGCTAATCTGCCTTGTAGACATATCAGCCACATTCAAAGATGCAGTAATATTTCAGAAAACCTGAAAAATCCATGCATGGTTTTTGTGTATAAATGAAAGGTAGAAAGACAACTTTAAAAAACAAAAACACCTTCGGTTGGCAATTTATTTACTTATTTATTTATTTAATCATATTTATACATGGTGGATCGTTGAACAGTTGTTTTTTTAAGAGGCCATATGCAAAAAGCACAAGTAAATGTATTCTTCTCCCACAAGGTACCATTTTACACGAAAAAAAAAAATCATGTGGTGTTTGTTACCATTGCTATCAAAACTTTTAGTCGGATTATACTTATCAGCCTCCCTAAAATCCAACATGATATATTGGGGCTTTGAATCAATCAAGCCGTCTACCTAGCTTCTTCCATTGACTCGTGTATAATGTCAAGCCACAGCCGATAAACTTTGACCTTTGACCTAAAGTAACACCCTCTCCATATAATCATTAAGAAACACTCCCTGGGGATCAAGTCGTCGTCGTATGTCACAGAAAGTCTCAAACTGAGGATAAGTCAGCTTGAAGTCTTCACTGGTCAACTTATGAGCCTAAAAGAGATCAGAGTGCCGTCAACAACTTTGTCGCAAAATGGTTGTTAAGGGGCCATCCAAAGTTGTCAACATTTTAACGGTTCTACAAAACATAGAAATGGGGAGGGGGGTCAAGGGTCGCGTTAGCCTTTGTTAAGGCCTCACAGTTGGTTGAGTCGCACACCAGAATAATTATTTACTAATGTATACAGCCCCTGTTACATTATTCATTCATGCTTTGTTGTGCTGCGAATGTATGTTTGTGTTGGCGCGCGCGCGTGATTACAAACCGGTGCGCGCGAACCTGATTGGCTCGCATTGTTAGCTATTCAACGCAACACGCACAATGTGTCAAACGATCATTAGCATTTTGCTACCTCTCAGGTAGCAAAATTCCGGGTCAGCAAAGGCCTCACAGCTGACGCTGTTCGTCCCGTCCTCGTCGCATGGTGGCGCTCTCGTTCTGGCGCGTAACTCACCCAGCTTTTAGGCCTTAACAAAGGCTAGGGTCGCGTAGGACTTCACATGCACTGTAAAATGTTGACATTTCGTGGTAGTGACAAACAATATTGATAAGTAGTATGTCAGGGGAGGGAGGGGGCAGTCTGGAAAAATACTAGTCTCTGTAGAACTGTGAAAATGTTGACAACTTTGGACAGCAACTAGACAGCTAAGGGCCGTACATAAAATACGTACACACGGAATGCCGACTTTTTAGACCCACTCCCCTGCCCCAAACGCAGAATTTAGCAGAATTGATAACATCATCTATTGACTTTAACATTGGTGTTCACACTGATGCAGACCCCACTCTCCCTATGTTACATAGCAACACAAATTTTGCCTGGACATTTGGATACCGAGTGTGTATGAGTATGTCATGTGAAACACTCAAAAGTTTAATAGACCATAGCTGCCATCTTGAGGAGCAACTTTTGACATTTAAATTGGTCAACACGTAAGCACTACATGTACAACCATGCACGTCTTAAAAAAACAAAGAAACTGCCCTACAAGATGGCAGTTATTCAATAGACCTTTATCACGGTGCGTTCATCTTTGTCTTGTTCCCCACTGCATAGTACGTGTAGGCCTAAGTGTCGGGCATGATCAGTGCGCGTGCGTGTCTGCGCGATAGCGTGTGTAGTCTTCCGTTGTTGTTTTGAGAGAATCAATGTCCGCGCTGCGCATTTTCTTGATCGCACCGCGCGCATGTCATTGACTGTGATGCACACAATAAACATTTCCAACACGGGACCAAACTATTTTATTTCGGCAAGCCTCGCTTTGGGAAAAGGGAAGATGGCCGCACCGTGATAAAGGTCTGTATGATCTATAGGTTCCTACCTTCGCCCAGTGTGGTCTACCTTCAGCATTGTACATTATCTTCTCAAAAGCAGCCCAGTACTGTGCATATGGAATATGCTTGCCAAACGGTCTGCAAATATTGATTAAAAACCAGAGCTGTTAACCCTACCGGATTTTGCAACAGATTTCCTTAAAAAATGACTGATCTCGTGACACAGATAACAATCCTACTGGGGTCGATTTCACAAAAGTTAAGATGAGTTCAATGCATCCTAATTCCAATAGCAACGTGCCAAGATAAAAAGAGTGATTTTTCCTAAGACACGTCTAAGAGCTTTGTGAAATCGGTCCCTGGACTGTCAATCAACAACCTTGGAGATTCATAAATGTATCTGAAGTCAGGAGATCAACTTACTTTCTAATTATTATTAATTTATAATACATGTATTACTGGTACTTATCTCAAGATTCCCATGCTGGTTTTAGGCATAAGTTTTGTTTGTTCTTGTATTGTGTATTAAATTAAGGTATAGTTTGCAACTTATTTATTTGTATGGAGAGCCAAAGTGTAATGTCAATAGTGGTAACTGGATCTTTATCCCTTCAATAGTACATGTATGTAAGGTAAACACTTGTACAAGTTTGGTATGAAGCCACTGTGACCCACTGTCACAATAGTATGTATAGAGCGATGTATAGTTATGACGCATTAACTTTGGCTCCCCATTAGGGACCCATAATTAACAAGCGAGGCTTCTTTGGGTTCCTCTGCACTTTCACTTTTCTTTTATATAATGAGCGAATGTAATGTTTTGACTGGTTAATTATTATGTAAAAAGTGTGGAAATAAAACGAATTGAATTGAATTGAATTGAATATGTCTTCTTTAAAATTTGGGAATGTTCTGCAAAATATGTTGAAAATATTTCAAATATTTGAAACCAGTCAGTTCAGTGGTCAAGTAGTTAAGACGTCTGCCTAGTAGTATGCAGGAGGTCGTGGGTTTGAGTCCCGCCCGAGCACGCTATGACGTTTCCTCATAGTGTCTTGTAGAAGCACCGAGGGTACAGGCCCTTTGAATGGGCAGCCATGACACGACAGGTTTTTATATTTAAATGTGTGACAATAGATCTGCAAAGTGCCAACTTGTGCATGACGCACGGTGTCAATGTGACTGTCCCCTGTAATGGCTGCCTAGGCAAACAGTCTATATACAGCAAGCAATCTTACCTGTACATGATGATATTTATGTAGCACGTATCCCTTCCATTGGCTGGACTTAACATGATGTCATCTGCTTTGACAAATCGAACTTCAATAGGAAAATGAGCGTACACATCTTTATTGTCTTCTAACCAAGATTTCAGTTCTCTTAAGACCATAGCTGTGTGCTGTCTGCAGAAAATAACAGAAAACCAGAACAAACATGGCTTTATGGATAAGGCGTCATTCAAAGTTGTCAACATTTTCACGGTTCTACAAAGCGTAGGAAGGGGGAGGGAGGGTCGAGGGCCGCGTAGGACTTTACATGCACTGTAAAATGTTGACATTTCATGGCTAGGGGCCGTCCAAAGCTGTCAACATTTTCACGGTTCTAAAAAGCGTAGGAAGGGGGAGGGAGGGTCGAGGGCCGCGTAGGACTTTACATGCACTGTAAAATGTTGACATTTCATGGCTAAGGGCCGTCCAAAGTTGTCAACATTTTCACGGTTTTACAAAGCGTAGGAAGGGGGAGGGAGGGTCGAGGGCTGCGTAGGACTTTACATGCACTGTAAAATGTTGACATTTCATGGTGGTGACAGAAAAGGTAATGATAAATACTACGCTCTGTAGAACTTTGAAAATGACACCTGATTATAAATGACAATGACACCTGTTGACACTCGTTTATACTTGCCACCCGTATTTGGTCTCAAATGCCATGCGTATAATGCTAATGCAACCTTTATAAAGGGGCCGGCCACCTGTTTATAGTGGCCATTTTTTTACGGTCCAGATAAAGGCCACTATATACAAATTTCACTGTATGTGAGTGCGTTCGACATCTGCAGAGAAACCAACACTGTAATTTGAAAAAGAGTAATTTGTCCCAAAGCACCTGCTTTGGACACAACATTTTATAATTACACCCGAGCCATATTTAAAGCACACATTTGAAACTATGCATTCCAGAATTGACTGAAACAATTGTACAAACTACGCCTAAATTATAAATGTTGGCATCTTTACATCAGCCCAAGAGGTCAGTCATGTGTGTACCTTGGTATCGCCCATTCTGTGACTTGTTGTCGAAACAGGCACTCAATGGCAAAATTAGAATAGCTGGGAGCAACGTCTCGACGTGGTGATGTGAAACACCAGTTGTACATCAGTCTGTTGATGGTTGGGACAAGACGAGGCAAAAAGGAACTGCAAGAGAAATAACCGCAAAAGATAATATCATTAAATAAACAAGGACTTGCAACGTAAAAAGGAACAATGCGAGGCAGACACCCTGTTTACACCTGATCCTGAGCTCGGGATCAGTTTCGGATCACAAACTGAGTGTAAATGCTCTCGGGACCAAATTGGCCCCGGATCAGATCCTAAGATTTTGGTCTTGCGTCGGCGGGATCAGTTTGCGGTTAAATAAGCTTTACTTTAAATACGGCTTTACTGATCAACTCATTACTCATCAACCTTTTAAAATATTCAAATACGAAAAGCACAAGAGTGAGATTGGAGGAAAACAAAGATTCCGGAAGAAAACAATTTGGAAGGGCCTTGGCTTTCTTGGGGGAGGGGGCGGGGGAGAGACGTAGAGATCACAAAGATTTCAAATTGCAAATTGCAATGTCAACAACATTTTAACCAGGTATCACAAGAACCAGTTTTTAAAAAAAATATTTACCTTGTACAAATGTGGATAATATCAAAAAGAATCTAGGCAACATCGATCGTTGAAATCTTTGTTTTCGATCGAATATTCAATGAATTGGCACAGCCCTAAGAGGATGTCACGAGTTACTGCTAATTTATCAATATTCCTCACCTCAACCAGTAGAGAATTTCCAACAGGTGGAAGTTAATCAAGTAATCTTTAAACCAATTAGCGCTAGAGACAAGCGGCGCTTTGGTACGATCATTCTTCCATATGACGGCGCCCTCTGTGTGTGGATACCAACAGAATCGAAAGTATTCGCTACTCGCAATGTGATCATCCAGGTTGTCCAAAACCTGTACAGTGTAAATGAAATATTAATCAAATTAAATAAAGGAAAAGCTTGAACAAACTCATTCTTGGTTCAATGCATAGTTCCGACCTGTTAATCAACCGAACCTGCCGACCAATCACAACAGAGCTAGCAGACATCACCCACATAGGTCAAAGTGCACTGTCTCACAACAACATCACGCCATGTTTTGCCCCATACAGTTTGTACAGTGTTGTATGCGATGATCCGGGTGAATTTTTGGTTTCAAGGCCGGTCGTTTCGTTGTTCAAAGGTACGAAAGCACGTATGTCATGATATGACATCCCTGTATTACTGGCCTTATACTCAGTGTGTTCTAAGATAACTGTTGACCCTGAAACATGAATACCTTTGAGTGTTCTTCAATGAATCTGTGCTTTCCGTTAAAAGTCCCATTGCTTTGTGTGTTGTGTGTCGCCATTTTGACGATAGTGTGTGAGCAATAGCAACTATATCCAAGGGGGCGGGGCTAACTAGGCAAACTCGGAACTATGCATTGCATAATGTTTACGTTTCGGGCGGTCAAGCTGTTCTTTCTCCTGGTGTGCTTACTTGATCAAGGATGGCTTGACCACCCGAAACATACAAATTATAGAATTGAAACACGAATGAGTTCATTGGGTTTTTTTTTTCAACACAGCCAGCTTTTTGTGTGACTACCCGCCTCAGCCAAAAAGTGTATTTATAGCACTTCATTCCCTATCCTATTTGTTAAAGGGGGGATGGGACAAAACAATCGTGTAGTACATGTACAATCCATTTGTACACATTTTTTAGCAAGGCCCCTTGCATGGTATGGGCACCAAAAGCCCAAGAGCACCAGACGATCAGAGCACACAAAGGTATGCTTAAATACAAGACTCTCTTGTGAAATCCTCATGTGATAGAAAGAGTGTATAACCAGTGTTATAAATGTAACATTTTACTGTTGTCTGCATTTAGACTTTTTCGACACAGAAAAATTTTACCGAGAAGAGGCGTGCGTTCACATCAAGAAATCTCTTCGCCGAATCATCGTCAAACGAAGCGATTTCTCTAGTGAGAACGGGGTTTATATGTCATAACTTGCCATCCACCAAAACCTATCAGCGTACCTCATCCAAAGAGCAAGATGATTGTTTCTTATCAAGTTTAAACTCTGGTTCAAACTGAATGGTCACCGTGACGATTACACCCAATGCTCCGAGACTACAGAGGGCAGCGCGAAACAGTTCCTCGTTTTTATCTTGAGAACACTTCAAGAGTTCACACTGTGCTGTGAGAAGTTCCAACTCAACAATCTGTGAAAATAAAAAGGTTGGACGTGAATTTTCAATAGAGAAATCGCTTCTTTCGACAATGATTCGACGATGATTCGACAAAGAGATTTCCTGATGTGAACACATGCCTCTTCATTCGACAAAGAGATTGCTCATTCCCCGAGGAATGAGCAATCTTGAGGGTGGCTCGGAGGTGGCGCAGGGTGAGACTTGCAAGTGGGAATCGGGGCTTATTTTCACCCCGGCGTCGCCCCAGGGCCACCCCAGAGATTTTGTCTAGTGAGAAATAGCTTAATAAGTACAACTCTGGTCATGAGCTCTTCAACTAACCTGCGTTGCTAGGATACCATGCTTAGCACCAGTGCCATGAGTAGCACAACACAAAGCCCCTCCTATGGTTACATTGGCCATGGACCCTAAGCTGGAAACATAATTTAAGAAACATGAAGGAATTATTGTAAGCGGAAGTAATTTTGCCTATTCACGACACAGTATTCACTATATACTAAGCGTGTTTCCCAAGAACAAGATAAACATTCATTGCATGCTCGGGCAGGACTCGAACCCACAACCGCCTGCATACTGGGTTGGAAAGACGCTTAGTATATAGCGCATACCGTATAGCGCATTACTCTTCATGAAAGAGTGCTCTGGGAAGTGTGCTACACAACACACTGGACCAACGGCTTTACATCCCTTCCGTGTAATGCGCTATATAAGAATTTAACATTATTAAACATTAAGTAGGTATTAGGATCCTAGCACAACCACGCCTCCTCCACCAGAGCCAAGCCGCTTCAGTGCACACATTGTACACTGAAACCCCTCTACTAGTACTTATAGCCCTGCATCATCACGAGTCCTGCATTACTTCTGAAGACGAACAGAGCACGCTGTTCGAAACGTTGAGTTCACACTCACCGGTTCTTTTCAGAACCACACTATACAAATGAGATTCACATGGTGCTACCGTAAACCCATACACACGTTGATTTCCACCATGCATAGCCTTAAGTTTTACCTATTAAGTAGGTGCTTGTGAATTTCAGAAAATTTGACAAACTTTGCCCGGTAAGAGTACTTACCTGCTGAAGGCCCAGCCGTACAATGGAAGAATTTTAGTGTTGAGTTCATCTATAGTGCAACCACTTTCCACAGTAATCTGTTGCTTGTCTTTGTTGACCTACTCAATGATAAATACAAAATAAAAAAAGAGTAAACAAGTTAAAGTGAAATTGTCCGTGGTTCTCTGCAAATTCAATTTTTTTTCTCCGTTAATTGTTTGAAGCATTTTTTTAAACATCGGCAACCCTGTGAAATAAAAGATGCAGGGTGGACATGTGCGCTATAGATATAAAAATTTCCATTACCTACCTTGACAACATTATTAAACTTTCTCATGTTTATCATGTATCCATTGGTCATGGCAATGTCCGAGGGTGAGTGATACATTCCGCCCAATCGCAGTCGCGTGTTTGCCTTGCATGCTGAATCTAGTATCTGTGTTAGTAACGAAGACAGGAAAAAGACTATTAGGAATACGTTAGTCTTTCTGCAATGTTGTAAAGACTCGGACATGAGACTTAATTGGGACTAGAGTCCCAACTTGCACCGACATGTCTTGACTTGGGACTCGAACCTCAAATGATTTGACTTGGACTTGAGTCAGTGACACAAATCACTTGCAGTTTGACTTGACTTGACTTGAGACTCGAAGGTAGTTTGACTTGAACTGACTTGGGACTCGTAGGCAGTTTGACTTGACTTAGGACTCAAAGGCAATTTGACTTGACTTAGGACTCAAAGGCAGTTTGACTTGACTTGACTTGGGACTAGAAGGCAGTTTGACTTGACTTGACTTGGGACTCGAAGGCAGTTTGACTTGACTTGACTTGGGACTCTAAGGCAGTTTGACTTGACTTGACTTGGGACTCCAAGGCAGTTTGATTTGACTTGGGACTCGAAGGCAGTTTGACTTGACTTGACTTGGTACTCAAAGGCAGCTTGACTTGACGTGACTTGGGACTCAAAGGCAGCTTGACTTGACTTGACTTGGGACTAGAAGGCAGTTTAACTTGACTTGGGACTCAAAGGCAGTTTGACTTGACTTGACTTGGGACTCATAGGCAGTTTGAATTGGCTTGACTTGGGACTCAAAGGCAGTTTGACTTGACTTGGGACTCGAAGGCAGTTTGACTTGACTTGACTTGACTTGGTACTCAAAGGCAGCTTGACTTTACTTGACTTGGGACTCGACGGCAGCTTGACTTGACTTGACTTGGGACTCATAGGCAGTTTGACTTGAGTTGACTTGGGACTCGAAGGCAGCTTGATTTGACTTGGCACTCGAAGGCAGTTTGACTTGACTTGGGAGTGGGACTCAAGCAGAGGGAGACTCGTTACAACCCTGTGTAACAGCTGGTAGGCCTGCTCAAACAAAAAAGGCAAATGTACCAGAAATACAACAAACAGACAATCCGGGCCAAAACTAGCAAAACTGTACCTGTTTAATTTCATCCAAAGATTCCGGTTCAAAGTAGAGCTCAGGGGAACAGGAATAAGTACCCGCCCAGTTGCTGACTGTCTTTCCTTCCATAGCTGGGGAAACAGATCAATACATCACCATGGGTCAATATATCACCACCACCATATTTACCAACAATGCAATAGACCGTATCGAATAGCTGCCATTTCGTGGGGCAGTTTCTTTGTTATTTGAGGACATGCATAGTTGCACATATTGTGCCTCCATTGTTGAACAGTTTAAGTAAAAGGTGCCCCAGGAAATGGTGGCTATTCGATATGGTCTATAGTAAACTCCATTGCTTGGGTAAATAGAGAAACGGATCAACATAAAACCATGACCTATTCAACACACCTGCAGGATAGATATGCGTGCTATATTATAGACTACATATTACTATATTAGTCAATTGAGTTCTAAATTTAACCTTGCTATATTTGCAATTCAAGATAAGTCCCATTTTAATTAGACAGATTCCAGCTTGCATCGATTTTAATAGCCAAATGTTTATTCAAATGCAATTTTAGGTGCATACTCCAGAATACAGCCATATTTGAACAAAAAAATGCTCAACTAAATTGACAGTTGGCAGCAACATCTGGAACACCAATTAGTATGGTGTTTAATTAACCCTACAAATTAATAGGGCTGTAAATAGCTCGCTTTTAAAATCTGACTTAGTCCTATTACTGTACAGTAATAAGTCAGATTTTAAAAGCAAGCTATTTACAGCCCTATAGGGCTAGGTGTTTAATTAACCCTAAATCTCTGGGGTGTGTGTAAAATGACATTGAAATTGTACACGGACTCCCCCACCACGAAGGGAATCCCCGATGATTTCTCGCATTTGCAACATGTCTGTTTGGGGACATGTTTGTCAGTATGTTTGATATGTAGTGAAGATAAAGTAGTGGGAGGTTGGTTCTTGAACTCTTTTTGGTTTTCGTGAAAATTAGCAAAAACGTTTCCGAGTTCGCGTTCGCCCCATAGGTTTATGCACAATTAAACTTAGCCGGGCAATTTTGCATGATGCGTTGCGAACGCGTACGTCGATAAGTCCAAGAAAATACAAATAATGTCTCAAATATCAGAGCCCGGGAGGAAGAGAACCGTACCTCGTCTGATCCTAGAATATAAATGCTGGTATCCGTTGTGTAATTTGCAAATTTGACTATCATGCAATCAATCAATCATCCATTACGGATCATCAGCGGGCAGTCATGCACCTGTTGCTGTCGCGCCTGTGCACCACACATATTCGTGTTCACATGTGGAATATGTGTTGTTGTTGTTGTTGTATATTTTATGGCATCTTCGGCAACTAAGGCCCTTTATGCCATCAACTATACGGTTTTAGCTTTAACTATACTATATTATCAACTTGAGATGACGAAGAAGGAGTTGCAGTTTTAGAAGTGGGAGGAAAACCCCCAGAGAAATGCCCCAGGGGAAAACCCACGCGGTCAAGTAGGGACTGCAAACCCAATCCACATACACGCCCCGGATTCGAACCCGGGACCCCAGAGGTGAAAGGCGAGGAAAGAACCCGTACGCCAACCCGACCGCCCTGGAATATGTGGACCGTAAACCAGTTTATTTACGCAATCGGTGCTCGACTGGTTTCCAGTCCAAATATTCCACAAAAGAATACAAAATACATAGGCCTACAAGTAAGTTGTACAAAAATCCGAAATGTACGTTGTTCTTTGTTTTATCAGGGCGATTGTGGATTTAAAAATAATACTGGGAAAAAAAACAGACCAGATATATGTGGAACATGTCCATTGCGATGCGGGTGACACCATGGAGGTAGGTGACACGTAACGGCACCGTGACAGCAAAACGAACGTGCTGTTTTAAGTTTTGTTACATGTGTAGGCTAAACGAACGCACCTATTATATTTTGCAAAACTGTACATCCGACGGGTGATACTATATACCGGAAAACACCGGAAAATACCGGAAAACACCGGAAAACTCACCGGAAAACACCGGAAAACACCGGAAAACATACTAAATACCGGAAAACACTAAATACCGGAAAACACCGAAAAACACCGGAAAACATACTAAATACCGGAAAACACACTAAATACCGGAAAACACCGGAAAACACACTAAATACCGGAAAACACCGGAAAACATACTAAATACCGGAAAACACACTAAATACCGGAAAACACCCGAAAGCACTTAATAACACCACCCCCACTACCTGCAGAAAACACCATAAAATATTGTTTTCCGGTGTTTTCCGGTATTTAGTATGTTTTCCGGTATTTAGTATGTTTTCCGGTGTTTTCTGGTGTTTTCCGGTGTTTTCCGGTAAATAGTACTACCGCATCCGGCGGCTGTTGACTGTTCCGCGGAGACGAAATCAAAAACAAGATGGCAGCCTCGGCAAAGTTGGAAGACAAGGCGATTTGGGAAGATGGAGAGGTGAATTTATCACATTTCAATTAATATCAGATACATTTTCAAAAAGATCAGAAACACTAAATCTTGTTTCTTTGTATATAGTGCAGAATTTGGGGGAATATTTTGGTAGAATGGGATTTTCCACGTAATTATAAAAGTAACTTATGCCTACGGCTACGTTAAAATCAAAACTGCTTTGTCATGAAATCAAGAATTCCAACCCACACATTATTAACCATGTTAACGTAAATGTCGGCATAGTCAGCAGGTCTCCGACCTCCCCACCCTATTGATGAACATTGGCTGATGACCTAACAGACCTGGGGCCAATTTCATAAAGCAGACAAATTTGCTTGTTAAATAAAAAATTAGTTTGCTTTTAAAATTAGTTTGCTTTTAAAAATAAAATTAGTTTATAAAAATGGGTTAATAATCAAAATTGTACGTCAACTTGTGTTTTTAGCAAGAACAGCAGATATTCTTGTGAAAAACACAAGTTGACATGCAATTTCGTTCGAAGAAGCAATTTGGCGGGCCTGATGTTGCACAAGCGCGTTGTGCGTCGAGCGCCTAGCAAGAGGTGTGTTTGAACTAGCGGCGCTGAAAAACCACACAGCGCGTCTAGACGCTAGAAGCTCAGCGCTTGATGCACGACACACATGTACGACCTCCCATGGCTTCATTCGATCTTCGTTAAGTGATATATGAATGCACGCTTCATTAACTAACTTAACTATGATTAACTAATCTTCATCGAACAAGGCGATTTCTCTTGTGAGAACGGGGTCTATGACGACATTTACGTTACTCATTAGAGATGTCCAATTAAAGGTCTTTTTACAAAACTTTATCTCGTTCTTTTCTTTTTATAATCAGGAAACCCTTGGAGAGGAAGTGTTACGAATGTCAAACGATGAGATTATTGGCCGAACGAGACTTCTTGACAATGAAATCAAGGTAAAATTGAAGTCCGTAAGCAAATTTTCAAAGACCTTTATTAACCACTTCGCGACGGGGGAACTGCATATGCAGTTAAAGTGAGTGTCTTGGAGGCGGTTATACAGAATGGACCGTATCGAATAGCCGCCATTTCGTGGGGTAGTTTCTTTGTTCCTTGAGGACATGCATGGTTGCACATATTGTGCTTCCATTGTTGAACGGTTTAAGTAACAAAAGGTGCCCCATGAAATGGCGGCTATTCGATACAGTCTATTATTACTATTAGCCCATAAATTAGACCAGGGCAGAGCTGGTCTCTCATCATGTTGGCCAGGGGTCAAGTCAGTTATTGGTTTTTGACCTGTGACTTGACTCTGGAGAAAATTACTTGTGAGTGGACTTGGGAAATAAGATTGATTTACGACTTGAAATAAAAACTAGTCATCAAGTCTCCAGCCCCAGAGACATACATGTATACTGCATAACCAAAACTGCAATCTCCCGCTCCAGGGGAGTAAACTGAAAACTGCTGGCACGAATTGGTTAACAAGATTTAACAATATTCGTTAATTGTATCACTGTGGGAATTCGTTACATTGTCAGTTTTATTCATTTTTTGTTTTAGATCATGAAGAGTGAGATCATGCGAATTCAACACGAACTCCAAGCACAGAAAGAGAAAATCAAAGAGAATCAGGAGAAGATTAAAGTGAACAAAACTCTGCCGTATTTGGTGTCGAACGTCATTGAGGTATAAAGAGCGATTTGACTAAAACACACTACCCCATGAAGTGTTATAGAGTAGTGGTGCCACTACTCTTTAGCAATCAGCCACTACCCTTTCACATTCAGAGGTTCCAACAATATTCTTGCAAAATATTGCTTTCTGAGCTCTCAGATATTAAAATTGATGCAAAAAGACAATGAAACTAATCAATGTACAATAAACGAAGTGAAAACTTTCAGAAATCCACTGTTTGAATCATGGCAGTATCACAGTATTGGATGGCGAAAGTGAACAGACAACGTATGTCATCTTGAATATATTTTACCACTACGCTTTAACAATTATCTGGGGGAACACTGCCCATTAGTCATGTTAGTCCTTATAAACCACCCTGCAGCTTTCTCCTCAAAGCACCCCAAACCCCCTTTCTACTTCTTCCATGCTCTACTTCTTCCATGCTTAAAACTCAAGTTTCTGCAAACACACCCTCAATTGATAGGCATGTACTCGTAGCTTGACTCATCCTCTTTCAAATCTTGTGTTCAGTAAGGGCGGCTACTATTGATTGCTTTCCGTGACGTAGAACATCCGGGAATGTTTGGTGGTCAACGCCACTAGACGCACATGAACACGCGTACAAAATACTCACCAGCGTATTTTCATTCGAAGATGCCGCACGCGCGCTGCGATACGTTCAAATTTTTGAGCATGGACTCGGCTTGTAATCACGAAAGTGCTTCTACTTGATTGCGAATTTTAGCCTGAAGAAATACGTTTCTATCTTTATCGATACGACAGCCATGGCGCAACAGCATAAAGCAAGGTTAAGCAACAGAGGTAAGTGCAACCAATGCGCTTTTCTTGTTCTTTTTGCCGGTTATCACTCGAGCCACGTGCGTCATGAAAATTGGAAACCAAAATGGTGGATGGAAGGCGTGATGTCACCGGAAAGCAATCAATTGGATAACTTTAGTTATTGATCTTGACAAGAAACATTACTTAACATTGATAAAAAACTATAAGGAGTAATAACACATTACCAAGGTGAATCGTTTAAATTATTTCATTACTGTACATAAGAATAAAGAATAACTTGTTTTTGTCACAGTTACTTGATGTGGAACCTGAGGACACCGGTGAAGCAGAGGGCGCCAATGTGGATCTGGACTCACAACGCAAAGGCAAATGTGCTGTCATTAAAACCTCCACAAGACAGGTATGTTGGACATAATAGACCCTTTGCAAAGGCGGCCATGACAGGGGGCAGTCACACGATCCCCAAAGTCCAATCACCATAAATAAAGATTAGCCAAACATGGGACCTCTAACACACCGGGCAGATGCTCTACCAGCTGAGCTATGAGGCACAGTGGTATTCTCCCTCGGGTTTTCCCCAAGACCTCTGACACACCGGGCAGATGCTCTACGAGCTGAGCTATGAGGCATAGTGTATACTCCCTCAGGTTTTCCCCCAAGACCTCTGACACACCGGGCAGATGCTCTACGAGCTGAGCTATGAGGCATAGTGGTATACTCCCTCAGGTTTTCCCCCAAGACCTCTGACACACTGGGCAGATGCTCTACCAGCTGAGCTGTGAGACAGAGTGATATACTTCCTCAGATTTCTCTTCTCCCGTGTTTGATTAATTTGTAAAAAAAAAAAAATGGTTGCGTCTGAAAATCTTGGCATTCTGAGAACACTGTGAATGCTACTGTTAGTCAAGCAGCTTGGTGGTTAAGCCCCTCTGCCCTTGCATTTTCTTGGTCCACAGACATACTTCCTACCGGTCATCGGATTGGTTGATCCCGAGCAACTCCATCCCGGTGACTTAGTTGGAGTTAACAAGGATTCATACCTGATACTGGAGACACTACCACAAGAGTAAGGAAGACTTCAAGTTTAAAGGCACAGGCTCGTCAGCAATGCGCGCGCGCATTGCTGGCGAGCCTGTGCCTTTAATTTGGAATAAATGGAGTATGTTACCGTGGTTGTGCATTAAAATTATAAAAAGCATTGTCACCGTAAAATTATGGAAAATGTTCCAAACATAAGCGCGTTGATCAATATTTGTTTGAAACACGGCACAGCTAATACCCGTCACAAACAATTTACGCTCAAGATGCCGATACACGTGGCAATCTGTAGGCAGTGACGTCAATTGGGAGTACTAAAGTGTGACGTCAGTTGCTGGTAGTTTGAAACACCCATTGCTGAAGCGCAGGGAAATAGTTCACTTGTTTTAGTGTAGACCCAGTAACTTTGGAAATGTTTTTACTTTATTACTTCGTCTGTACGCCGTCAGTGTTATTTTGTTTAAGCGCCACTATGTCATTACAGGAAAATACCAAATCTCTCCAACTCCAACAGTGTTTTTCTATTTTTAATGGGACAGGTGAGGAAACAAAGAGGAAATCAGCTGATCTGCTGAAATGTTGCATGCCTGTTAATACCCGTCTTGTTTTTTATAACCTTTAAGATTCGACTCCCGAGTGAAAGCCATGGAAGTTGATGAAAGACCAACGGAGCAGTACAGCGACATTGGAGGACTTGACAAACAGATTCAGGAGGTAAAGATTCAGCCATGATCTTGGGATGTGTTTGTTTCACATGGATCCTGATCCAGATTTGTGCAGATTGAAATCGAGATCTGTGATTAACAAGTTAATAATAATAATAATAGACAGATAATAATAGCGCATTACAGATCCAACGGATCTCTCAATGCACTTTCTGCATTCTTACCCTGGTCATTGGGCTCAGTAATATCATTCCTTAATCCTTCTCAGCTCCCTGGAGAGTATACAGTCCCGTGCTGCTTATGCGCACAGGGACTAATCAAACACATTAGCTTTCTGTACCCTCACAGGTACCCATTTCCTCCTGGGTGGAGAGAGGCAATTCATGGCAAAGTGCCTTGCCCAAGAGCACACGCACCATGGACAAGCCGGGATGGGATTGAACCCACGACCTGTGGATTGACCATAGTCTTGGATTCAACACGCTATACCGCTCGGCCATGGTGCCCCGATGTAACAAGTCAAGATGTAAGAAGTGAAATTTCTTTTCGTTTTAGAACGACAGGTGCCAGTGTATTCACACTGAACACAATAGAATTACATAACAACTGGCTATATAAACGCCACGTTCGCTTCAGTAGCTCACTCTCGGTCAATCGTGTCAACTTTGCTGTACAATCCTATTCTACACACGTCTTCACGCACCGCATCGAACATGTCCCTCGAACCGGGCGTCGGCGGTTCGGAGTCCGGTACCAGCAGTGATCAGATACTGAACGCTATCCAGGCCCTTTCTAAGTCATTAGACTTCAAGGTCGAATCGGCTTGCAAGAAGCAACGCTTATCAGACGTTCCGACGTTCAAACGCGACGGCATCAACAGCAGCACAAGCACTGCGAGAAGCTTCTTTCGCTTGTCGAGTCGGCCATTCAGAACATTGACAGCCTTGACATCGACTCGGCCAAGACCGACTGGAACGCCGCCGTGAAGTCCATCAAGGAACGTCAAAAGCTCATACGACTTGCTGACCGTTCTGATCTCGGCTGGGGAGTTGTGAAAGAGTACATCGCAGAAACGTCTAATTGAGGCGGCATAGACATTTGCGTCCACCCAGTCGTATGGCACTGAGTTTATAACACATTGTATTCGATCGTTTGGTATCGAATTCGATTTGAGGGACAGCGGATTTTTTGTCCGTCCAATATTGGCATCGAGCACATCGTTCAAAGTTTAATTTCACAATGTTTTAAAATTGTTGATCTTTCCACACCGGAACTGGCAATCGTAATTTGTTATTTAATACCTTTTTTACCTTTGTTGTTTTTTCCGCGTTCCGTGTGCACCGAAGGCCAGTAAACGTCTATTTGAGGCGGCATAGACATTTGCGTATACCCAGTCGTATGGCACTGAGTTTATAACACATTTTATTCGATCGTTTGGTATCGAATTCGATTTGAGGGACAGCGGATTTATTTTATTTTATTTTATTTTTGTCCGTCCAATATTTGGCATCGAGCACATCGTTCAAAGTTTAATCTCACAATCCTTAATTGTTGATCTTTCCACACCGGAACTGGCAATCGTAATTTGTTATTTAATACCTTTTTACCTTCGTTGTTTTTTGTTTCCCCTTTGCCCTTTCTTTTGCGACTTTCTATAGACTACAGCAAGGTTCGCACAACGACCTAGCCACTGTTCACCATTGGAAACATTTGACCTGTTTTTGTCCTTTTCTCGTCTCACATGAGGTATAAATAGAAAAGAAATGAATTTTCTGACGGAAGTATGGAGGAAGAAAGTGAAATTTCTTTTCGTTTTAGAACGACAGGTGCCAGTGTATTCACACTGAACACAATAGAATTACATAACAACTGGCTATATAAACGCCACGTTCGCTTCAGTAGCTCACTCTCGGTCAATCGTGTCAACTTTGCTGTACAAACCCGCCCACCCCATTTTCCCACTTCAATCGGAATTCGGACCGGGGGAGTGCACCCCTGTCGAGTGCCCTGGATGCACCCACGTTTCCTCCAATGGCTGGGGGTTTTTCGTGGCCACCGAGCGCCAGCACACAGTGCTGGTCCGACACTCGACCCGAATTCAGTTCCAGTTCCGACACACGTGTTTTATTTTCTCTTTCAGCTTGATTGATTCTGACCGATTTTAGCACGGTGATAATTATTGAACTTCGACACTTTATTGTCGAGACCTAGACACTGAACTTTTTTATTTGTTTACAGCTCGTAATTCATACGTCAAACTTGGTTCAGATGCTAGTTTGATAGCCTCTAAATCGATAGGCCTTTAATACGGCTTACACCAGACGTGTATAATTATTGTTTTCAACCACATTTGAAGGATATTACATTTGTGCATATAATTTGATCCTAATCAAGCTGATTAGCGGAGTTTAAAATAAATCGAACAGCAAGGTTCGCACAACGACCTAGCCACTGTTCACCATTGGAAACATTTGACCTGTTTTTGTCCTTTTCTCGTCTCACATGAGGTATAAATAGAAAAGAAATGAATTTTCTGACGGAAGTATGGAGGAAGAAAGGAATAAACTTGTACAATGTTTGTGTTCTCCTCCCAGCTCATCGAAGCAGTCGTTCTACCCATGACGCACAAAGAACGCTTTGAAAACATCGGTATCCAGCCACCCAAGGGTGTTTTGTTGTATGGACCGCCGGGTACCGGAAAGACACTCATGGCAAGAGCTTGTGCTGCACAGACAAAGGTTGGCATCATATAGACTTTTTGCACAGGCGGCCATGACGGGGGCAGTCACAAGAATACATTTTCTAACCCTTGGCATCTATGTACTGTAACTGAAATTTCTACAGGGTAGTTTAGGCACGAGGGTGTAGCGAGGAAAACGATACACCGTTGCACGGTTTTCAATGAACAAGCAAACTATTCAACTTGTCTCGTCGGACGATAGATAATTGGCAATGTTCAACCTGGCCCACATTCGCTGAACAATAGAGAGCTTATCGGATTACAGGCCATTGTGTGACTACTCCTAGCTGACTCGCTGCCACTGTTTATCACGTGACCGCCCGAACAAGGGAGTTTAACCACAACCCATTCATGCCCCGGGGTGCGCCCGGCTGGAGGGTCGGGCGGGTTCCTTTGAGGCCGTCGGCAGTAGCAGCCTTTTGTTCCCTTCATGCAGGCGGCTAGTTGTAAACCTGTCAATCATCGACCAACCCAGCAAGTTGGAAACGGTTCCCTTCAAACCGGCATGCGGTTTTCTGTCAACAGAGAAATGATTTGAAGAGGGATTAACTTGAATCGTTTACCGGTATACAGACCGTTTATATTTTGACCTTTTCTATTTTGTTAAAATACATAATGTGCGTAAAAAGTCTTCTGCAAATGATGTATTGGGCCTTAACAATAGTGATAATATAGACTTATATTACGTACTTATCAGGGGAACCTTGATCAAGGAGCATATATGTGACCCGCTGTGGTAAAAGGTAGAATGTCGCCCAGGCTAGGTCCAGTTTTCGCTACCATAAGAAGAAATCCGTGGCAGATCCACACAATAAAATACCAAAACACAATGGAAATTCCTGGCAGTGCCCAGATACCATTTCAGCATACCACCTCAGTATACAGCCCTGGCTGCCTATCAGGCGCTCAATGGCTAATAAATCAAACACATCAACATTTGCTACCCTCTCAAGTACACATTTTGCTCCTGGGTGGAGAGAAGCAATGCAAGGCAAAGTACCTTGCTGAAGGGCACACATACCACTGATAGACCAGATCAGGATTCGAACCCACTACTGGCTTTGAAACTAACCCAGGTTTTGAATACGATCCACTAGACCACTCCACTACAGCAACTTTCCTTTTGCCATCCTATTTCCAGTCGACATTCCTGAAACTAGCCGGCCCGCAGCTCGTTCAGATGTTTATTGGTGACGGTGCTAAACTCGTCCGAGATGCATTTGCCCTCGCCAAAGAGAAACTACCCGCAATCATCTTTATTGACGAGTTGGACGCCATCGGCACAAAGCGATTTGACAGTGAAAAGGCCGGAGACCGTGAAGTCCAACGTACAATGCTGGAACTACTCAACCAACTGGATGGATTCAGCTCCAGCGACGAGATCAAGGTCAGTGCCCAATTTCATAGAGCTGCTTAAGCGCTAGCTGAAAACGTGTGCTTACTGTAGCAGAAAAGTTGTGCTAACGTTAAGGCTATTTCACAGCCGCGGCGTGCTTAAGCATGCGCACGCTTGGAAACCGCCATTGTTGCGTCACTGTCTTAAGCAAAATTTGGCTCTGCGGTTAAGGCAGGTTTTCAGTTGCTTACCGTTAACGATGTCAATGATGTCAATGAAATAGCCTGACGCTCGGTCAACGGAAAATGGGCTGTTGAAATTGCTCTATGAAATTGGGCCCTATTGTGGTCAAAATCCCCGCCCTGGGGAACGATAAAACGTGACCAAACCCCCACCTAAGGGAGCAATGGGAGAAACAGTTGATAGGTGCATAAGTTAGGGATATTGTGGGGTGTATGTATGTTCATTTTATCTGCATGAAAGACACCTTGTCATAGGTCATTTTGGGAGTCAAATAATGCCGCGTCATTGTGGAAGCAATGTGCGTGCGCGTTGTGTGTTTCCATAGCACGCGTAACGCACTATACACCAATTCGGTAACTAAGGTCTCCTTCCCTGCATATCCGCCATAACTGGGGGGCATCCAGTGCATGGGCTGTGCGTTTTGTGTTGCTGTTAGAACGAAAAGCGCTCATCCATTACAAGCACGAACGCGCCCGCCTTTGCGTACACGCAACGCGCCCGCAACTCTACAAAGACGCGCAACTTGTTCGAAGTAAACAAATGCAGCTTCAGCAACAAGCAAAAACATACAGTTCATTCAGTGGAAGCCCCCCAGCTATGGCGGATGTACAGGGAAGGAGACCTTATTACCGGATTGGTGTATACTAAGGCTCCCATTGATGAATTCTAAACCTACCTGAATCATGTCATTTGATGTTTTCTTTCTCCCAGGTCATAGCTGCAACTAACCGAGTTGACATTTTGGATCCAGCACTCCTCCGTTCTGGAAGATTGGACAGAAAGATTGAATTCCCTAACCCTACTGAAGAAGCTAGAGCCAGAATCTTACAGATTCACTCCAGAAAGATGAATGTCGGGTAAAATCTCACATTTCTTTGCGTCCGCAAATAAAACAACATGCATCTCAACATGTATATAGGGGCGTAGTATTTTTCAAGACCCTACCCCCTCCCCTTCCTACGCTTTGTAGAACCGTGAAAATATTAACCTTGTACAGCCCCTTATTTTTTTTGTTTTTATGTTTGACTTTATTCTTTTATTTGTATAGTTTTTTATGTCGTGTAGTTAATATATGAAGTCAAACCCTAATACAGTATTTTGACAATCATGACAATCATTGCCCTTACCCTCTTACCTGTTGCTTAACATTTCTTTAGGTTGCTTCGCCAAGTAAGTTAAAAATTGTCTTTCCAGGCTACACGCCTTAAAACCACTTCTGTTTTTATATGTTAATACACTGTAATTTGAACATATCAAAATGCGTGTGTGCAGCATTTTCGAACAAAAACATGCAAATGAATTTGTTTTGCGCAAGTTTGTGATGGCGTTTTTTATTTTTATTTTTCAGAACTGATGTTAACTTTGATGAGTTGGCTCGCTGTACAGACGACTTCAACGGAGCACAGTGCAAGGCCGTGTGTGTTGAAGCTGTAAGTTTTCTGTTAATGAAAAATATTAGTCAAACCCTTGATGAGGCCAACAAAAAAAGGAAATCTTTTTAACATTAAAACGTGTCACTTTCAACCCTGTGCGTCAAAGCTTTTTTTTTTTTTTTTTTTAATACCCAAATAAAAAACCACTATTTCGATTAAAAAACATGCCAACTTGACTTTATTGCTTGGAATCCACTTTTTTTTAAGAGCCACATTATTTTGGGAGACTTGTTTTTTTGGCCTTATAAGCATTTTGCAACTTTGAGAACAATTTGCATTTTTAAATCTCCAAATTGGCCCAGATTGGATACTGCATTGCAATTTTCTTTGATAAAAGACATTAAATGTCCGAGCAAAGCCCACTTCACAGGAAATCTTGAAAGAAGTTCAACGAATTTGCGGCGCGATACCCGATATTAATGCTTGGTATTTGTACTAGATTGCTTCCCGAACCCCATTGCTAAATGGCGGGGGGAAAAGAGCCTATGACAAGACTCTCTCTCTTCCCACAGGGTATGATTGCATTGCGACGAGGAGCCACAGAACTCTCCCATGAAGATTATATGGATGGCATCTTGGAGGTCCAAGCTAAGAAGAAAGCCAACTTGAATTATTATGCTTGATCTCCCAAACATTAACATAAATGTAGTTTAGTATTAGGCTTGGGTTACTCGGATCCAAAAAGGAATGGACCTTTATTACGGTGCATCCATCTTTGTCTTGTTCCCCATAGTACAGTACGTGTCGGGGTGATCGGGCATGATTTGTGCGACATCTACCCTTGTTGTTTTGAGAGAATCATTGATCGCGCCACGTGTATTGTGATGTGATCATAGATATAGAAAACTAGAGTGCGCACTCCCAATACATGATATGGACGCACAGTGGGCAAAGCTGTGTTGTCCACTTTGCACTCATTGCATTAAGCAAACATGGTGCCGCCCACATCGGCACAGTCAACATGATATTAAGCTAGTGTGCACTCTAGTTTTCTATATCTAACTCTATGGATGTTGATGCACATACACAATGAAAATTGTCAACACACCTCGGTTACGTTCATTTGAAAAGGGGAACATGGCCGCACTGTGATAAAGGCCTATTGGCTAGGTAATTTCTGGAATAAATTTTCCGTGTGGAATCACCCAAGCCTATATAGTATCCCAAAATGTCCTTTTTCATAAAAGTTAAAAACATTCTTAAGTGGATTTAGGAACAATAAAATATAAATTTTCCTTTCAAAGCATGAGTTAAGAATGTTTATAAGTGGGCTTAATGAAATAGGAGACCGTAAGCACAGCTAAACTGGTGGAACATAAACTAGGGATGCCTCGTCATAATTGTTTTTTTTTTTGCCCTTAAAGAACTTTAGTTAGCACTGTATACTCGGTGCTTCCCCGCCAAAAACTTCACAAGTCGTGGAAGCAAAATAAACAGTTAACTTTCCAGAATCTTTAAGTTGCTTTTTCTAGTTTTTATTTGTATATGCCCAGTCATGCGTGTTATGGTCACACTGATTGTTCTTAATGGCATTTTGTTACAGTAAATGTACAAGTATTGTTCTACGACAGCCATATAATTTTCCTCTTGATTTATTGTGGACGAATGTTCCTGGAAATAAACGATCTCAAACTTACATTCGTGTTACAGTTCCTGTTGTGCAGTGTTTACAACAGGAGTAGACCGAATAGCTGCCATCTTGTAGGGCAGTTTCTTTGTCGAGGGCATGGTTGCATTTTGTGCTTACATTGTCAAATGTTGCCATACAAGATGGCAGCTATTCGATACGGTCTATAGACCCTTTCCACATCTATTGCTGCATGTCATACGTAACCCTCGAGGGCAACAGTGGTTGTCGCCAGCAATAATAATGGTGTTCTAAAAATCTGTCTTCCTCCAAGTTTGTGTTTAGACCCATCTTATACAGGGATGTGAAAAATAAGCAACTTTACTTTTGCACATAGAACCAGCAGGGGCAATGATTTTCATTTTATGCTGATGGGGCGTCACACATTTTTTGCCAATTTATTGTAATCGGATTACATGTACAATCAAACGATACCGTTGATTGATTATGATATGATTACAACAAATTTGGGGAGACATGCACACAATCTCATAATCATACTACAATTGATCTTGTTCACAGACGCCATCTTCATAGAAAAAAATGCTACTGCGTATTGTACGTGCACGCTGTAACATGTTCCACACACGCGCGTTGCTTTAAATTTGTTTGAAATACGACACAGCCAATGCGCGTCACAAAAAAATACGCTCAAAATTCTGATGCACGTGGTGATTTGTAGGAAGTGACGTCATTTGAACGTGATAAATAAATCGGGATGTCGTAATTCGTAAGGAGACCTCAGCCAAGTCCATTTTGAATACTTGAGAAGCAAGTCTATTCAGAACACCCTTAACATCAATAGACCTTTTGCACTGGCAGCCATGACAGGGGGAAGTCACATTGTCGCCATGCATCATGCTTGAGTAAGCATTTTGTGAATATATAGTCACATTTAAATATAAAAATTTGCCCCCTGTCATGGCTGCCGATGCAAGGGCTCTATAATAAAGTGTACGTCACAGAACATATCTCAAGTGGTTTTATTCCAATCCAAGACACCGGTCTATTCATTTTCCTCGCTGCGAAGACGAGCATGTCCATTGGTCACTTTGACGGCCAGTTGCTGAGCGCGCTCAACAATGATCTTGCGTTTTCTGGACGAGACTCCGTGGGCAATCTCTGCTGCATAACGTCGGTTGGTCATCATAAGGATTTCCAGTTCCTGTGGAGGAAAGACAAAAGTGTATTAACAAATAAACTAAAATCTACATTGGGTTACATTTTTTTGAAACATTTAATGATTAGTGTTTTAGTAAATTTATAAATTTAGGGGCCGTCTACAGTTGTCAGTGTTGTAGTCGAGCCACCAATATCGAGTCCGAAGTCATTAGCCTCGAGTCCGAGTCAACCAAAATGAAACTGATATAGTTTCGTATACTCAATGTGTGAAATGATGACGTGCTCAAGCTGACAGGCTCGACACGGCCGGCCGCGCCGGTAGCCAATGTTTCAATTATCGTTCTCATTTCCCAAATAAATTTTGTATGCTTTATCCATGAGAGTATATGATATTCGAGAGTGGTTTTATAGTCGTGCGAGTCAGAAGAATGATCAAAGTGGTCTTTTTTTTACGGAACAAGATTTACGTACGGCATGGTTTTGTTTTAACTGTTCAGCCTGACCATTTGGGGAGACTTTCCTGCTGGAAGCTGGCCCGAGATGATTTCAACCATCTTTTGGCCAACGGACCAGTGCTAATTCGAATGTTGAGCTGCATCAGTATTAGTGCCGTGAGGCATTGTCACCAGAATATAGTCTGTAGACCATCGTGAGTAAAACATCACTTGCAGCAAATTCATAGGTAGATTTACAAGCCGAGGGTGCTATTTTTGTGCCTCCAAATTCTGACCAGGGGGCAATTTCATAGAGAACGAAACAATTTCTCTAGTGAGAACGGGTTGCAAGTTACGTACCTTGACATTATGAACGAGGAACTTGCGGAAGCCATTAGGCAAGATGTGCTTGGTTTTCTTGTTGCTTCCATAACCGATATTAGGCATCCTCATCTGGCCTTTGAAACGACGGCGAACTCGGTTATCAATACCCTTGGGTCTTCTCCAGTTCTCCTGCAGGCAGATTAAACATCAAAACACTTGTTACAAGAGTTAAAGGAGCGTGACCAGAGTTTCTGGAAAATAGTTTTCGATGTAACTTACCAATATTATCAAGTAACTCCCATGTCCCCAAAACCCGAAAACATTCGCAATTTCCAGTAAAAAATTGAACAAAACTATCGAGTCGGCTTTCAGCGGATAAACGTTGATACTGGAAAATTAATTTACAAATAATCGGTGGATTTTCGACGATATCCTCGGAAATATGCGGCCTAGAAGGGCGGGAGTTTCAGTTTCGTAATCAGAAAAATATAACGGATGTTATGATATGACCCATAAGGTAAGTCCCGGGGAGTTATGGGTAAAAAAAAAGTGATCTGGTCACACTCCTTTAAAAGTTGTCAACATTTTCACGTAACTACAAAGTCAATATCAGTATTTGACTTGATGGCTGAAGCCGAACGCCTCTGTAGGGCAGCCACAATGGCTAATGTTGCCATCTTATAATCGACATCCTAGGACTGCTGTGTTCATGGTCAATCTTTGATAGACCATGCCGCACCCCTAAATGTGGTCTAACGTTAGACCCGGTCTTCCTGGGCGCTGTGTACGAGCTGGCAGGCTCGACAGCCAGCCACGCCTGTAGCCGATGTTTCAATTCTTATTCCACTTTCAAAATATTATCATTTCCCAAATACATTTTTGTTGCTTTATCCATGAGAGTGGACGATATTCGAGAGTGGTTTTATGGTCGTGCGAGCCAGAAGAGTATTTACGTAAGGCATGGGATTTGTTTTATTTTAACTGTTCAGCTGGACCATTTGGGGAAGCTTTCCTGCTGGAAGCTGGCCCGAGATGATTTCAACCATCTTTTGGCCAACGGACCAGTGCTAATTCGAATGTTGAGCTGCATCAGTATTAGTGCCGTGAGGCATTGTCACCAGAATATAGTCTGTAGACCATCGTGAGTAAAACATCACTTGCAGCATATTCATAGTGTAGATTCATAGACCGAGTTTGAGGTTATTCTATTGGTACTGCAATATGACGTCATGTCGGATCGCCATATTTTTAAAACCTGACAAGTGCACTGTACGACATGTAAAGTACACAACACCAAGACAAATAATTGACAGAAAACTGCACAAAGTTGTCTATAATAGGGAGGTTTCGCAAGGTGACGAATATGGATATGATAACGGTAACCGTTCACGTTGATGCGCATATTGAACTGGGTTTCGCACTGTGTGAATACGATCTGCTAAATCTGCTCTGCGCTTGGCTTTCAACTGATCTTACTCACTTTCTCGTTGGCACGACTCAATAAATTCGATCGGTATTTATAGAAGATACATCACAAAGAAACAAAATGCACACAACTTATTAATCCTTGACGAAAAAAGGGGAAAAATCTGCATATTAATCCTCGACGAAAAAAGGGGGAAAATCTGCATATTAACCGATATCCGTTTTTATGCTACGCGTATGGAGGCCGATACCCGCGCGTATGAAAACATGTGTACTACGGTTACGCGTCACGAGAAGCGCATAAAGTCATGACGTATCCGTGACGGTGCGAAACCTCCCTAATCCTTTCCCCCATACTGACCTTGACTCGGTAGTAACGGTCCGACTGATGACGTTTAAACTTCTTGAGTCTTTTCTTGACACATTTGTGCCTGACCAGCGGTCTGACAGAAGGAGCCATCTTTTACAACTGAAGAATGCTGAAATAAAAAGGCACAAAATCCACAAATTATTTAAGAAAAAAATGCAGTTTGTTGATAATAAAAACACAAATTTAAGGGGCCAAAATGTCAATTTTACCAAGGAAGAATTTGTTACTTGTCCCAGAGGTTTTTCACAGAGGGTTTCAGGCAGTGGTTGGATATAGTATTCTATTTCGTCACCTTAAGAAAGAAATATTAATGTCCAACTGTTACTTGTAAATTCTGACTGCCCAAGTTTTTTGCCTGGCTGCCTCAGACGATACCTGTGCACAATAATTAATAAGAAACTGCATCAGTGTATGCCATAAGGCAATGTCTTCATAACAATGTCAGAAGACCATCGTGAGTAAACATCATTTGCAGTTATAAAGTAATCACCATGGATTTGAGAACTTGATGGATTTCTAACATTTGTACGTGAGGGAAATTCAGCATTTTCAGCCAAACAAGACTTTACAGGTTACAGATCTGGCAGCCGTTAAACGTATATTTTGGTGATTTGGATGGACCAGCGGTTTTTTCCCCTAGCCGGGTTAGGAATGTTTAGGCTAGTTTTTTTTAATGAGATAGGAGACAAACTGGTATAAACTATGTATGTGAGAAAAAATACCATATACGTTTGCCAGCTGATATTTATAGGGAGGTTTAGATGCACGTAAAATGCGAACATTAACGCAAATGTTGTTGAGCACTTGTCTTGGTCATGCATTGCCATATTATTATTGTCACCAAGGATGGCATGGTCACTGTTGGTCGTTACTTTGAGTTTGAGGACATCTTAAACTAAGGCAGAGTCTCGCCAATGCGCGCGCGAGGCCAAATTCGTGCCACGAATTACGCAGCTCCATAGCAAAGGCTAGAGCTGCGTATTTTGTGGCACGAATTTGCCATTTGGCCTCACGTGCGCATTGACGAGCCTGTTCAATGTTGTGCCTTTTATAAAACAGACGAAAACAAAAATCCACAAATGTGACTTTCGACTTTCGTGGCTAGATAAACTCATTTGGCGTGAACTAAAATTTGAAAATGGCTTGTGAAATTGCCTTAAGATACGACGACTGGTGGTCAATGACAAGTGATTTTACGGTCACATTGGCGTGTTATACGCGGTCAAACCTCCCTACAAAACTAGGACTGACTTAGCTAAGATAATCTCAGCTCTTTTTTTATCATTTTTCATTGGGATGTGGTCTTTTCACGCGTAGAGCTGAGAGAACTTATGAACATGAACCCGCCATCGCAAAAACAGGACAAAACAAATGTGTCATTTTCTCACCGTGACACACTAATTCCCCCTAAAACTCACCCAAACCTTGCCAGGCATAACCACTACGCAGGTCCTTGAGGGAAATAACCAGCCACGATGATTATTTTGCCAACAATTCCAACAAAACAAACCGGTATTCTCACAGCCAGTGCTGTTGTCTTGTGTTTTAAATGATAATGTGTCTTCTCGTCGCGTGACCCATAGTCTGTGTACAAAGGAATTTTTATGCGCGTCGGTTACCAGTGCACATGCGGCCTACCAGTCAAACCTATTTCGTAATCACGTCCGCACAGCGAAATAGGTTTGACTGGTAGGCCGCATGTGCACTGGTAACCGACGCGCATAAAAATTCCTTTGTACACAGACTATGGGTCACGCGACGAGAAGACACATTATCATTTAAAACACAAGACAACAGCACTGGCTGTGAGAATACCGGTTTGTTTTGTTGGAATTGTTGGCAAAATAATCATCGTGGCTGGTTATTTCCCTCAAGGACCTGCGTAGTGGTTATGCCTGGCAAGGTTTGGGTGAGTTTTAGGGGGAATTAGTGTGTCACGGTGAGAAAATGACACATTTGTTTTGTCCTGTTTTTGCGATGGCGGGTTCATGTTCATAAGTTCTCTCAGCTCTACGCGTGAAAAGACCACATCCCAATGAAAAATGATAAAAAAAGAGCTGAGATTATCTTAGCTAGGACTGACTGCGATGTAGTGATGTACGTGGCGTGGATATACATGCATGATGCGATTGGCCCATAAACTTTGCCTTTAAATCCTTAATTGTCCACAGTTTATTGCTCAAAATTTACATAAAAGTAAAACTGAATCATTACTTAATCAGAAATATAGATAAACGCGACATGATTACGTGCCAAATTGGAGGATTTTGAAAGATTTTAAAGCATATTCAGTACCTTCGTTTTTTCTACACAGTGCACGAAGGATGAAAGGTCGAAGCCTTTTCCGCAGGGCTAGTACTAGCTGGATTTGAGGCCTGCGTACATTGTTGCAACCTCGTTGCATTTGACTTTTAGACTAGCAGTCTACTATTTATGGGTCTTAGGCGTGTAGGGCGCCACCATTGGCATCATGTTGTCCATGCGGTGATTAGATTGGTTTCCGATCCCTATAGATTGGTTCGCTTATTGCGAAAATATGTGACCCGCTCTGCAAAAAAAGGTCTTAAGTCGCGCTGGCTAGTATTCTTTTTGCGACCATAAAAAGAAATCTGTGGCATTTCTACGCTCATTAAAATACCTAAACACAAAAGAAATTCCAGGCGTAACGCAGACATTCCAGGGGGAACACAAACATTCCAGGCGGTATCTGGGCACCGCCAGGAATTTCCATTGTGTTTTGGTATTTTATTGAGCGTGGATTTGCCGCGGATTTTTTTTTATGGTCGCAAAAAAAATACTTGCCAGCGCGACTTAAGACCCTTTTTTGCAGAGCGGGTCACATATAGGGATCGGTAAAGGGCAGCCATGACGGGCAGAATTCTGCCTGTCACGTGGTTATTATTATTTTTTATTTTTTTAGTAAGTGCGCAGATTTTGCATTGACATTTGTAACTTGGCCGTGCGTGTCGAACATATCCAATTATGTAAATAAAGTACATTGCCTAAAGCAAAGGGCTTGGCCAATTTTTAAATATAAAAAACACAATGCGCACGCACAAAGACGACCAATTACAGATCAAGATGAAGCGCCCTTTACCTGTCCTTATATTCTCCTGTGTGGAATATGTGGACGGGAACCAGTCTATGCGAAAAGGGTTCATTAACCCAGAAACATAAATCCACATTGAGCGGATACATATATTTTTTTCAGATGCAGTGCGACCAGACATGAATATTTCATCGCCCAAAGCCTCACGTGTGGTTACTACCTCCCAGAAATCTTTATACTGAGGAATTTATAAATAGCACGCGGAACATTTTCATAAAAATGCATTAAAGGCCCATTGTACATTTGCATATGCAATGACCCAATTTTGTTTTTCACGAGTTGACAAGAAAAACCTTACTCAAAGTGTTGATAGCAATGGTAACAAACACCACATGAATTTATTTCCGTCCAAAATGGTATTTCATGCTGGAAATTGACAACCGAAGGTGGTTTTCTAATACCATTTACTTGTACACCAAATCCATATATAGGGCCTACATGTATAGATTTTCAAGGTTTTCTGAAGCATTGATACACATCTAAGTAGCTAAAATTTCTTCAGGCTAGTTTACCAACATTCTTCCTTAGATATGTTACACTCTTATTCCACGAATGTAAAAAGTTTTATCTTACAAATGACACATATGCCTTTAAAGGCCTATTGTATTATCTGCAATGAACTAACAAACGGGTCTTTCTATAAATCCAAAAGTGTGACATTTAGTGTCCCCCGTTACACCTGATGTGTTATTTTTCGTACAAAAATCATTAAAATGGCTTTTAAACCATTTTGTATGAATTGTACTTTATGTACTCACTCTTTGAGATGGAAAGTATTTAAAGAACGTGTCCTGAATTTACAAAAACAAGATGTAAAATGTAACGGGGGACACCAACATTGGACCCCTAATTTATAGACAGACCCAAATCATGAGTTGACAAACACCCATTTTCTTTTTCTCACTGTGGGTGTGGGGTGCAGTGCGGTGCCAGTCATCTTTATTGCGGACACGCGGCCGCGGACACACAGAAAATGCATTACATTTTTTCTGGATCTGCGCCTGAAACCATGCATGAATTTTAAAAGATTTCTCAAGCATTGATGCATCTATACATGTATGTGGCTGAAATTAGTTTACCGTCATTATCAAATCAAATCAAATCCATAAATAAGGAAGCTCGTCTCATCGTTCTTACTCCTGGACCATGAGTAAGAGTGAGACGAGCTTCCTGAGCCATGGTACTATCGAGACTTGGCCCTAATTTATCGAGATAGGCCTACTTGTCAAGCAACTACGCAAAAATTGACAACAATCTCCCAGATGTAGCAAAGGCATGGAGCTGCGTATTTCGTGGCACGAATTTGGCGCGCGCGCATTGCTGACGAACCTCTGCCTTTAACCACAAACGACCTATACTTAACACACGGCGCCACATTTGAATATTTAATTCGAAACGTAAAAAGAGAGGCCTACATGTGTCCGTTAACCCCTATCTATGTTCCATCAGGGGGGGGGGGGGGTGGGGTAATCCCTTATGGGGCTATTCATAGAGAAAGTTAACAATCTCCCATCAGTAGTTGAATCTCTTGTTATTAAAGTGTACAACTCGGACAGACAAACCGCGACAGAGAGATTGTGGCGTGATTGACGGGGCAGTCCCCATTATTGGAGCGATTGAACCCAAACTGCAAAGCAATCTTCTTCTTGTCGCTCATTTTGCCTGAAAGCAGCGCTGTTGTCCGACTATGAAGAACGTCCACCCCGTCTGATAAGCAGGTGATTAGGACAGTTTTGAGTAAACAAACGACAATTACTCTACACAGCTCCAACCAGCCACGACACCAAGGGGAGCCGAATGCCGGGCGTTGATTGGCAGGTGTCAACCTTACCATAATATTATCCATAGTAACGGGCCCTAATCGACACACCGTAGTCTGGCGAGGGTAGACGTGCGGTGGCCACGCAATCAGAACAACAATCAAGATCAAGAGGCTTTATATTAAAGTGGTATACGGAAGTTAAGTTAGACAAGTGATGTCACATGGTCAAGAGTTCTCTTGGAGACATTAAGGTTTCTATCCTGTGATATCTAGATCAACTTGAGAGAGCAGATCCTGAGAGCTAACACTCGAGACAACAGCAGTTAGACAGATGAAGACTTACATCTGTTCAATTCGACTTCCGTCAACTCAAGCTGCGTTAGGAATGGGGCTAAACTAGTGCACACGGCGTGTCAACTGTGGGTGTCTGTCTGTCTGATGAGAACAAACAGTCTAGAGAACGGAGACGGAGTTCTGTCTTGGTGAAGCGAGGAGTGGCAAAGAATCCATCATCGGGAGCATTGTCATCCTATAAACAGTCTTAACGCAACAAAGCTCGCACGACAATGAACGATTACTGATCATTTAGCCGTCTCGTACTTATAAACACAACTTCGCGTCCGTACAACGAGCAGTTCACAGTCGACTCGGAAACACCGACCGAATCACATCCTCTCTTCGAACTTCGCTTCTCGAATAAAACAAATGCAAGACACCTCTACCGCGGTTGCTTGTTGAAATAACTTCTCGTCAACCGAAAGTTTATAAACTCATCCCACCGATAAACTATGGCTAGTTACAGCCTCTTCGTGTTTATTGCATTCTACACTGTTTTAAACCAATACTTCGTTGTGACTGAAGGGGCGGGTTGCGAGCCCATACAGCTCCCAATGTGTTCCGATATGAAATATAACATGACTCAGATGCCCAACTTGCTCCATCATAGTGCACAAGAGAACGCTCGTCTGTCCATTGAACAGTTTCAAGATTTGGTCAACACCAACTGCAGCGATCTACTCATCTTTTTCCTATGCACCATGTACGCTCCGATTTGCACCAAGAGCTGGGCGTTTGAGGCCGAGGCGATTCCACCATGTAAGGGCGTCTGTTTGGAGGCGAGGGCCAATTGCGAACCGACGATGCTACGGTACAACGTAACTTGGCCAGATTATCTGTCGTGTCAGAATCTTCCTGAGTACACAAAGGGGGTTTGTCTTACGCCTGAAGCTATTGTCGACACCATGCCAGGTAAGAGGGCCGTCCAAAGTTATCAACATCTTCACAGTTCTTGAGAGTATTTTTTTTAAGCACGCATCCCCCCCCCCCCCCCCCACCCCCACCCCCTTCTCAGCTCCCCCTTCTCAGAAATACTACTGCACAAAGTATCATGGCCGAGCGGTTTGGTGCATTGAATTCAAAACCATAGGCCTTTACCTAAATCAACGGTCGTGGGTTCGATTCCCGGCAGCGACCAAGATGCGTGAGCCCCAAGCAGGACACCTTGCCATAAGTTGCCCCTCTCATCCATTGGTAAATGGGTACTTGCAAGGGTTGCAGCCTTTGAGTGCTTGTGTCGGGCTCCCCAAGGAGTATAGTTCCACAAGGAGTTGTTCCACGGAGCTGCATACTCCCCAGGGAGTTGTTCTTATATATAAGATGCCATTATTATTACATATAATTTATATAAACATTTTCTGGCAGTACCATTTTACAGTGCATGTAAAGTCCTATACGCGGCCTTCGACGCCCCTCCCCCTTCCTTCTCTTTGTATAACCGTGAAAATGTTGACAATTTCTGAAGGCCCCTAAACAACTTTAAAGGTCTATAAAATATATATATATATCGTTTGCAAGATAAAACTGTTTACAGATTCGTGGAATAAGAGATAACATAGCAGGAAGAATGTTGGTAAACTAGCCTGAAGAAATGTTAGCTACTTAGAAGCATCAATGCTTTAGAAAACCTTCAGAATCCACGGTTCTGTGTTAAGTGAATGATAAAAACAATGTTAATTGTTTAAAGAACGCTGAATGCCGCAATGGGGCGACATTTCGGCAAGACTCTCGCCGGAGACCACCGAAATTTCGGCAAGAGTCACTCAAAATGACACCTTATTTTTTTACCCGAAGCTTCCGGAGATGCTTCCAGACCAAAGAGAAACAGCTCCAGTCCCAATAAAAATGGTTCTCGACCTAAAAAAAATGGTTTTTGACCTTAAAAAATTAATTTTAAACTCAAAAATATTATTAGGGCGACACCAAAATGTCGCCCTATTGAGCAGGTCGCCCTAATATACCTTTTTTACACACGATTTGTCGCCCTATCCTACAATTCATAGTTTTTTGTGTTCATATCTTACAAAATGTATCATCTTGGATTCAACCACTTCACACAACAACGAAAAACATTGGTAGGATCTGAAGTAAAACTGCAAAAAAGGTAACTTTTCGCAAACAGTTGCCACAGCTCACAAACAAAGAAAAGTGAACCCAGTCGATTTCAAATAAGAAAATATTTATGTAAGGCATTTGTGTTCTTTTACTGAAAATAAAAACTCACTTTTATATCGAACTTTGCATTTAGGACGTACTGTGCATTTTGTTATAGGAGCGGGTCTAAACTGACAAGTGTTGTGCCATCATGCACCTGTCGTGGCTATCGTAGACAATTCCCAGTATTGTCAATCAACAATACCGCTATTTCCACCTGTCTCGTCGAAAATAATCCAATAACATAAAAACAACAAACAGAATCATTTGGATAAACACGGAGAAACAGACTGGCTGATTTCCCCACACACATGCCCATTTGGCAATCGACACGTACGAGAGTTGGCACTAATCACAAAATGTCACCCTATTCGTGACAAATCGAGCCCCACGCGTCCCCACTAATGATCCACCCATCTGTTAGGGGGATAATCACTCAACCTAAACGTTGGACCCCACGACCCTCCCTAACCCTCCCCAGTGGTCTCAGTAAACACCACGTGAGCCAAGAATCGGTCTCATTAATCAACAACTTCTTCCGGCCATTCTTGCCGAAATAAACTTCTGAGATTTAGAATATAGTCACGTGATTCGAGACTGCAATTCATGACGCAGGCACCTCGCCTTTGCACCGGCGGCCATTATAGGGGGCATGTTTTCATTTAAAGGCGTGTTCAGGTCATTTTTCTCATCATGGGTGTTGAGGATTTTTCTCATTACCATTCTGAAATTTCGCGCTCTCAATCCGTATATAGTCATCACCGGGATATCGTCAAGAAAACAACCAATGTTTTGTATGTAAACTAACTGTAATTTATCCGATTATACAGTGATTACACCAACCTTTATGCTTCCTCATCCGGCCAAATTTAAGATTGCAAATTATCTATTTTCTTTCCCATGGATAGTATTTTTGGCGAGGCATTTTATATGATTGTTTAAAGGCACAGGCTCGTCAAATTCGTGCCACGAAATACGCAGCTCCATGCTTTGCTATGTAGGTGCGTATTTCGTGGTACGAATTTGGCGCGCGCGCATTGCTGACGAGCCTGTGCCTTTAATAGGTTGAAACAAAATCCATTTTCTTCAAAAATCTGGACTCGCTCCTTGCAACCATATTTACACGCCCGTCTCCGTGGCATGTAAAGCATGAACAAAAGGTTTCCACATATCTGTCATCACTGACAGTTTAATAACCTAAATCGTCCTTTAGGTTAACAGCGCGAATCTCAAGAGGGCATTAATAGGGCGATTGGGGGCATCGCAACATCTTGGGGAACGACGTGGGGGTAGAGAAAACCGCCAATTTATTGGCACGACGACATTAATTCTTGTCAGGGGTTTAGAATTTAGACTTCCCCCAAGTCATTTTCAGAGAGGGCGACCAATAAATGGCGAAGTTTGTTTTTTAATTTATTCACCACATCCAACAGCGGAAGAACCGCCAATTACAGGAATGGGATCAATTAACATAGATATTCGAATAACTATCAACTTCTAAGTTGAATTAGAAACGGCCAGAGACACCGGGGAATCCCTCCCCTTGCTCTTCACGAAAGAATGCTCTGGGATCTTTAAAGTGCGTTACATGTAACACACTGGACCAACGGCTATACATCCCTTCCGAAGGACGGAACAAGTGTGATCAAGTGCCTTGCTCAAGAGCATGTGAGGTGGCAAACAATCTACATTGAAATTCACAACATTCAAAGAAAACAATTAAAGAACTACACTGTAGACTCAAACCGCCAATAAAATCGAACCACCAATAAAAGCGTAACATTTTGAGTGTTTTTTATTCTACTGTAGAAGACGATGATGAATTTGGTGGAAGCGAGGGCAGATACGAGATTGACATCATCGGCACCGAAACAGTGACAGACCACACCCAATCACAGAAACAAAAGAGAAAAGGTAATTATTAAATGAAGCTTTTGCGGATACCGTGCGTTTTCTATGCAGCACAGAGCCCCAATCTGATGCGCGTGCACGCTGGACGCACCCAAGCACACGCATACGCGCGCGTCGTGCATAGAGTGAATGGGTTGCGCGCGTGTGTTATGCGCGCAAGAGTACAGTAAATTCTCATATCACCCTGGCCCTCAAAGCTATCCAATGTTATATAATTATTCATAGCTGGGCATTTTGCTCTATCAAAACCTTCAATGTATAAAGACGATAAATAATACAGGGTGTTTAAAATAAAACCAAACCGAGATATTATTGCTAATTGCAACTAAAGTAGGGCACACGTAAATCAAAGGGAGATATCAAATGATACCCTGATCGTGTCAGTGTTATGCAAGAGTCTAGTTTGGGAATTTACTGAGTGGAACCACTGTTTAAAATGATTCACACACAGTGATGACCGACTCTAGATGAGACTTTTCAAGAGAAAAATTAAGGAACAATAAAAACTAGAGGCCCCTAATTTGGCAGGAGTGAATTGCAATATAACGGTCTTAAGTCTAAGACACATCATATGTCATAACCGATGTCTTAAATTTCAGTCGTGTCTCAAGATACGTACAAGCTATGGCACACAAATTATTATTGCAAGACGAAATTGACCTGTGATGTCTTAGTTAAGACGTCTTAAGAGTTAAAAGTCTTAACTTTCTTTGTTGCAATCCACCCCAGTTTCTTAATGAATTTTCTCTATCTTTCTTAAGGGAGCTGCAAGCGATGTGAGACCGCCAGGATAAATCAAGGCATCTTCGTGGAAAACGCCTATGAGTACGGTAAGCCAAAAATCCCCTATGGGTATTCTAGCTTACAGGATACAAATCTAAACTTGAAATGAGAAAAATCGTAAAGGTCTTATTGGGATTCAAACCTGAGACCACTGACACACCAGGCAGATGCTCTAACATCTGAGCTATAATGCACAGTGGTATACTCCCTCAGGTTTTCCCAAGACCTCTGACACACCGGGAAGATGCTCCACCTCAGGTTTTCCCCAAGACCTCTGACACACTGGGCAGATGCTCTACCAGCTGAGCTATAAGGCACAGTGGTATACTCCCTCCGGTTTTCCCCAAGACCTCTGGCACACCGGACAGATGCTCTACCAGCTGAGCTAAGAGGCACAGTGGTATAGGCTATTCCCTATGAACTCCAAACAAAGCTGCTATTGTCCTCCCTTTCGGAGTTAGGAACATACCTAACAATCATATAAAATACCTCCCCAAAATACTACACACACTCCTTTAACTTTTAAAACTGTATTCATTTTCGTTTCTTTCTTGTAGTTGTCCGCGCCACTGTGGAATCCTTCCGGACTGTGGGCGAGAACCTGATGTATACCACAATCATAGTTCATGATGTTCTCAAGTTTACGGATATTAATATTCCCATAGGAGAGGTGTGTAAACTAGGGAATGTAGTGAGCTGAATTATAATGGGGAAAAAAGTACATGTAATGTGAGTTTAAAGGAGCGTGACCTGGGTCCTATTTCATAAAGCCCACTTAGAAACATTTCTAAATAAACATTCTTAACTTATGTTTTTAAAGATAGGAAAGATATTATTGTTCCTAAATCCATGTTTTAACTTTTATGAAAAAGGACCCATTTTTGACGCCCCCATTTTCCCCATGGGTGTTGAGATTTTGACACCATATATCACATGTCATATTTTTCTCAAATGTTAGCATTGTGAATTTTCGCAGGGATATCGTAAAAATCCACCAAATTTTAGTAAAGTAATTTATCTGGTTCCACAAAGCAGTGCAGTGATTACACCAACCTTTTTGTTTCCACATCCAAATTGGAGATTGCAAATTTCATGTTTTCTTCTCATGGATAGTATTTTGGGGAGGTATTTTATATGATTTTTAGGTTAAAACAAAATCTTTGGTTTTGTTTTGAAAAATCTGGTCACGCTCCTTTAATCTGTAGAAAAAAACAACAAACAAAAGAAAAACCAAAAATTGATATTTGACGCTTACTTGTTGCAGGTTCATCTTGTGACAGAGGGCCCTTGTGTGTGCCCTGGTGTAACAGCAGGTGTAGAATACGTCATCATGTGCTACCAAGATCTGGAAAATGGCCGCTTACGATTAATGGAAGACTGTGTGGCGTTAGAGTGGGATGAAACATGGCCTAGACTCGTCAAGGTAGTGAATGATTTCTGAAGTAGTAATAATAATAATAATAATAAGATACTTATAGAGCACACAATATATACAAATTCAGATTAAAAGTGGAATAAAAATACCAAAAATTGTATATATAAAGATAAAGACATATACAATTAAAAAAAACAATCTAAATTCTAAAATTACCCAAAACACTGTTTAAAAAGTTAAGTCTTAAGATTAGCCCTAAAAAGATCAATGGAATGAATTTCTCTAAGGGATGCTGGCGGATTGTTCCACAGAGACGCTGCTGGCTACCCTAGTTCAAAATACCAACAATATTGCATTTTCACCATCTTCTGAATAATGCTGATTCTGAAAATTACAAATTATAAACAATCACTTTTTAATCTCAACAAAACTGGGAGCAAATTATTTTTTTTATGAAAACAAGACACAATGAATCTAAAATTACTTCCCGACAGTGATACATTTGTTATAGATGTGGCATTGAAAGCAAAGCTGTTGTGCCATTAAAAACTTCAACCAATCTCCTTAAAATGTCTCTGTGTATGTAGAAATGGAACAAGAAACTCCGAAAAGCTGGACGCACTCAAGAGAGACCGAGAGAGGCACCCTCACATGGCGGAAACAGCAAACGCCGTCGACGATTACGTCATGAACCTACCGAAGCGCCCTCTCGTGACAGGAGAAGCCCAAGAAGAACCAGGTGATTTGAGAATTTAAAAATGGGCAAGTTCGATTGACGACTTATTTAACTATAGACCCTTTGCATGGGCGGCCATGACAGGGGGCAGTCACATTGTCACTGTGCGTCATGCACGAATAGGCACTTTGTGGATCCATTGTCATATCATTTAAGAATGAAAACCTGCCCCCTGTCATGGCCGCCGATGCAAAGGGTCTATAGGCAAGGGCTAGCTTGTCTGGGACTGACAGCAATGGTTATTAGACTCCTTGCACAGGTAGCCATGACAGGGGGCAGTCGCACTGTCACCATGCATCATGCACGAGTAGGCACTGTGTGGATCTATTGTCACATCATTTAAATAAGAAAACCTGCCCCCTGTCATGGCCACCGTTGCAAATGGTCTATAGTTCGACTTTCTTCACCTGAACGTACTTTAGTCAACAATGGTTAGTTGTGTCTGGTCGACCGTTTGGAACCAGCCCACAGGGCACAGTCACACTGATCCAACTCATCACTTCAGGCATTTATTTTATTTGAAGAAAAAAAGGATTAACAGGAGCAATAAAACTTTCCTTTCACGTTTTATCAAACAGGGACAGCAATGCTGTGGATGTCGCAGTCGCAACTGATTTTGAGTTAATGTGAGGACGCCATCTTGACACCATTTGCGTCATGACCTCGACCCCTGCGCAGTGATCAGTCGTCGCCATGTTTGTGCCATATTAATGCTAACAAGAATACAATTTTTGAGCTTGGCTTCATGCACAACTGTTAAGCTGATAATCTCACAGGCTATAACCTTTTGGCAATATTAAAAGAAACAAAAATGAATGCCTAGCCTAATACGAGGCCTAATTACTGCATCTTGAAATGAGTTTAACAAGCCCACAAAATAGTGTCAGTGATTAGGCCTACGACAATCCTTTTGATAGGTTGAGACAATATTTTTGTATTAAACGTGCCCTAGACCCTGTAAGGGGCCATCCATATAGTACGTACGCACGGAGGGGGGGTTGGAGCCAATGCGCACACCCAACGTTAAAGCATATGGGTGACGTCACGAAATATGCGTACAGGGGGGAGGTCTAAAAAGTCGGCATTTCGTGCGTACGTACTTTATGGACAGCCCCCAATGCCAAGTATCGAGAAGTTGATCAGACAATTTGTTTTCTTTTAAATGACTCATCTAGCATTGGGATGTGCAGATTTGATGGAAAAACCCAAGATTTCGAGTGAGGAAAATTTAACATTTTGTGAGGAAACACTTAGATATTTTTCAGCCTGTCTCATATGTTTTGCACACAAGGTCTGAAGCCATGATCAACTTCTTAATTCTTTCCCCTCTTTTCCCCTTTGCCACTTCGCCCTATCATCAGTTTGTCTTTGCCCCATTTGGCGCTCCGCTGCCACTTCAATGGTTCAAAATAGCTCACAACTTTTTTCACCAAAGAAAAAAATGATGCAAATTTTGCAGGAAATAAAACATCTAATATCTAAACAGTAAAATGTAAGCAAAACAATGAAGAAAGGAATGCAGATGCATGAGATGGGGTGAAGCGGTAATGGAGCGAAGCTAAAGTGACGGTGGGGCGAACTGACATAAGGAGCTAAGTGGAAAGGGGGCGAAGTGACTGACATGCATCAAAAACTAGAATCTTGCGATTTTGCCACCCAAAAGACTCCCACATTGGCTGACACTGCACTTTTTGCAGTCTCCAGTTTCCCAAAAGTATTCTAGAGGTAACATTGCAGCCCTCGATTGTCGAGTGTCGTCTGCACGGTTTCGACGCCATCTTTGTTTGCCTAGACTTGTTTCAGTCCACCTGCGCAGCGTTGCCCGGCCGGGCCGCGGGCCGGGATGAAACAGAACGCAAATGGACTGGGTACAAGTCAAGTTTGCGTATGCAAAGTTCACGTCGCTGAAGTATACCGGGTATAACCTGCCATAATCATGGAAATTAGTATTTCTAGTTTCTTGAGGAAATTTTCCTTCTGTGAATTGGAAAGTCTTCAAACTTCTAATGTATAAATCGCTCTAAATGTAAATACAAGCAAGAACTAGTAAGCTTATAATTTGTCTAAGCAAATCGGTTGACAGCGATCAAATCGCAAAAAATGTTGTTTTTAGTAATTTAATAATTCCCATGCACATATTATTAAAGTTGACAGTAAGTGGCTTGCAAACAACACATTAAAAAGGTCAAACTAAATAAATAACTCTTTACGTTTAACTTGAAAAAGTATTTTTGTATAATTTGCGCGGGAAAGGTTCCCCTTTTTAAAAACTTGGTTTGTGGTCTGCCCGCAGAACACACAACACCTTCGCAGAAATGGTTGCGATCTAACAATTCGTGCGGCGGCTTTACTTGGTGCTATATAGACCATTTACACGGGCGGCCATGACGGGGACAGTCACACTGTCACTGAGCGTCATGCACGAGTATAGGTACTTTGTGTATAAGAAAAGCTGCCCTCTGTCATGGCCGCTGGTGTAAAACGTCTATTGTGCTACATTTTGTTACAAAGGGAACAAAGAGATAGAAAGGAAAGTGGTTTTTGTTTAAATTGTTATACCTGTACAGTGTGGCGGATCCAGCCTCATTAAAATACAGGAATACAATGGAATTCAGGGGGTCGCCTCATTCAAATACAAGTCCTGAATACAATGGAGTTCAGGGGGTCGGACCCCCTGAATTCCATTGCATTCCTGTATTTTAATGAGGCTGGATCCGCCAATGCCTAAGACTTTGGCATAAGACTTTGAGGCATTTTTGACAAAAGCTTGAATGGAAAGTCATTGGTGTGTCGCTGCCATTAAAGTTATCATCATGGAATTATGACTTTTTTAATGTGCACATTATGTACGTTTTTACTCAATTTTGCTAATTAACTGTAAATATGCACATATATTAAATTCGCAATAAACTTTAATTGTCGTGTTTTGGCTTAACTGTTTAAGTCCTTAGTTCATTCCTTTTCGACTGTTAACTGATCTCAAGTCTAGTGCTTGATTAGCCTAGTTTTACCAACATTCTTCTTCGGATATGTTAATGCCCTTATTCCTGGGATCCATGAAAGTTTTTTCCTCGTAAATGATAAAATTGCTCTTCAAGACGATGAGCAAAAACTGGCAAACGGTCCGATCTTTTTTGACACCGAACGATTTCTCAAGTCGCAAAAAACGGCCGTATAAAAACGGCGTTTTTTCACATGGTTGCCGATGCCTGAAATACAAAGTATGATGTTTTGTCGTTAAAATAAAGTAAATGCTTTCGGAGAAAAAATATATATAATTTGCTGCACGGAAGGCCCATTGTATCATTTGCAATGACCCAATTTTGTTTTTCAAACCTTACTCAAAGGGTAGCAATGGTAACAAACACCACATGAATTTATTTCCGTCCAAAATGGTATTTCATGCTGGAAATTGACAACCGAAGGTATTACCATTCACTTGTACACAAATTTATACCCTTTTCAAGGTTTTCTGAAGCATTGATGCATCTAAGTAGCTAACATTTCTTGAGGCTAGTTTACCAACATTCTTCCTTAGATAGGCCTATGTTACACTCTTATTCCACGAATCTGTAAACAGTTTTATCTTGCAAATGATACATAGGCCTTTAATGCAGCAGTCGATTTCACGAAAAAGTGCGTAGCTTGCGCAACGTTTGGAAATGGCATAAGCCCCATAGCTTGCGTGTAATTGTTGCAGTGTTGAACAACTTACGCAAAACAAGTTGCGCAAGTAGGCTTCTTACGCAAAGGTTTCGAGAAATCGGCTGCAGGTCTTCATAACAGGAGATATTTGAGACGCTTGTTGGCAGCAAGCAGACCAGCCCCACAGGTGCATCGATAAATATATACACTGGATAAAGCAACGACGTCTAAAATTGAAGCCACCGTCCGCCATTGTACTCCACCAAACACAATGCCTTGCCTAGACTGGAAATACTGTCTTCACTATAGTTCACATGTGTTAAGTGGAATGCAAGCGATCGGACCGGGGAGCAGTCTAGGCAAAGCATTGTTTGGGGAGTACAATGGCGGCCGGCGCATGGCTTCAATTCGCGTATAGCCAACTGCTATTGCATACTTCATCCAGGGAGGTCTTCATAACAGGAGACTTTTGAGACGCTTGATGGCAGCAAACAAACAAGCCATTAAGCCTATATAGTATAGGGGCTTTTTCAAATCTCGGCTTCGTCTCCGTCTCCGTCTCCATAAGGTTTACATGGAGACGGAGCCTGAGCCTGAGCCCAAGTCGAGATTTGAAAAAAAGGCCATAGTTTCCATATAATCGTAACGCGCGCACGCAGACTAGACGCAAACAACTGCAACGCAAACACTGACGGAAACAATCGGCAAAGTTAAACTTGGTTCAACTTTACCGACTGTCTGCGTTACTGTTTGCGTTGCTAGTTTGCGGTACTCTCTGCGTTTGTTACGTCTATATGGAAACCGGGCTTAACACTTATTGTCTGCCATATTGAGCATGTACGTGTACACTTTTAATGAGATAAAATCGCACACTGTTGATATACCTATTGTTTATTTGGACAATCTAAACTGAAGTTAACACTGATGCGCTTTGCAACATTTAAACAAGAGATAGACATGCAAAATACTAAATTAAATAGCTGATATCAAAGAACACTGTGTGGAAAATTAAATTAATATTTAACAAAACAAATCCAAGGTCTATATTGCTCACATTTTTCTTTTCTTTCTATACTTTACTATACTACAGACAATAAGTAAGTTTAAATCGAATATCATAATCCTTATGCTGGGGAAAACCGCAGGGAAACCCCAAAAACGTGTTAGCTGTTGTATTTACAGAGGAAATTAAATTAAAAAACAAAAATACTGCATGCATTCCAAGACGCAGGCAACTTGATATACAAGATGAATTCCAAGATCAAGTGCGTTTGGGAATGCATGAGCAAAATAATATATTAGGAGAAAATCTACAGGCGCAATTACGAATTTGGTACGCAATAAACGCAAGGATGATCAGGGCTGCGTTCCAAACACGCGAACGTTGCCAACGTTCGCCACTGGTTACAGTGCTTTTGTGCACTAGTCTATGAAAAGTCGGGTACCAGTTGTTGGCGAACGATGCAAACGTTTGCAATGTTCGCGTGTTTGGAACGCAGCCCTGGGTGTAACTTTCTGTGTTGGTTGATAAATTGTAATTAAAGGCAAGGCTCGTCAGCAATGCAGTTTCATCCACCCAGCTTAAAAGAGACCAGTTTATCTGTATGGCACGAAGTGGGGAGTTTTGAATTAGGTGCTTAAATGCAAGCACCCCTCATATAGCACGTATCGACGCGTCGCGAGGCAGAAACGATTGATTGATTGATTGCGCGCGCCAAATTCGTGCCACAAAATACGCAGCTCCATGCCTTTGCTTTGGATCTGCGTATTCCGTGGCACGAATTTGGCGCCCCCGCATTGCTGACGAGCCTGTGCCTAAAAGTAAAAGAAAACATATTTTTAATTCATTTAAACTTTAAAACAAAACTGATTCTAATTTTATTCTACATGTTCTTCCATCGTTGCAATGGCAACCTTACTTTACTATAAAGAATACAAGTTTTCATTAAAAGACTATCATGTGGCGTTTCCCTCATGTTTTACAATTTTTGACATTAACCCATCTTCCTTTCGCAACGGTACTTCCTGCACACGTACCTAGTTTGCCAAGAACAAACTAGGTACGTGTGCAGGAACGACCGTTGCGAAAGGAAGATGACATTGACCCAGCATTGACTTGTCGCCTAAAACCGCCTTTCAATAGGACCGTTTTTCATCCGTCTTGCGTTTTTCATCCGTTTGCGTCTGAATCGCTCCATAGACCGATACAGTGTACGGACGAGCACAGCTCAAACGCAACGCACGCAAGACAGATGAAAAATAGACCTGTGAAGTGCGACGGAGGTAGAAACCGACGGTAACGGAACGGCAACGTCAGCGGCACCGCTAAAAGTTGAAACTTTTCAACTTTTGACGTTGTTGGATTAGAAAAATGGGTCCACGTCCAAAATTGGGTGTTGCGGCAGTTTTTCGGCAGTTAAACGGCAGCGGCACGGCAGCGGCTTGGTGGCAGCAAACAAACTGGTCCCTTTCCGTCGTCTTAGACTGGTCCCCTGTCCTCATATTTACTTCCCCTTTGTCGTACAAGAGCAGCGTAGTGCACATGGACAGGGGACCAGTCTACCACCGTTAACGTCATATGGAGCATGCGCACTTTAGCCTGAACGTTTGTTTGCTGCCACCAAGTGTTTCAATGTCTTCATTACTGGGTCTTGTCCATCCACACTACGCCAATAATTAATAGAGCACTTTCAAAAAGTAACCTATCATGCCGACAATCTTTCAAACAAATTATTTTCACAATATCAAACCTATCACATGATGAAAATATTTATATACAAACAAAAATACGATTCTTCACAATCAATTTCTAAAGGTTTTTAGGGAAAGTGATCGAACGTGAACAAGCCAATTAAATCCTTTTGTCTGGGCAGCGCTGGTTAAAAAGTTTGAATACATGTACAAGTTTTTCTCTTCAACCCCAAAGGGTGGATTCACACTGAGTTTTTTCCGAGCGTAAATCTGACGCGCGTCGCTATCAGAAAAAGCGGTTTGGAGGGAATTTGAAGTGAAATAAGGCACTGATAATCACAGAATCAAGGCGGAAGGTGTTTTTGTAAAATTATTATTCTGTGATTTTTAGTGCATCTTTTCACTCAAAATTCCGTCTTTTCACAAAGCGACGCGCGTCAAATTACGCGTTAAAAGACAGTACGACTGCACCCCAAAAACAGTTACAATTTCCACTCCGGGACCTCGTGCTCGAGGGTCTGGGTACCTGCCACAACTGCAAAATGTCTTCATCAAACTGCGGATAACAAATTAGGAAATGTTGGTCTGTGCCAAAGTTCTCGGCGAAGTGCGAAACGAAAACACGGGGGTTAAAGAGAATGCACCCGGGCAAAGACATACACAATGCACGATTCTACCCTGTTGTGGCTTCTAAAAATTAGGTCGTTTTAAGCACCCCTACATTTTTATGGAAGTCACATTAATTTAAAACGAACATCAGCTCCTATTTAGGGGACTCACTCTTGTGATATTCCTTAAGACAATTTTATACAAACGACTCATTCACGTCTTTATCTTTACACCCAATGAAGTACATATTCAACATATCCGATCTATTCAAGCTAAAACGCATATCGGCCGTTCCATACGTTTTGGTAAATATGACAAAATTTGGTAATATGACAAAATTCTCTTCAATTTACTTTACATCGTATTTCCCATCACAAACTGCGATCAATGAATGGAACCATTCCCATCCCATTTTATTCCTCGTTACGTCTCTCCTGCTTTCTCAGTTCTCTATCTCTTTCACGTTGAAGCCTTCTCTCTTCTCGAGGAGACATCTTATTTGTGGTATCGGTAACCATGACATCCGTTACCTTAGTAACAGCTACCTGGCTACTGGTCTCGGGGCTGACACGTTGCCCACCGCGCCCCCTCCCCACCCGCCGACCAGGTCGCTCCTTTTTGTTTTTCTTAGGCTTCTTGGTAACCGGGATCTCCGAGGCTCCCTGTTGATCTCCTCCGCTTGGACAAGGCTCGTTGAAGTGTCTGGTGGCGTTGCGAAACGCTCTCGTCTTGGTCCAGATGTGAACGTACGTCATGAAGAGTTTTTTGCCGTCCCGATGCCCCATCACTAAAAAGTTGTCTCGTCCAGCCTTGAGCATCTCGCAGCCGCAGTTAGCGCCCTCTCGCGTCCAGAACGTCATCTTATTTAGATCTTTCTGCTTCAAACTGCCCTGTTTGAGCACGGCGAGCCTGTCAGGTGTCGAGTCGCCGATGAATTTCTGACCATCTGGGGTTTCCCTCACTTGTTTTATTCGCATCTTCAGAACTGCAGAATGCAGGGAAATTAAAAAATAAAATGAGGAGATTTTCTTTCAGTGTGACAAAACACGTTAGCATGGTTAGGGAAGGAAATTCAGAACTGGAGGGGAGGGGGGAGGGGGGGGGGTGGTGGTTGGGGGAGGGTTGGGGGGAGGGGGCGGGGGGTCAGAGTCAATGAATATGGTTTTACACCCTTATGGGGTACCCGGAAGAATGGTACAAAGGCGAACAAAGGTACAAGTCGGTCTTTGTCTACTTATAGTACCCCACAAGGTAAGACCAGGGTTAAGCTATTGGAAGAGTTTAGACAAAGGAAACAATAGAAAGACAAAGGAAAGGAAGGGAGGGTAACAAAAGAGGTACCCCATGACGGTTGTGTGCGTACGCCAATGTTAAAGTCAATGGATGACGTCACAAAAAGTCGGCCATTCGTGTCGTGCGTACGTACTTTATAGACGACCCCCCCCCCCCCCACCCCCCTCCCCCTTCCTCCCCCTTCCTCTAAACTGGTCCTTGGGGTTTTTTGGAATTGACGACTTTTGGACACTAAAAACGATGGTTTTTCGACTTTATTTACCTATTTTGTTTAAACCCTCACGTTTGGCGGTTACTAGAGACCCCCAATTTTGAACAGAAAATCTTGAATTTTCCTTAAATAATTTAGCGTTTTTGGTGCGAAAACCAAGGACTGTCGAGAACCCCCCCCCCCCACCCCCCCCCCCCCCCCCCCCCCCCCCCCCTGAACCCCCCCTCCATCCCTCCCTCCCTCCCCCTCCTAGTCGGAATGACATTTGCCCTTCCGGTTTCTTCATTTTCAACTTTCATCTGCGAAATTTCGGCTGTGGAATTTTTCTTGTTATCGAATTACCAAACTTTGACATACCCTTTAAGTATACCACATTCTTTCATGTTTGTGGTCTTATCATGGCGTCACATGATCATGGCGTTTGTGGTTTAAAACTCGGGAACTTGAGAATATGTGACAGAGGTCGATTCTGTGCACCTACAGAGTTGAGTGTCAAACGCAGCTGAAATAACATTGGATGTTTGGACGAGCGCAAGGCTACATATCGGCTAGAATTCACGTACATATCATGTCTATTGTGATAACAAGATATAACTTTCCCTTTCTCTTGGCAAAAAAGAAACTGATTATACTTTGGCACGATAACAATCATATGGAGAAAACCCAAAAATTTGCTCCTGATAATACACATCAGACAGACTATAAACAGACTAAAGGGAGTCATTAAACCGGACGAAGTACAAGCAAGATTAGAATGAGGACAGGTGCTATTAGGTACCAATCATTTAAGGACCTTTATGGTTGCAACAGGTGTGCACCTGTATACCTCCGCGGTATTGACTCGCCCTCGGAGCAATCAATATGACACAGTCTTCATTACTCAATGCAGTAGTGTGACCGAATCTCCATCTAAACTTGTTATTCTGTCCAGACGACATTATTAGAATAATGGACATGATACTTTATCATGGAACATCAATCGTCAGATACACGATCAAATCAGAATGTTTACATCTTATTTTAAAAGGGCGTTTTGCTCAATTTTGGCTGTTTACATAAACGTGAATAATGATTGCAATGAAACTACGATAATTGGAGTAATTCCGCCAAGTTCCGAGTATCATTAAAATGCATAGTCGGATCTTTTAACAGTAATCGCACCTTATGAAGCCGCGGTTAAATAAACAAATCTCACAAATTTTAAGAAACTCACCGGGCCATGGCAAAAACATGTCAGTTTCCGTGAGTGATTATTGACATTTTTCGGATTTGTTTAAATTTTAAGGCGTTCATTTATCAAAGTGTGTCACTATGTGATCACACGTGTTGGGTGCATGTTCGGTATTTACGTGTACATAAAAGTCATACCTAGACTCCTTGGGACGTTGCAGATTACCTTGTTATAACAGGAACCTTGTATTATCAGGAATGAAAACAATGAAGAACAAAGGATTGGCACCTAAAAGTGTCCTTATTAGCGGAATGTTGTATTAACGGTATAGTACCACTGCATAGACCGTATTAAATAGCTGCCATCTTGTAGGGCAGTTTCTTTGTTCCTTGAGGACATGCATGGTTGCACATTTTGTGCTTACATTGTTGACCAATTTAAATGTAAAAAGTTGCCCTACAAGATGGCAGCTATTTGACACGGTCTATACTTAGTCTAACTTAAACAAAATGGCGGCCGCCCGACGACGCGGGTCATTAGGCTAGATCGTGACCTAGGTCGTGACCTAGGTCATCGTTGATGTTTTGATAACTATAGTGAATTCATTAATCAGGTTGCTTAATACGTCCCCTGGGGTGCCGAGAAAGGGACGAGGGGGAACCGGCCACATATTTCTGGATAATTGACCCCAACTGCCCTGGCACGGCTAGTAAATCGCGCCCCAAAGTTTGACCTTTGGACACCCAGTGTTTTTTGGTCAGTCAGTGAATGGACTGGACACCATCCGATGCTGCTCGGTCCTAAGTTCTAAGACAGGTGCTTTCTTCCAAAATCATCTTCAATTTATTCAAAACAACATCTCACGTAACAAAGGATTATCGGCAGTTGGCCTGCTGTAACACTTTAGTGGTACAAAGCAAGACATTGCAAGACTACATCGAGTCTCAAGATACCCAAGACATCATTATTGACGTCAGAGTTTGTTTACAAGTGCGCTTTCCTTTGCCTCCCGTCTGATGCCCAAAGACCCACAAAGAGATGCGCCTTTCCACCTCAATCTCCTTTGAGTGAAAGAACAAACTTTCCCTCGTTTTGTCCTTTTGTACCTTATAGCCATGCAGCCAAAAGCAGTCTACGTCTCCCAAATAACGAACTCAAAACAATAACTACACAACCGATGTCTTATAATGGCGCCCACTTGCACGCGCCTTATTGAATATCACCGGTAACATTCCGCCCGTCTTAACACCAATCACCCAGGTACTCGGGTCCTCAACATCTTAAAAAATTCGGCAAGGTGTCCCAAAAACGAAAAGATGAAAGGTTTTAGCCGACGACGCAAATCCCTCGAGGTTTCAAAGTTTCCGTTTGGCCGGAAAGACCCCGAATCCATCCGTCATAGCGTGTTTACAACAAACACGCCCGGGGGAAAGAGTTGGTTTGTCTCCGTCGAGCGAGTGGCGTTTTGGGGCCACCGCCTATAGCTCTTTGGGGCAAACCAAAGTTAACTCTGTCCCTGTCTATGTCTCTCAACCGCAATCTAACTCCTCCATGCACGTAGCTGCTTTCCGCTCTGTGGCAAGAATACACTTTTTTTTATCGGCTCTTAATTTCCAATGGACAACCAAATAAAACCAAGCAGCATCGCCGACATTTAGACCGCAGAAAAGTACCGCAGTATAAGGCCGATTAGGGGTTGGGAGGTTAAACAGTGCACGCCAAGAAGACTAAACAGATATCGAAATCGCTCGATAATATGCTGTTAAAATAAAATTTTGATAACCGAGCACTTTCATCAAAGGTGATAATACGATACCACAAGCACATTGCGTCTTTAAACGTAAGTCTAGCTATTAAAGGAGCGTGACCAGATTTTTCCCAAAATGGATTTCGTTCTAACCTATAACGTTCATATCAAAGACCTCTCCAAAATACTACCCATGAGAAGCCTAAAACAGGAAATTTGCCAATCTCAGCAAAAAAGGTTGGTGTAATTACTGCACTGCTTTACGTAACCGGATAAATTAGTTTACTAAACTTCGGTGGATTTTTAATGATATTACTGGAAATATGCGGACTGAGGCCGCAACATTTCAGAATGGTAATGAGAAAAATATGACACATGATAGGGTATCAAAATCTCAACACCCATGGCAAAATAATATTGAGGGATCAAAAATGTGATCTGGTCACGCTCCTTTAAGAAAGGACGATATTTCAGTCTAAAAATGTTGTCCTAAGTGAGGAAGAAGGCGGAGGAAGTACCCCATCAACGCCTGACACAAACACGAGAGGTGCCACCCCAAAGAGCCGCCGATCGTAAATTGTCACGATAATGGGCTTGTGGTTTGTTTAGAATGTGCACCGACGGCTCCTGATTCCAACAGTCGAAGGAATTACGACTTGACAACTCCCCGACTTCGGTAATTGACTTTACGACCCGCGGCTTTTATGTCACGGCTTCGGCGAAGGTTTTAAAACAAATTGCCGGTTCCAATATATAAGAGCATAAATGATGGTTTTGAAGGATGAACGTGCGCGCATTTTACTGCAAGCAACTGTAGATATCCGCACCCTCATGATGAGTAAACATTAAAACTGTCTTTTATTACAACGCGCCAAGGCTCAAAGTTTTCATCCTTCGAGGTAAAATGAAGCGGAACTCTTTGAAGTCCGTCCGACCTTATTTCCCAACAGACGTGATGTAATGCTGCATTGAACAGCGCAATAGACGATGTGAGTTGTGTCCCATCTGAATAACATTAAACAGAAATTGAGCTCGGTGATGTAAGAATCTCAGAGAGTGCGTCGTAAAAATGCCTCCACCAAAATAAGCCGCAACCTAATTTAAACACGCCACGAAAGACGATTTTAATACCAGACCTTTTAATTCAATTCATGACGCCATTTTTCGCGCCGGACAGACGTTTGACATTTTGAGAATCTGAAACCGAGAGAGCAGACGAAGAGTAACACACCGAAAGCTTGTCCGATGATTATATTTATATAGGAAATCATTATGGACTCACCCCGCTTTATTACGATGATGATACAAAAATATACAGAATGACAAAAGTAAATTAAAGTGTGGTATATACTCTCTAAATGCAAAAGAGTGAAAAACTCACTCTTCAAAAGAGTGACTCCCTTATAAAACCACTCGGAAACAGTGAAAATCACTCTAAAAGAAGTGAAATTCTGTAAAAAGAGTGGCAATCACTCAAAAAAGAGTGGACAAAAACCACTCAAAGTAGGAGCCATATGGAGGACAGCTCTTTTTCGAGCTGTCCTTTATATGGCTCCTTTCTGTATAGTTTTGCTTAACGGAAGCCTATTTCACACGCATTCCAATTATTTATAACTAATTTTAAGACTATAGATATGCTTGAATGTAAGCTAGCGCTGTTAATTCAGGTGGTTCTTTTTTTAGAAAGCGAGAATAAACGGACAGTCGTTTACGTTTAAGGAGGGAACATTCCAGAGATAAGGAGACCTTTGGTTTTGTTTATGTTATACTTTATAAATGTTTAGCGAAGCTATATATACTTTTCGTTTAAACACTTGACGTTAACAATTTTAAACCCAACAAATCAGCCAGTGTAAGATATTTGTACTAATTATAAATCTGGCTGCGTGTTTGTGGAATGAGTAATACTTACCAAAGTCTGCATTACAGAAATACTCCACAATGGACGGCGAATCAGCATCATCGTGACATTGAGTGAACAGTGATCCCACCGCTGCCACCATTCCTGTTGAATTGTAATCAACCAATCAGAAAAAGGCAATTAATTTACATTTACGTGGAAAGAAGCCAATTGTCTGCAGTACTATGACGTCACTTGGGGGTCCTGTCCCATTGCAATTAGCCCTTTGCGTGTAACATTTGCATAATAAAAAAAACACCTCCCTCCTGTTGTTACAACTAGATATCAATTGCGGAATTCGAATCAGTACTCCATGTTCCGTTGTAGAACCGAACGTTTCAAGAAAAGTCCCCTTCCGTTTCTTATTCGGTTGTTAAATAATACCAAGTAGTACCTTGGCCTTGGCTGTAGTCTCAATCCACACTTATTTTTAGTTTTAGTTTTTAGTGTTTTGTAATTTTTTCTGTAATTCAGTCGTTGGCTGCTATTGAGATTTTAATAATAAACCAACCATAAATGAATGAATGAATGAATAATAACTGGTGCCCCTAATTCTTCACATTAAAATGATGGTGCAGTTTATAAATATAATATGCTATTATTGGAATGTTGCACCGTTAGTGACAGCTAATCACAAGTGACATTGCCACTGCGCGTGCATGAGGACTTTCCAAATAAATCAAATTATTGTATTACTGGATTTCGAACGTGCAAATCAACATGCAAATTTCCTTTCAAAAAAATTAAAATAAATTAGCATTTTGGCTGTAACATGTCATTATATCAATCTAGATGTTCATTAACTACCCGATATTAACAAAAGGGTGTAAAGCGGTGCTATGAATTTTTGAGGTGTGGATGTGACATTCTATTCTATAAATAGTAGTAAAACATGACATCATCTAATCTATAAATAGCAAAGTGAAACCTGCCTTTCATTTGCCGGTTTTGGGCGTTGATTGGAGGAGGAGTAGTCGGCAGAGAGTTAGCATCTAAGCATCGTGAAAAAGGAAAGGAAAGAGACATGGTGTATAAGGGTCAAGATAATAATGCGTTCGGGCTGCCTTTCACTTACGCGAACGTTGCCAACGTTCGCCACTGGTTACAGTGCTTTTGTGCACTCGTCTATGGAAAGCCGGGTACCTGTTGTTTGCGAACGTTGCAAACGTTTGCGTATTTAGAACGCAGCTCAAGTTTGCAGAGATTGATGTGACAATTAAAGGCACAGGCTCGCCAATGCGCGCGTGAGGCCAAATTCGTGACACGAAATACGCAGCTCCATAGCAAAGACATGTAGCTGCGTATTTCGTGGCACGATTTTGGCCTCACGCGCGCATTGACGAGCCTCTGCCTTTAAAGGCACAGGCTCGTCAGCAATGTGCGCGCGCCAAATTCGTGCCACAAAATACGCAGCTCCATGCCTTTGCTATGGAGCTGCGTATTTCGTGGCACGTATTTGGCGCGCGCGCATTGCTGACGAGCCTGGGTGAAACAGATGTTATAGTGTTGTGTGTGTGTGTTGAGGTAGAGCAGTAAAGATGAAAGAATATGAACATTTTGTGCAATCGCACATTGCTATTAATAGATTGCTATTAATAAAATCTATAATCAAATCACACAACATGGGGCAGACGACGGTCAACAATCGGGGAAAATTACAGTCGCGAGATAAATTACGTATATAAACGTCTGAAAAGTAAACAAACGAGTAAGCTAAAATGTGGGACAAAATGGAGAAAATGGTTACAAATATTCAACAAAAACATGTTGACAACCGGGCTCGATTTTCCTGAAGCAAGATTGAAGATTTATCAATCAAACGAATAGGTTTAGTAAACCAACAAAGTAACAATTTAACACTCAAAAGGAACGTTTACAGGAGCGTGACTAGATCACATTTTCGGACCCCCACATTTTTCCCCATAGATTTTGAGATTTTTATACCATATCATGTGTCATATTTTTCTCATCAACATTTTGAAATTTCGCGCCCTCAATCCGTATAAAGGCCTATTTCCAGGGATATCATTAAAAATCCACCGGATAAATTAGTAAACTAATTTATCCGGTTACATAATAAAGCAGTGCATGTTCACCAACCTTTTTGTTTCCACATCGAAATTGCTTTTTGAGGATTGCAAATTTCCTGTTTTCTTCCCATGGATATTAATTTGCGGAGGTATATTATATGTTTGTTTGGTTAGAACGAAATCATTTTTTTATTTTAATCTGGTCACGCTCCTTTAATGAAAGTTTCCAGAAAAAAATCTCTAACGTTTTCCCGCGGATTACTGGAGGTGGAGGTCGATAGCACGAACACCCAAACTCGGACGAAACAGCTGCATCTCGCAAGAATATGTGGAGTTGCAGCCAAAGGCCACACAGTGGAACGATTCGTTTCCTCCAACATGATTTTTTTTCCAATTTGGGGGTTCTGTGAAGCCAAAAGGCCGACCAATATTTCACTCGTGTGCGGCATACAAGAAAGGATGGGGGTTAACCGCGTGGCAGCGGCACTTAGCTCCTTGGGTACGTTTACCCAAAGGGTCTTGATGGATGGAGCTTTCTTGCGAGTTATTCATCTTCTGGGAAGTTCCGGGAACTTTAAGACCAGCCGGCATACGCACATTCCTTGGCACAAATATCCATCTTGTCATTAAAGGTTCTGACCAGATCACTTTTTTGCCCCGGCGCGCCCCCCACTCATCTCGTATAGGTGATGAGATTTTGATTATCATTTTTGTCTCATTATATACCATTCTGAAATTGTGCGCTCTCATTGCAATCCGTAGATTTTCAAGAATATTGTAAAATAAAACACCAATGTTTTGTTATAAATTAAACTAATATATCTGGTAAAAGATAAAGCAATGCAGCAGTGATTACACCAACCCTTTTTGCTTCCACATCCAAATTGGAGATTTGCCAATTTCCTGTTTTCTTCCCATGGAAAATGTTTTGGGGAGGTATTTTATATTATTGTTAGATAAGAACGACATCTATTTTTGGAAACAAATCTAAACAAGCTCCTTAAAGACATGCAGAAGGAATCATAGACGCCAGTTTTGTAACTGAGGAAAGATGAGGAAGAAATGTTTAGTTTTAGAGGACAGTTAACCCAATGGATCAAGCAAGGACTGAAAATCCAATCTACGCATTGAGCCTGACGGGATTCGAACCAGAGCCACGGAGGTTGAAAGCGAAGAGAGTCTATATACCACAGGTACATCAACGTGATCCCAATGGGAGACTTTTGAGACGCGTGGAGGCAGCAAGCAAACCGGTCCTTTTCCATTGTTTACGTCATGTTTGAGCTAAAGTGCGCATGCTCAATATGACGTAACAATGGAACAACTTTGAGTTATAAAACCTTTGCATTCTGCGTAATACTATAAACGTTCCTTTGATGAACACACGAATCGCTATTTCCTTATCCTTATCTACGAGAATGAGTCAACTGGCTCAAAATAAACAACTCCAGAGACTTTAACCGACCAGAAAAAGTACAAGGATTTGGGAGAAAATGACTAATTTCCCTGGCAAAAGTTTCGTTCTTTTTTTAGAACTTTTGAATCCATTTCTACGATTACGTGCGTCTTACAATGAATTTTTGAACGACAACGCCCCCACCCCCCTTTCTGAAAAAAGGGAATGCCACCGATATGGTTTCATTTCAAAAGGATGCTTTAATAGGCCTATCGTAGAAATATTCTGTCAGAACAAAAAGAGAGGGGGGTGGGAGGCTGACTAACCAACTACCGCGGCAGTGCAGTATAAGTGCACTATTTCACTCCTTTCATGACACACTTCTCACGGCAGTCTATTGTTAAATGTACAGCACTTGCGGGTTCTGATCAAATCCTCCGAAATAAAGCCCCCAAAAGATCTTTTCATCGCATCAAAAATCCCATCCTAGCGTCTGCCTCTGTCCAAGTATGCTCCCTGGTGTTTCCAAGGCCTGTCTCTCTTTTATTCCAACAGCACCTACACCCGACACCCCGCCGTTCAACTTCATCCCCACGCAACTGAAGTAGTTTGCCAGATAATTATAACACATCTTTTGACAATTTTTTTCAGTCGAATCTTGAAGGATTTAGGCTCTTTCATTAATGAATATTACGGTTTGAAATCAAACAACGAAGCTTTAACGATGACTAACGAAGTGACAGGACAATGAAGAGCTATAAGAGGTACTTGACGAGTGTAGTGACATCCTGGTGAGAATACCCTCGGGGCCACTCATGGGTGTCTGAAGGGGCCATTGAAGGACACAACAAGAGGGTCTGAAGGGGTCATTCACATCCTAACAGGAGACACGACATCTCCGTGGAATGTGTGGTTATTTTAATTGGACAGAGGGGGAACAAAAACTGACAAGGAGGGCTCATCTGCCTCTTGTACAAGGGGTCATCGGATTGGTCATTCTGCTGTTGCGGTTGAGCATCAAAACGCTATAGATTTGCAATGTCCAAAATTGTTCATCAACCATTTTGACGGATAAAACCAAAAATACTCAAAATAATGGAAGATACAGAAATTATTACTCGCTTTTGTGGCTTAGGCCTATACAGAATATCGATTTTTCCCCGGTATTTTGTTTAATATCGCAAGGTTCGATATTTCGATATGAATAAAGAAGTATTATCGCCGATATCGATATCAAAATGAAATCGATATGTCGAATAATATCGATATATCGACGGAGAATAAATCATACAATGGAACCGAGCAAAAATAAACTGCATGTATATTGTCAGTTGATCTGAATGTTCGTTTATTGGCGCCTGGGACCAAAACACAAAACATAAACTGAAGTATTTTCGATAATATCAATTCAATATCCATGAGAAACGCTATACTCAGCGCGTTCAGATTTTTCTATGAAAATGGATTTTGTTCTAACCGGACAATCATATAAAATACCGAGCTCCCCATAATACTAGTATCAATGTGAAGAAAACAAGAACATGATGATACGTATAATCTCAAATTGGGATGTGGAAGCAAAAAGTTGGTGTAATTACTGCACTCTCCTCTATGGAATCGGATAAACTTTACAAAACAATGGTGCACATGGTTGGCGATGATACGGATTGAGAGCACAACATTTCAGAGGTAATGAGTAAACATGTGACAAATGATATGGTATCTAAATCTCAACACCCACGCGGGAAAAGAGGGGTTCACTCAAATGTTGTTGTTGTTGTTGTTGTTGTTGTTAATTTTATGGCATCTTCGGCAACTAAGGCCCTTTATGCCATCAACTATACGGGTTTAGCTTTAACTATACTTTATTATCAACTAGAGATGACGAAGAAGGAGTTGCAGTTTTAGAAGTGGGAGGAAAATCCCCAGATAAAATCCCCAGGGGAAAACCCACGCGGTCAAGTAGGGACTGCAAACCCAATCCACATACACGCCCCGGATTCGAACCCGGGACGCCAGAGGTGAAAGGCGAGGAAAGAACCACTACGCCAACCCGACCGCCCTTCACTAAAATGTGATCTGAAAACGCTCCTTTAAAATTTTCCACTTTCAGGAAATAAGGCACGCGTACGCTACCAACAAAAACCAACTCGAAAATTGAAATGATTGCATTATAGTTACGGTCCGCTGGGTAACATTGTTTGGATGAACTTTCATGGTTGAACTGACCTAGCACCGAAAAACAGGCACTAGATTCCCGGCAGTGCCAGAAAAAAAGACTATTGCCCAAAATGTAATTGCGTGCAATTGCAAAACACGCGTCCTTAGGGAACGTCTTGGAATTTACTTTCCGGCCTTCGGCTGGGAACAGCAAAGTCAACCTCCTTGCAGTCGTGACCTGATTTACATCCATGCTAGAATTCATCGTGCCTCAACTGGTACAACTAGAAATAAGCATGCGTAATTCTTAAGACAGATGCAGACTGGTGCGCAAAACGCTTGCACTTGCGCAGTGTTTGAAACGGTAACATCAGCATGATTGCATTTCAAGCCCGACACATCGGAAATAATGCTTTATACTCCGAGCTTGGCTTTGAAAAACAAATCCAGATTGTTTTCTCTTTCGGTTCGGCATTTTATTTGGTAGAATGTGCGTGCATAGACGTGCGGGACAAAGGGGTGACATGCTAGGACAAATTTGCTACAAATATTTCCAAGAATTACATAGAGCACGTGCATAGGAAAAGACTAGTGTGGCATATTGGTAAAAATAGTGTTCGGTTTTATACCTCCATGAAAAACTTCAAGTTTCAAACAATTGCGGGCGTTTACGGTATGCATTTCCAAAGTAACTCATTAAAATATTGCTCTTAAAGGCACAGGCTCGTGAGCAATGCGCACGCTAAATTCGTGCCACGAAATACGCAGCTCCATGTAGCAAAGGAATGGAGCTGCGTATTTCGTGGCACGAATTTAGCGCGCGCATTGCTAACGAGTCTGTGTCTTTAATGTCGGGACTGAATCGGAAGAATTAAGAAACATGATCCACATTTTCGCGTCGTGAAACTTGACATATATTCTCTTTAATTTACAGATAAGATTGTACTTCCAAATGCGATCAAATGGTATTCAATCATGGTACATCGACACAGCACGCGATCAAACTACTCCAGATTACCAACCAATCTCTACCGGGCACAAAATGGACTTGATTAAAATGTCTCCTTGTCTTATAGGACGTCTCGGAATGCCCGAAGATCTTTGTACGGCTCTAGACAGTCTGGAGACTGCGTGAGATTATCTGAGTTTCTTAAATATTCCTGGAGCAAATTTCGGCGTCCGATGCTTCGTCGAGTATCGATCGCTATAGGAATAGCGTCTTGCCGTGGTCAGTTTAATAAGACTTGGTGCTAGCAAGTAATTCATTCTTCAAGACAGTCTTGGAAAAAACCCCAACAACAATAGAACATTGGCATGAGTGCCAACGGCCACACTCTGTTTCTAGATATATAGTTAAAATCTGAATTAAAAATTATGAATGCAAAGTATATATAGCATGGTCATATTCACATAATGTAAGCAAACACTGACAATTTTTAATATCAACAGAATTGTTAAAATAAAACATTTTTTGAGGTGCAAAATGCGTTCCAGTGGTGACAGAGTTCGGAAAAGAGAAGATTGGAAAATGATATATTAAGAGACTATTTAAACATTGATAGGCCATGCAGCTCAACTTGATGCAAAAGGCCAAAAGAGCTTCAACTATATACTACAGTATACCATGTGCAAATATCAACAGGTGCCATAGCAGGTTCGCTAATTGATTGATTAATTGATTGGTTATTAATAACTCACCTGTCATGCCTGATGATATCAGACCAGTGGCTGGAGATTGCGGTGGTTGGTCCGTCGCATTCTTCTGCCTCATCTCAGACTGAATACAGAGTCCGTTGTCCTCGGGAAACCGATCACACTCCAGCATGGACGGCCAGGGGAAGCAGTTCTTGAGCATGATCGGTTCGCAGTTTTGTCTTACTTTCTGGCAGAGCGATCGACATGGGTAGATGAGTCGATCCAAACAGACTGGGGAGAACAGAGAGCAGAGGAAGAGTTGGGTATCGTTGTCACAGTTGACGATGAGGAGCGGTATCCAGCCTTGAGACTGGTCTTTAACTTCAAAGATGGAGTCATGATCCAGTAGATTCGGCATTCGCATCCGGCTGTAGCCGATGTTCTGACATAGCGCCAAATTGGACGGTATATCAACACACGTTGGCTTGGTGATTCGTCCGGAAAGGTCCATGGCGTATCCAGACGTCAAACTCGCCAAACAGGCAGCCAGCAACACCACAGGGCCCAGCATAGTGGTACAAAATGTTCCTCTTTCCAGAACTTGAGAAAATTTAATAACGATCTTGTGCACGGTGTCGAAACCTAGAGCTGGACTAACCGTACGGCAACATAAACATGAAAAAATTCCCCTGCCTGAGCAAACAAAAACGGGCAGGGACTGTTTACCCCGTGTCGTCTGGGTTCTCTAAGCCCCACGTCTCAATGCTACGGACCTTCAGTCAATAACAAGCGTGTTTGTAAAGACACGAATTGTTGCACTGAACTTGCTTGTGCGGACTTGTAGTCTAGGCCCTACACTCGCTGCAAGTTCAGACAGTCAGCCAACCAGCAATATGTGTACAGCAATCACACAGTGGTTTGGTTTAGCGCGTGTTCTGTTCTGTTATGTCAGCCAGCTTATTAAAACCCACCGCACCGTTGCAATGATGTATAGACATAAACTATAACTCAACACAACCGATCCTCAGCTCTTGAACGTTGCTGGGTTGAACATAAACCGCAACCTTACCTTTAAGACTGCTGAATAACACCACAGGAGGGCGCACCAGCTCACTAATGACGTATTATTTGTCAGCTGGTCCAAAAATGGTCGTTCCATTAAAGTCACGGAGGAGGTATAAATATTTCCGTTGCAGTTATATCTTTTCGGATTTTGCCAAATTTGAAGATAATTCAAATTTATAATTTAGGTACCACAGATCAGTATTTACTGATGTTTTCGAAATTAAATCTCTACGTGAGAATAATGTCTTTCAAAGAGTGACATATAAATAGTAATGGTTTGATTCCCCCGTCTTCGAGTGGTACAGTCTCAAATCATGACGTCATCGTTTAATCAACACGTCAATCAATGACATGGTACCCGCCCCTTTTATTTGTAAGAAGCTAGCATACAACAGGGACCTCATATTGGTCGCGCATTATGCCAAATTAAAAGTGTCCTAATATTAATCACCTGCTAAGTTTTGCGGTGGTAATTTGGAGATTTCCTGTTTAAACAAGATTAATAGTGACAAAAGACAAGTCGGTCAAAAAAATTCCTCGGACGCGGGAAATAGTTACGGGACAAAAAATGTGCGATGTCCAAAACTTCATACGCAGCACGATATGTGGTAGATGGTATCCCCTACCATTGTTCCTCCATTGTGTCTTAAACATCCAAGGAATTTCCAAAGAATTCCTTTCAGTTTTTAGGGGAGGGTGTGTCGGGTTGGTGCGTTAACAAAAGGGAACAGCGTGTTGAGGTATGGGGGCGTTATGGGGGAGTCCCTTTGCCACATATCGTGCTGGGTATACAAAACTTCGACGTCCAGCATAAATTATGTTGCACCTTTTACCTTGTTCGGAAACTTTGCACTAGCGGTTTTGGTGACAGATTCCTTATTCATACCATAAAATCTAATTATAAAAACCAAGAAAATAACCGGATGTTTTTCTCAGATATTATGATTTTTAAGGTGCAATAAGCCCTAGACGCAACCAATGGTCATGTATCTCCAAAAAGGTAAATGTAGGCCTAAGCTGAAAGATGGTTGCACAAAAACAGTGGGAAACAAAAGACACAAGCAAACGAAAGGGCTAAACTGTGCTTTACCAAAATGCTCCTATTTTTCCAAATGCTCAGACATTGTAATAGACCTTTGCACCGGTGCAGGTTTTCATATGTAAATGATGTAACAATAGATCCACAATGTGCCTACTCCGGTGCATAACGCACGGTGACAGTCACAGTGACTGCTCCCTGTCATGGCCGTCTGTGCAAAATGTCTATACCACATCTGTTATGGGTTTATCAAAACACAAATGTCTATGCGAACAACCGTTGATGTGATAGTCTTAAAGGCACAGGCTCGTTAGCAATGAGCGCGCGCCCAATTCGTGCCACGAAACACGCAGAACCGTGCCTTTGCTATGGAGCTGCGTATTTCGTGGCACGAATTTGGCGAGCGCGCATTGCTGACGAGCCTGTGCCTTTAAATCCACTTTGCTATTTCTGGCAATTCTTTGTTTTTGTCTGTGTCAAGTTTCGCTAAACATGGCAACCTCTAAATTATAAGTTATAAGTTATAACTCATAGTTAATGATACATTTTCACGAAGCTCCATCACAGACATAGACATCATATAGACTTCTCAAAAACATATTAAAAGTAGTCCCGTAATGCCGACGAAAGAAAATGTGCACTAAGATGTTTATCACATCTTCAGATAATAAATTGAGGCATTTCTTGAATGCCTTCGAGACTAGATTTAGACTCCGAGGATCGTACAATGAGGCGATATATTGTCTATGATGAATGGAGACGGGTATTTTTAATGACAGATAAAACGCTGGCCACATTCCCTGGCTATTTTGTAACGGAAACTTTACTCCGATTGATTTCGTCTCGGGATTCTTCAAGTTTCACCGAATCCGGAACGAAGATCACCTTCAGGCGGGTTCTTGTAATAAACACCGGGCAATGTGACTGACCCAGATCGGGCCAGCAGCCGGAAAAAGAGAGTATTCTCCAGAGAAAAGAAGTAACCAGAGACGCACATTTTATATAAAAAAGGCCATTCCCCGAGGAACGACAACGCGAGACCGGGAGCAATGCCTTGTTTCCGATCGGGCGGGAGGTCGCGTTTCACGGTAGGGTACATTGTCGTCAACTGCTATACATACACCGTGACCTCGAGGTTGAGTTAATAACATCCATACAAAGAACATTCTGTGAAATTGGGCAACATTCCATTAAAGGAGCAATTGTTCAGATTTTTTTCAGAAAATTGATTTCGTTCTAACCTGACAATCATATAAAAAAAACTCCCCAAAATGGAAAGAAAACAGAAAATTTGCAATCTCCAATTTGGATGTGGAAGCAAAAAGGTTGGTGTAATCATGGAGCTCCATGGTGTAATCACTGCACTACTTTATGGAACCGGAATATATGCATGTACATGTAATGATATATAGGCCTATACCATTAAAGGTATTTTCAGGGCAGATTTCTCAACCAAACGATTGGTACTTTTCTTAGATTGCCGAATTTATGAGCCCTGGAATGTCAGTAGGCTTATCGCTTTTCACAAACGTAAATTCTTATAATAATAATGAATATTTGTAATGCGCCGGTATCCATCAAAAAGATGCTCAGGGCGCAGATAATATACATTTTAAAGATAAAACCTTTTCATAGATTCCTGGATAAGGGCAACATATCTAAGGAAAAATATTGGTAAACTAGCCTGCATAAATTTCAGCGACACGCGATGCTTTAGAAACCTTCGAATTCCATGCTCTTCTTGAGTTAAAAGGTGAATGGTAAAAAAAGTGTGCACATTTTAAATTTTATTTTTTAAACAATCTTTAATTGTTAATTTCTTACAAAAAGTACACTATTGATAAAACGCTTTGATTAAGGTTTTTCTTGCCAACTCATGAAGTAATATTTTGGGAAATTGCAAATGATATAATAAGCCTTTAAAAGTCAGACCTCAGCATGCCACAGTGTTGTGCACAATATGAAATATTACATGAAGCAACTGAGAGCAGACGGTTTCCATAATCAGGAAGTCTATCTGAATAGCCGTTGCCCCGGGCTCTTTCACATTGCAAACACAGACAACCAAATAATCATCACATATTTTGGGGATGAACATGTGTTTTCGTTAAAAGCTTAGAAATGAATTTGCTCACAAGGGAAAATTAAGGGTTGGCAATTTGACATATGTCACTCGTCACTTGGTGTTTATTCGAGCACTTCAAATTCTGAATGGTGAAGACGAGTAGGGCCAGGTGAGCGTGTAGGCTCTTTTGGCTAAAACTTAGTAAAAGTTTACATTTCATGTTTGGAATCTGAATGTACGCTCTAAATTACACAAACAATCGAAGCTCGTTAACAACAGGTCATTGTGCATTGTTTTGGATTGCCAAAACCAGTTCAGGTTGGTTATCTCGCCCTAGTTTGACCTTTCCAATGCTCCGCAAAATAAGCTCCAAACGCGGCGGGAGACCAATGCGACCTCATTAGCATAATTGATTGATCAATATTTATGACAGGTGATTGATTGACAGGTGTCAATTAAGCTTGATCAGCCGGTTGTGGTTAGTGATCGATAACCCATGGGACCAATTAACAAGACAAGAGGATATCCACTGAGGGAATTAATAGTCAACAATAAATTATTTTGACGTGAAGGGTGACAATACGGAATTCAATATAACATACCTCATTTGACGTGAAGGAAGACAATACGGAATTCAATACAAGACACCTTACTGAGCACATGACTCACTGACATGATCTTTTTCTGTTCCCCATCCACACGATCGATACTTTGTACCCGTTTTGGAAATACGAGTGGGTTATAGAAGGTCAAATTTAGGTCACGTTTTCAGAACAAGCTCATCACACTAATCTTTGATGACATTTGAAAAAAAACAAGGTTATTTACATTTCTGAATTCTGAATTAACAATTGGGAATTAGTATTTGTATTTTTAATGTTGCAATATTATTCATGTACATGTGTGTTGGTCTAAATTGCATATAGGTTGCTAATGTCGGTAATTGTATTTTTTTGGTGGAAATGAAATTTTGATAAAATTATCATTATAACATTAACTAACATTCATGTTAAAAATTACTATTATAATTTCGTTCAATGACTCCTACCCCCCCCCCCCCACCCCTTAAACATGGGGATAGACACCATAACCTGGCTAATAAATAATATTAAAAAACGACGGAGATGTGGTATGGCAAAAAAGGTCTCTTCGATGCCAAAATATATATATTTTGTTTACATTTTCAGCTGGAGCACCCTGGATTTTGTAAATGTTTCATTCTCTTTTTCTGACTGCGGTGACTGCGGTGTAGCCCATTCCTATTGGAAATCTATTTCTAACATTTAAAGCCATGTCCCAAACGTTTAATCAACCATTTGACCTGAAAAAAACCTTAATTTAGTTATTTATTTATTTATTTATCTAGATGCACGTAAAACGGGAACGTGATCGCGAAATTCTTTTAGCACCGCTCGCCTCATGAGGAGGTTATAGAGCTCGGGCTCGAAACTTTGTCACATCAAACGTTTTATCTCGCCACGAAAGTCAAAGATGTATGTTTTTGTTTTCATCTGTTCTAAGATCTCCTCATTTCATGTTTGCGTTCGTGGTTTGCGTGCATCTAAACCTCTCTAATATAATGCTGTTGTTCCTGGAGTTCGTAAAAAAAAAATATACAAATAATGTAATGAGCTTTTAAAGGGAGTTTACTCCGGTAGTACTATTTACCGGAAAACACCGGAAAACACCAGAAAACACCGGAAAACATACTAAATACCGGAAAACATACTAAATACCGGAAAACACCGGAAAACAGTATTTTTATGGTGTTTCTTTAGGTTGTGGGGGTGGTGTTATAAGTGCTTTCGGGTGTTTTCCGGTATTTAGTGTATTTTCCGGTGTTTTCCGGTATTTAGTGTGTTTTCCGGTATTTAGTATGTTTTCTGGTATTTAGTATGTTTTCCGGTGTTTTTCGGTGTTTTCCGGTATTTAGTGTTTTCCGGTATTTAGTATGTTTTCCGGTGTTTTCCGGTGAGTTTTCCGGTATTTTCCGGTATTTTCCGGTGTTTTCCGGTATATAGTATCACCCGTTTACTCCTGACTATAAAACTGGTCCGAGTTCAACTCTTAATTCCAGCTGCGCGCCGAGTGTCAAACACTGGAGGAAAAAATAGAACCTGAAGGAATTCGCTGGAGACAAGTGGTGGAGTATCGTGAATAAATGGTGTGAGGTCAAGGGTCAAGTCAGACCGGCAGACACACATACCGGGGCAACCACAGGGGGCAATGTGGGATATCTAGGGGGCAACAGGGTGGTAACTATTAGATCAAGTGATGCGTTATTTATGGGTCTATACTCTTAGAGAATGTTCAGTGTGTCTTAGACACTCATTCCTCATCCTAATTGGGGATTTAGACCTGCTGGGAAAATTGAACTCGTGTAAAGTTTGGATTGAGGGCACATAGTCGAACCACGATAGTGGGAACACATAGAGCAAGGAAACACATTCTACTTGTAACGTGTATAACAAGGGTAGGCCTATAGGAGTTGAAAAGTTGATCGGAATCTGTTTAGGGTGGTCGGGTTGGCGTAGTGGTTCTTTCCTCGCCTTTCACCTCTGACGTTGTGTCCCACTAAACTAGTACATTATGTAGTAGATAGCCGTTTTTATAAATGTTACTTCTTAATTTATTTTAACATCATTAAATTATTACCACAGTTTAATTCATTTTCTCGTTCTATTTCAAAGTCAAACATGTGCCGGTTTAATATGAGGGAAATAGGTCAAACGTGCCAATTTTTGTTATGTTCATAACAAACGGTCAAGTTGGTCAACGGTCGAGTTGACTCGACCGTGAAGTCGAGTTGGTCAACGGTCGAGTTGGTACGACGGTCGAGTTGGTACGACGGTCGAGTTGGTACGACGGTCGAGTTGGTAGGAGTCGAGTTGGCAAACGGTCGACTTGACTGTAAACCATAATGGGCATATGTTTTATTGGCCAAATAAGGAATAACCCTATTCAAATTGTTATACACTCGTGTCGTATAGCGCGCAGCGTGCTTTGAAAATTAACGGTTATGCGCTCCTAAAGAATAAATGCATGACGTAATGCTTAGTGCTTAGTGCGACGGTAGCCGGTCCTCATATTTAGTCGTTGTTTGTGGAATATGTGGAGCGGGAACCAGTCTAGCTAGCTTTCGACAGCGCCCTCAACGTCACTAGCCCGCCAAGTTTTGCCAAAATGTGGACGACGGAAGATTACGAAAAAGCGAAAGAAATGGTTAAAATAAGCAAAATAATGTGCATTTTCCCGGACTTTCTACTGCTTGACGACTGAACGTTCAATGGCAAAACAATGTGAGAGTAAAAAACGGTTTTCATTGCAAACTGTTGTGTCAATTTTGGATAACAGACCGGTAGCCGACGGACGACCTGTCCAGAGCCAGAGGCGCAGGCAGAGCCTTGAAGTCGAGTTGTCTCGTCCATGCATGTCGCCGGACGACGAGCTGTACATGTTCTGCGCGTTGCGGGTAAGATTTGAGGGTGGGCCTACATGTATTTGTTTTCGTATACATTGAACAAATTATTATTGGTCAAATCTGTGACCGAAGTTCGCAAGTTTGATGGACCGCTACGACTACGTAAAATTGCACTGTAAATCATTCCGCTTTTTGTTTCTGTCATTTGATCTGTCAGTGTCAGTGTCAGGCTGATTTATTTTTGATGCAGGTCTATTAGTATACTATTAGTGCTAGGTTTTTTTTATATTAGTGCCAAATATGACACAAATCCACCTGTACTGTGGTGAGATTTTCTGCGTTTTTTTGTCCCACAATTATAAGTAACCAAAATCGGCAGTTGGCTGGCGCCGTCAGCTACCTAGTCTTTATTCAAGCATGATGGAGGTCTTTTCCTACCTCCATGATTCAAGACACCAATACGGACATGACCATGGGCATAACAAACCCAGTGCCTATAGCGCCCTCATGCTGTGCTTGGCACCGCTGTTTAATGTCAGTTTAGGCTAATGAAACTCGATGTTATGTTTCCCGTAACATTTTTGTCCAAATGAGGCAACTATTTCATTATTCATTATTCATTATTTTTCAGCATTTCATTATTTGCAAAGTAACGGCTTTTTGATCAAAACTTAGCGCGCTCTATACCCTCTGATAGTGTGTTAAAACACAACCCTGATCAATTGAGACACAAATTTGTATTTATTAAAATATCCTTCACCATTTCCCAGGTATTTATTATTTATTTAAGGATCAAGATATATTTAAATAACAAAACACATTTATAACAGTCCACACATTTCAAAAGGGAATTGCAAACCATGCTTTTCTACCTTTATTTAACTTACATTCTCATCAACAGGAGGTATGGTTTTTAATGCACTATAAATACACAAGTTGTTGTGATTGTACCAGGTGTTACTAAAACGGTTACATATCTCTTGAGTTGTTTGTACTTCAAAGCACACAAAATTGCCAAAAACTTGACAAATTTCGTGAGCCAAGCATTTGGCCAGGTCAACAGCTGCTTTGGACATGTAGGATCAACGGATGTCAGAAAAGTCGACCGTTGAGACAACTCGACTCGAGACAAGTCGACCGCTGAGACAACTCAGCGGACACACTTAAATTTTGAAATTAAAATAACATTTTATTTTCAAACAATAAAAACATGTCGACCAGAACGGCCGTGTCACTGAATGGGTAAGCACCATCACCTGCCCCCTTTTACTTGTCTCAACGGTCGATTTGTCTCAACGGTCGACTTGTCTTTCGAGTTGTCTCAAGTCGAGTTGTCTCAACGGTCGACTTGTCTGACCGCCCCCGGATCAACAGCTGCTTTGGACATGTAGGACTGTTGTGAAGATCCAACATAGACAGATATTTGGTACAACATGATGATTTACACTGTCGTTACCGAGTTCAACAATTGACTCAAATAACTGCAACAAAGTGCACGTTTGAGACACAGTCGTGATAGTCCATGGCATCTTGGTTACACCCCCTTCCTGTATCTTCACTGACACAAACATTTTATCTGTCTCGCATGATTTAACCTTCTTGAGATCTCTCCAAAACACGACGAACGATGCGACATGTGCGATTTACGATTCTGATGCGTCGACAGTAGTATAAAGCTAGCCGCAGTACGATGGCCCATTTGTGGTCCGCGCCGCTCGCTAACGATAAATACAATCGCCCATTTGTAGTTTGTGTAGTTCTAGGCTAGCACTCGCAGCTGCAAACCACCGTCTAATAACTACGATGGAGTGGACAGTTGTGTTTGTACAGCAGCGCGCCGGGCTTGCGCGTACGTACGTGCAGTGTTTTGCACACCGGAAACATGCAAAAAAATGGCAGCGCTGTCTTCTCCAGGAATTTATTGTAAATCACTGTTCACGTGCCGGCGGCCAGCCGCGCTTAATACTAGTACGTACTCTGCTACTGGGGTATATTTTTTTGGGGGAAGAAAATGACGGGAGGACGAGAATGAGCAATGTGAAATTCGAGCGCTGAATTTTAAAAATCCAACCAAAATGGCAGGAGAAAAAAATTAAAAACTTGATATTTTTGGGAAAATACAAAATAATGAATTGTTTTAGGATTTTGGCATCTCAAACGCGGCCGAAAAATCCAAACGCGGGCGGGTTACGGGAAACATAACATCGAGTTTCATTAGCCTTATGCACCTATAAATTGTTCCCCCCCTACTTTTAGAAGGCTAAAAGTGTTTTTTCAGACGTTTTTATTGGGACGTTATCATTTTCTATATAACACTTTTAGCCCTTTGACAATTTACCCCCATTCGCCATGTTGAATTTTCCTGCACGACCAAAATGGCCGCCGAACTCCAAGCAGAATTTTCATTTTACAATCAAAATTAAACATTGAAAAACTTACCATGAAAGTCCCTGGAATCTCCAGAATGATGTCACTGCAGTACAATGAGATGGCCACAAGAGGGCGGACTATCCATTGTCATCTGTAAACACGTGGAAAAAATCGCTCTTATCCCGAGTTTGCTCAAAAATGTGAAGAAAAATGACGTTGGACTAGTTTTTTTCCTGTTTAGAAGAATCATCAGGGAAAACGGACCTTGGTACTAAATCCAATGTTTAATTTTGATTGTAAAATGAAAATTCTGCTTGGAGTTCGGCGGCCTTTTTGGTCGTGCATGAAAATTCAACATGGCGAATGGGGTTAATTTTCAAAGGGCTAAAAGTGTTATATAGAAAATGATAACGTCCCAATAAAAACGTCTGAAAAAACACTTTTAGCCTTCTAAAAGTATCTGTTGCAACTTGTCTGTTTCAACTTGTCTGTTGTGTGAAAGTGGTTTTAACTCGAAAAAGAAATTTTGAGATATTATTAGTGAGGTTTCGATCACATACGGTTTATAGGCAAAACAACGACTAGTATTAGTGAATTTTACGTCATAGATTTGTGCGTACTTGTGGCGTTTACACAAATATCCCAAGTGTTGTTTTGTTGTTTACACTGATAGCAACTCCTCTACCCCTTAGTAAAAAACGGACAGCGAAAGGTAACGATTTTGAGGTTTGGCTAATCGTAGTCGTAATCACTAAGGGTGCACAAGCCTATAATTGATACCATCAAATAGGAAATGAAAAGACCTTTAATTTCACACCTTACTCGCCTTCATATCTTTAGTATTAACGACGTTATGGCCATTTTTATACTCGGAAATTGGCATTTTGTCTTCTATTTCTTTTCTATTGGCTTAGATCAAAAGCTGTGATCGAAAACATAATGACATAAGCCTGTAACTTCCTTTAAAAAGGTGGTAGGCTAACTGGATGAAATTTTGAGTCATTGTAGATTGAAGCATTCTCAACAAAGCTATGATTGACGCTGCATTCGATGAACCAAAATTGAACTACATAATTAGTTAATTATCTAATTAAGTATAGCTACATGTACTTGAAATCCTAATTAACAATTGAGATGGAAACGGCAATGAACACCCAGACTGACTTGAAATGCGACATTCTCAGTATGAAAACTGTTGTATCTACTACAATTTTAGTTAATTACTGGACAATTAATCATTGCATTGATTAATTAGCGAGTACTGTTAATACAACATGTATCATGAATTTTTGGGTCAAATCAAAATCTCTACACGTTCTACATACCTCCCTGGCCGTAATACTCTCAAAACTGACGTACACACCTTCGTTTTTCCACGCCAGAACTCAAACTGCCTCGTGTTTCAACGAAAATCTGAGAATTTATTCTTGGATTTGCATAAAATCATAGAGTCCTTCCTCTGGGCTGGGGCGCTCGCCTATAACAAAGTTAAGCACCAGACTACTCGAAATGTGACCCAGCACGTACCATTTTTGGATGAGGGGGAATTTGTTTTAGTGCGCCACCGTGCAGTCAAAGAAGGGAGAATTCACTCCAAATTACCACCAAACGGCTTTTTGTCAAAGCGACCCGCATGGCAACATTACTAGTGAAAAGTCATTCACTTAGGTAATTTGGAGCGAATTCTCCCTTCTTATAAAATTGTAGATAAAATGAAAATTGTAGTATTTTTAGAAAATTGGCTCACAAATATTGAAATATCGGTACTAAGACATAGGTTTTAGGTTTTTATTAACGTCGTCATCATGTTGGGAATTTCACACCTGACTGAACAAGGGCTAGTTTTGTTCAACTTAGTAACTTTGTCTTTTTGTTTAACATACATATTTCTCTGTGCTAAATTCTACATTTATAAAAGTAAATTCCAAAATCAAAATCCATCTTTTGCTAGTTTTCAATCATTTATGAGAATTCAATATATAACTGAGTACAACATCTCAAAAAAGAACCAGACTATACCCCTTCACTTAAAGGAGCGTGACCAGAGTTTATGGAAAATAGTTTTCGATGTAACTTTCTAATATTATCAAGTAACTCCCATACACACCTCCCATGTCCCAAAAACCCGAAAACATTCGCAATTTCCAGTAAAAAAATTGAACAAAACTATCGAGTCGGCTTTCAGCGGATAAACGTTGATACTGAAAAATTAGTTTACAAATAATCGGTGGTTTTTCAACGATATCCTCGGAAATATGCGGCCTAGAAGCGCGGGAGTTTCAGTTTCGTAATCAGAAAAATATAACGGATGTTATGATATAAAAATCTCATGACCCATAAGGTAAGTCCCGGGGAGTTATGGGTAAAAAAAAGTGATCTGGTCACACTCCTTTAAAAAAAAATGGAATTTCAGATTTTGAAAACTCATTTATTCTCAGATTGTTGTCATTGAATGCTAATACCTAGAGGCTGCTGCTACACCCCCCCCCCCCCACCCCCCCTCCCCCCTCCCCCTCAGCTAATTACCTCTAATATTTCTGTAATTAATGTAAACTGTAATTTGAGTTTATTGAATTTTTCTTTGAATTAATAAACAAATTTAAAAAACAAATTAATTTGCGCATAAAAATGGAAGATGCAAAACAGTATCAAGGAACATGAAAGTTTATCAGAAAGTATAGCTTTACAGAAAGTGTGTACCTTGAAGGGGCATCGGGGCCAACTCAGCAGGGCATGAGGCCCCATTGGCCTTGGTAGCCTAGGCTAATGTCAAGGCCTTGGATAGGGCATGATGGCTAAGTTGGCCTCAGGAAGTGTATCTTGAAATGGCAGCATCAGGGCCAACTCAGCAGGGCATGAGACCATTGGCCTCGGTGACTTTGGTTAATGTCAAAGCCTGGATTGGTTGCATTTCTGTCACAGTTGCTAATTTTTGTTTCTTATGTATTCACAGATTGGAGATGGAACCCACAGACTGTGGAGCTTGATATTACACACTACAAAAATGGACGTGTTGCCATGGATACTGAAAACACAGGAGAGGTGAGTTTTTGGCCATCATTCCAATTTTATTACAGTGGAAATTCGCTATAATGAACACCAAAAAGAACATTCTGCTGCAGTGAACATCGCTCATGGCTCCCAACTATTTCATTTGTTCGTGTCAAACGCCACCAAAACAAACATTTGTATTGTTCAGATACGATGCTCATTTATGGTGATTTTCCTCTGTAGTAAAACTTGTCTAGCTTCTGCTTATATGCATGCATGGGTAGGGCTTCCTCAAAGATGATATAGCAGCAAAAGGGCAAGATAGCCCACCCATGAGAAATAAATTATGTATGTATAGGCTCCATTTTAGTAAGCAAACTAGATGCGCCTTGTGCCTGTTTGACATGCCTCTCGTGGTGTAATCTGTGTCAAGGCGAATAGTTACAGCAGCATCCACACTTGGGATGAGAGAAAAGTCGGAAGGGCCTTATCGGGATTCGAACCTGACACCTGTGACTCACTGGGCAGAAGCTCTACCATCTGAGCTATAAGGTACAGTGGTATACTCACTCAGATTTTCCCCAAGACCTCTGACTCACCAGGCATATGCTCTACCAGCTGACCTACATGTATAAGTCCTCTGACACACCGGGCAGACGCTCTACGAGCTGAGCTATAAGGCACAGTGGTATACTCCCTCAGGTTTTACCCAAGACCTCTGACACACCAGGCAGATGCTCTACCAGCTGAGCTATAATGCACAGTGGTATACTCCCTGAGGTTCCCCCCAAGACCTCTGACACACCAGGCAGATGCTCTACCAGCTGAGCTATAAGGCACAGTGGTATATTCCCTAAGGTTTCCCTAAGACCTCTGACACACCGAGCAGATGCTTTACTAGCTGAGCCATAAGGCACAGTGGTATACTCCCTCAGGTTTTCCCCAAGACCTCTGACACACCAGACCGACGTTCTACCAGCTGAGCTATAAGGCACAGTGGTATACTCCTTCATGTTTTCCCCAAGACCTCTGACACACCGGGCAGATGCTTTACTAGCTGAGCTATAAGGCACAGTGGTATATTCTCTAAGGTTTTCCCTAAGACCTCTGACACACCAGGCAGACGCTCTACCAGCTGAGTTATAAGGCACAGTGGTATACTCCCTCAGATTTTCCCCAAGACCTCTGACCTACCGGACAGATGCTCTACCAGCTGAGCTATAAGGCACAGTGGTATACTCCCTCATATTTTCCCTAAGACCTCTGACTCACCAGGCAGACGCTCTACCAGCTGAGCTATAAGGCACAGTGGTATACTCCCTCAGGTTTTCCCCAAGACCTCGGACACACCGGGCAGATGCTTTACTAGCTGAGCTATAAGGCACAGTGGTATACTCCCTCAGGTTTTCCCCAAGACCTCTGACACACCAGGCAGATGCTCTACCAGCTGAGCTATAAGGCACAGTGGTATACTCCCTCAGGTTTTCCCCACAACCCCTTACTCACAAGACCGACGTTCTACCAGCTGAGCTATAAGGCACAGTGGTATACTCCTTCAGGTTTTCACCAAGACCTCTGACACACCGGGCAGATGCTTTACTAGCTGAGCTATAAGGCACAGTGGTATACTCCCTCAGATTTTCCCCAAGACCTCTGACTCACCAGACAGATGCTCTACCAGCTGAGCTATAAGGCACAGTGGTATACTCCCTCAGATTTTCCCCAAGACCTCTGACACACCGGGCAGATGCTTTACTAGCTGAGCTATAAGGCACAGTGGTATACTCCCTCAGATTTTCCCCAAGACCTCTGACTCACCGGACAGATGCTCTACCAGCTGAGCTATAAGGCACAGTGGTATACTCCCACAGATTTTCCCCAAGACCTCTGACTCACCAGGCAGACACTCTACCAGCTAAGCTATAAGGCACAGTGGTATACTCCCTCAGGTTTTCCCCAGGACCTCTGACTCACCAGACAGATGCTCTACCAGCTAAGCTATAAGGCACAGTGGTATACTCCCTTAGATTTTCCCTAAGACCTCTGACACACCGGGCAGATGCTTTACTAGCTGAGCTATAAGGCACAGTGGTATACTCCCTCAGGTTTTCCTCAAGACCTCTGACTCACCAGGCAGATGCTCTACCAGCTGAGCTATAAGGCACAGTGGTATACTCCCTGAGGTTTCCCTCAAGACCTCTGACACACCAGGCAGATGCTCTACCAGCTGAGCTATAAGGCACAGTGGTATATTCCCTAAGGTTTTCCCTGAGACCTCTGACACACCAGGCAGACGCTCTACCAGCTGAGTTATAAGGCACAGTGGTATACTCCCTCAGATTTTCCCCAAGACCTCTGACTCACCAGGCAGACGCTCTACCAGCTGAGCTATAAGGCACAGTGGTATACTCCCTCAGGTTTTCCCCAAGACCTCGGACACACCAGGCAGACACTCTACCAGCTGAGCTATAAGGCACAGTGGTATACTCCCTCAGATTTTCCCCAAGACCTCTGACTCACCAGACAGATGCTCTACCAGCTGAGCTATAAGGCACAGTGGTATACTCCCTCAGATTTTCCCCAAGACCTCTGACACACCGGGCAGATGCTCTACCAGCTGAGCTATGAGACACAGTGGTATATCCCTCAGGTTTCCCCAATACCTTTGACACACCAAGCAGACGCTCTACCAGCTGAGCTAGAAGGCACAGTGGTATACTCCCTCAGATTTTCCCCAAGACCTCTGACACACCAGGCAGAGCTCTACCATCTGAGCTATAGGGCACAGTGGTATACTCCCTCAGGTTTTCCCCAAGAACCCAATTTTTCTCTAATTGTTGCATGGGAGCACCTGAGCAAAATAACAAACACAATATTTGGTATGGTGCCTAATCACCATTGAAATGAAACAACCAAACTTGGGATGAGAGAAAAATCAGCATCCGCGAGAGGCATGTCAAACAGACATGAGGTGCATCTAGTTTGCTTACTAAAATGGCACCTTGAAATTCTACGGAGGTCAGGGTAGAGTAGTCTATCTTGCCCCTATGGTGCTCTTTGGGTTTCAAATTCATTTTTGGAGTAACACAATGTCAAATGGCATTTAAAGGCCCTATGTATCATTTAATAAAACGTTTTAAAGATTCGTGGAATAAGAGTGTAACATATCTAAGAGGAATGTTGGTAAACTAGCCTGAAGAAATTTTAGCTACTTACACAAATGTAGATGCATCAATGCTTCAGAAAACCTTGAAAATCTATAAGGATTTTGTGTACAAGTAAATGGTAAAAAAGTCTCGTGCACGGGACTATTTTTTTAAAATCCACCTTCGGTTGTCAATTTCCAACATGAAATACCATTTTGGACGGAAATAAATTTGTGGTGTTTACCATTGCTATCAACACTTTGAGTAAGGTTTTTCTTTTCAACTCATGAAAATTAAAATTGGGTCATTGCAAATGATACAATGGGCCTTTGAGTTTGTGTAGTATTCAATTTTTCATATTCAAATTTATGCAAGTAACTGCTTAATTTGCATGTTTCTGCATAATTAATTAATACTGACATCTTGATGTATTATCTTGACTTAATCAAAATTCTTCCAACCTGCTGCTACTTTACATGTCACTGCACCATGCTAAATATACTATTGTGCCCTTGCTCATGTTTATTCATCAATTGTGTACCCCTGAAGCTGAGTTCCAGTTTTGTTTTTTAGTAGTCACATCATGCCCATGGTTTCATCATGATGTTACCCATAATGCCCCAATACACTCATTGCTCCAACACATGTTCTCCCTTTGCCCTTTGTCATGAATGGTGTCCCCTGAAGCTGAGTTCCAGTTTTGTTTTTTAGTAGTCACATCATGCCCATGGTTTCATCATGATGTTACCCATAATGCCCCAATACACTCATTGCTCCAACACATGTTCTCCCTTTGCCCTTTCTCATGAATGGTGTCCCCTGAAGCTGAGTTCCAGTTTTGTTTTTTAGTAGTCACATCATGCCCATGGTTTCATCATGGTGTTACCCAGAATGCCCCAATACACTCATTGCTCCAACCATGGAGCTATATATAAGAACTAGAGTGCGCACTTATCACGTGACCCCGTGCCTGTGCGCGGTACCCGGGCGTGCCGCCCTGGGACCGCGTCCGCCATTTTGTTAGTGGTCAAAATGATTGATAAATACCCGGATGTATCCACTGCAGTCAACCGCGCGGCAGCTATAAATGGGCTTTTAAATGATTTATTGGCTGTTTAACGCCAGTCATGAGTGAGCTTTTTCTATTGTACCTAGGCAGGTATAAGTAACGTACACCTCTGCCACTAATTATGACATAATAATGTCACAAAAAGTGCGAATTTTGTTAGAAACGTGATTTTAGAAATGAAAAAAATACAGTTTTTCTCTTGAAAACGCTAGGTTATGCTATGTACTTAATGCATGGTGAACGGTAGAACGGTAGTTTTTCCCTTAGGCAGTCGGTTTCACCGGGAAATCCTGCACCTTACAGTCGCGCTGAACTAAATTATCCCAGAAATTTGAATTAAGTTCGACGCATGAAACAATTTGGAGCGACTTGGTTCGCCAGAAGTCGAAAGATCGAACGACTGAACAGCGACTTGGTTTCAGACGTCGATCTTAAGTGTGCGCGCGGCTCGCATACCGACGCCTGTCTGAAACAAAATTTTAATCGGAACGATCGTGCGCCCGTATGAAACGGGTGTTACTTTCCCCCAAGTTAATGGCTGAGGTACTAGTATACCCGAATGCTCTACCTACACACGCAAAAAGCAGTGGGGGACGTAGCAGGAAAGAACTAGGAAGTTGATCGTGGCTTCAGACCTTGTGTGCAAAATAGATGAGGCAGGCTGAAAAAAAATCCAGTGTTTCCTCACAAAATCTTAAACTTTCCCACTCCAAATTTCGAGTTTTTCCATCAAATCTGCACATTCTAATGCTAGATAAGTCATTAAAACAAATTATGATCAACTCCCCAAATCTTGTACAGTACCCGGGCGACGATTTTGAATGTTGTTTGGCCCATGGGGAAAGAAAAGTGTTTGGCCTAACTAAAGTTTCAATCTTTTAAAGTAAAATATAAACATGGGACAATGATCCGACAGTCAGGATGATTGTAGTTAGCAACCACATCTTTCTGCACCCCTATCGCTGAAAGCATAATCTTAAAATAAAATTAAAGCTGAAAATACGCATGTCGTCAATACATTAGCACGTACTTTTTGCCCACTAACAAAATGGCGTCCACGCACCCTTGAGGGCACGGGGTCACGTGATAAGTGCTCACTCTAGTTCCTATATATAGCTCTGTGGCTCCAACACATGTTCTCCCTTTGCCCTTTCTCATGAATGGTGTCCCCTGAAGCTGAGTTCCAGTTTTGTTTTTTAGAAGTCACATCATGGCCATGGTTTCATCATGATGTTACCCAGAATGCCCCAATACACTCATTGCTCCAACACTCTTTGCCCTTTCTCATGAATGGTGTCCCCTGTTGTTGTTGTTGTTGTAGGAGTTGTTGGCACCATGACAGGTTATGTCCTTTGTGCCACATCAGTATAGTTATCACAAAACTATAGTAATTAATGTTGAGGTGGACTTTGGTTTAGGACGCTGACATACTGAAGAAAAGCAGGTCGGAAAAAATAATTTTGCACTGTCAAAATGAGAAAAGGATGAAATGTAACTTGAATGGAAATAAGGGGAAAGGGCACGGCAAAAGGGGGTGGGGGTGAGAGGAAGGTGCTCGTGATCCTCCAGACATGCAGTACTGCAAGTGTCCCGCGAGGTTAGACCGTCTCCCTTGCAATTTAAGGGCATGACACCCCGCCGGTACTTTCGCAGATCCACATACCTCCGGGTGAAGAGGGCAGCACTGTGTCCAGCCAACCACTTACACACTTCCCCCCACCATGTAACTGCAAAATTGTAGGTAAATCGTAATGCAAGTATACATCCCACCACTTGAAGACAGTAGTTAGACCCGGAGACTTTTACAAAAATACAGAAATATGAATTAAGCAATTAAAATAATGTACTAAGATAACGATTATATCTCAACCTTGCAGTTTTTAACAAATTGCAAAATATTATTAACATTCTGGCTTTCTCCCAGTAATTTTTTACAAGTCATATCCATAACTGAAAAACCCAGTGATTTCTGGAGAGTAAGTCTGTGATTATTATATTTTTTACAATACAAAAGAAAGTGGGTTAGATCATCATAACAATGACACTGGTCACACTGACCAGTGGGATGTTTGCCTATTAACTGGAGAAAACTGTTTAGATTTCTGCAGACTCCTAGCCTCAGACGGTGGAGGATGACCTCTTGTGACCGGGCAAGGTTCCATGAGGTAAAATGTGTTGGAATGTTGGGTTGAATTAATTTTAGAACCGACGGTTTAGAATCGTTCCATGTTTTTTGCCATTGTTGTTTTAAAAGAGTTTTACTAAGGTGTTTAACCTCTCCAGCAGATAGTGGGATGTTGAAGTCAATACTATCTTTTTGAGTGGCTAATTTTGCAAGACGATCTGCCTCTTCATTGCCTTTTATACCGCAGTGTCCTGGTATCCACTCAAAAACAATAGTATTGGCTTGGTTTCGAATATTAATTAATGTATGACGGATATCACAAACTAATTTGTTGTCGGGAATAGGATCACTAATGGCCTTGATGGCACTTAAACAGTCACTTAAAATACATGTGTACATAGGTTTTACTTGTTCCACCCATTCCAGTGCGAGTAGGATGGCAAATAGTTCTGCAGTATAAACAGAAACTTCATTATTAAGACGATAGTATTTACAATATTTGAGATATGGGATAAATATACTACAACCTGTAGCATTAATATTAGGATCTCTAGATCCGTCAGTATAAATATGCAAGGCATTTTTCCAGGTAGTACAGATAATTTCTGTGGAAATACTACATTTATCATTATTATCTGTAACATTTTGGGTACGATTAAGGATATCATAGGACACATGGGGAGAGGTATAATGCCAGTAGGGGAAATGGTTATGTAAGGGGAGAATTTTAGTTGCCCCTTTGATTTGTTCGAATCTGCTTTCAAAAGGAGTTTTATGTGATGTGTCCAACCATTTAACAGCATAATAATGTTTCTGCCAGTTATCGTTATGAAAATTAACATTAGAGTGATGCTTGTGCATATTAAGTTTAGTTCCATAAAGGTTGCATAGAAGATGTCGACGTAGTTGTAGGGGAGGGTCCCCACATTCAATCTGTAACTTAGCAAGAGATGTACCACACGCTGCCCCAGTACATATTTTCAGAGCTTGATACTGAATACTATTAAGACTATTTTTCAGTGTAGTGGAAGCCGAGTCGAAGGCCTCGCAACCATATTCAAGCAGAGGTTTGATTAAAGCTGTATATATGTGATAAATATTCTTACAGTCTGCACCCCTATTGAGTCCACTAATACACCTGAGAAGATTAAGTCTTTTCTTACATCTAGTAATTACATAATCTATATGCCGTTTCCAGGTTAATTTACTGTCGAAAATAACTCCAAGGAACTTGGCAGAGAGATCTACTTTAATATTAACATTATTTAAATTAAGATTAACACTAGTATTTCTTTTGTTACTGAATAATACACCGACTGTTTTAGAGATGGAGATTTTAAAGCCCCATTTCTCAGACCAACGTTTAATTTCATCGATGGCAGATTGGATTTTCTTTTCTAAAAAGCTAGTGTTTCTATTTGTTTTCCAAATGGCAATGTCATCAGCATATTGTAAGATATGGCAACCAGTTGAGTGAATGTGTTCAGAGATGTCATTAACTGCAATATTGAAGAGTGTGGGGCTGATGACGCTACCCTGTGGAACGCCATTATCTGGTTTATAAACATCAGACAAAGTCCCATTAACTTTAACTTGTATTTTTCTATTACTAAGGAAGTTATCTATCCACATAACAATTTTACCATAAATACCAAGAGAATGGAGCTTAATAATAATGCCTTTAGGCCAAAGCATATCATAAGCTTTTTCAATATCAAAAAATACATTTAAGGTGCTTTCTTTATTGGCAAAGCCTTTGTTAATGGAAGATTCAAGTTGAATGATGTGATCTTTAGTGCTTAATCCTTTACGAAAACCGCTTTGCTGGTTACTAAAAAGGTCATTGTTTTCAAGAAACCAGATTAGTCTATTATTAACCATCCTTTCCATGATTTTACAAACAGTAGAGGTTAAAGCAATGGGCCTATAAGAAAGTGGGTCAGATGGGTTCTTTCCTGGTTTTAAAATAGGTATAAGAATAGTATCCTTCCAACTGGCGGGGCATTGGGACAAATGCCATATCATATTAAAGATAATCAATACAAATTCTTTAGCTTTCAAAGGAAGATGTTTTAGAACAATGTTACTGATTCCATCTTTACCCGGTGTGGTACTCTTGCTGGTGTCAATTGCTTGATTAAGTTCAGTAAGGTTAAAAGGTTCATTAATGATCTGATCGCTGTAAGTGTTAATAATCAAGTCCTTTTCAGCCTTATTCTTGATGTTTACAAAGGCTGAATTACAGTTATCATTACTACAGACCTTAGTAAAGCATTCAGCCATATAATTAGCTTTGTCTTTATCATCGATTATATTGCTACATGTATCTTGATCGTTTTTGAAGACAGGAATAGATTTATAAGATCTAGGGTTGTTAAGAGGCTTTATTTTCTTCCAAATCTTGCGTTGAGGGGTGCGATAATTAATTTCACTACAAAAGCTATCCCAGTCTTTACGTTTAGCATCTTTAATTGTTCTACGGGCAATGGCATTACTTCTTTTATAAGCTATTAAATCATCTGGGTGGAGAGTTTTACGAAGGGTTTTAAGAGCTTCTTTTTTATTTTGTATAGCTACTTTACAGTCATCATTCCACCATGATTTTGGGGATCTCTTAGCTTTATCAGGATTAGTTTTAGGGATAGCATAATTGGCAGCAGCCTCAAGTTGTTGGATGTAAGTGTTATACACCGTGTCGATGTCATCATTAGTATTTGGTTCAGTTATCAGATCATTGCAGGCATAGTGGAATTTGTCCCAATTTGCTTTCTTATAGGCCCATTGAGGTGTTAATTGACGAGAATTGTAATGACACTTTCCAGTGTCGGCTTGAATAAGAATTGGGCAGTGATCACTACTCCAAGAATCATTTAAAACTTGCCAGTTAGATTTAATAGCAAAATTAGGGGAACACAAGGTAATGTCTATGCAGGACATACTACCTGAGGGGTTGATTCTAGTGCCATTACCATTATTTAGGCAAACAAGATTACGGCTAATTAACATATTTTCAATACGTCGTCCATTTTTATCTGTGTGATCACTACCCCAAAGAGTGTTATGACTATTAAAATCACCGCAGATAATACAATCTTTATCTATTTTATCAAAAAAGTCTTTTAGAATATCATCTTTGAGTTCAAGACAAGGATTATATACATTTGCAACTTGCCACACTTTTTTATTTTCACTATAAACATTTGCTACCTGAAATTCGAGAGGACCTTTTGAGTTATACACTATATTAAAGGCGAGCCCTTTTTTGACAAAAAAGGAGCAGCCACCACCATGTTTCTTAGTGTCTGATTGAATTCTATCATTTCTATAAGTGTCATAACCCTTTATGTTATAATTCTTGTCTTTAGTGAGCCAGGTTTCTTGAGTACATACAATGTCGGGTTGTTTATTCCAATTATTTAAAGATGTTATGCCGTGGAGAGAGGAATTTACCAAAATTACACATTAAACCATTAAATACATCTAATTATGCCAGGAAAATTGTTCAGAAAAAAATTAGACTGTGCGAATGTTTCTTTACAACAGCAGTTTTTGGCCCACTTTTCAGCCCAAACTCGAAGCAAAATCTGAACAACAGCCGTCGGGCCTAAAAGTTTGACATTGGAAAATCAACGGATTCGTGACGTCATTTTACGGACGCGTCCGGCCGACGGCTGTTTCTTGTTATTCCACAACGTGGCGTTTTGGAACATGTTGACAATTGACTCCAGTGTTGAAGTTTTTTTCCGATGGAGATAGCGATGTTTGTTGTTGCTCATCGCATTTATTTCATGACGACAGCGATGAAGAATCATCCAGTGAATTTCCTACGGTTGAACCGTATCAGTTTGAGCCAGAAATAACCATGTTAACCAAGGAAGAAATCCGAGAACAACGCGAGTCCGGTGTTCGAATCGACGACCGAAATCGACAACAGGAAACTGGAACGGTACTGCCTCGGCTTTCTCTTTCTTTCTCAACTTTTTCTCAACCCTTTTTCGTCAATAATTATTTAGTCCTTGGACGTTTTCATGGTAAATGTACCATGTTTGTTTGAGCCGATTGCCTAAATTTTTAGACCATGTAAATGTGGAATTTATATTCATCGTAAAACTTACCATGAACGTACGTTGTTGAGACGAAAACCAAACCCTAAAATATCCGTTTGATGGAAAAACTTAGACCTGTTCTTTCCTCTTCATTTGATACTTGTGTATGTTAAATTTAATCCCAACACTAGAACATTTATCCAGCAGTGTTTTGGGGGCGTCTTGTGATGTGACTGTGTCATGCAATGTAACAAGTTTACGAGAATGAGAATGTTCAGCGCGCACTCGCTGAAACCATACCGGCTGGCGGGCCGTTCGTTCGGCGTGTACTTCACAAAGCACTTGATAACGCACGCACGCGGGCGAGCATACCGACCATAGCGGTGGGATCAAGACCAAACACAGGTTTCTTCTTACACAATGTGTGCGACACCAGACTATTGTATTGGCGCGCGGAATGATATCGTGCGCGAGCCTTTCTTGGCTAAAAACGTCTCCGTAAAATGACATCACGAATTTGGCCAAATCTGTTTGCTGCCCGCAGCGGCGGGATTTCGACAGTTTCCAGAAAAGAGGAAAATCATGGGTTGGAATTAGGCCTACATTTTCACTTTTTTTATTAATATAAAATGTAAAACGAGATAAGAAATCGATAATTAATATATCAATGAATAGAAACATGCAAAAATAATTATAATTCCTCTCTCCACGGCATAACACCTTTAATGCGTTTTTGAGTTCACTACCATGAGCAAAAATAGACTGGGCATTCCACTGAAGAAGTAACATGATGATCAAGAAGAACATGTCGTAATGTTCTTCTTTCCCTTTTTAGGTTTTTGGCTTGGATTTTGGGTTTGTGAGTTTGGAGGGCTCTTGCTTTTTGCCGAATCTTGTTTCTTAGAGGGTTGTCGAGTAGGGTCATCCTGAGTGCCCGAAGTAGAGGCAGATGCAATGTTTGTGCGTTGTCGTCCTTGATCGTCTTGTGTTTTGGTTGTAGCATGGAAGATGTGCTCGACGAGACCCTTTATGGCTATTTCTCTTTGCTCCTGGTTCTTAACAGACTCAAAGATTTGCATGGCTCCCATCAACATCTCGATAAGAGTATGATCCGGCTGGATAAAAGATGAAGATGGTTCGGTTTGTGTTCCTGTAGCTGCTTCAGTTTGTGTGTAGGCATCAGCTTTACTGGGTTGAGATCGAGGCTGGCTTGGGGGAGTTGTAGTTTTTCTCTGGTTGCTCTGGGGACGGGGTGCTGGTTCTGTGCGAGTGGTGTTTCTTTGGAACTGTATGTCAATTGGAGGATGTGATGACTGTGAGGGTGTGTTACTGTTGGGGTCAAACGAAACGTTGGTTTTTATGGTTTTTGCTGCTTCAGAGTACGAGATGTTATATGTAACTCTGATTCCTTGTATTCTTTTTTCCTGCCGGATTGTCGAGCATCCTGCGTAGGCCGCAGAGTGATTGCCGCCACACCGACAGCATCTGACCATCTCTTTTTGTTTGCATTCTTCAAAGCTATGATTGCCGCTGCATCGAACACATCTGACCATTCCTCTGCACTGGTTGGCTACATGACCCAGACGCTGACATTTAAAACATCTAATAACCGGGGGAATGTATGGCTTAACCTTGAAGATTTCATACCCAACCTGGATTTCATCTGGTAGTGAAGTCATTTTGAAAGTAAGGCACATTGATAAGCTGTCCTCCAGCTGTCCATCTCTTTTCCGCTTTAATCTACGGGCTTCAGTAACGCCAGACTTCTTACATGCCTGTTGAATTTCGTCTACACTCACGTCAAGTGGAATTCCTGTGATGACACCCTTGCTTTGTGTTTCTGATTTTGCGAATTCTGCATTGACTGACCACTGGCCTAGTTGGCTTATTCCTTTTAGTTTTTGAGCCTGTGCATGTGTATGACAACGAACTGTGATGCCACCTTGGCTGTTTTTTGCAACATTCTTAATGTAATTTTTGCCGACGCTGTTTAATTCCTTAGCTATTTTGACTGGGTTGATGGATGCTAGCCTAACATCAGGTGAGGTTATGATTACAAGGGTAGGGTACGAATTTACATTCCTGCGTTTAGATTGGTGATTTACAGTGGAGCTCGAGTCTGAGTCACTATTTTCACTATAGCTTTGAGAGTGTTTTGGTCTTTTCTTTGCCAAATTTGTGTTAAAAGTGCCATTGGATTGGCTAGACGAGCTGTCTTGAGATTGCTGTGCTTGGCTAATCAGCCGATCTAGCGTCGATTGTGGTTTGTTACCTCTGCTGGATTCACCTTGTCGAAAATTTTCTTGCGACAGCTGATCGTACCACTTGTCAGAGTCCATTTCCGATACATTTTCGTTCTCGTCTTCTTCCATGATCCAACAAAAATTAAATTACAAATTTACAGGATAAATAAGTCTCCGGGTCTATTCTACTGTCTTACCTTTAAAGCCAAAATTAACTGGTGTAGGCCTATCGTAATAGGGGCCTAATAAGAGAGGCAAATCGAAATTGCAAAAGGAAATTGAAAAAGCACATGAAAAGCCAAAATGGCGTCTACGAACATTCCAACGAACGTTCACGAAAAGCTAGACTTGTTGCACGTCCAGATTCACACGTCCGACCGCGTCAACGTCCCAACCGAAAAACTGGTGTCCCCTGAAGCTGAGTTCCAGTTTTGTTTTTTAGTAGTCACATCATGCCCATGGTTTCATCATGGTGTTACCCAGAATGCCCCAATACACTCATTGCTCCAACACATGTTCTCCCTTTGCCCTTTCTCATGAATGGTGTCCCCTGAAGCTGAGTTCCAGTTTTGTATTTTAGAAGTCACATCATGGCCATGGTTTCATCATGATGTTACCCATAATGCCCCAATACACTGATTGTTGCAACACATTTCCTCTCTTGCCCTTGCTCATGTTTATTCATGAAAGGTGTCTCCCCTGAAGCTGAGTTACAGTTTAATTTTTTAGAAGTCACATAATGGCCATGGTTTCATCATGATACTACCCAGAATGCCCCCAATGCATTGAATGAAATGAGTTAATACTGACATTGGGTGTACTATCCTTACCTTAATCCAAATCCTAATTTATGCAAAAGCATAATTTACTTCCAGCCAAAAATCTGAAAGATTTAAATACACCTTTCAAAGATTTTGTTTTTCAAATTTGGTCGATTATCAATCACATGTCTTTGTTACTGTGTTATTAGCATTGTGTGCTACATGTATATATCATTGGAAAGCCTGTTCATTTCTCAAACAATATGTCCCATTTCTTATAAACGTATTTGTGGGAAAAAACAAAATTTCAATAAAAATATCTTTTCCTGAACACAATGTATTGGCACATTCTGTTAAAGACCCACCCGTATTCACAACAGAGTTGTTGAACCTTCAAATAAGTGACTGTTACAAATGTGGTGTCATTGTGAAAGGCAATGAATGAGCTTTTCATTGATATGCTACATGATATTAACAGGTCTCAAATAATTGAGATATAGGTGATTGAAAACAAATGTCCAAACTTTTAAGAAGTAAACTTTACATACTCATGCATTTAATTTGATTTCCTATCAACAGGACCAGTTTGTGAAGCTCCCTTGTGTTGCTGCCCATGCTTGGCCTCACCTGGACTATTAGACTGCACGTACATGTCTCTCTCCTGTTGGAATTCATTTGTCATCATGAGCAGCTTTCAGGTATTGTAATCATCAGCTTGTTACTACTTCTCTACATTAGGAATAACTTGCTTATTCCCAATATAATCTTACAGCACTTTTGCTCAGTGCTTTCCCAAGAACTATGTCAACAATTTGCACTTGGGTGGGACTTGAACCCACAACTTTCTGCATTCTGGAGCAGTTGCCTTAACGACTCAACCTCTCAGTGTGCTGGTGTCAAAGGGCCTGTTTGATTCTTGCAACATTTGGTATTAAAACTAATCCCTTGCCCATTTTAGACAATTTATAAGAACGATTAAAAATATCAAAATGTGCTTGGGTGGGACTTGAACCCATATCCTCCAACAGTTGACTTGACCACTCAGTGTGCTGGTTCAATTCATGGAGCAGTTGGGACTGGAACCTAGAGCAGTTGTCTCACTCATTCGACCACTGAGTGTACTGGTCTCAAAGAGCCAGTTGGTTTCACAACTAATCCCTTGCCCTTTTCTGATGCAATTATCCGCACTTTATGCTCGGTGCTTTCTCCAGAACTTTGTTAAAACCTGTGCTTGGGTGGACTTGAACCCACAACCTTCTACATTCTAGAGCAGTTGTTTTAACCTTTCAACCAATCATTGCGCAAGTGTCAAAGGGCCAATTTAAATCATGGGAAATTTCTTCAGAATTTGTTATGCTCGGAACTTTCCCAAAAACCATGTTAAAAATTTGTGCTTCTGTGGGACTTGAACCTGAAGCGACCATTCGACCACTCGGTGTGCTGGTGTCAAAGTGAGCCAGCTGGTAGCACAATTAATCTCGTGCCCTTTTCTGATGCAATTTACCAGCACTTTATGTTCAGTGCTTTCCCCAAAACACCGTTGAAACGTGTGCTTGGGTGGGACTCGAACCCACAACTGTATTCTAGAGCAGTTGTCTTAACCACTTGCCCACTCAGTGTGCTGGTGTCGGAGTGTCAGTTTGAATGATTAAAAACCTGTGCTTGGGTAGGACTCGAACCCACAGCCAAGCACTTTTGTAAGGCATATTTTTGTAATTACTGAAACACCTGTGGGCCAATTCAACTTAAACTCCTTATAATTTTCAGGCCTGTTGTCTGTTTGTTCTTGGATGCCGATTTGGCACCGTCATATTTAGTTAGATGATAGCATTGCTGCGGTTGTAGCAGTGTAGATGAACTAGCTAAAATAAACCGTCTTTTGTTTAAATCAAATCCGCTTTCATAAAATGCATTAAGTTCATTCATAGCTCCACACATTTTTCACTTGAAAATGAAGATGTGGTTTTTTTTTAACTGTTTAGTGTCTATTTGGTTTGAGTCTTAGCTCTAATTTCTAAGTACTGTAACTGAGTTAACTTATATATTTTCTTTCCCTTTCTTTCAGTCTGCGGCTGCTGTTCATATGCACCACCCATCATCTTGAGATTCGCTGGGAGAAGAAATCTGGCCAGTGTTGACCTACAGTATCAGTAAGTCACAGTCCATTGTTCTGTTCATCTTTGCTGCAAATCCATTTTGGGTCAATTTTGGGACAATAATTTAAAAAAAAATCAGTTTTTTTGCCAAAATCAGCCAAAAATTTACTTTTTAAAAAATGTCTCAGAAATGATCAGGAAAACAATTTAAGTCCGTTTCCAACCTGTTTTGGTACGTTTCAAAGTTAAATTCTGAATCTTTGCTGAAAATCCATACTGATGTAGGGTCGTCTCTACCATCCCAATCAACTCTGATTGTGAATGTAGCCTGCAGTTTATACAGTGAACACTTATTGGGGAAAATTCCACTACACATTCAAATATTTGCAGAAATGCCTTTCATCTTGCATTTTAATTGCTCCACACTTCACGTTAATTTCTCCAAAGCAGTTTATTTGTAAACTCCACCATGCGTGAGGCAATCCACAATTTTAGACAAAATCAGATGTGAATCTTTGTCAGCAACCTACATGTAACGTGTCTTCATATTTCCAGCCAAATTGAAAAATTCATCAACTTTTAATTTATTCTAAACTTGCATTATATAACGTTATATTTTCTTCATTTGTGACAGGTGACGAAGATGTGTGTGCCAAGCGATGTTGACCAGGAGCTGAATATTTTCAAGATCTGTTTGTGTTTTGGCAGACCTCACTGCATCGTCTTCAGAGTGGCCAAGATTAATCCATGGTGAGTCCCAACATACTGTTTTTTCACAGTAAAAGGGGGCATTTTGGCAACACAGACCATATTTTCTAGAAAATACCTTTGTCTGGTCTCAAAATAAAAGAATTAAGTTTGTTGTTCTGAAAAGATAACTTGGGCCCAAAAAGGGTTACAAATAGTCCGACAACATGCCTTTCTAAAAACCCTGTGTACAAATTTCCAATATACGCTCTTAACCGGGACGGCCTAAAATGTAACACAAGTGTCCGTCCGGGTTACGAGCATATATTGGAAATTTGATCACAGGGTTTTTAGAAAGGCATGTTGTCACACTATTTGTAACCCTTTTTGGGCCCAAGTTATCTCTTCAGAACAACTGAAACTTATTTCTTTTATTTTGAGACCAGACAGGTATTTTTGAGAAAATATGGTCTGTGTTGCCAAAATGCCCTCTTTAATGTATAAAGTATTTCCAGTTTTCGAAAAATGACCATTGGGCCTTCAGGAGTTCCAGTTTACAGGCATGCAACTTTTCAGCTGATCTCTTTTTGTTTCCTCATCTGCACCACCGAAAATTAAAAAATACTGTACAAAGTTGGAGATTTCATTGCATTTCCCTTATAACACAGTTGCTCAACAAATATGAAAATGTTGCATTTGTGCCATCTGTAGATTTAATATACATTGTACTGTTTGAAAATGTTTTACTTTTTTCCCCCCGCAGACACAAGTTGAAGAAATCAAGTCGATTGAACCTTCTGCTCAACCTACCACAGAGTTCTCAAAATTCAACAGTTTGTAAACAAACCCAAAGCAACTTTCCAACAACAACTAGAAGCTCTGCTGTTCAAGCCTCTCTCCAAAAACAGTTTGTAAACATTGAATCAACTCAACTGAACCTTCAGTCAGTCAGTCCCTAAGCACACAACCCTTCAGTGTCTTAAAAATGGCTATCAGTTTGTAAACATTGAACCTTCTATCCATCCTACAGTCAGTTCCTAAGCACAACTTTTCAGTGTCTCAAAAAAGACTAACAGCTTGTAAACAAACAAGCTGTCCTAAATTTGTTCAAGCCTCTCTACAAAAATTGACTAACAGTTTGTAAACATTGAATCTTCTATACCTTCTTCAGCATCTCAAAAATGACTATCAGTTTGTAAACAAACCAAAACTTGCTCAAACTATTCTCTCCAAAAAAATGACTATCAGTTTGTAAACAAACCAAAACTTGCTCAAACTATTCTCTCCAAAAAAAATGACTATCAGTTTGTAAACATTGACTTGTACTTAATATTGTTGTCTTCATTTAACAACAACCAATTGTATTTGATTTCTCTTGTAGCATTGTTAAATGTACTTTAACAAATAAAGTAATGTTTGTAAACAATCTTATTTAAATATTGTTATATAGTTAAAGTAACTTCCAAAGTCAAAATAAAAGTCACTGACAACAAAAGTTTCATTTGTAAACAAGTCTCATTTTATTCTGTACTCCAATAAGTAAACCAAGTAATATATTCAAGTAAAATGTTCATTAACTTAATTTATGCAAGGTCCTAATTGCTATTGTCTTTACAGATAGTCCAGGGTTCGGTGGTCCAAAATTTAAATTTGAAAATCGAACAGGGGTTGCCCCCTGTCCGATTTTCTAACGTATTGAAGTGGAGGTTTCCCTCCTATACCTGTTAAAGAAAACATTAATAAAAATCCCGTACAAATGATTTATGAAACATCCACTGTAAAAACAAACTATAACTGCAATTTTAAGAAAAAAATGATTAAAACAACATTTGTAAATCCTGTACAAAGAAATACAATTCAAATGATTTATGAAACATCACTGTAAAACAATAAAATATAATTACAAACGATAACAGCAAGAAACAAATCAGTAAAACACAACATTTGTAAATCAGAATTAACTGGAATTTGACTTTCTCAAGTATTCTGTCTACATACCCAATTGACTCAAAATACCATCGGCATTTTGTTCCAGATTACGACGTACCAGGGCATGAAGACATCACTCACGAAAAGATTTAAAAACTAACGCGTATTCCGTCTGGAACCGAGGTTGTAGTCTAGTCCGTCAGATGCAAAGGATGAGCACGCACAAACGAATGCCTTTGTTGGAGTTCATTTGAGTAGCTTGTGACTTGAATTGGGACTTGTGGTGGACTCGATTACACCCCTGCTTGTAGCCTCAGGAACTTCCATTTCTGAAAAAGAAAATTACAAAAATTAATTTCAGATCAACACAGTTTACAATGCATTTCATACCAAAACAAAATTAATTTTCAGTTAAATTTCTCATAACATATTCCATTTGCCTTAATAAACAATTTACCAGTCATACAAAAAAGTACCTTTTAGCTGGAAATCATGTGTAGGGCCATTTTCTCATTACATGTGTAGCTTTTTAAATTATTATGTTCAATAAATTTTCTGTTAGTGAATACTTTTGCATTAATATAGCATGGTAGTCATCTACATGGGGCACCTTATATAATAGTACAGCATTTGTTGAAAATTATTTGAAAATTTATTTTTACAGGGAAAAAATGTCTGTGACATTTCTGACGTCACACATGTAACAGACATATTTTCTCCTGTAAAAAGGAACTTTCAGATAAATTTGAAACAAATGCCATACTATTATATAAGGTGACCCCTGTAGATGACTACTATGCTATATTAATGCAAAAGTATTCAGCAACAGATAAAATATTCAATATAATACAGTTCAAAAATGCTTCAAAATGTCACACACGTAACGGGAGAATGGCCCCGTTTATTTAAACATGTCGAGTTTACGTAATCACTAATGTGTTAACAGGAATATTGTCACATGTTTAGTTTTATTAGAGTGTAAAATGTTACAGCACACGTTATCCACTAAGATATTGCATATTAGTTATTATCCAGAAAACATTTATTTTTTACCAAAATCTCAATTATGAAACTCGTAATATTTTGGTTTTTTGAATGAAGGGGTAAATTACCATGCACGAACACCCAGGACTGTTGTTTTGACATATAAACATCTTAGTTTGATGATAAAAACGCAAAATTAGGAGGGGAAGTGTCTCAAATTTACAAAGAAAAAATTTTTAAGGTGTGTCCGTGCATGGTAATCTTTCTAAATTTAGTACTCAACCATCACTTTGTCCTAAAAAACTAGCCATCAAAAATTGCAGATTTGATTTGAAAAAATTTGAAAATTTACCTTGGAAAAAATGCGACTTATTCTAAAATGAGTTGGATGATGCACAGCCCGAGTCAAGTTTTTGCAAGTATAATGGGAAATCAGTGGCGGATCTAGGCTTATGGACATTACAAGCACCACCCACTGCCGATTTCTAGTCATGATCACAAAAACTCAGCCCAAATGTCAGACACATTTTTTAAATTAAAAAAAAAATGTTGGCCCATCCTCAGGTTTTCTGATGATTGAGTACTGAATTCTTGCCTCATAAAACCAGGTTAATTTAGTTAAACTTTGAAAATGCACACAAACTTGTTTATGGTTTTTTAATGATTATCAATTTATAGGTTATAATTAAGAGGTTTTTTCCCTATAAAAAATTTAGGAGTGGTTACAATTTAGAATTTGCTTAGAAACAATTTTTAGCCATTCTCGTGTTTTGAGCACAAACTGCATGTTACACATTTCATTTTCTACAAAAAAAAAAGGTCAATAGACCTGAAACGTAATGACGTCACGCGATGTTTACCGCAGTGCATTATGGGTGAAAAGTGGGGACGAAATCGCTAGTTTGCGAACTTTGCGTGCGTTGTATGCATAGCGCCTAGCGTATTATGCACGTAACTTTGTGAACTTTCCTAACCGCTTTGCTGGCAAAAACAAAGATCGTAAATTTCTAAATTGGTTCGTGTTAACTTAGTTGTGCCTGCGTGAGATTTAAGTGGACAGCGCATGCCCGAACTATTGTTTTAACTTTCAAGGCCTCAAAAGGCGGCGAAAATGGCCCTGCAATAATTGTGCAAACTACATGTAGCGATGCAGAGATTTCGTCCCTACTTTTCACCCATAATGCACCGCGGTAAACAGTGCGTGACGTCATTATGTCATAGGTCTATTCATATGTGGCGTGGATTGCATTTGAGACAATTATTAGTTCTGAACGTGGGTTCTCTTTACCCAGGACTAAATGGGTACCTATAAGGACAGTGAATGTTGATGCGTTTGCTGGAATAATGGCCGACATAAGTTCATGTTGTAACATGCATTTTGTACTCGGCAGGAAAGAATAGGGAATTCAACTGACCTCCAATTTTAACCACTCCAGCAAGTAAATTTATTCACTTGGCACATATGCAATAAGTAAAGTTTGTTTTAAACTTGCATGCCAAAAATATGGGGTTTTGTGCTGTACATTTACCAGCATGTCTGAATGAAAATTGCGGCCAGTCACAACATGGAACCTTCCGACTATTTACACAGATGAGTGAGTCAAGTCTGTTCGATGTACGTATTCATGTAGCCTTTTCGCAAATTCAACCTAATATGCACAGGTTTCAGGATGATATACGGATACAAATACGTTGCTATTTTCTCCTTTGGTGCATAGTGCAGGTAATTTGCATAATGAGTTTGAGTATTGTAGCTGAGCAGTTTGGGTCATTCACTCAAAAACTTCAGGTGGAAACACCCGAAGGTTGTGGTTTTCAGACTACTTGAGGTACTTGTGCCCTTGAGCAAGGCACTTTACCCCAATTGCTCCATCCTGTGGATGGGATGTAAAGCCCTAGGTCCAGTGTTATGTAATGCACCTTAAAGATCCTAGAACATTCTTTTGGAAGAGAAGGGGAATTTTCCCAGCGTCTCTGGCTTAGCTGCCACTTGCCGATCAATACATGTATCAATATTGAGGTGGTTTGCATTGAGATGTCAAGAGACATGAAATGCGCTATTAAAGGACACCAGAAATTTGTCAGTAAATTATTTGTTTACACTGACTTTGCCACTGATTTCTCAGACAATGAAATTGCGAAAAGGCCAATAATTTAGTTATTTTCCTAACTTAGTTTTACAATTATCAAAAATAATTGTTTCCGAAAAATGCAGGTATTGATTTTCGTCATCTCTCAAGCCAAGTTTCTTTTATGTCACTGGCCACATATTCCAATTTTGTTTTAGTTTTACTTTTTGCCACAATATTTAAATTTGGAGGTCAGTTCTTTCCTTCAAAATATACATGGGATTCATTACCATGCACGGACACCCAGGATTAGCCTTTTTATGATCAATAAACCGTGTAAAAACACAAAAAAAGTCTGGGCCAATTTTACTATGAAATTTTGATATCCGAACAGTCAAGTGTCATGTACTCAATACCTTGGTTAATTTAAAAGGTTGTAGATGTGCCTTTGGGCAAGGCATTTTACCATAAATTGCCTCTCCACAAAAAAAAATAGGTACCTACTTTGGTAGTGAATGTATAAAACTCCAGTGCTATTGATATCATAACATCAACCTGAGAATTGCCCAGATATTCATGGTAAAATGGGCTCCAAGCACAAACAATCATCTTTAAAGTTACAATAGAGAATGATACTTACATTTAAACTGGACCCTTGGCTGGTGATCAAAACCTCAGGAGAAAAGACAAAGTATTGCTGTTAATGAAATAAATAAAAGGTTCCCAAAACCCTAACCATGATCATTCAAAATTGCATCATTTTGTTGAATTATTGTTTTGTGGTAATTTAATTGTTCATAGTATGTGGATTAATAAGATAATTCAAGGTAAGAGTTGAGAAGTTGATCAGAAATTTTTTTTCTCTTTAAAATGACTTATCAAGCATCAGTAAGTGCAAAATAATGGACAAACCCAAATGTTTGAGTGGGAAAAATTTATGATTTTGTGAGGAAACACTTTAAACAATTTATAATTATTCTGAGTTGTCCAATAGACCTTATCGCAAATACCGCTTGGGTGAGTTTTCACAAAAGCAGAAATGTATTGTGGGAAGGTTTTCGGGGCAGACTTTGCCTTGTTTTCCTTCCCACAATACAGTTGTGCTTTTGTGCAAACTTGCCCAAGCGGTATTAGCGATAAGGTCTATGGGCTTAGTGCAGGAAAGCTTATGTGATGTTAGACTGGTTCCCGTCCACATATTCCACACAGGAGAATATAAGGACGGGTAAAGGGCGTTTCATCTTGATCTGTAATTGGTCGTCTTTGCGCGTGCGCATTGTGTTTTTTATATTTAAAAATTGGCCAAGTCCTTTGCTTTAGGCAATGTACTTTATTTACATAATTGGATATGTTCGACACGCACGGCCAAGTTACAAATGTCAATGCAAAATCTGCGCACTTACTAAAAAAATAAAAAGTAATAATAACCACGTGACGGGCAGAATTCTGCCCGGCATGGCTGCCCTTTACCGATCCCTATATTTTCGCAATAAGCGAACCAATCTATAGGAATCGGGAACCAATATAATGTGATGTCTGACTTGTAAATTCTTTCCAAAATTACACTTTCAGAATATGTTTCAGTATGAATTCCGTTCACTGGTTGCCACGAAGACGCCATGTGTTAAATCTATGGAACAGGTATTTTCAAGGAAATTGTTGAATGCTTTTTACTGCAAAATGTGAGCCGCTCCACCAAAAGTAGGCTCTTGCTTAAACAAATTAAAATGGAGCTGATGACTTAATCAGATAGAGTATATTATAAGCTTCACAAAACTACAAACATTGTGTCAATCCGTCAAATTTACCAAGTTATGACCATTTCCGTGATGACCAAGAGCACAATTTTTTAAGAATCGCTTTAGAGAAAAATGGCATAGAAGGGTTGTACTTCTGTTAAGGCATAAAGTCCTTAGCAACCATGCAAATTCTGACTCCAAAAGCCTTCGTTTGGAGCCTTCTGGTGTATGGGATATAGTGCCAACCTCTGCCGAAGGCAATGAAAATAAGCATGGAATATCAGTGATTTTCCATTGTTTTAGCCAAATTAGCCTACAGTTTCATGAAGGTATGCTTTAGAAAAACACTGAAAAAACTGTTTTCTGGTAGTATTTATTCACTTAGACTTCTTTAGGTGATAGATGCATCATGCAGAAATCCTGGTATCGATAAAAAAATGCCCTACTTGACATACATGCATAAATTAGCCATTATCTCAGTTCTTGCCTGTGCGACAAGCGCCTACTTTTGGTGGAGCGGCTCACAAATTCACTTCCTTTTCAAATATTTTGGTGGTTACCGAGTCTGATAGGAGAATAAGTGGCGGCCAGTAAACAGAATTCTTTTCTATTTTACTTTAATACCTGCATTATTTTGTCTTTTAATAATACAGTTTATCTTCCGCTAAAAAAGTGACATTTTGTTGTGAAAATATGATTTTAGCGTGAATAATGTTAATTTCTGGAGGAAAAAAACCCTAATTTTTGTCAATGAGGATAAGCCTTGTACAAAGAGTTGAAAGTACAGGTGGCCAAGTGGTTTGGGTCATTGACTCGCAATCATATAGGTGAAAACTAGGGGTTGCGGGTTCGAACCTCCCCCCGGCTGCGATACCTGTGCCCAAAGCACTCAACCACACTTGCTCATCCTTCGGAACGGTAGTACTAGTTACCGGAAAACACCGGAAAACACCGGAAAACATACTAAACACCGGAAAACATACTAAACACCGGAAAACATACTAAACACCAGAAAACATACTAAACACCGGAAAACAGTATTTTTGTGGTGTTTTCTGTAGGTTGTGGGGGTGGTGTTTTAAGTGCTTTCGGGTGTTTTCCGGTATTTAGTGTGTTTTCCGGTATTTAGTGTGTTTTCCGTTGTTTTCCGGTATTTAGTATGTTTTGCGGTACTTAGTTTTTTCCGGTATTTAGTATGTTTTCCGGTATTTTCCGGTATATAGTATCACCCCTTCGGAAGGGACGTAAAGTCGCTCGCCCGGTGCGTTAGGTAATGGTAACACACTTTAAAGATCCCAGAGCATTCTTTTGTGAAGAGCAAGGGGATTCCCCGGTGTATCTGGCCATTTCTAATTCTTCATGGGTTTTCTTACGATTGCGAGTGACAGTGCAATGGGCACGTTTGAGGAATGCTTGGTATGAATATCAGAAATAATAATAAAATCTCTGGTATTTCTTCCAATCATGTTTCCAATTTAATAAGAGTTTTAACAGATCCGCAATTTACCTTTTTCAAGAAGCCAACATCACCCAGTGCACGACTCCATTCTGAAAGAGAAAACAACAACCAGATTAGAAGGATGGTTACACCGATTCTTAAGTTGGTCCAAAGCCCCATTAAGCAAGGAATAACAAGCCAAATCCACCCCGTTTTACCATGGAGGTAGGAAATGCTTGGCCCCGCCCCTCCAAGGAAGGAATCACAAAACAAGTTCACCCATTTTACTCTACCCACGTATCTTAAATCCCGAACCCCACAAGTACATAACTACTTTTAGTTTCCTACCTCCATGGTTTTACCTACTTCGAGTTGGTAAAAGACCCAGAAAAACTTTAATCTTTACCATTCCATAGCATGAAAACATAGGATAACTGTTACAATCGTCGTCTTACGTACCTAAAAATCCCACTAGCGTAGATTGTCGAGGACGTCCCGTATCATGTCACCGGCATCCTGACCGGCCGTCCGCAGTTCGTCTGTTGCAAAATCTGCCTGCTGCTTCCACGGTTCACTGCTTCGTCTGGAATGCGGTGGTTACGTAACCGAATAATGGAAACGCGGGCTTGGGCGACTCCAGCATTTTTGGAATCGATTCCACCCGGAATCGATTCCATTTTACTAAGTATAGGCGTTTACCCAAATAAGTGGCACTGAGTGCCCCTAAACATCTATGATATAATATCAGAACCAAGCGGAGTACTCTTGCAAAACCCGTGTATTTTGGTTCCGGAATTGCTAAGAATCGCCATTCGGCAACCTATCACTAGGGATTGAATCTAGATAAAAGGAATCGATTCCTGAAAATTTGGAATAGTGACTCAATTTCTTAAAGTGGAATCGATTCTACTCGACTCCAGCGTGGAATCACCCAAGCAAACGCCCACATAGCATCTGAGATACACCTGTTCCTATATTGTTATCTAAACAATTAGGAATATTCATTTCCCGCGTTTCGCAGTATAGCGGAAAATATATGTCTTAGGAATTCGAAACACGCTTAGCGCATGTTGGATGAAAGGAATGTCAGACACGCATAGCAGGTCAAGTGTTACGTAACACGTGTTTAGAGAAAAGGTATAAATAGTAGAGGGAAAAGATCGAATTGGGATCAGTTTGCCATACACGTATCTAGCTCCATGGTTCTAGCAAGCATTCCATACAGACACGGAACTTTTATGTTGTTTTTTATTGAAAATAATTTCAGAGCATGTTTGTTTTATCTGTTTTTTCCTGGACGTCGTCTTCTCCGATGAGGCGTCGGTATAGTAATAAGTTGAGATTTATAATCCCAAGTTGTATGATTCCGTTCAGTTAATTTGACAAGATTGCCTGAAAGTCCATGCTTTTTTCTTGTAGATATGTATTAAACTACATACATGTACACTGGCCGTGACTGTAAATAAAGGCGACTTCGTGTCTCCTGTGCTTGGCTATCACCAATATAAAGTGTTGAGTGATTTTTTTGGGGTACAAGTGGAGTAAAGATAAGACTTATTATGTGTGGCCACAGTGGGGCATATGCAGCACGATGTGGCAGGGGGTAACCCCCTGCATTGTGTCTCAAACATCCAAGGAATTCCTTTCAGTTTTTAGGCCGAGCGAGTTGGTACGTTAACAGAAGGGAAGAGGGTATTTCTATAAATTAAGGGGGCCAAAAGTGTGACGTTTAGTGTCCCCCGTTACATCTGATATGTGTTATTTTTCGTACAAAACTCATTAAAATGGCTTTTAAACCATTTTGTATGAATTGTACTTTATGTACTCACTCTTTGAGATGGAAAGTATTTAAAGAATGTGTCCTGAATTTACAATAACAAGATGTAAAATGTAACGGGGGACACCAACATTGGACCCCTAATTTATAGAAAGACCCAAGAGAATGTTAAGGGAGAGGGGGTAGGGGAGAGGGCGGTGGGTGGGGGGAGGGGAAGTCCGTTTGTCACATATCGTGCTGGATATAAAGTGATTACGTCATCTTTTGTTAGTTGCCTAGGCAATGGTTCTACACTAAAAATAAATGAACCGTGTCCCTGTGCTTTTGCAATGGTAATTTTTCCAACGGTCACGGTGTTCGACATCGAGCTCGGGATTATTAACAACTAAAGCTTGTTTTTATGTACGGTAGGCCTATACGTTTTTAAGCAATTGCTAATCTAGGAAGCTTTTGCTTGGAGGAAATTAGTTCTTGCTTTTATTATTACTTCTTTCTGGTACTGAAACCAAGGATTCATCAAAAGTGCCCATTGCACTGTCGCTCGTGAGGGAGGGGTGGGGGAAACAAAAATAAATTTTATTGCAAACCAGTTAAGTGTGAGCAATTTATTATTTTAGCTTTGTTTTTTAGCCATGCATAGTTTTTCTAACAATACACTGATTCTTTTAGCATCAATATTAATGACGTTCATAAATACATGTACATGTATTAAGGTATTAAAATGTTATCATTTTAGCACTGCTTGATCTACAATTATTATACAAAAGCCATTTAGAAACATCTATAATAAGGTCCAATTGTGCAAATATTTATACCATTTAACATTTTATTGTGCTGTTTAATACAGCTTTTGACCTGTGGGCCAATCTCATAAACTGTTTAGGCCAATGAAATTAGATCACTAGTTTCTCGTCAGCGCCCGCATGTGATTTTGACCCCGCATCAAAAAATTTCATTATTCATTATTTTGCAAAAAAACGGAGGAAATCCGACTCAAACTACTCCCAAGCGAAGTTTCTGTTTCAGTTGCGTGGTCAGTGTTGTGTAGCTAGCTTCGCAAAATGTATCACAGAATGCAGTATACCAACCGTACAGCATATCAGCGCTACCCCTGCACCCAGTGGGTACCTGCGAAAACCGTTCGTTGCAGGTCGAGTTCGGGCGGTCTGTTCTTTAACACGGGTAACTCGTTCTCGACGGATAGATGATGTGTGATCCTGTTCCAAGTGCAGTGTTCTCGGGTCGCGTTCCCGCCGTTCGGGCGCGAGAACACTGTTTGCGTGTCAATAACAGATCGACCGCCCGAATTCGACATACGGTATTTGTGACCTCGTTTCCAGATCGCGTTATCTGCAAGGCCTTTGTACATGGAACTCGGGTTGTATATTTTTGCCGTGGTCACGAGGTTGGACCGATCGATTCCATTTGTTCTGGCGCGCATTCGCATGCAGATTGTTGTGTCTTTTGCAGTTTTGTGTGATTTTTCCCGCTATAGAATATGTTTTCCCTGGCGGTTTATCATGAAGACAGGTGTGTGGTTAAATAGAAAATTGTGGACATCGGGGATGTGAGCGATTCATATGTTTTTATTCAACTTTTCGACGAACTGAAGGCCGGTTTGGTCGATGGCATTGACGAAGCAACGGAGTGGTTTCGCAATCGGAACTGTGCATTGGTTGACACTGTACAGAAACAGTGACAGCAGCGTCCACGGATTTTGGAACACGCGCATCTAGAGGTTTTTATGGGTAGGAACTGTACCGATCTTATGGAATGCACACCCTCTTTGGGGGCCGTAAAGGCCTGCCATATTAAAACGTATTGCTCTTTCAAAACTCCTTTGTCATTTCCCATGACTTTTGCCATCTGAAGTTCTTCCTTCAAACACAAGCTAGGCTACATGTATAACTCCATGGAACTGATACTGGCACTAACTTTCTGGGCGACAGTACTTTTAGAGCCTAAATCAGTTTCAAAATAGCAGTTAGTATATAGATGTATAACGGGTTGCATTTTTCATTGATAAGAAATAATGAATAATGAATAATGAAAAAAAACCCTCATCAAAATTTGAAAAGTGGTTGACGAGAAACTAGTAATCTAATTTCATTGGCCTTAGCAGAAAAATGCTTCATGCAAAATCTGTTTGCTTTATAATAAAAATGGGTTAATAGTCAAAATGGACTATAGACCGTATCGAATAGCTGCCATCTTGTAGGGCAGTTTCTTTGTTCCTTGAGAACATGCATGGCTGCACATGTTGTGCTTACATTGTTGACCAATTTAAATATCAAAAGCTGCCCCACAAGATGGCAGCTATTCTATACGATCTATTCTTGCTAAGAACACAAGTTGACAAACAATTTGTACTATTAACGCATCTTTATAAAGCAAACAAATTTTCTGCAAAACAGCTTTAAGAAATTGGGTAACACTTATTTAAAACGACATACTATCATTAATGTGGAATCTGGTACATGTATCTATAGATGATGTTGCTCTTTGTTTGTATCTATAGCGCCCTCTACTGAAAATTTGTTATCATTATGCGCACGCATCCTGTTTTTGCAATTTTAGTCTACAACGAAACTTTACGCAGAAAACCAGACAACTAGAATTATTGATTCCTTTCACACAAAAAAGAAAGTCCCTTAGTATAATAGTAATGTTCGAAAAAATTAGTAAACATACGAAAACAAATATCTACACGTACCACTTACTCGGTGGTTGTCAAATAAACTGCGCATTAAACATATTCAACCCAAAAACCACTAACGTTACATGTACTCAAAACAAGTACTGGCAGTTGTCATGTTCGTCAATCAATTAAAAATAAATTTGCCCCGGGTGGGGTTCGCACCACTATACAGGTGCAGGTATCTCCACCATTAAACTGCTTAGTAGTATACAAAAACAGGCAGGTTCGAAGTTCAAATCCTGTCAAGTACATCCAGTCAGCAACAGAGAATGGAATTTAAAAAATGGCAAAAGACTGACAGAATCATGCAGGGTTTGGAAAGATATAGACCCTTTGCATGGGCGGCCATGACAGGGTACAGGTTTTCTTATTTAAATGATGTGACAATAGATCTATAAGGTGCCTACTCATGCATGACGCACGGTGACAATGTGACTGCCCCCTGTCATGGCTGCATGTGCAAAGGGTCTATTTGGAAGAAACAAAGCATGGAAGATTTTAAGATGCACTAGTTAACCCTATCTCTATACAGTACATGTAATTATAAAATCCAAACATAGGCAGCCATGACGGGGGCAGGTTTTCTTATTTAAATGTGACAATAGAGCGACAAAGTGCCTACTCGTGCATGGAATACCACAATCTAACTGCTGATAGAGTTGTGCGCCTCGGCCAAGCTGGCCTAGTTGAAGTGAAATGATTCTGGTGATTTCCTGACGGCAGCGGTAATAATGGCAACAGTGCTATGATCTATATGGAATGGCGCTATATATAAAACCTGCTATTATGACGCATGGTGACAATATGATTGCCCCCTGTCATGGCCACTAACGCAAATAGTCTATAGTTGTGTCCATTCACGGTGATAGATTAATATGCACGAGTCTAGCAACAGGTACAAAAACATGGAAAGTACAACAAAAATATTGAACTATTCAAGAAAAACTCCAACTATTCACTAACAAAACACATTTCACAGCTGTTTGTACTATAAGATTAAGGCACCAATATAATAAACATTGACTTTTGACCAAAAGCTGTGAGGATGAACTGAAATAAAGATGGCGGTTCTTCTAACATCAGAATTTAAATCCCTTTGATTTTCAAATATAGAAATCTTGTTAGTACAGAAGCACTCACAAGTTACTAGTGATAAAACTGTAAAATCCAATATCTTTGATAAATGGAATATATTTTCATGATTTGACCTCTAAATAAGCCAATATAAAGACCTTTTTACATTTTGTTTACATGTATTTGCAAAATGATTGGCAAAGAATTTGCAACAAATTTCCTAAATAACCTAGATTTATATTAATAATTTGTTTTGTTCTCGGCATAGACCAACTACAAAACCCACAATGCAGTGCCAATCCCACAATGCAGTGCCAATCCCACAATGCATTGCAAATCCCACAATGCATTGCAAATCCCACAGAATTGAAGAAAGACGTCACATTACAAGTACTTTAAAATCTTCCCAAAATTACGCACATTACTAAAAATACAGTATTAAACCAATTAACCACCTGACCACTTCCACAAAATGGTTTTCTTGATAGCATAAAACATGTTTTACTAATATAACCTGGTCAGTACAGTTTTGCTGTACTGAAACTAGACAAATTTGCATTAATTTGCATAGTGTTGCATGTATCAACCTTGATAAGAATCATATGATGTATAATTCAATATCTTCTGATGCTGAAAATAATAGTAAAAATACGTTTAAAATTTTAAATTTATGAGACATGATCGCGTATACAATTAGTACATATAATTGAAACCTTCGAGGTATGTCATCTAAAATTCCATACACTCAACTAAGATTTGTTTCACAAATGGTACGACATTTAATTAATAAAAAATAATGATTTGTTTTCAAATTATGCAAATCAAATTATGCAGATTATGCAAATAAATTAGTAATTATACTGCAATGGAAGGAGTAAATGACAGGAAGTGACCCAATGAACATATGGAAAAGGCCTCTATGCCACGCCCAACTCACTGGAGTAAAGAAAACAAAATGTTAAAGAATTTGCAACGTTTCAAAATGTACCCATTGACTGGAAAACTGTACTCAAATGGAAGATAGAAGTGGTTCCAACTGTCCAATGCAATGATTCTAAATGAAATCCTATTATTTCATCAGGAAATGATAACTGTAGATCAATTAATATAAACGTGTGTGCACACACATTTTTTTAAGGGCAGCCTCATGAGAACTAGAGTAGTCCCCCGACAGCCTGTTTACACTTGATCCCGAGCTCGAGGGGTCGAACCCCGAGCTCTAGATCAGTTTGCGGTTATGTATAACCAATTAAAGGCACAGGCTTGTCAGCAATGCGCGCGCGCCAAATTCGTGTCACGAAATACGCGTGACTACCATGGTATTATGACTCCATTTTTTGTGCGGTATAAGCCAGGGAACCAGCCTAAATACGAAGGTGTCTTCGCACAATTTTTTGTAAGCATGGACACAGTTTTTTTCATTGTTTTCTCAGAACGTAGATGAGGTACTGAGCCGACTTATACACAGGTTGGTTTTTATCATACACAAGGTATCCCCAATCAGACATGGAGATAACGCCGTTATTAACAGTTTTTAAATGACTATCTTTAAATGACTATTAGTAATGACACAGAGTGGAAATTGGAAACTTTGGTGAATAAAAATGAGTGTAAAACACCAACCACTATGCCACATTGCACCACCACATGCTACAACACCAAATCTACAAATTACAGCGTAACATGTATATAAAAATTGCATTAATAAAATTACATTACATGGATAAATTAAAATATAGGCAAAATTTTCATGCATGAAAGTTCACATTAATATTAAAGCTAGCCCAGGTTGGACGTCGTTTTCATTGCATTATGACGCTCAGCCCGAATGCCTATGGCCATCTGAAGACCTTTTGTAGCAAATTTGCTATAGACTTTGAGCGAGATTATCCTCTCACCCAGGACAGAGATTTCAAAAGTTAGAGTACCTACATATAGAGGAACTCATACCTTTTCCAAAACATGTTCCCTTATCGAGAAATCTTCATCCATCTGGCCAAGAGGCGACGATCATTCTGCAAGGTCCAGAAAAATCATTCTCCATTGACGTTTCAAAAATCATGGCGGCGGCCTGGCCGTGTTGTATTGCAATGGGTGCGTAGCGTTCTCCCATGCGACGCAACTAAAACAATCCGGCCACTGAGGGCAATTTACCGCTCTGGCCGTCTTCAGACGGCTAGAGGCGTTCGGGCTATATGACGCTATGCAATATGCAGTAAGGAGTCCAACCTGGGCTAAGTAATAAGCATTTTCTGATCTCTTATTGCTTTTTTACAAATTCGCAATTAAAAAAATTAGTAATTAAAGGCTTGTGGCACGATTTGAACACTGAAGGTAATGTACAAAAGCTTCTGGATCTGCCCGCAGCAGCTAAAATTGTAGCAGAATCTAAACGCGATTTGAAACGTTGGTTGAACATTTCTTCCTAAGCTACACTCCTTTGGCAATGAATCGCTCTCCAAGTTTTCCACCTCAGACCTTTTGCAGGCGATATTTTTCCATCCACTCATTGGACGAACTTTTCTCTGAGATCCACCAATCATGTCCCTGGGAATGAGGTTGACAACATCTCACTCAATCGTCTCGCCAATACGTGAAGAATAAAACAACTCCTGGCGACCACAATTAATCATTTTAGCTATATTTAGCATGCAACGAGGTGGTCTATATGAAGCACCTTAGTTGAGTCTTGCAAGCAAATTGTTCGTACAATTCCAAGCCATCATAGCGCCCTCTACTGACGACTGGCTGCGACTATGCAAGTTTCATAGCGCCCTCTATTGACGATGATTAACATCACTCTCGATTCAGCTTGCTCATTCAGGATATCAGTGTCTTATCTCACATTTTTCAAATTGCAATAGTCCGCATTTTATCAGATTATAAATTGTTTTAAGCAAGCTTTTGTGGTCAATCGGGGAACTTTGAATCTTGCTTCAAACTCGATCTTGCTCATTTGAGTGTTGTCAATATTGCATGCAATGGTGAAGCAGCATCGTAACTTCGCTTGACAGATGCAAAGAAAAACATCTAAAGTTAATCTATGACGGTTTGTACCATAAGGCTATAAGCAGAGCAGCTGTGCAAAGTTTCTCAACGGTCTTGCCAAATAAAAAGGAACAAAAAACTACTTTGAGGTTACTGATGCAAGTACAAACACAAAATTGTGCAACATGCATTCTTAATGTTGGTGCAGTGATTAGTCATGTAACATTTCATCATCGCCAACGGTAACATTGACATCACCGTCACCGATATCAATCAAAAGACCGCTATCATTGCCCTCGATCGCTGTGTCCTCATTGGCCGTTTCATTGATGATGTCATCACCGCCATCTTGTGACTGTAAAGCCCCTGATCTGGCTGCTTTTATTTCCCATGATGCAATGTCCTGTCCAGGTGCAGCCTGGGTAAAAAAACAAACAGCAACTACGTAAATAATCTAACAAATAATAATGGTGGAGTCTTGTATGGTGCGCACATCGTCTTGGAGGAACCTGAGGAAGTATGCCTGGTAGAGCATCTGCTGGTAGAGCATCTGCCCGGTATGTCAGAGGCATGAGAAGAATGCGTCAGTGTTAACCGCAATGATCCCGAGTGCTGCGTTTACATTCTGTAGTTGATCTCGTGCGCGGTGCCAGAAGTTGCAGTCAAAGGTCATCGAACCCTCTGCCAACGCGAGACCAAAATCTCACGGTCTGATCCGGGGCCAATTTGGTCCTGAGAGCATTTACACTCAGTTTAGGATCCGGGGCTGATCCCGAGCTCGGTGTTCGACCCACGAGCTTAGAATCAAGAGCAAACAGAGTGTCGGTAGTATTTCGGGGAGGGAGGGGGCACGGCCTTAAAAAATACGCTCTGTAGAACTGTGAAAATCACATGGAGTGCTGTGGCGGAGCAGTCTAGCGGATAGTATTCAAAACCTGGGTTAGCAAAGGTAGTGGGTTCGAATCCCAGTCCGGTCCATCCATGGTGCGTGTACCCTTGAGCAAGGTACTTTGTCACGCATTGCTTCTCTCCACCCAGGAGCAAAATGGGTACCTGTGAGGGTAGCGAAAGTTGATGCGTTTGATTAGCCGTTGAGCGCCTAATAGGCAGCTGGGGCTGTATACTCCCCAGGGAGCTGAGAAGGATTAAGGAATGATATTACTGAGCCCAATGACCAGGGTAATAATGCAGAAAGCGCATTGATAGATCCGTCGGATCTGAAATGCGCTATATAAGAACTGTGTTTATTTATTATAAAATGTTTACAACATTAGACGGCCCCTTACCTCAAATGAAATAAGCGTATCCTCCGCTGGTTCTGAAGTGTATTCTCCCTCTAATCCATTTTCCTCCGCATGTCCGTTGACAACTTGCTCCTCTTGCAAATCGACTTCTTGATGCTCGTTGGAGACTTCCAGTTCATCTTTAGCAGGAAGCGCATCTTGCTCTTCCACAAAGTCATCTGTTTAGACAAGATAAAATGTACATGTAATAGGTCGTGGGTTCGAGTCCAACCTGAGCATGCTATGATGTTTTTGTGGAAGCACCGAGTATCTGCTAATCAAGTTATGGCGAGGGCGAAAACAAACCCCAATTAATAGGAGACATTTGAGGCGCCTTTAGGCCCCAAACAAATCGGTCTTTTTTCATTATCTACGTTAGGGATGGGACGTTTAACCCGTTAACCGAAACAAATTTAAAAACTGGTTTTTCTGAACGTTTAAACAAAACCCAATCTTAAACAATTTACAAAGGTTTTCAGAGGGTTATTTCTAATGACTTCATGAAACTGAAATAAATTTATATGGGGTCGTAGTAAAATTTTGACCAGATAAGGTCCAATTATTATTTTGGGGGTCTAGGGGTATTGTGTACATTGCACATGCATCTATAAACACCAGCAACAATCTTTAGTGACGGCCGAATGGTTTAACCGGTTAACCGACACTTGAAAGAATTGCAAACCGGTTTCTGAACTAACCTTAAATTCCCATCCCTATTGTGCACTTTGGCTCAAACGTGACGTAAACAATGAAAAAGGAACTGGTTTGTTTGCTGCCATAACACATTTCAAAAGTCTCCCACTTTAATTGATTCAAAATGGTGGGACCTGATCGTCAAATGACACACAAAATGACACAAGGCATGACATTGTCAGAAAGCAGTCTGTTCAAGCACCAAGCTCCAAAAATTGTTAGAGAAAATTTGTTTATTTATTTGATATCCAACAGCGGAGATCCGCCACTTACAGGTATCATAAAGAAATTAAACACAAATAAATATATATATAAATATAAATATATAAACAAACTTTTAAAAAAATTATTTAAAAAAAAAGATAAATTTGTTTACTTTCTTACCATTCCTCGTGGTCTCCTCGAGTTCCTCCATTTGTTCTTTAACCATTTCTTCCGTTGCCACCTCCACAAGCTGCTCTGATACGATTTCCTCTTCCCCCGTCCCCTCCGGCTCCCCATCATAATAAGCCGATAGCCTCTTTGGAGAAAGCTCCTCCTTCTGGATTCGAACCTCAGCCCCCACGACCTCTCCCGCTTCCCACTGAGCGCGTAGTGATCCCGCCCCAGGAGAAACCGCTTCTTGGACCTCAGTCGATTCCCGAACCAAGTCCTCTCTGACCTCTGGTTTGCTCTCCGCGACCTGACCCTGTCCCTCAAACTCTGCCCTGATATCAACGACCTCCTTGGGCTTTGCTGGAGCCGTTTCCACCTCTCCCTTCTCCCAGCGATCTTTCAAGGAACGGGAAACACCAATCTCAATGTTCATGGGTTCGTCCCGGGTGGACGTTTCTCTCACAATATCTGTGCGTACTTCAGGAGTGCTCTCAACGACTCCATCCGAAGATGGCTCTAGCTGGTCAAGAGACTTCGGTGATCGCTCCAGAACAGGTCTAGGCTTCTCCTCGATGTTGTGGACCTCTCCTTTCTCAAATAAGTTCTTGAGGTTTCGAGCTGCGCCTGTCTTGATACCTGGATCTTCATCGCCCTTCCCTTCTTTCACGACATCATCTCGTTGGATCGGAGTGCTTTCAGACACTCCTCCATCCGCACCATCACCCCCATCATCATAATCCTCCAATTTTCCAGGCGTCATCTCGATCTTCTCCTTTGATTTCTCCTCAATGTTCGACACATTTCCTTTCTCAAATCTGGCTTTTAGGGACCGAGCTCCCCCCGTGGATATAAACGAATCCTCCACTTTTTCAGAGGACTTTACCACGTCATCCCGTACCACCGGAGTGCTTTCAGAAACTCCCTTATCAAAGTTCCCTGAATCATACTCCTCAAGCGGGTGAATATCGATAACCGGCTTCACCGGGGTGACATCGATGTTGCTGACTTTTCCTTTCTCAAAACGATCCTTCAACGATCGGATCCCTCCAGACGATGTCTTCACCTCCTCTCCCTGAACATCGGACCGAACCACATCCTCATTCCTGACCGGAGTGCTCTCCGCAACCTGACCGTAACTGGCCTCTACTTCCGACTCTTTAGCTGCTCGGATTTCCTCCTGAACATTGACTGATTTGGCCGACGTGGACACGTTGCCTTCGCCTCGTTCAAACTGATCTCTGAGAGACTTCATTCCGCTAATTGCCATGTGATCATCGATGACATCACTCGCCCGGACCACGTCAGGTCGTAGTACTGGTTCATTCTCAGACACCATTTTCTCTGTGGAGTTATTTAAAAGCAAACAAACAAAAACAAAAAAGTTAACTTTTAAATATTGCACTAGTGGGAAATAGCTTTCTGCAAGAAATTAAAACAAATTGCAAAATTGGCAGGTAGTGCAAAATAATGCTTCTTGTTTGCGGAAAATTTCGGCAAAAACCCCCAAAAAACACAAATGCAAGCTAATGGCCTGTCTACACTGAGATTTTTGTCTGACTGACAACTGTTTGATATTGTTTGACTTTGTCTGAAGACTTCGTTCACACTATCAGCCAAGTCTGATGATGTCTGATGATTTTGTTCAATCAAGTGGCCTCTCAAAGGTCACATGTTATCAAACTGTCCATTGATTGGCTGTTGTCTGTCCAGACTTCAGACTGTCTGAATTTAGCTTCATGTTCAACCTTTTGGATGACAAGTTTGATCATGTCCGAGAATGTCTGATGCGCAGTCCACACAGATTTTGTCTGACAGACATTGTCATGTGATTTTACCATACACAACGCCGTACATGCACTTTGTACCAAGTGCTTTTCCCAAGAACACTAAAACTTCATAGCATTCTCTGGTGGGACTCGAATCCACACCCTCCTGCATGCCAGGGGCCAATTTCACGGCGCTGCTAAGCACAAAAATGTGCTTAGCACAGAATTTATTTGCTTTATAAAATGGATTACAAGCCAAAATTTTACGCCAACTTGTGTTTTTCGCAAGAGTAGGAGAATACCTTTAAATACACATCATTTACGATTTTGGCCGGCAATCAATTTTTGCAAAATAAAGCAAACAAATCCTGTGCTTAGCAAATTTTTTTGCTTAGCAGCGCCATGAAATTGGCCCCGGGTGTATAAGGATCCTCACTCTCACTAGTCCTTGAGATATTCACAAAATGTGTTAACTTTATGCGATACATGTACTATGTACCAAGTGCTTTTCCCAAGAAAACGCTAAAATCTCATAGCATGCTCTGGTGGGACTCGAACCCATGACCTCCTGCCATACCTGGAGTGTAAGAATCCCCACTCTCGTTAGTCCTCGAGACATCAACTGGATCAAAACTCTTCTTGACAGTCACATTGCTGACTGCTCCCTTCTCAAATTGATCTTTAAGAGATTTGGTTCCTTCAAACTGCGCTGCATCTTCTTCTCTGTAAAGAGAAAGCAAATACAGCGTGTCTTAAAAATATTTCCAGAGGACAATTTCACAAAGCGCTAAAGACACATCTGTACACTAATCACCATTGATCACGTTCACAGACGCCATCTTTGTAGGAAAAAATGCTACTGCGTATTAAACGCCATAAAGTATGCGCACGCACACGCTAAAACATGTTCCAAACACACGCGCGTGTTGCTCGAAATTTGTTCGAATTACGGCACAACCGATGCGCGTCACAAACAAATATGCTAAAAATCATGATGCACGTGGCAATTTGTAGGAAGTGACGTCATTTGAACGTGATCAATCTATCTATCTATGTCCCGTAGCTTGGAGGCCGTTGGGGCGACATGCTGATGGCTCTTGAAACACAAGATAGTGTCTCTGTCCATCATTGTCGTTGCAATGGGTGATAATGTTCCACTCAGTGGCACCCGTCTCCTCTCTGAGAGAGGCAATTCATGGCAAAGTGCCTTGCCAAGGGCACACGCACCACGGACACGGGCGGACACGGGCAGACCCGGATTCGAACCTACGACCTGCAGAACTAACCACGGTATTGAGTTCGAATCACTAGACCGCTTGGCCATGGTGCCCCATGGGATCAATAAGTTAGGGATATTGGTGTGTTGTCAACATCAAGATACATAGGTGGGTAGCAAATCACAATTCTGCAAGACACATTTGAAAATTCTGCTAGTTTCAATTTTCGAAACAAAAATCTTCCATATCTGGCAGAATTCTGCTGGGGTTAGGCACTGTTAAGTACACACTGTTAAGGACATACCTTACTTCCTGTCCGTCCACTTGGTCGATTCCATTTTCTGAAAATAAATTATAAATAGAAATTGCGTGCACTGGAAAATAACCATTTAAAGCTGTTTCTATTGGAAAAATAATGGTTCTTAGGTGTTTCTGACACAGTTTTCGTGCTCAGTAGAAACACGTTCTAGGATAAAGAAAGAAAGAAACAAACGATGTAACACAAACAGCACAATAAAACACCAAGACTGACAGACAGACAGACACGGACTGACATGATTCTTAAACAAAAACCCCTTTTAAAGACAAAATTATTACATGTCCTGGGAATTTAAAGCGAAGAGACCCCAAATTGGTGACAATTTCTTAAATTGACAATTTCCAAATTGCCACCATCTTGTTGTTGTTAATTGCCATCAAAATTTAAGTCTGGTGAGTACTCTGATCATGGGGTCAGCATGGGCTTAGACTGGTTTGGGCCTGGGGGCGGTGATTTTTATGAAAGTGGAACTCCAACTCCTGGCATTTGAGCGAGGAAACGTGTGCGGTTAAGCCCACACCCCCTAAAGCTGAGGTCGCTAAGTTGAGTGATCGGTCTGCAGTTAGGCCTAAACACCAGTGGAGTTTTTTTGTGAACATATTACATTTCCGGGGAACATATTTCTTCACAGTACAGTTAAGGACGCTGATTATGACCACACCTAATATTTTGATAGCTTACCACTCTATCAAGTGAGAAAATGTCTGCTAATTTTCAAATGTGTGATTTTTACAAACGGTTGCTCTCTCACGATTGTAGCTTGCATAGACCATATCGAATAGCTGCCATCTTGTAGGGCAGTTTCTTCGTTCCTTGAGGACATGCATGGTTGCACATTTTGTGCTTACATTGGCAACAAAAGTTGCCCTACAAGATGGCGGCTATTTGATACGGTCTATAGGCCCATAGCATGGCAGCTTTGTTCCCAATCATCATGCATGAGAAGACATCCTCTGTTAAGATTGTCACATTGGAATTTGAAAACCAGCATGGCTGCCATTGCAAAGGCTGTATATATTCATGATTGCGTCGAGTTGTAAAAAAAGTTAGTTTAATACGAAGTCCAAAATACTGATCCAGAAGCGTTTAAGCCCAGCTACCATAAATGTCCATCAACCAATCATTCTGAAGGACAACGGTGATCCACGTGGTCTTTTGGTGAACCAAACAATCTCATAATTCTGCGCACTTCAATATTGCAAGACGCGTTTCTAAGTGGGCAGGGCTTACTGGATCAGTCTGTTTTCACCAGTGTGATGACAAATAATTTGCTGTTTCAACTGGTTGGATATTGTATGCATCACAATGACATGCGCGTGGTGCGATCAAGAAACGCGCAGCGCGGACAGTGATTCTCTCAAAACAACAACTGCATGCGATATCGCGCAGACACACACTGATCATGCCCGACACGTACACGTACGTACTATGCATGCAGTGGGGAACAAGACAAAGATGGACTATTTTCACCAGTGTGATGACAAATAATTTGCTGTTTCAACTGGTTGGATAACGGTACCGAAGTGTTTCCGAAACGGCACCGGTCATTGTGCTCAGCCTCAGTAGAAACACACTCTAAGGGTGTGTTTGTTTTAAATGGATCCAGATCTCGATCTGTGCAGATCTAAGGTTAACTCGTTCACTTCGCGCAGATCCTGATCGAGATGTGGGATCCCTGGGATCTTTTTCGAAGAGGTGGTTCAGCGCTAGATCCCAAATGTGCGAGTAAACTGTGTCGTTTCAATTCTCAAAAGCAACACATAATACAAACAAATTGTAGTTCATATTCATTTACAGAAATTTAACAAAGTTGGCAAATAAATGGAACATCTTCGGATCTGCAGTGAAACAGACACGCGCTAAGTTTCCTGTGTTACATGTCCAGTGTGGTTTTGATATAAATGTTGTTTGTGGGCGAGCTGGTGTGAGCTGGTGTGAGCTGGTGTGAGCTGGTGTGAGCGGCTGTGAGCGGCTGTGAGCGGCTGTGAGCTGCTGTGAGCTGCTGTGAGCTGCTGTGAGCTGCTGTGAGCTGCTGTGAGCTGCTGTGAGCTGCTGTGAGCTGCTGTGAGCTGCTGTGAGCTGCTGTGAGCTGCTGTGAGCTGCTGTGAGCTGCTGTGAGCTGCTGTGAGCTGCTGTGAGCTGCTGTGAGCTGCTGTGAGCTGCTGTGAGCTGTTGTGGATGAGCTGTTGTGAGCTGTTGTGAGCCGTTGTGGGTAAGCTGTTGTTTGTGGGTGAGCTGACATGGTAGTTATGAGGGGTAGGGCTATGGGTTATGAAGTAACAATACCGGGCAACAAAAGAAACTTTTATTTTGTTATTAGCTTGCCGTAGAAATATTCACATACCAGCTTCATTATGTACGACTGTATAAAGCTGCTGTGTCCTGAAAATTCCCACTCTCAGATTAACGGCTTTTTGCAATCAAAGAGTGGATATAATTATTGCTCAGTAATATGTATACTGAATGACAAAAGAACCATTTTATTGTATAAGTTAATGCCACCAGAATTAACCTCATGTTAGTAAAAGGAATTTTAACAATCTTAAAGTAGTAATAAAAATAAAGTTATTTCATTCTTGTAACATTTCTTTTGTCACTCACTATATAATCAAAGACGAGGATTGTAGGAATGAGATTTGACTGGATGAGATCAGGCAAGATTTGGAGTGAGATGACAAACGTTTACCAGTCTATCAAGACTACAAACAATGCACTGAAATGACACGAGAACCAGTGAGTATCCATGGCAACAAAATGTTTATTAAACAACAAAATAAAGAAAGTGGAAAATAAATGAATATACATGAGTGAGACATCTAAAAGAGTTATTCAGATTTTTTTCCAGAAAATTGATTTTTTTTTTATTATTATTTCAGAATGGTTATGAGAAAAATATGACAAATGATATGGTATCAAAATGAGTCTTTCCACAGTAAAGGGGGCATTTTGGCAACACAGACCATATTTTCAAGGAAATAAAAGAAATAAGTTTCAGTTGTTCTGAAGAGATAACTTAGGCCCAAAAAGGGTTACAAATAGTGTGACAACATGCCTTTCTAGAAACCATGTGTATAAATTTCCAATATACGCTCGTAACCGGAACGGAAACTTGTGTTACATTTTAGGCCGTCCAGTTACGAGCGATATATTGGAAATTTGTAAAAAAAGTTTTTAAAAAGGCATTTTGTCACATTATTTTTGTAACCCTTTTTGGGCCCAAGTTATCTTTTCAGAACAACTGAAACTTATTTCTTTTATTTTGAGATTAGACAAAGGTATTTTCTGGAAAATATGGTCTGTGTTGCCAAAATGCCCCTTTACTGTGGAAAGACTAAAATATCAGCATCTATGGGAGGTTCAATGTGATCTGGATATACTCCTTCAAGTGTAATTAATGGTTAAGTTAACGATTATCAGCATTCTATCCCAATATTAACAAATCATTTAAAATATCAATACTACTAGATTTATACTTTTGCATGCTTTAAGTGACTAGCCTCCGGCGTACCGACATCATTCTTTTCACATGCACCTCACAGAAAAATATGTGCAGTAAAAATAAACTAGAACGTCTGCTAGAACAATTTATCATACATTACGTTACATTGAACAAACTGTACATTCTTGGGCATTCAAATATACCGGTATGGATATGGAAAATCAGTAATGGTCATTTGAACTGCATTTTTTGACTGACTGCTTTTTACAAAAATGCTAAGAGAAAAAATACCGGGATTTATGCAAATACAGCAACATTTTAACAGTAATTGCAACAACTAAGGTTATTAAAGCAGAAATTGAAATTGCCGGGCTGCTTAAAGGTAGATCACATGATTGATATCTCGAAAATCAGAAATGTTCACAGATTTACACATAACTTACACAATATAAACATGATGATAGTAGAAAACTTCCCCTGAAATGGTTTGGTCTGAAGTGTTATATTATTTGAGAAATGAGTAAAACAATGAATTCACTTCGCCCAAATGCCACTCTGCCCAAACGCCACTCCGCCCAAATGCCACTTTGCCCAAAAACCACTTCGTGCACAGGCCGTGGTTCAGGCCGTAATGGTTTTTGGGCAAAATGTCTGTAAAGCTTTTTTTGACCGTTTTCTCAAAAGTTGGACGAAGTACGGAGCCGACTTTTGCTCAGGTTGGTTTTAATCATGCATATATCTTCAATCACACAGGGAGACAAAACTATTTGTAACGGTTTACCAATCATGTAGACTACCTTCAAATGTACAACAAAAAAAGCAAAAAAAAAAGGTCAACCATTTGAATTTGGAATTTGAAACCATTCTGAAGAAAAGGTAATCGTGCAGGATTTCTAAATGTACGTAATATAGCAAGCTTTGCAATAGACCTTTATCACGGTGCGGCCATCTTCCCGTTCCCCTATTAAAATGAACATAACCAAAGCGAGGCTTGCCGAAATAAAATGGTTTGGTCCTGTGTTGAAAATGTATATTGTGTGCATCACAATGACATGCGCGTGGTGCAATCAAGAAAACGTGCAGCGCGGACAGTGATTCTCTCAAAACAACAACTGCACGCGATATTGCGCAGACACACACTGATCATGCCCAACACGTACACGTACGTACTATGCATGCAGTGGGGAACAAGACAAAGATGGACGCACCGTGATAAAGGTCTATGTTGAATGAGGCGAACAAAATCTATAAAAACAACGGATCAGCAAATTTATCCGTTTTTTTCTTTTCAACTTTTCTTGTGGCCAAATCACCAATCATCAGCAATCTCTGATTAACTAAATAAGCAAAGTCTTGTATAGCAACCACATGGGTCTTTCCACGCTAATGGGCCTATTTGAAAAATAAGTCAATAATTCCTTTCAGATGTCTTCAGTTTATCTCAAACTTAAAGAGATTCCCTTGTACTGTTCCCAGGGAGATAACTTTTGCCCAAAAAGGTAAGAAAATGCTACTACAACATACTGTAAAGCTTGTGTACAAATTTTCCATATACGTATGTAACGGTGGACAGACACAATTGTGACATACAAATGCAGAAATTTAAGTTGAATATAGGTGGGTATACAGGTTATTTATATCTTACAACTGGATTTCAGTTTCACCGTTCTCCAAACAAATTTTGGTCGTCATGCCTAATTACTCATTCCACTGGTTTAACATGATTATAACAACTCCTGATAAAGGTTTTGTGCGAAATTTACAAAGATGTCATAATTCCTAATTCTTAAGTGATTTGATCATATGCGTTGCATTTTCGCTGTTCCTATGTGCACCTTTTCCCTCAAGTTTATTTCAAGCACTAATTCTATCATTCCTTAAAGAAATATTATAATTGTATTAATTTAACTTGCTAATAAACTGACACTAACAACTGATACTAACACTAATTTATTTTTGTAAACTATAATAACCAACTACCATAAATTTTACCAGCATTTTACAAAAAAGTGCAGAAAGTGTTAGCAGGCAGGATGAAGCAGTGCATGATGGGAAGGTAAAATTAATAATGCTAAACCAACAAACAAAGCAAATTAAAGTAAGCATAACTGCAAAAACAAAACAGAAAGCAACAAAACAAAACAAGCAATTACTACTTTCTCTCTTAGCACTTCAGTTCAAACTTAAAGATGCAGGCACGTCAATGCGCGAGGAACAAATTTTTGCCACGGAATTCACCGCGCGCAATACTAGTTGGGCAGTCAGCTGGTACGATCCCGGACGGTGCAGGCTCATTGGTTAACGTACGTACATGTATACAAACACATGTACGTGTGAGCGTGATTTGACTTAATACTGTTCGCTGTCGAGTGCGCCTGCACCCTCCGGGATAATAAGAGCTCGGGCAAGGTATGGAGCGTGGTAAAATTCGTGGCATGAATTAGTGCGTCGTGCATTGATGAGCCTCCGTCTTTAATTCAGCAAATGTTTTTCACTTTTTTTTCAATTAACAAATTAACAACACATCAAGCCTGTGTAAACAAAATTGTGCCACACTCTTTTTTCATTGGTATTTTTGTAACCTAAAAAAAAAAAAACAAGAAAAAGAAAAAGAAAAGCACTAGCAGGAATGACTATTTGATGTTATTTTGTGGGGGATTTCAGGGAAAGTTTATTAGATGGTGCATGTAACTTTGTCATTGAGCGTGTTTCAATTACCGTTTCAGAAATACTCTGATACGTTATCCATCCAGTTGAAACGGCCAATTATTTTTCATCACATTGGTGAAAATTGAACCTCGTATTAAACTAACTTTTGTCTTTTTAGTCGAGGCAATCATGAATGTATAGAGTCTTTGCAATGGCAGCCATGCTGGTTTTCAAATTCTAATGAAGTGACAATCGTAACAGAGGATGTTTACTCATGCCTGACGATTGGAAACAAGATGTCTGCCATACAAATGATCCATAGACCGTATCGAATAGCTGCCATCTTGTAGGTTAACGTTTGACATTCAAATTGGTCAACAATCTAAGCACAAAATGTGCAGCCATGCATGTCCTTAGGGAACAAAGAAACTGCCCTACAAGATGGCAGCTATTCGATACAGTCTATGCAAGCTACAACTGTGAGAAATCAACCAACGTTTGTGAAAATCATATTCACACTTAATAGAGTGGTAAGCTATCAAAATCTCACTCAGTGAAAGCAGTAGGGTTTCACAGTGGCACATCCCTAAAATAGACCCTTTTCCCTAACGGCCCCACCCTGTCATGGCCGCCGGTGCAAAGGGTCTATATCAGTTTATCAACTCATTTTTGTTTCAACTTTTTCAGTTTCAGATCAACAGGAAATTGGGGAAATCATTTTTGCTATGTGAACATTAAATGGATTACATAAAGAAAACGAAGTATAAACAATGTTTTCAGGAAGTTGTGCGCAGAATATATGTATTTTACAAATGGTTCCTATGTGTGAACTGGATAAAAATGTACAAAATATTCAACTGTACGGGGCCGTCCATTGTTCATATTTTCACAGTTCTACAGAGCGTAGTATTTTTCAAGACACCCTCCCTCCCCCGAAATACTACTTATCAACATGTTTCTGTCAGTACCATGAAATGTCAACATTTTACAGTGCATGTAAAGTCCTACGCAGCCCTCGACGCCCTCCCCCCATTCTACGCTTTGTAGAACAGTGAAAATGTTAACAACTTTGGACGGCCCCTAGCCATGAAATGTCAACATTTTACAGTGCATGTAAAGTCCTACGCGGCCCTCGACCCCCCTCCCCCTTCCTACGCTTTGAGGAACCATGAAAATATTGACAACGTTAGACGACCCCTAAAGTTGAAACTGGTGACGATACGCATTTTATATGAGGACGATTAAAAATGTTGCCGTAGCTTATGAAGGTACATGTAGGTTGAAATATTTCTAGGTACTTTGATAAATGCTAACTGTATGTGTAGTTTGAAGGGAGTAAAATATTTTTGGCTGTGTAGAAGTGGTGTATTGAAAGAGTTCATTTGCAAAAACTTTCAAGTTGGACACAGACACGGATAAGAATGACACACACACACCCCACCCCACCCCCGAGACATACATGTAGTATGGAACTTTATTAATAAGCCTTGTAGTTAACAATGCAGTGTTTGGCACAAACTCGTTTGTTTTCTGCCAAACAATAGATGATTGAGATTATGGATGATTTCCGAGTATTAGCCTTGTACTTCTTCAAAATATTGAAATATTGAAGTGATTCTGAAGAAATAGACCATATCGAATATCTGCCATCTTCTAGGGGAACCTTTTATACGTAACTCATACACAAAATGTGCAACCATGCATTCCCTAAGAGAGCAAAGAGACTGCCCTACAAGATGGCGGCTGTTAGATACAGCCTATTAAACTATGCTAAGCTGTATGATGTCTCTGAATACACAACACTGCTGAGCTGGGCTTTTTGGATTGGTCTGAATCAGCAAAAATCAAATCATCCGGGGGGGTCGAATTCACAAAGGAAATCTTTGTGACGCTTCGTAACAATGAACCCGTCGCAAAGTTAAGACTACCATAGGTAATCGCAACTTTGTGAAGGGTTCTGCACAAAGATTGTATAGCGCTGCGTAGCGGTTCTGCCCATAACGTCCAACATGTACTCATTGCAAATGTTTTGTGAAATGCAAATGGGTCTTTCCACGCTAATGGGCCTATTTGAAAAATAAGTCAATAATTCCTTACAGATGTCTTCAGCTTATCTCAAACTTAAAGAAATTCCCTTGTACTGTTCCCAGGAGATAAATTTTGCCCCAAAAGGTAAGAATATACTGCCACAACATACATCTCTGAAAACCCAGTGCACAATGTTTCCATACGTATGTAACAGTGGACAGACAAAATTATGACATTTTTGTCTGTCCAGTTACATACGTATAAGGGGAAATTTGTACACAAGCTTTTCAGAAATGTATGTTGTGGTAGCATTTTCTTACCTTTTTGGGCAAAAGTTATCTCCTGGGAACAGTACAAGGGAATTTCTTTAAGTTTGAGATAAACTGAAGACATCTGAAAGGAATTATTGACTTATTTTTCAAATAGGCCCATTAGCGTGGAAAGACCCAACTATAAAAACTATGATAAACTTATAAAGGGTTCAGCAAGTTGCAGTGAATTTTAGCACTTACATGTACAATGCCGCACAAGTCTTTGTGAAATCTGCCCCTCAACACTTACTCATTTTAAGCATTCTGTAACTCCACACTCTTTCACACTGAACACATCCCGAGTCCTGAAACATCCGACTGGCAGGAAAATATCCCACAATGCCACACCCGATAGTTTTAATCTCTCCGAACCGCACAAAAACATCTCTGGCTCTTCGTATGCAAATATTGATTAAAATCGACCAATCACAAAACTCGGCCAGATATCCAGAACTCTTAAATATTTGTGCAATATGGAGAAAAAATTCCTGGCACATGACAACTAAAAAAAAATATTTACAAACAAAAAATTTCTCGCGTTCTCGGCAGCAAAAATATTGCCGGTGGGAAGCTTCCAAAAAATAAAATTCCCATCTGGGAACAAATAAAATCTAGCGATTATTAAACAAAACACAAAACAGAGAAACCAAAATAAACAAAGAACTCAAAACGCTTGCACACTGAGCAGGTGTCATGACCCATGAAAAATGAATAAACAAAACAAAAGGAAACGAAAACGGAAATAATTTAGAGTGTATACGATTAAATGCGGCTCAGTGTTACTTTCGGTGACACACTAGTTATCAATAGCCCAGCGAAAACCAAGATTCACACAACCTACGGTATATTAGTCAGTGTGTGATAATAGACCCCTTGCAAGGGCGGCCATGACAGTGGGGCAGTCACATTGTACCTGTGTGACATGCACTTTGTAGATCCATTGTCACATCATAATCTGAAAACCTACTCCCCGTCATGGCTGCCGGTGCAAAGGGTCTAATGATATAAAACTGAGTAAGAAAATGGTAGATGCCACAACAAAAACCTATCAGTATAAATAGCCGAGTGTGACCTTTGACATTACCCATAAGTCCCTACAGATGAACCTGAGCTATGAGGTAATTATGCGATATTAGACTATTTTTAACTGTCCTGCCCTAACGTTTTAGTTAATTTCTTATCTATACACTCCTTGCTATGGGAAAGGAAATAGACCTAGTAAATTTATAACAAATGCTGTTTGCTTTAATACTGTTTATTTTGCAAAATGCATGCTCTATGGCTTGGGATGGATTCATTTAAACAGGAAATAAAAAAGGCATTTTGCATCTATAGGTTAGTGTTAATTTTGCCGTCCATAACAAATAGTCTATAAAAAATTTCAGAACTAGAAATGAGCGTGATCCAAAACACTGGATGAAAATTTCAAAATTTCTTAAATTAATCAAAATAATACCATGAACAGTTAAGAGATATCCATAGTTTACAGTCATATTACAAAAATTAACAGAATAAATTTGGCTGGGCACACTGGGCCATCACATTTTCAAGAAATACAGGGTAGTTGATAATGCATGTAAAATATTGTAGTTTTTGTAAATTTTATTGATTGTCCGTCCCTCACGCATAAAACCAACTTCTGCATAAAACTGTAAAGTCAATTTCAACACGTGATAAACTGGGTGTGTGTATTAACATCAGTAGCAAGTAAACATACAGGTTCACGTTAGATTTCATTTGTTGTATTGACTAAGGAAAGGCATTTGTCTTCCGATTGGATCACGCTCAAATCTGACCGATTGTTAATGAGCATGCAAAGTCTCCCATAGAACAAATATCATTAAAAAAATAGTTGTTTCTTAAATCGTATCAAATGTAGAAAATCGACGTTAGCTTTTGCATAGATTTTATCAGAATGAAATATTTTTAAAGATTTTGTTCGTTAATTTATCAAGCAAGCTATCCACAACAATGTCAGTTAGGAAGGAAATGAGCATTTTAGCCCCGATACTGGTGGTTGGACTAAATTCAAATTTCAGTTTAGTTATAAGTTTTCATGAAACAAATATTTATTGGTCAAATCCTTTTCAGCGATCTTATTTGGCAAGGTTTTATTTCTCTAAGTTTGGAAAAACGATAGGCTAAAATTACTTGTCAACTCTAATTGTTTAAATGAACTTTGTCTACTATGAATTAGCAGCAATTGTTTTCATGTACCGGTACATGATTTTTCTCTCATTCCAAGTTCAGTTGTTTTATTTCAATAGTGATTAGGCACCATATCAGATGTTACGTTTGTTACATGTACCTATCTAAAGTTCTTCACAGAACATCCACAAGTTTATTTTCATCAAAAATATTTTTATTTTAATTTTGGTTTTAAGATAAAACCCTGTGTTAAGTCAAACCTACAAGAATAGCCAATATTAGAGTTTTAACTAAATGTTTTAACTAAAAAAGATAAACTTTCAAACAGAAAAAAAACTCAGAAAACAAAACCCTGATGTTAGGATGAGAAACTATTTATAGATTATGCAGTTCAGAATATTAAGCTTTAAATGGTTAAAATTGTCAGACTTTGTTCTACTTTATATATCGTCTAATTTATAAACTATCCAGTTTTCTATTAACCCTAACCCCTTGGTCCGATGGAAATCATGTACAAATTGGAGGATGTGGTACCGTCAAAGGCACAGGCTCGTCAGCAATGCGCGCACCCCAAATTCGTGCACGAAATACGCAGCTCCATAGCAAAGGCATAGAGCTGCGTATTTCTGCATGGCACGAATTAGGCGCGAGTGCACTGCTGACGAGCATGTGCCTTTAAGGTTAATATCACTAGACTGGTTTCAAGCTATGAAATGTCCCATACCATCAACATTGCTTTCAATAAAAAAAAAATCAGTTTTGTTCACCAGTTTCTTTCGCTTACCATTTAAGGAGTTGGCAGCAAGAGCCAATTTCAAGAAGCTGTTTAACACACAAATTTTCTTAGCACAAAATGTCTTTGCTTTGCAAATTTGTATGTCAACTTGTGTTATTGACAACAGTGAGCAGAATACCAGTTAATCGTAATACACATCATGTAGGACTTTGGCTGGTATCCCAGTTTTGCATTTAGCAAAATAATTTTACGCTAAGCAAATTTCCGTGCTTAGTAACTCCATGAGGTTAGCGCCTAGTCCTAATCTCTAAATTATACAGCCAGAAGCCAATTTCATAAAGAAATTGTGCTTAGAAACTCTCAGCTTAGCCAACTTAGGTCACTAGCTGAAAGCCGTCTTAGGCAAGATTAACTTAAAGGCACAGGCTCGAAACGTACCATGAAATACGCAGCTCCATAGCAAAGACATGGAGCTGCGTATTTCGCGCACGCATTGCTGACGAGCCTGTGCCTTTAAGCAGCTTTATAAACTTGGGTTTGGCAAAATAGTTTACACCACTCACAATAAATTAGGGATATCGGTGTGGTTCAGTTTTGGATTTTTTTTCTTCAAATGACCGTTTTCACCTATTCCTGTGACAAGGTGTGTCTGTCATGCAGATACAATTGTCTAATCATATTTATTTATATACCACATCCAACAGCGGAGGGACCACCAATTACAGGAATGGGAGCAAGTGTGGTTGAGTGCCTTGCTCAAGGGCACAGGTGCCACAACCCGTCACGGCCAGGAATCGAACCTACATTCTAGTACTAGCACAGGAACTTAAGTTCGACGCACTAGACCGCTCGGCCATAACACCCCCTCGGCCATATACAAAATCATTCAAGCGAAATGCATACCCTCAATGAAATATTTGCATACACCCCACGATATCCCCAACTTATTATAAGTAGTGTACTACCAGTGCTGTAGTCAAGGCTTTCACAAGGCCATCACAATGCTCTGCAAGTCCTTATACCGGTACGGTAAATGCAACTAGTCAATTTCCAAGTACAAGATCTATACCGTATCGAATATACCTTTATCACGGTGCGGCCATCTTCCCTTTTCCCCTATTAAAATGAACGTAACCAAAGCGAGGCTTGCCGAAATAAAATAGTTTCGCCCCATGTTGAAAATGTTCATTGTGTGCATCACAATGACATGCGCGCGGTGCGATCAAGAAAACGCGCAGCGCGGACAGAGATTCTCTCAAAACAACAACGGAAGACTGCACGCGCTATCTCGCAGACGCGCACACGCACACGCACTGATCATGCCCGACACGTACACGTACTATGCAGTGGAAACAAGACAAAGATGGACGCACCGTGATAAAGGTCTATAGCTGCCATCTACACTGTACCATGGTAGGATTTTTGAACAAAGCAGAAAACTGCAGATTTTGAGAAAAGCTACATGCTCGTTTAAATAAACTGCAATAATCATTCTTTTGTGCATTCATCCTTCATGAGAGTCACTAGACTTGCGCTGAACTCACAATGTCACCATCAACTGATAGAGCATCTGCCCAGTGAGTCAGACGTCTCAGGTTCGAATTCTGATAAGGCATACGGTATATGATTGTTCTCTCGTCCCAAGTGTGGTTGTTTCATTTCAATGGTGTTTAGGCACTGTACCAGATGTTAGGTTCATAATTATTTTGTGAAAGCCTTGACTGTAACATGCAGCACGATATGTGGCAGAGGGCACCTCCCCTACTATTGTTCTTCCATTGTGTATTAAGGAATTTTAAAGGAATTCCTTTCAGGTTTTAGGGGAGTTGGTGCATTAACAAAAGGGCAGTAGGGGGAAGTCCCTTTGTCACAGATTGTGCTGGGTATAGAGCTTCTGCACCGGCGGCCATGACAGAGGGCAGGTTTTCTTATTTAAATGATGTAACAATAGAACAGCAAAGCACCTACTCATGCATGACACATCGTAACAATGTGACTGCCCCCTGTCATGGCCGCCGTGCAAAGGCTCTATAGACAGACTGTAAACACTTCACCCTTGCTTCTTAGGAGCGTTTCTAGAAACGACCGAGGTTTACTTGCCCAATCAGGGCCTACTTCCTATTGGTACCTGTGTCAGGGAAACCGGAGGCACGCATAGCGCGGGACGTTCCATCAAACGCATCGTCATAGTTACCCTTCAGTTGGAAGAGCTGCTTGAAATGAGGTTTGCAGTAAAGGAATTGCTTGGACTGGGCAAAGTTACCCAAGCTGAAATGTCAAAACAGAGACACCAAAATAAATGTTAGCATCAATTATAAAACCCTTATCAGTGTTTGCCCTTAACTTTTTTCCCAATTGGCCAACAGGGCCAGTTGGCTTAAGTCTTTACTGGCCCATCGGCATTTCAAGTGGCCTGGTTCAAATTTTATATTTATTATTTTTTTATTAACTCACAACCAGTTGTTTGAATTAACCACATGTAAGCGAATAAACAAGGAAAATTTGGTAGATTTTCCCTTCAATTTTCCCTTCAATTTTCCCTTCAATTTTCTCTAAAAGGAGGCACTGTATGATAATACCCTACCTAATGCATTTTTTTAAAACAATGTGTCAGTTACGGCATTGGTCTGTTTTATTTCAACTGGCCAGCCGGACCATTTGGGGAGGCTTTCCAACTGGCCCGAGACAATTTCAACTGTCATTTGGCCAACGGACCAGTGCTAATTCGAACACTGCTAATATATTACTTGCAGACACCCACAATATTGGGTTCGAATCCCACCCGAGCACTCTATGAAGTTTTTCATAGTGTCTCAAGGAAAGCACCGAGTATACAGTGCTAATGTACGTCGGGTAAGGGCAAAACAAACCCTAATTAACATTCATTGTCCCCGACGCAAGCTAAACCAATTACTGACCCAACATTTTACTTCAATTGACTATCAACTCTCCGAGTGAGTTTTCTTCTTGGGTCATTCCATGTCAAATCACCCAATGGGTTAAACTCGACCCTCTTAGATTTTTGTGAAACTTGGTATACTTGTTGATTGGGATCCTACAACACCAAATATCAAAATTTAGATCAATCGGACCAGTGGTTCCGGAGATACGGGCCCCCAATATTTTAGAATTTTTGGCTAAAAGCTGCACGGACGCCCACCTTTGAAACCTCATATCACAGGAAATACTGAGCCAATCTTCTCAAAATTGGTGTTGTTGGAAAGGGGATTAGTCGAGGATTCCAAATTGACATTATTTTGGGGACTGAGGTATGTTGGGGGTGCATTAACCCTTGACCTTTGCTATGACATCGAATTTGACCTTGTGGATCACGTGCTGTTAAAATGACTTTTCCTGAAATTTAATCTCCCACTCATTAACTAAAACTTATGAAATTTTCAGGTGTAATATTCTTTGTTTAGCAGTAATACTGATTCAAAAGTTGCCCACCTGCAAATGTCAATTTTTTTTGGGTGATTTGACATGGACTGACCCTCTTGTAAAAATATGGGTCACTGCAAATGATACATTACAATGGAACTTGTCCAGATCACATTTTTGAGCCCCCATTTTTTCAATGGGTGATGAGATTTTGATGTCATTTATCATATTTTTATCATTACTATTCTGGAATTTTGCGCTCTCAATCTGTACATTTTCAAGGATATATCATATTCAAAAAAACACCAATGTTTTGTAAACTAATTTATGTTTCATAAAGCAGTGCAGTGGTAACACCAACCATCCAAATTGGAGAGTGCAAATTTTTTGTAACGATTGTTATATATGTCGGTTAGAACGAAATTCATTTTCTGGACAAATCTGAACACGGTCTTACCTAAGCTGTCGGTTGCATTCCCTACATCTGAAGCAAGTCTTGTGATATACGACATCATCTGCAGTGATCTTTTCCATTGGGTAAACCGTCTTCTTGCAGACGACACAATGGTCCGAGTTGGGTGTGGTCATGGGAGTTGGTTTCTGGGATCAAAATGTTCAAATGCCGAGGGTTAGTCGCTGCTGCTAAGATATTTATTCCATTTATTTTGCCCGGGTGTGCCCAAACAGTTAATTTACATTACAATATACTGACAAAATTTTAACATTTGAAAGAACCAAGTCTAGCTTCTAAACTAAGCTTGGCTGTTTTGTTTCAAAGGTGATTAGGCACCATACCAGAAATTGCGTTCGTAACATTTGAAGTAAAAGTCATCAAATAAACAGTCCAGGGTCCTACCGTATTTCATAAAGCCCACTTAGAAACATTCCTAAATAAACATTAACTCATGTTTTTAAAGATAGGAAAATTATATTTTATTGTTCCTAAATCCACATAAGAATGTTTTGAACTTTTATGAAAAAGGACCCAGATTTGAGCCACAAGAATCAAGAAAGGGGACCAGTAGCAAGTCTAGTAAATTCCTGTCCCCTTAAAGTCGTGGCAACTGCATAATTGATAATTTCCTAATTGTATTTACCAGTTAATACCACCGAGAATTAAGATCAGGAAAATGCCACTTTATCAAGGGATTTGACAATTTTATTTGCTGCATGAAGTCACTGCAAACTCAATTCCTTTCCCTAAAGGCCTGTCTGCATCGGACTCTTTTGGGGGAAAACTTCCCAAGACGATGGGTACTTTTCCCATTTTAAGTCCAATGCAGACAGCCCAGGACGTTTTCTTCTCAGTAACTTTTCCCGAGTCCAGCAGTTACTTTTCCTGGCCAACTGCTGCCCAGGAAAATTTACCAGGGAACTTTTCCCGAGACGAAAAGTCCAATGCGGACACAGCGAGTTGGTAAAAGCACTCTGGAAGCGTACGTACGGGCCGTGAAGGTCATACTGCAAAGGGACACTGCGCATGCTCTCCCACGGTCTCGGTAAAATGTTACTGTATCAAAAAGTCCAAATGTGGATAGCAGTAAAAATTTAGCCATTTTTCATTTTACTATCGTCTCGGCAAAACCTTTCAAAAAATAGTTCACTGCGGACACGGCTTTAGTGAATATTTGAAATTGAAGGAATATTGAAAAACCTTAGGTCCAAAATGGTTTTTCATGCTGGAAATTGACAACCGAAGGTGGGTTTCTAAAAAGTCCTGTGCAAAGGACCTTTTTTACCATTCACTTCTACACAAAATCCATATATAGATTTTCAAGGTTTTCTAAAGCATTGATGCATCTAAATTTTCTTGAGGCTAGTTTACCAACATTCTTCCTTAGATATGTTACTCTTATTCTACGAATCTGTAAAAGGTTTTATGTTGCAAATGATACATAGGGTCTTTAAGATAGACCGGTTGCTGATCCATGTTTAGATCTATGTACATGTAAGAGTTAAGATCTTGAACACTGTCGGAGACTTTACTAGCAACTACAGTAAACTTTACAAAACAGGAGAAATACAAATGAAGGACTTGACATTTAAAAACACTTTCTGTAAATATTTAAATCTTCCCGATGTTACCATGGCAAAAAGTCATCACATTTGTCATTTTTTGTCCAATGTTTGCTTTTAAGCATCACAACATCGATTTGATTTACTGCAGATTACTCACACAACATTTAATGTAAGGTACGGATTACATTACGTACGGATGATACATTTCACACATGATGGGACAAAACTGGAATAATTTGGGCAAAAATACATGAAAATAGCTGACGGTAGGAATTTCAAGGATGTCCATATATGGTCAGTCTGTCCAATGTTGTTTACTTGAGTTTTGTATTGGAAAATCCCTTCATTGTTGCAACCACAATCTTCTTGTTTGGCCTTTTAGCTGATTTTTCTCAAGGCAATTAAGCTGTGTCCGCATTGGATTTGTTTTTCGGGAGGTTTTACCGAGACCATGGTAAAATGAAAAATAGCTAAATTTTACTGATGTCCACATTAGGATTTTATCAACACGAAAAAATATTACCGAGACCGTGGGAGAGCTGCGCAGTGTCCCTTTGCAGTTTGATCTTCATGGCCCGGACGTACACTTCCAGAGTGTCTCAGGCAGGAAAGGTTTCCTGGTCAAATGTTCCTGGCCAGCAGTTGGCCAGGAAAAGTAACCGCTGGACTCGGGAAAAGTTATGCGCCATTTAGGTGACAAAAATCCCCACCCTTGGGTGCAAAACATGCGCAAAAATGCACAAATAATGGGCCAAATGCCCCACCCTGGGGCATGAAAAATGTGATCAAACCCCCACCTAGGGGGTGGGGCAGCGCGGGGGGGGAGGGGTGGGGGAAACAATTGATAGGTGCATTAGTGAGAGGAAAACTTCTCAGGCTGTCCGCACTGGATTTAAAAATGGGAAAGTACCCATTGTCTCGGTAAGTTTCCCCCCCAAAAAAAGTCCAATGTAGACAGGCCTATTCTCAGGTCTTTGTGCAATTTTTGGCAATCAAGATAAACTTTCTTCTTTTAAATAATTTGTTCTAAAAAGGCAACCTATGCCCCAAAAGAGGACAACGTCCCACAACATATCTTTCTACACCCCTATCCCCCGCCCCTCCCCCTCCTGTAGAAATACCACATGTAACAAGGACAGAAATTAGTGGGACATCTTGGTAAAAATAAATTAGGCACTGGCTACTCAAAGCGGTACATGTAGAATTCCAGCCACACATTTTAAAGATAAAAACCTGTTCTGTATTTTAATTGTTTCCTTTACATTTTTCCCAGCTTTTTTCCTTCAGAATAAACAGAGACCAGGGGCGGATCCAGGAATTTTTCCAGGAGGGGTTTTTGTCACCAGGGAGGGGTTTTGCCCATCAGATTTTTATGTCTGCTTGTTTCGGACAGACAAAAAATGCATTACATTATATTTTTTGGTGTCGGTGCAGGGGGGGGGGGGGGGGGGGGGGGGGAGTTTTGACCCACAAAACCCCCCTCTGGATCCGCGCCTGGAGACCATTAATTCTCTAGACAGAGTTTACCCTAGATTTTTCATCCCAGGCCCATTATCCTCCGATTATCCACAATAATATTGTGAGTACCACATAGTGATATATATCTTTTGTGCAAACAGCCTCTGTGCAAGGTGTAAACACTGAATACCTACACGCAGACAGTAAACAAATGTCATAAATTTAGGGACACAACTGCTCATGCAACACATGGACTATGCACAAATTGCACATGTGTTCAAGAAAATGATTACGAAAACAGGACTGTGAAGGCTTGAGTGTAGTATGACAACTGAAGTCTGATATAAGACAATGTTTGGTGACTTGCTTCAAGTCAATGGCACAATTTATCTCGACTCAAAAACGGTCAAAAATCTGCCACAAATTTACAAAATGTACATGTACCGTAGGTACACATGCAAGTGTACAAATTGAAGAAAATAATGAAGAAAATAATGAACACAATGTTGAAGAAAATAATTAACACAACAGGGCTGTGAAGACTTGAGTTTATATGTGCGTTCAGACGATGGTTGTTAACTTAAAGTTAAGTCGTTGTTAGTGGGCACTCGTGATTAAGCTCGTAAGTAGTGACCGTGTGGACGCACTTACTTACAAGTTAACAATGACGATTGGTACCATTGGTATATGGGCCGTGTGCATGCTTGCGCGTCGTTGTTAAAGCACCGTGTGGACACGCGTCGTTGTTAGTTGGACTGCCGTTGTTAACTTAACCTTCGAAGGTAGTGCCTGTCTGAACATAGCTTTTGACTTAAATGTAAGTCTGGCCTCTAGTCACAATGATTGATGACTTGCTTCAAGTCACTTGCACAAATTAATTCTACTTGTCTCAAATCTAACATTAGAAGACTAAAGCTAAGCTCATACCTGCCAATATAGCCGAGTAACAAAGTTGGACTGTAGTGAAACTTGCAACAGTCGAGTTGGTACAAGGTCAAGTTGACCTAGTACTGCACCCGTTTTCATGTACACAACACATGCGGTGCGCGCGGGGAGTCAAGTCAAGTCGACCGTTCCGATTGTTCCGATTTTCAACACTTTTAACACTTAAAAATCGGAACAAATACGATAGAATCGGACTAGTTGGCAGGTATGTAAGCTTCTGAGCCTAATGATTTTGGCAATGTTCCATAACACGCCAAACGTTTCTTCCTCTAAAATAGATACAGGAAACATACCGAAATACATTTAGGACTCCTAAAAAGTTACCTTTTTTATGTCAAGGCTATAAAAACCCGTTTTATTCTCAAGGAAAAATTCCATTTGATAGGCTTTATATTGCGAATGGTTACATAAATACCTGCATGTAGGGTAGTCGAGACTATAAATTCTTTTTTTAAATGTCATGAATTGTGTCATGGAGTTATGCATCGTTTAACTTCAGGGACTAATTTTATAGCTGCACTGCTCAACATGCAGGGGTCACACACAGAAGTCAAGCTCGTCATTGTGTGGTCACATGTTTACGTTTTCTCCCTGTATGTGCACTCGTGTGGAACGGTTTGTTTTTATTGGTGCGTACCGGATAAATTCCCAGGTAGTTTCCTTCCTCGAGAAGGAAAATTGCCGGGGAAAATTCTCCCCACAATTTACTAGAAAATAGCAGATAAGACATGTTTCTACCGGTACTATTTTCCATCTTTTCCGGCATTATCCGGTAAAAGGTTTCTAATAGAAGAACACCTATAAATCAAGCCAAACTTTGCTTAAAGATAGTATACATGATTGGTAAACTGTTACAAATAGTTTTATCCCCCTGTGTGATTGAAGATATGCATGATTAAAACCAACCTGAGCAAAAACCAGCTCCGTACTTCGTCTAACTTTTGAGAAAACAGTCAAAAAAGAGTTTGCAGTCATTTCGCCCCAAAACCACTTCGCCCTGAACCATTTCGCCCTGAAGCGATGTAGTGTTTGGACGACGTAATTTGGGGCGAAATGGGACTCGGGCGAAGTGGTTTGGGGGGAAATGGTTTTGGGGCGAAATTAATTTTCGTCTCATGAGACGAAAACTAATTGTTTTACTCATTTCTCAAAGACTATAGCACTTCAGACAAAACCATTTCAGAGGAAGTTTTCTACGGTCATCATGTTTATATTGTGTAAGTTAGGCGTAAATCTGTGAACATTTCTGATTTTCGAGATTACCAATGATGTATACTGCCTTTAAATAACTGAACCACAGCCATCTCACTGGCAGATAAAACAACTTACCAGTACATGTGCATAATTAATATGATAAAGTGGGAGACTAAATTTAAACTGAAGTTCCAAGTTACTTACCCATTTCCTCGTCGTTTTCTCTGGTAGAGTTTCTGCTTGAGTATCATTAGTCTCGGCCGTTACATCTCCAGCCGGTATTTCATTATTTTCAGACATTGTTCAACAGTTTGATGACAACACAGACTGTTAAATAAATCCTCTGGATCCGGGACAGCAGTTGTCAAGTTTTCTATGTCAAATTCAACTTGCAGCACATTCAAAGAGTTATTTGTTCTTGGTCTCTGATTCAGAAGACAGGTCTAAAAATAGCCCAAGGTGAAAGGTCAAAGTTCAAGATGACTACAAAGACAGGTATTCTGTGAACTTGATGATTTCCCAGTGTCCTTTCCCCACAGCAGAGTTTGATCTTACGTGGGTGGTGGCGATGAAATTTCAATTAGAGTTGCACTGCACGGAATGCTAAGAAGACACAATTGACAAGGACCAAAGGTCAAAGGTTAAAGGTCACACAGACCACTCCCTCCTGTCAATGGTTTTACTACTCAACTGTTGCTCTAAATAATACAGGATCAAAAGCCATGATCTATCAGTTGCTAGGCAATGTCAAATGACCAGAATTGATTCAGTATATAGGAGGTGCCACGCTCCCTTTACTGGTTTTGACAGAAGTGTTTACTTTAGTCATAAACCATTTTGCCCAGTTGGAGGAATAGAATAAACTTCAAATTGAAAGAACAGAATGAAAGGAAAAGCCACTTTGTTCCAAAATGTGCGGCAAATATTTATGTTGTTTCTATTAATGTTTATTTTTCTCATGTTTCTAAATTCATCTTTTTATTAATGTTTACTTTAATCAAACCATTTTGCCCAGTTTGGGGAATAGGACAGGGCCTAAACTTCAAATTGAAAGACCGGATTGAGAAAGTAAAAGTCACTTTGTTCCAAAAATGTGGTAAATTCCTGGCGGTGCCCAGATACTGCCTGAAATGTCCTTGTTTTACCTAGAATTTCCATTGTGTTATTGAATTTTAACATGAGCCTGGATCAGCCAGAGATTTCTTATGGTCGCAAAAACTTGACCTACCGTACATGTACCGGTAGCCTGCGCGACTCATGCTACGTCATGTACCTTTTGCCAGAGCGGGTCACACATGTGCAGAATTTCTGACGGCTAGAATTACTTGGTACAACCTCTGTTCCAAGATTCCTGTCATGCTCAACAAATTACGACGTCAACTACTTGAACTAGAAAGTACCGGTACCTACACATGTATGCACAGTATGAAACACTGATGTCGTTTCAAAGGTCAAATGCATGTAAAATGTCAACCCATCCATTACTACACGTAGAGGTTTAGGTAATAACTTGTTGAATAAACCCTTTGCAGTGGCAGCCATGACAGAGGATATTATGAAATCTTCCAATATGGCCGCCGGTGCAAAAGCCCACAGCATTGAATGAATTACATAGTAATCCCCCCGTTTTGGTCTGATAGTTCTCTTGAAGGTACATGTAGTGCCATAATACCGTATGGGTCTTTCTATAAATTAGGGGTCCAATTTTGGTGTCCACCCGTTACATTTTACATCTCGTTTTTGTAAATTCAGGACACATTCTTTAAATACTTTCCATCTCAAAGAGTGAGTACATAAAGTACAATTCATAAAAAATGGTTTAAAAGCCATTTTAATGATTTTTGTAAGAAAAATAACACATACATGTACCGGTATCAGGTGTAACGGGGGACACTAAATGTCACACTTTTTTACCCCTAATTTATAGAAAGACCCATGAGTAAATATGAACAGATACTAGTATGAACTATTTTGTGCAATTTGTTTTTTCAAATCAAATAATGTTTGGACATTTATCCACATTTGTATCAAATAATTTTTTATGAAAAGGAAAATCATTAGTTCTAGATACTGCCCCTTGTAGAGAGATTGAAATGAAACTGATGTTGAGATATACATGTACCGTATGCCATGATTTGAAACCACAGCAAAACTCTGAAACTGTCAAGTTTAATATGCTACATGTACATGTACCAACTTCCTCCATGCATGTACATGTACTTACTGCAACTTGAAAATGGAAACCAACGTTGATCAGAAATCTAACATATTCCAGAGAAAACTCACATCACACAAACTTGCTGATTCACAGAAAAAAATCCAACGAAGATGTGGGATGGCGTACGTCATTCACAAAATGCACATAAGTAGACCGCACAAAAACTCACGCTAGAATCCGTACGTAAACTCGACATCCACGTACGAAAAGAGCACTACTGATGATCAACGAAATGTAGAATCCGTCCCGCTCACAAAGGAAAAATTTAACTTAAATCGCTACAATTCCAGAGGAAAACCAGATGGAAGGAATAGCCAGACTCGCTTTCCGGTGCGTGTTATCTTACAATGCACAATACCATTGACTTCCTACTGACTGATGGCCACAATTTTTACCACAGAAGGTTCTCTGTATTCAAAACTGGTTTGCTGTTATTGCAAGGGGAAACCTTGGGCACAGTCCATTGTAACCACAGGTAAGTTTGATGACAATGCCAGGAGGGACCATTCAAGGACAGTAACTAAATGTCAAAAGCTTTTACTTACATGTATTTAGGATAAGAATGAAACATACCACACAAAAGCTTTGGTGATAATCCTAAACAGCAGAAAGAATGACTGACCACGCAAACTCAACAAAAGTTCTCTTTTTCATCCTCGGAATGCTCGGCAAGCTCACTATCACCCTCTCAATGTTCAGTTTCTGTGAATGAGTGAGTAAGACTTGCAGGAATGTTCAACTATTTCCTACGTCAGCTGGTTTACAACTGGCATTCCTCCATTATTAGACACACTGAGGGCCGTTCCTATTGTGAGCATAGAGTACTACATGTTGTTATTATTATGATTATTTATTCATGCCAACAATGTATATTTATTTTATTTATTTATTTATTTATTGATTCACCACATCCAACAGCGGAGGGACCGCCAATTACAGGAATGGGAGCAAATGTGGTCGAGTGCCTTGCTCAAGGGCACAGGTGCCACAACCTGTCGCGGCCCGGAATCGAACCTACATTCTAGTACTAGTACAGAAACTTAAGTTCGACGCACTAGACCGCTCGGCCATAACACCCCACATATATCATAAACAAGATGGGCATAGGAGCGACAAAAGCAATAAAAATCAGACTCACTTTAGTAAAGAGAAACTGTCACTTTTTGTGTTAAAAAGTAGAACAGTCGTGTTAGTCTGTATATTATTCATTCAGAAGGTAGCACTCAAAAGACTAAGGCTGGATCTGAATTAGTGGCTTTGGCTGTGGCTATGCTGTTTCTAAGGATTTTCATTGTCCGCCCATAGCAACAGCATAGCCACAGCCAAAGCCACTAATTCGGATCCAGCCTTATATTACAGTGAAATAGTGGCCACCCTCGAGACCGAAAAAACTGGCCACTATAAACAGGTGGCCTCTTTATAGAGGTTGCTTAAAAGCATTATACACATTGCATTTTGGAGCAAAGATGGGTGGCCAGTGTGAGCAGGTGGCCTGTTTATCAAGGTGGCTTTAATAGACCATATCGAATAGCTGCCATCTTGTAGGGCAGTTTCTTTGTTCCTTGGAGACATGCATGGTTGCACATTTTGTGCTTACATTGACCAATTTAAATGTCAAAAGTGCCCTACAAGATGGCAGCTATTTGATACAGTCTATAGCAGGTTTTACTGTAGTACATGTATGAGCATTTATAAGCTTTTGTAGCAACTTCACCTTTGTGTGTTTCAAAGGTTACTGGGTCTACATTGAAACCAGTGAACCGTTTCCCTGTGCTTTAGCAATGGACGTTTCAAATTACCAGTGAATGTTTAGATCCAGTTAACCTAGCAGCTGACGTCACACGTCCTGGCCATGTTAGTTTGGGCTGTCTTTGTCTTAAAGTGCATACATTGTTTGTAAACTCTCTTAGCCTTTATTGTCCACTTACATTCATGCATTTGTTGTATATCAAGTAAGGGGTCATCCAAAGTTGTCAACATTTTCACAGTTCTACAAAGCGTACATGTATGAAGGGGAGGGGGGGAAGGGGAGGGGGGAATGGGGAAGGGGGAAGGGGGAGGGGTGAAGGGGGTAAGGGGGAAGGTGGAGGGAAGGGGAGGAGGGGAGTTGAGGGCCATGTACATGTAGGACTTTACATGCACTGTAAAAATTCTGACACTTCATAGTACTGACAGAAAATTGTTGATAAGTACAGGTAGCTTTTGTTTGGGGGGAGGGGGAGCGGTCTTAAAAAAACCTACTCTCTGTAGAACTGTAAAAATTTTGACAATTTTGACAGCCCCTAAGATGTATGTATGTCCTTGTTCTGGTTGGATAAATAATAATAATAGTATCAGTAATAATACATGTAGTAGTAGTCTATTAGAACGAACTGCCAGTAATTGTGATATAGTATGGAATAAAACAACCTTTGGATTTGGGCGTGGTACATACCAGATGAAATTTGATGATTAAACACCCGATATTGATGTTACCATAGCAACAGCCAACAGCTGTATCAAACACTCGTTGGAATAAAAAAGCAATCAATATTAGCCGTGCTTTAACAAGCCAACAATTTAAACAGTAAAAACTACATTGTATGACATTTTGGTCAAATTTAGGAGAGGTAAACAAATTAGTGTACATGCATGCTGACTGCTGTCCCTGACTTCATTCAAAGAAACACCCCTACTAGACAGTGATCAGGCCCAATACCATATAAGGTTTGCAAACAATGCTTTCATTCAAGATTAAACCACACTATTTTAAGGGGTGGGCATAGAGGGAGGGAGGGAATAAAATGTGGTTAAGTCGACCACAGAATAAAACAAGGACAAAAGATAGTAATGGAAATCCCGCCCCCACAAAAAAATATACATAATGAGACAGGATATACGCAGCACAGGATGGGAAAATAGGAAAAAACAGCACAGGACGGGAAAATAGGAAAAATACTAGAGGAAATGTTGCCTCATTCAGAAGATAATGCAATGTGTAATTGGTCATTTCAGTGCGAACCGGAAACAGTAAATGTGAATTTTAATTCATGCAACATCAATCTATACCGGTACTTCTCAATAGAATTGAACGATCGGACTTTTTATCGTCGAGTCCTTCCATGGTAAAGAGGGCATTTTGTGCCGACATACATATACCTCATCTGTAGTATTTTAAAAACATTTTAAGGGAAAGTAATTGGCCCAAACGAGGCATAAAATTACTATCATGAAGGAAGTTAGAGCTGGGCCCAATTTCATAGAGCTGCTTAAGCACTAGCTGAAAACGTGTGCTTACTGTAGCAGAAAAGTTGTACTAACTTTAAGGCTATTTCACGGCCGCGGCGTGCTTAAGCAGGCGCGCGCTTAGAAACCGCCATTGTTGCGTCACTATCTTAAGCAAAATTTGGCTCTGCGGTTAAGGCAGGTTTTCAGTTGCTTACCGTTAACGATGTCTATGAAATAGCCTGACGCTCGGTTAACAGAAAATGGGCCGTTAAACAGCTCTATGAAATTGGGCCCAGGTGCAAACTTATTGAAAGCCTGGATACAATCTGTGAAAGTCAATAACTGCGCCCTTGTGACTTGTTAGTTAATAATCTTGCTGGGACGTAGAAGAGCTAAGCATTATAATCATCCGCATCGACTGGTTATCCAGGCTGATGATGTGGAAGTAGAAATCACACACTTTGATTTCCTAATAAAAACATGATACTAAGGGGCTGTCCACAATTGTCGACATTTTCACAGCTCTAGTAAAATTACCGAGGGAGGGAGGGGAAGTCGAAGGCCATGTACGACTTTACACTGTGAAATGTTAAAGTTTCCCAAAATTCTGCAGTGATGCAGCTTTTTTTCCCACTTTTTTTGGGGGTGGGGATTTGAACAATAAAGTCAAGTTGACATGAAGCCAACAGACATGTTTTAATTAAAACACTCAACAACAACAACAAAAACGCGCAGGGTTCAAAGTGACGTGCGCTAACGATAGTTTTTTTTGTTGGTGTTTTAAAAAGAAAAAAGCTTTGACGTGCACATAGTTTATTTTTTTTGGACCTTACAAGGGACGGAGGAAAGGAGGGAAGTTTTGAAAAATGTTGACAACTTTGGATAGCCACTAATATCTTCATAATTTTACAAGGAAGTGATGATAATACAGTAAATGCAACGAACGCAGCATCTGGTATGGTGCCTAATCACCACTGAGATGAAACAACCAAACACGAGATAAAAGAAGAACAAAAATCATATACATGTACTCCCTCAGATTTTTCTTAAGAATGAACATCACCTACCTTACAAAACTGTTTCTGGCCGTGGTCTAAGCAAAAATTTGTCTGCTTTGCAAAAATGAGTACCAGTCAAAATGTTACGTAATTTTACATGTTCGCAAGAGTAGCAGAACACCAATCAATTGTAATACACATCACATACCATTATGGCTGGTAACCCATTTTTGCCAAGCAATTAAATTTTGTGCTAAGCAAAGTTTAGTCCTAAACAGTTTTATGAAACTGACCTGTGGTAAAATCAAATTATTGTTATCTATATTTTTGTACAAATTCATAGAAAAAACAAAAACTAAACGCATCAAAAAAAAAGAAAAAAAAAGACACGTACCTCAATATTCAACTTTCTAGGAGTGGAACTGACGGTGAAGTTACGTGTAACTTTGACGTTTGATGAACTGTCCGGACTATCCTCTTGAAACTTGGAGAACCGCGACGTATCTAAGCGTTTCGTTGTGACCGATCGTTTGGTTTTGTTCTCTGCATTAATTGGCTGGTATCGACCCAAATCCAGACGCTTGGAACCTCCACGGGTCGGGGTCTGCGTCGGGTCATTCTCTGAAAAATGACGAATAATTGTTATTTTGCTTTGCATTTAAAAATTAATTATTCATTTCATTAATCATTTGATAAAATGATGTAAGAACCATACTTAACCTACATGTATGTAGGTGTATGTCTAAATAAAGAACTGTATAGACTCTTTGCACAGGTGGCCATGATAGAGGGCAGTCACATTGTCACCGTGCGTCATGCATGAAAAGACACTGTGAATCTATTGTCACAGCATTTAAATATGAAAATCTGCCCCCTGTCATGGCTGCAGGTGCAATTGTCCACATTTAATGAGAACAAGTACACTACATGTATGCAATTTAAACAATGCAATTTAAACAATGCACTTAAACACAATGACAAAAATAAAACATTCTAGTTGAAAAGAACACATGCAATGAAAACAAAACTGTGAATGAACAAAGAAATGGGTGAAAAAATGGGTTGTGGGTGACTGTGTATGCAAATGAAAGACCTGTGCATGAATATGCAACAATATGCAAATGTGTCATGCATAAACAATTGGCCAGAAATTGGTCGGGGAGGGATGACAAGTGAGGCCTAAATATTAGTTATATCACAGTACACCAAGTGGTGTAAATTATGTAAATGTACGGGAATATGCGTACATGCACATTGTTTGACTAATTATAAATAATTAATTTTGAATAATTATAAATATCTTCTAAATGCCTAATTATTTCCTTGTGTACGTGTACAAGCGAGCTGCTAACAGCGGCTTTTCGGCCAGAAGTAACCACTGTTAGTGGCGTGTCGTAGTGAAAAAGTTAAAGTTCAGCACTGCAGTCATCAGAAGGGGACACGACCATTGTGCCAATTCCGACGCCCCCTCTCCCCTCAGCGCCACACCCCACCAGAACAGCAAATTGTACTCAGCCCTACCACTACCCCAACACCCAAGATTCAGTTTTGCTTTTGGATCTGTTCCAAAGTTAGACAGAATACATGTATTGTGAGGTGTACGCATTCTGCTTGAATGATTTTGTACATTAGACAATTGTATCTGCATGACAGACACACCTTGTCACCGGAATAGGTGAAAAAAGTCATTTGGAAAAAAACAAAAAAATCCAAAATTGAACCACACCAATATGAGTGGCGTAAAACATGACTCTGTATGTTGTGTGACATTTTAGGCTGTCCCGGTTACGAGCGTATATTGGAAATTTGTAAACAGGGTTTTTAGAAAGGCATGTTGTCACTATTTGTAACCCTTTTGGGCCCAAATTATCTCTTCAGAACAACTTAAACTTATTTCTTTTATTTTGAGACCAGACAAAGGTATTTTCTGAAAAATATGGTCTGTGTTGCCAAAATGCCCCCTTTACTGTGGAAAGACTCATGTTCAAACACGGTGATTTATTTGTAACCTTAGAGGACTTGTGGAGACAAAAATAACTTGGTTTACAGCCCCGTAACACAAATGCACTCTGTTCAATACTAGAAAAAACAAATTGTCTTTGTTTTTCATTGGCTACTGCATAGCTGACCTCATGTGACTCAACAAATCTCTCGAATTCGTGGAATGTGTGTAATGGACTACAAGATCATATTACATTAGGCCGAGTAAAAAATAAAACATGTTTCTCGTCCGGGTTTTCAAAAAAAAGGAGGAAGAGGAGCTTTTTATTTGTAAATTTTTATTTTTCAAGATGACTGCCATTAGAGATTTCTAGGCCGTTGCAGGTAAATAGACTCGTGCGAAGACATATTTAGATACAGTAGCTACACAATGTAGAAAGTCACCGAGAGAGTCTATATAGAAGACTTCGAACTCGCAAGTATTTATTTTCCGACGGATTTGTTGTAGTTTTTAATATTTTTGTCTCATTTTTTGGAAATAAAAAATAAAAAATAAATCCAGGCGGCCTCAAAAAAGGAAGCGGGAGGGGACGAGAAACATGTTTTTTTTATTATTTCGCTTTAGGAACTAATATTGTACCCCGTTCCCTCTACAAACTGCTTAACCCGGGGATTTGCCGCCCCGGGTTAAGCTTTTCTTACCCCGGGGTTCGTTAACCCCATTTGTTTCATTAACCCGGAGTCCCATTAAACCCGGGGCAAGCTTGCCCAGGGTTAACACGGTGTGGTTTCCCACTACACACGGACACTCTTTACAGTGGCTGATTGCCCGTGGAACACTTAACCATGCTTGGTTTCCCACTACAATGCCGGGGTTTGGCCGTTACACTCAAGATTACCATCCCTAACCCTGGTCGCTGGTAGGGTTAACGAACACTGGGGTAACGGCTGAATTTTTTGTCTTAACCCGGGGCGGAAAAAGAGTAGTGGGAACGCTCGCGCCGCCCCGGGGTATCTAAGGGTTAAGGCTTCGCCCAAGATAACCCTCCAAGATAACCCAGTGATTTGGTAGTGGGAAAGGGGTAACATGTACATGTACATATAATGATAAATAAAACAAGCTGAAAATCAATACATATACAATAATGTGGCTGGAAACAGATTTTGGAATTTTGATTCTTCCACAAAGTGACTACTCGTGCTTGACATGCTTGACATTGTAACTGCCCCCTGTCATGGCCACCGTGCAAAGGCTCTATTACATTTCACGTTTGTTGCAGCTACATTTAATTCAACCTTGATTTTCTTAACATTGAAAGTGGTAAAAAAATGTTTTCAGACACCGTGACGGGTAACTTAACAAGCTCCAGCAAACAAACACCAGAAAAATAAACAACCAAATTTGAGATGAGTGAGAAACCGTAAGGGCCTTCTCAGGATTCGAACCCGAGCCCTCCGACTCAACGGGCAGATGCTCTACCAGCTGAGCTATGAGGCACAGTGATATACTCCCTCAGGTTTCCCCCCACCCCCCAGACCTCTGACACACCAGGCAGATGCTTTACCAGCTAAGTTACGAGGCACAGTGGTATACTCTCTCAGGTTTCCACCCCCCAAGACCTCTGACACACCAGGCAGATGCTCTACCAGCTAAGCTATAAGGCACAGTGGAATACTCTCTCAGGTTTCCACCCCCAAGACCTCGGACACACCAGGCAGATGCTCTACCAGCTGAGCTATGAGGCACACTGGTTTATTCCCTCAGGTTTACCCTAAGAACCAATTTTTTCTCTCAGTGTTGCATGGAAGCGCAACTGGGCAAAGTAGTGAACGTATAAATTTGCATTCAGAAAAATAAAATAATGTACACAAATTGGCATGCCTACATATACTGGTTTGAATTATACAGCAAGCAGGGTTCAAAGGTTAAGGTTCAAAGGTTGAGGTTCAAAGGTCAGCAAACTCCACAGGGTTCACACCAAAATTGACAACCACGAGAGTAAACTTACCAATGTTTGCATCCACTCTTCAAATTTAGTCGTGAAATCCGACATCTTTGGTTTATTGTCCATTTACATTTTGTAGCTTTCCGTTTGTTTTTCGTTGTAGTTACAAGGGCCGACGAAAAGTCTTATTTCTTATTCAGTACCGGGGTATGAAAGTTTCAATGGTAAACTTTTCAAAATCTATATTGCGAAATCAGGATCTCTTTCAGGATTTTTGTAATTGCTGATAGGCAAACATGCCATCAAGTTAATCCATTTTTTCCATTCACTTTGCATATTTACTGTAATTTGCATAACATTTGCATATTTGCTGTAATTTGCATAATATTTTTATATTTACTGTAATTTGCATACCCTAACCCAACGACGTAGTGTTGGTTTTCAATGATAAACAATTGACTCAAGTTACGAGGCCTAAAAAAAAGGTTTAGCGTTAGCGCACGCGCCAAGCTTCAACCTTCGGCGTTAAAGCTTTTTGGCGAAAAAATTCTAGCGAATACACTGCCAGTGCTTGAACTTTGCGAAGACATCGACACCGTTTGTTTCCCCGACACAAGCTAAATAACTTTTTTGGGGTGGGGTTTGGGGGTTGTCTGAAATAGTTTAGTGTTTCAAACTTTAATTCTTGGTTTAAACAACAAACTATCGGTATCCCTCTGCCAGTGTGATCTGGGCTGCTTCACAATTCGCAATATGGGAACATGATGGATGACTGAGGATGTTAAAATGGTGACCATGACAACATGCTAATTAGGTAATGATGTACTTGGTCATGTGATCTGGTGCAGGAGTTTGTTTCACAAAAGAGGACTCAATGGAACAGGTCTTAGAGATAAGAACTGTCTACACTTATTAAGATGCATCTCAAGATTTTGTGAAACAGACCTCAAGACTTTTGCAAGTGAATTGATCAGTTGTTAATGTGTGCCAGCCAAGCAAGCATTGTATAGATGAAGAGCAAAATGCTGAATTCTGAGGGGATCACTCTCTACTGAACTATAACCCATGTGCATTCTCAACAAATTAAAATAAGTATTTTATTGCAGACAGATACAAAATATCTACACTCCTAATTGTGGGACACACAAAAGGCCGACTTTTTAGAAATGCCCAAATGCATGTTAAAGAGTTAATAAAACTGTATGGGGCAGCCATAAAGTACGTAAGCACGAAATGCCAACTTTTTAGACCCCCCTCCCCCTGTACGCATATTTTGTGACGTCACCCATATGCTTTAACGTTGGGTGTACCCATTGGCTCCAACCCCCCTCCCCCCTCCGTGCGTACGTACTTTATGGATAGCCCCTGTCAACTACATGTACATGTATGTATGTTCCCCACTGCTGTGTGCTCTGACCAGCGTGGGCGGATAGTGACCGTGAAAGTTGCATGCATCTGTTTTGAACAGCACCCTGTTCAAAGCAGTTACCGTGCAAATGCCCTAATGCATTGGATGGTCATGTGATCTGTAATGCCAGTCACAAATATGGCTCATTCTTGATTTAATTAGTGGTTAATTAGGCAAGGACACAAAGCATTGCATGGTTCAACCAGAGCTGCCAACCCTCTCTGATTTTGCAACAGATTCCCTTGATAAAATGGCTGTTCTTGTGACTCCAGAAAAATGAAAAACCCTCCTGGATTGTCAATTAAAGGCAGAGGCTCGTCAGCAACATGCAGCTCCATGCCTTGGCTATGGAGCTGCGTATTTCGTGGCATGAATTTGGCGCACGCGCATTGCTGACGAGCCTGTGCCTTTAACAACTTCAGAGATTTTGAGATGTCTCTGAAGTTATAAAATCAACTACATTGTAGGTTTGGCAGCTCTGGTTCTAGTCTAGATAAGATGGGCAATCAGTGCAGTTAACATGGAGCTGTTCTTACTAGAGAAATCCCTTCATTCGACGAAGATTCGACGACGATTTGACAAAGATTTCTTGATGTGAACGCACGCCTCTTCATTCGACGAAGATTACAATCTCTTCGTTCGACAAAGAGATTGCTTCATTCGACGAAGCAAAATTGCTTGTAATGTGAACTTTTCCTTTTGTTCAACAAAGCGATTTGGCAGGCCTGGCTACGCAAGGGCGTCGTGCGTCAAGCAAGCAGCATTTTTGACACAGCACTCAAAAACCACACAGCATGTCAGACACTTGAACCGCGATGCTTGATGCACGACATGCATGTATGACCAGGGCCCAATTTCATAGAGCTGTTTAACAGCCCATTTTCCGTTAACCGAGCGTCAGGCTATTTCATAGACATCGTTAACGGTAAGCAACTGAAAACCTGCCTTAACCGCAGAGACAAATTTTGCTTAAGATAGTGACGCAACAATGGCGGTTTCCAAGCGCGCGCATGCTTAAGCACGCATGCTTAAGCACGCCGCGGCTGTGAAATAGCCTTAACGTTAGCACAACTTTTCTGCTACAGTAAGCACACGTTTTCAGCTAGCGCTTAAGCAGCTCAATGAATTTGGGTCCTGGCATAGTGGCATCCCACAGCTTAATTCGATCTTCGTTAGCAGCCTCCTAATGTGAACGGTACCACTCTTTATTTGATCTACGTTCGATCTTCACTAAGTGAGATGTGAACGCACGCCTCATTAACTAACGATGATTAATTAATCTTCGTCGACCGAAGCAATTTCTCCAGTAAGAACAGTGTTATGGTTGCCAATGCCATGAGATGTTAAAGATTAGTCCAAATGCTACCTTTCTGACAAGCACTTTGAAACTGAGTCAGTCGATCACTGATCGCTTTAGGGGCTAGGTTTAGGAAAGAGGAAAAAGTAGTGTTAATACCCACGTTATTATTAAACACACAGGAAGGATATAAACTAGGATTGGGCAACTCTGCATTTTCGGAATCTACTCCGATAAAAAATAAAATAAAAAAATTTGTAATTCCATTGAGGGGGAAACATAAAATACATTTAGCGCGTTAAGTGCGTGTACATTGACCACACATTGTGCAGACGGCGACCCACTTATTGGCACTGAGCGGCACTAAACATCCATAAAACGATTCAGGCCTGTGCCACACACACGTTCCTAATAAGTGGACATTTTCAAAGGCTGAATACTCTTGCAGAAATCGAGTGTTTTCATTTATAGTAAGAGGTCCTTAGGATTGTTACGAAACATATTCTGTTTCTTAGATTATTTATACTGAAGCCTGCTTACCTGTCCATAGTTGACTGAACAATTGCATTCCTTTCGCGAGAATAGAATCACCCAAATAAACACTAAAACACCCCTCAAGCCCATGTGGTCTAGCCCCATGACCCCAAGTCACGCCACGTGGCCCAGCGATCGTCCTCACTTTACGTTTGGCCCGACAACGGAGACGAACATATCTTGCTGTGGGGCGGGTACGGCGTGGGAGTCAACTATGGACAGGTAAGCAGGCTTCAGTATAAATAATCTAAGAAACAGAATATGTTTCGTAACAGATTATTACACTGAACTGCTTACCTTGTTCCATAGTTGACTGAACAATTGCATTCAACTTCCAGATTAGCACACTTAATTGGAGGTCGGAGCAAGATGTCAACAATCAAGGGCTCCGGGGCAGGTCGGGGCTAGGACATGGTAAAGCTCAGGCAGGTCAACCTAAGAGTCCCGAGAGAGACTAAACTAATGGGAGAACCTACTCACCCGAGAAGAGGAACCCCAGTGGAGAACTCTCGGGACAGTATATACTTAGGGTAGACTGACTGGCGTCTGTTTTTGCAACACGGCTTTGGCAAACTCCTCCTGGGCGGACACCACGTTCCGGTAGTAGACCGAAGAGAAGGTAGATTGTGCCTTCCACGACACCGCTTCGCAAATATGAGCGATAGTGACTCCACGGTGGAAGGCCCAGGATGAAGCCACGTTTCTGGTGGAATGGGCCCGGATCGTATGATCCGAAAAGTCCGCCGCGTGAGAGTCAGAGATCACGGTACAAATCCACCTGGCTAGCGACTGCTTCGACGCCGGTCGGTGGGGAAATGCGTGGGTCAAAAACAGATGGTCGGTCGAGCCCCGGATAGCAGCGGTTTTACGCTTGTAATATTCGAGGGCTCTGACCGGGCACCAAAAGCGATCCTCCGCTACGGAGGAATGAGCACTAATCCTTGGTAAGGAAATTGTCGAGTGCGAAAAGGATGTAGACTCGTTCTTGGCTATGAAGTCAGGCCGGAAGAACAGAGAGACTTTGTCAGCAGAGAACGCCGAGGCAGACGCTGAAAGAGCGTGTATCTCGGAAGATCGTCTCCCTGAAGCGAGAGTTACAAGGAATACGGTCTTTAAGGAGAGGTTCTTAAGCGTGGCGTCCTTTAAAGGTTCAAAAGGCGGCTGCGACAAGAACTCTAAGACCGAATTAAGGTCCCAAGGAGGGACCACCTTGCGTCTCGGCGGTCTCGAATTAAACATCCCTTCTAGGAGGAGGCGCAGTGAACCATCATCATTGATGGTTGAGCCATCCTCAAATCCTCTATGAACTGCTAGAATAGCGGACTTGTAGTTCCTCACTGTGGAGGACTCAAGGCCCGAATCAAAACGTTCCGCGAGGAATTCTGCGACTCGAGCTATAGATGCTCTAGTGGGAGAACAACCTCTTTCGCCACACCACCGGTAGTAGGGACCCAGACGCTTAGAATAAGCTGTGAGGGTGGATGTACGTCTACCGGAGGCGATAAGAGACGAAGACCTCTCAGAAAAACCCTTCTCCTGGCAACGTTGCCGGATAATGGCCATACAGTCAGGCTCAGACTCTCTAGAGAAAGGCTTGGGAGCGGACCCCCTGAGAATCTCAGGAGGTCTGGGCAGATCGGCAGTCGGAGTGGAATCCCCGCCAAGAGATCGACCATGGGTCTGAACCAAAGGTGTTTTGGCCAGAAGGGGGCGATCAATATGACTTGGCAGTCTTCCCTGGCGATTTTGTCTATGACCCTGGCAAGGATCGGAATCGGCGGGAAGGCGTACGCCGTCAGACCCGTCCAATCTAGCGAGAGAGCGTTGACTGCATATGCTCCCGGGTCGAGGACCCTGGAGCAATAGACTGGGAGTTGGTGGCTGTTCGCGGAGGCGAACAGGTCGATCGTGGGGAGGAAGGTCCTCGCAAAGATCGCCTGCGCTAATACCGGATTCAGGATCCACTCTGTGCAAGACGCTTTTCCTCGAGAGAGGCAGTCGGCGAGCAGGTTCACTGCTCCCGGAATGTGGATCGCGGACAGAGTGGTGGCCCTGTCTCTGCACCAGGCAATCAGGCGTAAGGTGTTGAGACACAGGGTCCGGGAGCGAGTCCCGCCCTGCTTGTTCAGGTATGCCACCACTGTAGCGTTGTCCGTCTGAATGAGGATGTTGCCTCCGGACACCAACGCTTCGAACTTCAGGAGAGAGCGTTCGACTGCCCAAAGTTCCAGAAGGTTGATGTGCGAGTGAGCTTCCTCCTGGGACCAGGTCCCCGCCACTCGCGAGCCTAGGAGGTGGCCTCCCCAGCCCGACTTTGACGCATCCGTCGTGATCGTATAGTCGATCGGACGAGAGGGGAAGAGGGTCCCCCGGGTCAGGTTGGGCTGGAAGGTCCACCAGGCAAGCTCGACCCTTATCAGGTCCGACATTGGCACTGATCGGGAGTCTGGGTGCCTGCTGGGTTTGTAATACTTCCGGAGGTGCAATTGAAGCCGCCTCATGTGGAAGCGGGCATACGGAACAAGGTCTACGACACTCGCCAACAAACCCAGCAGGCGGAGCCAGAGGCGGGCAGGGCTGGCTTGCGCCGCTGATAAGCGAAGAGCGCTGGCCCTGAGTACTTGGACTCGTTCCGCCGATGGGGTCGCCCGTCCTAAATCTAGTTGGAGTCGGGCGCCCAGGTACACCAGGTCCTGGCAGGGGACCAAGAGGGATTTCTTGAAGTTGATCAGAAACCCCAACCGTTGCAGTACCTCGATAACCGTACTCACATGGCTGAAAGCCTCGTTGGACGAGCGGCTGTAGATCAGCCAGTCGTCGAGGTAGAGGCAAAGGTTGATTCCCCGCTGCCTGAGGTATGCTCCGACCGCCCTGGTAATCGCCGTGAAAACCCGGGGAGAAGAGGAGAGGCCAAAGGGTAGGCACGTCCAAGCGTACGACTGGCCCAAGATGTCGAACCTGAGCCATCGCTGGTCGCAGGTTGCAACTGGGACGTGTAGGTAGGCATCCTGCAGATCGATCGAGAATGCCCACGTACCCTTGAGAGGACACCGAAGAACGCTGGCCAAGGTCTCCATTCTGAAAGTCTTCGACCGGATGAAAGCATTCAGTGGCTTGAGGTTCAGAATGGGTCGCCATCCTCCGGACTTCTTGGGAGTCAGGAAGTATGTCGACCAAAACCCCTCCGAGAAGGGGGGGGAAACTGGGGTAATGGCCCCCTTGGACAGCATCTCTGCTACTGACTTGAGCAGAGTCGTTCTTCTGATTCCCTCTGGAGGGAGCGAAGTCGACTTTGGTGATAAAGTCGTAGGGGGTGTCGCCGAGAACTCGAGGCGATACCCCCGGGTGATAACCTCCATAACCCAAGCGCCCGGGAGGATGGAGGACCACTCCCGGGCGTAAAGACTTAGGCGGCCGCCCACTAAATGTGGGAGAACGGGGGTCCGTGGACCGACCGTTGCGGCCGCCGTACCCTCAGGAACGGCCCCGAGTCGCCTTCTTAGGTCTTTTGCCTTTGGAAGGCGGCTGCCGGGCGTTCCTGGCCGTAGTAGCGCTTGGAACTACGCGGGAGGGGGCAGGGGTCGGCTTGGGGTTGGAGGCGGCAGCGTTTCTCCTACGCTGCTTGGCAGGACGAGGAGCATCCGCCGGTCGTTGGCGGTTGCTCTTACTGTCCTTGTTCCCAGGGCGAGGTCGCTTACGTCTAGCGGCCATCTTGTTCCTAGCCTTTAGAAGAGTGTTCTCGCTATCGACCTTTTCCGCTAACCCAAGAACCGTGTCGCAGAAAGAATCTCCGAAGAGAACGTTCCGCGTCGCGGGTTTGACCTTCGACAACTCTGTTGTGAGGTCAGAATTAAAGGCTGAGCGGAGGGAAGCGCAGGCGTTCTCCCGTCTGAGGAAGGTAACACGCCTGAGCAAGGCCATAGACGCCTCTGACTGGCGGGCCGAGAAGGCCGCCAGCAGCGTGGCCTCGTCCTGAACATCAGACGAGACCGCACCAACCAGGGACTGTCTGAGATCGTGAGCGACCAGCATGGAGAAGACGTTAAGCCGTAGGCTTTCTGACACTGCATGGTCAAGAAACCGACACTGTGACTCCCAGAAGTGGGAGTAAGTGTGGGGCGACATCTGTTTAGCTGGAAGTCGCTGGGCGATATCAGTGTCCATGGAGGGCGTCCGAAGGAACGATTCAAAGTCCTCCTGGGAAGTACGCAGGGACTTCGCAAAGGACTTAGTCGGAAAGGAGGAGGTATTCTGAGTGACATCAGAAATGTCCCACAACAGCTTAACGTCCTTAGGAAACGAGCACACCGGCCCACACGGGGTAGGGTTGAGGGGAACTCCAAGATCGAGGATCCCTGTTTCCATGGAAAACTCCGGGTCGCAAGCCAGGCCAAGACTAGTGGCCATCTTGCGAAGCACCGAAGACGTAACGGCTGGAAGGAACTCCAAATCCTCAGACGCTTGGGCGGGCGGGACAGGTTGACTCAGGGAAGGCAAATCCCCTGTGCCAAGGAGCGACGAATCGGTCGCGTCCGAACAGGATTCATCACTAGGGGTCTCTGAATCCTCGGGCGAAGCCCCAGTGATAAAGGACCCCCGATGATGGAAGCCTGAAATGTCCGCTGGCCCGGCGTCGACCCGTGTAGCAACCTGGGATGGTGCACGGGCTCTGGAGGTGGAAGGCCCGGGGCGAGGGTCGAGCGGGACGAGACCGGTATCCGCCTGTCGAGGCGGATACTGCGGAGTTCCGCGAGCCATAGTTGTCGCCACGGAACTTGTGGTGGCCTCAACAGGCCCCCGTCGTTCCGAACGAAAGAGGGCCACAAGTTCCGATAGGAGGGGCACTACCTCACTAGCCAGAGGCAGATCGGCCGGTAGGGCCGGCCGCAAGCTGGCTGGTGCCGTATCCCGGTGCGCGTCTGGCACGAGCCGATGGGCAGGAAACAACTGCCCGGGCTGGTGTGCATCGGCGGAAGGCCAGCCGGGTACCAAACCCAACGAGGTCCGGGCCGAGGACGCGCCCTGGTGAGCACCCACAGGGTGATACGGCACAGGGTTAACCGAGTATGCGGAGGAGGGCCCGCCGGGCAGTCCATCCGATCTCGGGGGGTAACCTGCCTGCGGCGCATAAGTCGAGACGTCCGACAGACGCGCCTGCGGGGTCCACCCCAGGGTTTGTCTAGGGGGCTGAGGGCGGTCGGACAGACCGGTCTGAGCCCCGGAGTAAACAACCCCTGGCGCTACCGAGTCCCTCCCAACAAGGGAGGAAGTCCGTGGCGCCAACACGGAACAAGTTAGCCGTGTCTCAGCGGGGCCGCACATAGTGTTGCCCCTGGCTGAGCTGGCAGCCGCGGTGACGACTGTCGGTGTGGTGGCCGACTGGGCCATCATCGAGGACAGTCGCACCGAGGACCAGGGAGCTCCATCCCTGTTCCATGCGGCCCGGCTTTGGGGAGTGGAGTGGCCAATAAACATTGGCCTCTCTGCCTCCCATGCGCGGTGCGTGGGTGGTCCCGTGATCGCAAACTCTGCTGCGTAAGGAACCACCGGGACTTTTACCGCCGGTGCGTACACCGGGGAAGTCTGCACCGCGCCCCAGCCGGCTCCCGCACAGGGTTGTGCGTAGGGAGGCCAGTTGCCCGGCGTGCTGTGGAAAGGCAAGCTTCCCTGGGGTTCATCTCGGAAGACGGACCCCGCCCGCCACGTTAGCTCCGACATGGAACTAGTAGGCGGGCCGCACGCCGGGGCGTAACCGCGGGGGGGATCCGAGCCTGGCCCGGAACCCGGTGCGGTCACGACTTGCCGGCCCAGAGAACTCTGCGTCAGTGAGACCCCCTGGGAAACCCCGAGCTGAGCTCTCTCGACCAGCGACAGCGGTCCCCACTCGGGCTCGCTTTGCTGATCGGCCGGTGGTGCCGCGTTAGCGAAGGAGGCTGGGCCATGCCCGTCCTCCATGCTGGTCGTGCACCGCGAGCCATCCGCACGGATCGGCCTAGCCAATCCAGCTAATGACTCGCCTTTCGTGCCCGTAGCGGTACCCGAAGACACCGTAGGCACGAGGACCGGAGCCCTGTCGGGGTTAACGACGGTACCGGAGCCCTCTTGGGCACCATTCCCATCAGAAACCCCCAGATTTCCCCTTCCCTCACCCAACGCGCTAGCTGAGATGCTACGCGGCTTGCGCGGAACTATAGTGTAGCCTCGCTCAATAGCAGTAAACTGCGCATCGGTAAGCCCCGAGCAGAACAAGGAACACTGGGCTCTGCGGCTGCATGGTCTGTGAATAGAGCATGAAGGGTGAGGGTCCCAGCGGGGAATAGGGCGCGAGCAGTTCATGGAATTGCATTTACGCGCCATAGCAGGGGCTGTACCAGGTGGATATGCACGCCGCAAGCTGCAAAAATTAACCGAGTGTCGGGACTGGCCGGCACTACCCGCTCGAATAATCTACTGAGATCTAGAGCGCACAAGGTTAAGGAAGCAAGGCGGAACGAACATATCAACAACAAAAAAATACACTGTATTAATTACACCTGAATACAATTAAGAGGCCGAAGCCCACGCCAAAAACAAATGGTGTCGGGACGGCCGATCCCTCGTGCGAGTTTAGAACAGGAACCGCACGATCATATTAAAAGGATATGGAAGTGGAAATCCGCTTTAGAGTCGCTTCGATCCAGGAGATAACAGGTCCTTGGAAGCGTCCCAACGGAGTGTCTGTCAGGAGACTGTACGGAAACTTAGACAGAACCGATCTCGAATTGGCTGAAACACCGGAGCACCATCAGAGTACGTCTGCGCCAGGGTGAAGCCAAACGAAAAGTGAGGACGATCGCTGGGCCACGTGGCGTGACTTGGGGTCATGGGGCTAGACCACATGGGCTTGAGGGGTGTTTTAGTGTTTATTTGGGTGATTCTATTCTCGCGAAAGGAATGCAATTGTTCAGTCAACTATGGAACAAGGTAAGCAGTTCAGTGTAATAATCTTTGCAGATTTCCTTGTTATAACAGGAATCTTGTATTATCAGGATTGAAAAGAATGACGAACAAGAAATTGTGACCTGCATTTTTCTTGTTATAAGCAGAATGTTGTACTAACAGTGCTCTTATTATCGAGGGTTTTACTATTATAAACTATATGTACTAGTCTTGGCCAAAACTGTTAGTGGTTTGTGTACGCATTGGTCATTCCTGAAGTAGTGCGCCCTCTTGCAGCACTAACAGATCAGCCCGGTGTGCGACTACAACAGTCTTGGGAATGGTGGAACAGTTTTGGGCCAAGACCATGAGCCAAACGGTGACTGCACTGAGGTTGGCTCAAAACAGTCAACAGAGGGCAGCAGACACTGTTCACAGTCTGAGCATTCAGTGATCTAGACTTTAATCAAGAGAAGGAAGATGGGAACATAAAAAGTCAAACCTTGATAATAAGAGTACTGTTAATACAACATTCTCCATTTATTTAACAAGAGTGGTACCGGGTATTTTCTCTAATCTGGTCTAACAATTGTGCTCCAAATGTACATGTATGCAGTGGACTTAATTTCTGAATTTCTGCATTTCTAGATTATTATTATTATTATTTCTTTCTGGTACTGAAACCAAGGATTCCTCAAAAGCGCCCATTGTATTGTCGCTCGCAAGCGTGAGGAAAGCCATAAAATTAAAATTTACTCTACAATGTACCCCCGGTATGCTAATTTGGAAAGTTACACCTAATAAATCATGACTAAATCAGGTTACGAATATTCGATGTTAGATCAAACACTACAGGGTGTATGTTAGAATATTCGAATAGCAAATTATTCAAATTGACTCAGCCCTAAATGGTTGTAGTCGAGTCCATCACATCTCCATCGCAAGTCTTCACAAATCCTCACAAGCCTCCACAAGTCCTCCACAAGTCCCTGGGCCTTAATTCAAGTCACAAGCTATTTAAATGAACTCCAACAAAGGCATTCTTTTGTGTGTGTTCATCCTTTGCTTCTTGTTACTGGTACAGACTTGTGATTTTTATCGGCTCTGGACTTGTGATAGACTCGACTACAACCCTGGTATACAGATCCTTTGCTTCTTGTGACAGACTTGTGCGGGACTTGTCACAGACTTGTGATTTTATCGGCTCTGGACTTGCGATAGACTCGACTACAACCCTGGTATACAGATCCTTTGCTTCTTGTGACAGACTTGTGCGGGACTTGTCACAGACTTGTGATTTTATCGGCTCTGGACTTGGGATAGACTCGACTACAATCCTGGTATACAGATCCTTTGCTTCTTGTGACAGACTTGTGCGGGACTGTCACAGACTTGTAATTTTACCAGCTCTGGACTTGCGATAGACTCGACTACAACTCTGAAGCCCTAGTGTAGTGGCCGAAAGAAGAGCCGGGGAGTGCTTAGTAAGAGGACACTTGGGAGCTGGACATTTCAAGATACAAACCATCTCATTGAGTCGTCTCAAGAGGTTGCTCTGGGACGTTCAGTCACTGACACTTTATGGCATTTTATGAGTGTCCTAAGCCCATCATATGCTAGATTCTTAGACAAACTCTTGAGGACTATTCCCTTGGAGCGGTAACCATAGCAACGGGTGTTTTGGGATATCACTATGAAGGGAGGGCAGGAAGTGATTGATTCCCGTTGAGAATCGGAAAATGACAAATTGAGGATGAGATCACACCGATTCACAAATACTTCAAGAATTTACAGATAGTCAAAAAGAATCTACTTGCAATACAGTTAAGTACAGGTAGGAGCATTCTACATACTAGTACTGTACATGTTGATTGAACCAAAAATCTAAGTTTAACAGCCAAAATGATCTTAAGGGGGTTTACATGTAGATCCTCGTAAAACGCGAATGCAAATTTTTGTCAGCATCATTCACATCATGAAGAGATCTTAAAACTCGGGCTCGAATCTTGGTCACAGCAAAAGTTTCATCTTGCCACGAAAGTCAAAGATGTAGGTTTTTGTTTCCATCTGTTCTAAGATCTCCTCAGAATAATGCTTAAAGCATTTCACATTCACGTCTTACATGTGGGTCTTTCTATAAATTAGGGGTCCCAAAGTGTGACATTTAGTGTGTCCCCCGTTACACCTGATATGTGTTAGTTTTCGTACAAAAATCATTAAAATGGCTTTTAAACCAATTTGTATTAATTGTACTTTATGTACCCACTCTTTGAGATGGAAAGTATTTAAAGAATGTGTCTTGAATTTACAAAAAAAGATGTAGAATGTAACGGGGACACCAAAATTGGACCCCTAATTTATAGAAAGACCCATGTACATGTATGTGCTTCTAAACCTCCCTGTTTTCATAGAAATAATTTAACGTGTTCACTCAACTGTTTGCAGTTAAGAACAACCACATCCCAGTTTTTTTCTCCCACTTCCTTCATTCTTGGTACTCCTAATCCCCGTTGTGTTCACCCTCCAGCCCCAGACCTGCTGCCTTTTGTTTCCCTAATTGGCTTTCCACTCCAACCCATCTTTCTGCCTGACTGCTTCTCTTTGTGTCCCAGTAATTTTGATTTAAAGAAAAACTGATGGGGTCGGAACATGAGGCTACTAATTTTTCGAGTTTTTCCTTAGTGTTTATCATTCATAAGGAAGCAGTGTAAGTCTTGATGGATCTGGCAGAATCATTTTCAAGGGGGAGGGGGAGGGAAAGGGATCCCCCATTAATTATTTCCTTGCTTGCAAGTCTTTCCATGACCACAATTACGGTAGACATCCGGTCGAGGAAAGTACATGTATTAAAGGAGATGTCCAGATCACATTTTTGAGACCCCCATTTTTCCCATGGGTGTTGAGATTTTGATACCATATAATTTGTCATATTTTTCTCATTACCATTCTGAAATGTCGCGCTCTCCATCTGCATATTTTCAAGGATATGATTGTTAGGTTAGAGCAAAATCCATTATGTGAAAAAATCTGATCAAGCTCCTTTAACAGACCGATACAAATCAATTTTAATTCTTTCCTCTCGTTTCGCTACAACTCAATGAATACTCGTATTTTTGATTTATGACAGATGTTTTTGCAATATGAGAATTCCCAAATGAAAGTCGGCACAGGATGACTCATCAGAAATATTTTGTGGTTTCGTCCTTACAGAGTGTTTTCTCGAATTTTTCATTAGACATATGATACACAAAGTAATTACTTTAATGATTAGTGAGTGAGGTCATCTTGATGCTCTAGATTTAGGAGACGGAATACGAATACACGTACATAGAAAACAGTCAATTACAGAATAGAAGACATTTAACACAAACAGATAGAAACAAAACTGGCCCCTGTTTACATCAAAACATTAAAGGAGCGTGTTCAGAAAAATGGAGCTTGTTTTAACCTAAACAATCATATAAAATACCTTCCCAAAATACTCCATGGGGAGAAAATAGAAAATTTGCAATCTCCAATTTGGATGTGGAAGCAAAAAGGTTGGTGTAATTACTGCATTGCTTTATGGAACCAGATAAATAAGTTTACGAACATTTGTTTTATTTTTACGATATCTTTGAAAATATATTGAGTGAGAACGTGAAATTTTAGAATGGTAATTAGAAAAATGACATGATGGCTGCGTTCGGGCGTGTACTCGTGTTAACACGAGTATACTCCTGCGCTACTCCCCAACAAATGGGGAGTGTGCTTTTACTCCTGACGAGTGTCATGTGATTGGTACGAAGATGGCGGAATAGGGTGTTTTTTGTGTGAATTTGCTAAACGTGTCAACTGGATAACTAAAACAACAACTCACTAAGGTTTGTTTTGGACGGCATCAAAGGTTCTCACGACTTACGGCCTGTATTTCCTCAGTTTCTTGTGAGCAGTGAAACGGCATTTTTGTGCAGTGATGGCAAGAGATGGCCATCTTCACTGATTGCCTTTCGCGCACGCGGACTGCGGACTTGCCGTTCGCGTGATGTGATCCGAGTGCAATGCGCACGCATTACTCCCGAGTAACAAGAACTGCACGCCCGAACGCAGCCGATATGGCATCAAAATCTCAACACCCATGAAAAAATGGGTGTGTCAAAAATGTCGTCTGGACACGCTCCTTTAAGGAATCTTTTAAGACACCCGACATATCCTACCTTTATCGCTCTCCATGTCCTCCTCAGGACTCGTCAGACTAATGGTCCTAGTGCTTCTCTTTCGGTCTTCCTTTTCCTCGACGATGTCTTGGTCGTTATCGTCCGTCTCTCCTGGCCAATGAATGGATGATTCTTCGCTAGAAACCTTGGAGGCAATCATGGCAACGAGACATTATTACTTGGTGCCGAAAGACGTCACGGCCTATTTCACAGCAATATTAAAGGGGAAATATACCCAAGAAACAAAAGACATTGTGCCAAGGGGCCGTCCAAAGTTATCAACATTTTCACGGTTCTACAAAGCGTAGGAAGAAGGAGGGGAGTTGAGGGCCGCGTAGGACTTTACATGCATTGTAAAATGTTGACGTTTCATGGTAGTGACAAAAAATGTTGATTAGTATTTCGGGGTGGGGGGGGGGGGGGGGGGGAAGGAGGGGGCCTTGGAATATACTACGCTCTGTAGAACTGTGAAAATGTTGCTTACTTTGGACGGCCCCGAAAAGAGTACTCCACTGTGGACTGTAGTACTCCACTGTGGACTGTAATACACATGTACCTTAACCCTTGCTCTCTGAGGGTAGTTCAACGCAGGCTTAATGTACACTAACTATAATGATTATTGTTATCAGCATTGTACGCCGAGTGTATTTGTGAAATATTGAATAAAACGTCAGTTTTCTTGTGGTATTTGACACAACTTCCTGTTTTTTGCACAGATACATGTACATGTATCAACCACTGTTACCACATTTCTATGGCTTTGTACATGTAACCGGCTTTGTACTCTGGATTCAATTTCATGACATGCTTTAACAGAAAATCTACTTAGCATTTTCATAATTAGCAAAAATCATGAAAATTTAGCACCCAATTTTGTGCTAACGGAAGCTCCGGCTATTTTAAGGAGACTGTAACCTTAAGCACTGCTAAACGTTTGCTAGCATCAGAGGCAAAATTTAGTGAACACTACATGTAGTGACACTAAGTTAAGTGACACAACAATGCCTGTTTCAAAGCATGCGCATGCTTAAGCACGCCGCGGCCGTGAAATAGCCTTAACGGTAGCACAACTTGGAAAAACTACCTGTACCGTACACGTTCGCCAGTGAGATTACATGCACTACGGTAAGTCTATGGAAGGTGACAACAAAATGGTTACAAACATGTAAATATCCCAAGTGTTTTCAAAGAAAACCTTTATATTTTCTCATTACTAAAATCATGTTTCCTAACTAAATTTACACTTTCTGTGGCATTATCATGTCCCATTAGATAGAATCACATGTAGTGGCGAACGTGTACGGTATTTATACCCACAACTTTTCTGCTACAGTAAGCACACGTTTTCAGCTACATGTAGCGCTTAAGCAGCGCTATGAAATCGGCCCCTGGTCTCACCTTCGTAGTGACAATTTCCTCTTCTACGATTGGTTGCTCAGATTGCGTTTGATCGTCCGTCTTCTCTTCAATCAGTACAAACGTTTCGCTTTCATTGGACACTCTGGCCACATCAGGCTCGTTCAAAATGTACTCCTTAATGATCTGAGACAGTACGAATGAAGCAAAAAGGAGTACACCTGCCATTACATGTAGGTCACATGACTCATGCCACAACCGCAGCATGCGCACTAAACATGAAGAACGTCCAGGCTATTACATGTGTCGTTACATGATACTCTTCAACCATAATTAATATATATATTCATTCTCCCCGACGCAAGCCAAATCACATTCTCTTATCAGTTGCGGTATCCGCTGCTAAATGATTCGAACCAGCCACTCAACACCTGCCAGCTCGTTGGTTGAGTGGTTAAGACATCTGCCTAGAATGCAGAAGGTCGTGGGTTAGAGTCCCACCCGAGCACACTATGAAGTTTTTCTCAGTATCTTGGAGAAGCACCAAGTATAAAGTGCTAATCAACTGCATCGGGTAGGGCAAAACAAACCCTATTTAATATTCATTGTCCCCTTCCTACACTTATGCTTTGTGGAACCACGTGAAAATGTCGACCACTTTGGACGGCACCTAAATGATAAAATCACCTAAACTACAGTAGTAAATGATCTAAAAATGGAAACACTATCAACTTGTCCCACAAATCGTTTCAAGAATTTTCACCTCAATGTAACTTGTCTCTTCAACAATCAAATTTTAGACTAATTGACATGAGCTGTTACATGCAAGGCCCAGGGTATGTGTATGTGCCAGCAACACCTGTGGTCCATGTATTTTATGTCATTTAATTTGTAATCCCCTCCTGCTGATGGATGGATTTTTCAGTCTAGATATATCTTTTATGTTGCCATTATCTCAATCACAGACAGATTTGTATCCAGCAACGCACAGCTGCAAAGGAATTTCACCGATTGTTACTAGGCAACCAATAACGGACGCAATATCTGGTATGGTGCCTGATCACCAGTGACATGAAACAACCAAGAAATGCTGACAGATTTCTTACCCATTACAAGCAATATGAGTTGCTCCATAGAAGTTACACAGCTACCGGTAGCTTCAGGATACCAAACAAAGATGGCTGCCAGTGTTTGGCAAATCACAACTAAATACCATAGCAACCAAATACAATAAATGCAAACAGACTTATTTCACGTAACAGTTGTGTACAATTCAGGAGAAAACAGAGTCGGTTTCCTGTGGGGAAAACATAACTTGGTAGCTCTTTCAAAGCTGGAGTTGGGATATCAAGCCAAGATGGCTGCCTTTCAAATGTGTTTTCATGCGAACGTCCGTCTCAGTTCAAAATTTGGGATTTCAAACACCACAAAACCAGTTCATTTGGAACAAACATGGAAGTTGGCATGCCGCAATTCTGTTGTTAATGCTCCAATCGGAAACCAATTATTTATCTACATGTAGGTTAGAGGAAACGGAATACATGTAGACCCATACACCAACATCCTAAAACAGTCGGATGTGGTTTACGGTCTCTGCACACCTTGGTTCCTGTCATTTTGTTTGGTTGTTTTACAGTTATACAAAGTCATGTATGTTGTAATAATTGGAAAGAAGTTCACCAGTTACACAGAAACACGGACAATTCACTGACATACATGTATTTGAAGCAATTGGCTGCAAAATAATTCGAACTGGCCATACAACACCGGCTAGTTCAGTGGTCGAGTGGACATCTGCATTGTTTGCAGGAGGTCATGGGTTCATGTCCCACCCAAGCATACTATGAAGTTTTTCTCGAAGTGTCTTGGGAAGGCCTCGAGTATACAGTGTTAATAATTGCGGGGTTCAGCCCTACCCCAAAGGTGACTTGAAAAAGGTGAATCAGACCCGGGTTTGATCCGCCTTTTTCAATTCACCTTTTGCGTTTACACTTAGCTTCTACCCGGCTTCAACTCCCCTTTTTGGAAATTCCGGAGTATGATTCGGCAATGGCGAATCGAGTGTAAACGGGCTGATAGTGACAGGGACCAAGTTGAATTGAGACTACACATGTACAAAGTTGAGCTGAAACAAAGTTGACCTGAGATGGAGCAAAGTTTATATAACAGGACAAAGTTGACCTTTATACCAAGTTGAACGGGAACAAAGTCTGTCTAGGAGTAGACCTACATGTACAAAACATGTACCGGTACATAGCGTGTACACGGAAAACCTGTACACCTATGCTGTCCAGATCAAAACCACTACCACAATCACACCCAAATCTAACATCTGTGTCAGTATAGTCTCTGCGTCCATGACATAACCAACAGACGCATGACAGCTTCGCAGGAGCATACTGTACATGCACAAAACAGGGTTGATCCCTCTGTAGGGCTTGTTAAGCTTTCCATAGCCAATCCCAATCAGTGAGGAACGTAACTGCAATACAATGTTTCGAGACCACCAGTTGATTTCTATTGGTAGGGCATCTGCATGTTAAACATAAGGTCCGCAGTTCGAATCCATTTTCAATGGGACAGAGGAGGAAACAAAAAAGAGGAAATCAGCTGATCAGCTGATTAGCTGAAAAGTTGCATGCCTGATTTATCCCTGATTTATCGTGGGGTACCGTGGCCGAGTGGTTTGGGTCATTGACTCGCAATCATGGGTGAAAACTTGGGGTTGCAGGTTCGAACCTGGCTACGGTACCTGTGCCCTTGGGCAAGGCACTCCACCACACTTGCTCCATCCTTCGGAAGGGATGAAAAGCCGTTGGTCCAGTATGTTGGGTAATGGTAACGCACTCTAAAGATCCCAGAGCATTCTTTCGTGAAAAGCAAGGGGATATTCCCTGGTGTTTCTGGCCATTCCTAATTATAATTCTTCATGGGTTTCCTCACGCTTGCGAGTGACAGTACAATGAGCACTATTGAGGAATCCTTGGTATGAATACCAGAAAGAAATAATAATACCTGTTTAACTCCTGCCAAGTTGAACCACGTATCGTCATTCTGGTCACTCGGTGAACCGATAGATTTCTTTCGGCCATCATGATGCACCATGTCCAAAAACTCAACTTCAACAACCTTCTCAGACGTCGACATTAAAAACTAACAAAATTTATATCCTTCAACTCTAAAAAGGTTCCTAAAAAATTCTAAAATCAGTAGCTAAATGCACACTGATCTGCCTTAGAAAGTACAACTATGTAGTTTTCACTTAAATTGAAAACAACTACGGTAACTAAAAAAGAAATTAAGTTCTGGCTTAAACCGGTTCCTCACACAATGTTCCTATAGAAATCTACACATTGTACTGGTACTCCACCACCTACATGCACAGTGCACTTGGACTGAGTTGGAGTCACACCCATTGAAATTTGGCCATGGTTGAATGCAATGGACCATGGAGCTATAAAAGGAATAGAGCTCTTTTGACATTCACAAAATGCAGGGTGGAGTTATTGAACACAAACAATGATCAGGTTGAATGCCTGTACCTACACCTAGCCTGACCTTGCCTTGCCTGTGACCTAACTACACCAGCCTTGTACACACTACCAAAGGCTATGTAATACGTTGTAACCATACACCTGCATGTAACTCAAAACGCACCTTCCCCCCAATAGACCATATCAAATAGCTGCCATCTTGTAGGGCAACTTCTGTTGTTCAAATTTCTCAACATTGTAAGCACAAAATGCGCAACCATGTATGTTTTCATAGAACAAAGAAACTGTCTATTTAAAATACGGTCTATTTAGCAAAAAGTCAAAAAAGTTGACACATTTGTGGTTTTTATTTTGTAAATGTTGCAGCAAAATCTTGAGTGCTGATCATATTAATTATGGCTGGATCCGAATTAGTGGCTTTGGCTGTGGCTGTTGCTATGCTGTTTCTAAGGACTGTCATTGTCCGCCCATAGCAATGACATAGCAACAGCCATAGCCGCAGCCAAAGCCACTACTGTAATTCGGATCCAGCCTATGCCACATTTTTTAATGAATATTTATGTCAATTTTTTTTTTTTAAAGTCAAACATCAAGGTTAGTTTCTACCAGTTAATAAAAAACAAGAGTTCAAGGACGATTTTCAATTTCAGTCAGAATTTATTTCATGTATAAATAAGTGATTATAAATAAATACTTTTAGGGATTATAACCCAGGGACCGCCAAGGTGAATTAATTCAATACAAATGATCCATGATCCCTAAAAAAAGAATCACTTACCGGGGTATTCATACTCAAAAATGAACTACATGTAGTTCAGTTTTAATTCCAAAAACTATCTCTAAAGACTAAGTACATGTACTTACACCTTGGATGAAATCCATTGGGAATCGGTAACCATTTATCCAAACCAATTCAGAATAGGATAGACCATGAAAAGTCAAAATATCCGACAGACATGAAGAGAAATATTCAAACTCTAGACACCATAACACACACTCTACCAGCGGAATGTGAACAGTTGAACTGCGGCAAGCGTGAAAATCATCGGCATTAAATGGCTTTTGTATATCAACAACTTACTGTGCCTTTATTTGTACACATGTACATAACAGTGTGGTAACCAGTCACAATAATAAGAGAACCAGTCCAGTGCATAAATGCAGGTAGGGCTGTACACTGCAGTAATAGGGAATGTCAGCAATTACCATATGAATTAATGCCAATTGAATGTAAACACAAAATGTGAATGCTCACAATCAGACCCTCGACATGGTGCCTAGATACCACATCAACGATGGTACTGAACTCTTCAGAAAGCATACAGGAATACATTAAAAAAGCACAACCACCAACTTATGAAGTACAGGGGCGAGTTCAATAGCACAATACGTACGTCGGTATTGGGTATTATGAAGGTATTGTTGGTATGCATACACATGTACGTATTGCGCTATTGAACGCGCCCCTGGTTTAATACCCAAAAGTAATGTACACAGCCTGTATGTGTACTTTACACACTAGGCCATACTGAATAGCTGCCATCTTGTAGGGCAACTCTTGACATTTAACAATCAAAGAAACTGCCCTACAAGGTGGCAGCTAATCGATAAGGTCTATACAATTAGTACACCCCAACTTTTCAACTCAAATAGAGTCTACTACGTTCTCTATGACCCTGTTCTCACTAGATAAATTGCTTCTTTCGACAATGATTCGACGAAGAGTTTTCCTGATGTGAACGCACGCCTCTTCATTCGATGATGAAGCAAATAGCTTCATTCGACGAAGACATCGCTTCATTTGATGAAGAAATTGCTTCATTCGATGAATTTGTAATGAGAACGCTCCCTTCATTCGACGAAGCAATTTGGCAGGCCTGGTTGCACAAGCGCGTTGTGTGTCAAGCGCCCAGCAAGCGTTATTTTTGACGCGCCACTGGAAAACCACACAGCACGTCTAGGACCTCCCACAGCTTTATTCGATCGTCGTTAGCGGTCGCTTATAATGTGTACGGTACCGCTCTTCATTCGATCTTCGTTCAATCTTCGTTAAGTGAGATTTGAACGCACGCTTCATTAACTAACGATGATTAACTAATCTTCGTCGAACGAACTGATATATTTCTCAAGTGGCATTCTAGGTAACTCTCCACACTCACTATGAGGGAAAAGAGATACACTGTATCGAATAAGTCGGAAAAGTGTCAAACAACACTGGGAATCGAACCAACAACCTTCCGATTTAAAGTTGAGATCTCTTTTAACCAGACCACGAAAAGGAAGGAAGGGAAGGGGCATGCGCGATTTCCGCACTTTGCTGCGGGCGCTCATCTTCCGACTCCTTGGCTTTTGAGCCTGCATTTAACCCGGCGATAGATCCGATTACTGCTCGGGTCTACAGTTTCCTTCCCCAGTGCAAGCACCAGGTACTCATTAACGACTGGGTGGAGAGAAGCAATGCATGACAAAGTACCTTGCTCAAGGATACAAGCAACAAGGATGGGCCGGACCGGGATTCGAACCCACTACCTTTGGAACTAACCCAGGTTTTAAATACGATCCACTAGACTACTCCGCCATGAAGCTGGTTGCAAACCCACCGCATTCAAAAATCTAAATCCCTTTAAAATAACCTTTGACCTATGATAATATAGTCTCCTCTCAAGATACAAAAGGCACACAAACCCTCGTTTTCCCCAGGATACGGTGTAAAAAACCCAAAATAATTACACAGCCTGTAAGGTGTGACAAAAACATGTTTACAACACTACAGATACCGTAGCATGTACATGTATGTACATTATGTACATTATGTATTCTGTACCTTAATTAAATAAAATACCTCAGGTATGCACACTGGCTTGCATTGAACTATTCTCAGAGAGCAAGGGTTAACACATTGACTGCCGAGCATAAGGTAGTTTCACAGGGCATTCCCACAGGGGGCGTTCCCATTTTTAACGAGTATACTCATAGTGGCAGAATCCGGTACACCTGTTACGAGTATACTCATAGTCGGCAGTCAATGTGTTAAGGTATTATACAGTCCACTGTGGAATATCGACATCCTCCAATACACTTCACAATGAAATAGACCTAGGACGAATTTCAAACATGCAACAGACCCTTTGCACAGGCGGCCATGACAGGGTGCAGTCACATTGTCACCGTACGTCACGCACGAGTAGGTACTTTATGGATCTATTGTCACATCATTTAAATATGAAAACCTGCCCCGTCATGGCCGCCGGTGCAAAGAGTCTATAGAGGAGTGCATTAAGGAGGCCCTGTTGCAAGATGATTGGGAAAACCTACCATTTATACTGGGAAACCTACCTTTTGGTGGAGCTACAATGCAGCTGGATACTTTAACAATTCCAAGTGGTTGGCAAGACGTCTTCACAAGAAGTCTCCACAAACTAACGTCTTCACAAGACACCCGTGATTATCTAAGTTTAAAAGGGAAAGAACAAAAATTACTGATGTGAAAAGATCACACAATATTGTAGTGTCAAATACAATCTCTAGACTCTAGACTCCACCCACCCTACCTCCCCCACCCACCCCCTTCCCCCCCCCCAAAAAAAAAAAAGAAAGAATAAAAAGATATTCTGAATAGACATTATGCGTAGCGGCCATGATAGAGGGCAGGTTTTCATATTTAAATGTGACAATATATCCACAATGTGCCTACTCGTGCATGACGCACTTTGACAATGTAACTGCCCTCCATCATGGCCGCTACGCATAAGGTCTATTTCCTCATTGATTTTAATGTCGTAAAGGAAACACCCTCTGCATGCCAAAAAATGCCTCACAACAAAAATGCCTACACATCCATAGATACGGTGACAATATGACTGCCACCTGTCATGGCCGCCGGTGCAAAGAGTCTATAGTCATGTACCTCCTGTCTCTACTGACTCGGCCATCAACTAGTGGGATTTTAAACAACGCTGCAAGTCCCATTGACTTTTGACCTTGTAGTTGCAGGGATTTATAAGGCAACTGTTTGCTTTTCTCAGCACACATCTGATATCAATGTACTTGTAGCCATTTATGGTGATAGGATACAATGTAACTAATATCCTGATATAGGGTGTGGTGGTTTGATTGCCCTGTCTGATTCAACACACAGAATAAACTTTGTACAGTACTTTTATTTCAGGCAAACACATTAGGCCAAACAAAATAAATGGTGCGTTTACGGTAACGGGCTAAAAAATATCCAGGTAGGTAGGTAGGAAAATAATGTTATTTTATCATTTTTTTTACATTTTAGTTCATGCATTTGCGTGTTGTTTTGCAATGTTTGAAACTCAATATTAACACTATTAACCATGTTCATGTACAAGTGTAGAAAATGTTATGTTCGTTGGAAATTATTGCAAATAGTGCTCATTTAAAATTATCAACTTGAAAATTGGCAATAAAAAGTTTGAGGTCGGCAATATGGCCTAAAAAAGAGCAGGTATGTCGGGTTACCGTAAACACACCATTTATTTTGTTTGGCCTTAACACAATAGTACTATACACCCCATGATGGTAGTAAACTTCCCCTGAAATGGTTTTGTCTAAAGTGCTATAGTTTTTATGAAATGAACTCGTAACAATTAATTTTCGTCTCATGAGACGAAAATTCACTTTGCCCTAGAACCATTTCGCCCTGCACCACTTCGCCCCAAAAGCCACCTTGCCCCAAAACCACTTCACCCTTACACCACTTTGTTCCAAAAAAAACCACTTTGTTCCAAAACACTTTGTGCACAGGCCGTGGTTCAGGGCAAAGTAGTTCGGGGCGAAATGGTTTTGGGGCGAAGTGACAGTAACGCCTTTTTTGACTGTTTTCTCAAAAGTTAGACAAAGTACGGAGCTGATTTTTGCTCAGGTTGGTTTTAATCATTCATATCTTCAATCACACAGGGAGATAAAACCATTTTAAATGGTTTACAAATCATGTGTTTTGCCTTTAAATCAATTTTTTTGGGAAAATCTGAACAAGCTCCCTATAAAATGAGTCCATCCCTTTCTTATCTTTTATTTAGATATTTTTGTTTTAATTAGATATTTTTAATTTTTTTCTTCTAACATGCAGTTTCACTTTTTGATCGCCGTACTTATAGTCTGTCGCTGTAATTGATAGCATTATGGGAGAGCCACCAGATAGTGATTAAGTTTGCTTTTTGGCAATCCTTCAGGGGTGTTATCATTCTCGTTTTCAAAATTACTTGGGTTTTTTTTGTTGTATTTTTGCTTGTAGTGTCCTTTGTCACGTTTGTTGTTCTCCTGAGAAATAATAAATGAAATGAAATGAAAGGTGTGAGGGCATCCTTAAAGTACATTCCCATCAAATGCCGACTTTGATGTCGTCCAATTAAATATGCATTGGTAATACAAAATGTACATGTACAGTACAGTTTCCGTTTTCCTTCTTTTTATTAAGAAGTAAAGAATACGGGCATATTATGATAACAGAAAAACAGGAAGAATGTGTACAAATGTACAATCAGGGAAAACATTACTGAAACAGAATTCCAATAGGAAACGTGTAGGAGGAAACCAACATTTGATACAATGCATATTTTAAACGACGAGATTAGAGGCACATATCAAAGTACAATGACAGAGAATTTTACTTCATGAGTTGACAAGAAAACTTACTTAAAGCGTTGGTATCAATTAGTACGGTAACAAAGATGGCAAGTTTTAGGTTCGTTTTGGCAAAAGTTCACACTGTTTTCCTGAACATCCGTTTGGTTCATGTTCGGCAACATGATAATAAGGCGTTGCCAAAAAATGTGCCAAGCTTACATCTGCCGTACCACAATACATGTACTTGTAAAATTTGTCCTCAACCACAAGTATTGCTCAATATGAAAACATAAATTTGTCAAATCCACAGTAAAGGGGGCATTTTGGCAACGCAGACCATATTTTCCAAAAAATACCTTTGTCTGGTCTCAAAATAAAAGAAAAAAGTTTCAGTTGTTCTGAAGAGATAACTTAGGCCCAATTATGGTTACAAATAGTGTACGTGACAACATGCCTTTCTAAAAACCATATAAAACATGTACAAATTTCCAATATACATAGGCCGTCCCGGTTATGTTGTCACACTATTTGTAACTCTTTTGGGGCCAACGTTATCTCTTCAGAACAGCTGAAACTTACTTTTATTGTGAGACCAGACAAAGGTATTTTCTGGAAAATATAGTCTGTTGCCAAAATGCCCCTTTACTGTGGAAAGACCATACATATAAACAGTTTCATCACTTAAATGACCCAAAATGGGGGTGGGGGGGGGGTGGGGGGTGCACTATCCACAGTCCAAAAATGGGGGACAGGGAGGGCCTCTGCTAACAGTTTTGATCAAGGAATTTCAAACTGTCCTAAAAAACGAGGGTCTAAGTGATTTATTTTGTGATAAAATTTGCAAATGAAAAGACGTGCGATGTCATGCAATTTAAACTCAGCATTCAAGACCAGACTGTCGTGCTAATTTGAAATTTGTGAATTGGAATGATTTAAATATCCAACTCACGACCATAACATGCTTGGGTTGAAGGCCAGACGTACGAGCGTCTTGCGATATTAAATTGGGTGAGTCACTCCACAATAAAACTGTGATTCATGGAAGCCTATATGTATGCAGGATGCTGTACCAAAGGGATGATTACAAATTATGCAAATGACAGGTGCATAATACCTCGTCCTTTTGACAGGTTCATAATGACCAGTAAGCAAAATATGGGATTCAAAAATAATGGGTCTTTCAGACGGAGGGCTACTTTTTTTAGCCCCAATCTAAATAACGAACTCAGTGGGGGTTCACTGGAGCTAAAGTAAGTTAGTCAAAAATGACTTCCCGTTCAAACGGTGATGATAACTCCGGAGCTACAGTTTCAGAGGAGCTAAAATGTAGTCAAATTTGATAGCATATTAACATTGGTCAGATGCCACAGAGCGGGGTCAGTTGCATTCAGTGAGTACATGTAAATAACGGTGGAGCATAAACGAAACCCCGCTGTGCTGAAAGTGGGGCTAAATTTTGGAAGGGCGAGCCCCGGAGCTAGCCCCAGAGGTGGAGCTAAATTGCATTCTAACGACGGGAGTTTGGGGTGGAGCTAGCTAGCTCCGGAGCTAGCTCCAGAGATAGCCCCTCGTCTGAACGACCCCAAACCGACGCCAGTTGCGTTCAGTCAGTAGATAACGGTGGAGCTAGGTCATAAAAGAAACCCCACTGTGCTGAAAGTGGGGCTAGCCCCACAAATTTTTGGGGCTAAATTTGGGGAGGGCTAGCCCCGAAGCTAACCCCAGAGGTGGAGCTAAATTGCGTTCTAACGACGAGGGTTTGGGGTGGAGCTAGCTAGCTCCAGAGCTAACTCCGGAGCTAACTCGACCTACAAGACTGACAACCTACAAGACTGACAACCTACAAGAATGGCAACAACAATCATATTTTAACTCAAAGGTCCACATCTTATGTCCGAGTCACTTTGCCTAGTTGAAAAAAAACCCATAATTTTACAGAGTGAAAACTCTCCATTATAATGATTATGAATCCTAAGTTGGATATTTTTTCCAGATACATTGAACAAAGATTTGAATGAAATTACGTCCTGGAATCAACAGATCATCCAATTATAAGATATACTTCCCACTTGCACTTCTGTCGGAAATGTTGCATTTCTGAGATAAATAAATGATAAAATTACTGCATAAAGTAATGCACAAAATTACGGCGCCAGCGGTCCGTGCGTAAGCACGACAACAGAGAGTGCTGTGCGTGTGCGTAAATTGTTATCTTGTGCGCTAACTGAATGCAATTTTTGATTTTGTTTTTATACAGAAAGGCAATATTTGCGACAAAAGTGCAAGTGGGAAGTAAATCTTCAAATTAGATTATAAATCTGTTGATTTCAGGAGGTACATTGTAATTTCCTTCAAATCTTTGTTCAATGTATACAGAAAAAATACCCTAAGTTGTATTCTGCTATTTCCCTGTGGAGGTGTCTGGATTTTATGCTAAATCTTAAATGTTATAAAGGAACGTCCGGATCACATTTCTGTCCCCCAATTTGTCATATTTTTCTCATTTCCATTATGAAATTTCGCACTCTCAGCCTGTATATTTTCAAGGATATTTAAAAAAAAAAAAACACCAATGTTTTGTAAACTAATTTATTCGTTCCATAAAGCAGTGTAGTGATAACACCAACCTTTTTGCTTCCACATTAAAATTGCAAATGTCCAATTTTCTTCCCATTGCTAGTATTTTGAGGATTTTGAGAAGGCATTTTGTATGATTGTTAGGTTAGAATGAAATCCATTTTCTGGAAAAATCTGGGGTATTTTTTCATATACTTTGAACAAAGACTTGAAGGAAATTACTTCCTGGAATCAACAGATAATGTAATTTTAGGATATACTTTCCACTTGCACTTTTGTCGCAAATGTTGCTTTTCTGTAGAAAAATCACATTTTCTCCTTCAAAAATTGCATTCAGTTAGTGCACAAGAACCATTCACAAACTACCGGTAGTGCAGCGCCCTCTGTTGTCGCGTTTACGCACGGACCGCTCGTGCCGCAATTTTGTGCATTTACTTTATGCAGTAATTTTATCATTTATTTATCTCAGAAATGCAACATTTCCGACAGAAGTGCAAGTGGGAAGTATATACTTAAATTGGATGATCTGTTGATTCAAGGAGGTAATTTCATTCAAATCTTTGTTCAATGTATACGGAAAAATACCAAATCTGGACCAACTCCTTCAAAGGGCCATGACATGCTAAACAACTTTTTGCCTAATCTTTGCTTCATATGTTGTCTTACTTGTTCAGCAAGACATGATATTGTTCCTTTGGATGTAAAAATCAATCAAAGGTAGCCTTTTTCAACTTTGAAGATTTCATTGCAATAAACCACAGACAGAGGGCACTGTTTAAAGTGCATCACGTAAGGAAGACAGAAGGAAAAGTTAAGAAAAAACACAAGACTTCAAGTTGGACTTGTGGCAAATTGCTGCAATTTTCTCCCCCAGTTTCGTCATGGCTTACAACAGGAAACATGTAGAACAAACTCAAACAGTCATGGCGGATTACAAAAGTTCCAGGACGTTTGAGAAAAAAAGGTGGAATTTTTTGTGCACAGTTGAATGTGATTTTCCTGTGTTTGCCTCTTGTAATGCATATTCGCATTAGCATAAAAATTAAAAACCTTTGTTTTAACCCCCAAAACAAGCTCCAAATAGGATTTTTATAAATGTAACCGAGTATATATTGGTTTTATAGCATAGATTTCATTGACAAAAATCCCAAATAATGGGCCCTTTAACATAGACCCCTCTAGCTCTCTTGCCCCATAATAGATCTCAACTTGCAAACCACCCTATCCTAAAAGGAAAAACTGCATCATCATACTGATACACAGTATACATTGTACTAGCATCAATGAATGTTAATGGATTCCCTGTCCCATGTTAATGCTATGTGCATGTTGTATTCACAGTACATTAACAATGAGTCACTCATGAACAATGTAGTACAGTAGGGTTGTTTTTTTGTAATCAGTAAAGACTCAAACTCCCAAAGGGGAGAAATTCATCATAATCGGTGAATTCTCCCAATAGACCGTATCGAATAGCTGCCATATCGTGGGGCAGTTTCTTTGTTCCTTGAGGACATGCATACAGTGTTCTCCACTGCCGGTTTTGTCCGGGGGCGCCGCCCGGACAAAATCATCACAGGTACCGTTAGCGCCCGGACAAAAATTTGCCGCCCGCACAAAAAAATCGGCCGCCCGGACAAAAAATTAATAAATGTTTCCCTCTAAAACACTATGAACTGATGAAAGGACAGCCATTAAAGCATACGAAAAATCACTCAGTTTAATAACTGAAGCACAAGTGCATGCGAAATGCACTAATACGCGGCCGTATCAACAGAGATGCGCCAGCGTGTTTTACGAATCATACGAAAATACCTCGGCAGCTTGATCGGCCGCGCCGGTGCACGTATCGTACAGCCGGGCGCAGCCGCGCAGGACATGACTAGCGCGCGCTAGCTAGCCAGAGACGTAAAGCTAGCAGAATCTAGCATAGAAGGGCGCCCTCTTTAGGCCGAGGTTCATCAGTTTAGTTTTTAACCGGGGTTTTTACGAAATAGAAAGCTGAAAAAGTAAAATCCACCGCACTGCTATTTTTATTTAAATGTATAGGTAACATAAAAATATAAAAAAATAACTTATCAAAATGTTGAATAAAACTAAACGAACCGCGCGTTAAAAATAGCCAGTCGCGAAGCGCAGCATGGACTCGTGCAAGTCTAGTCGCCCAGCCATGTGACATGCAGCCATGCACAATCTAGCTTACCTGGGCTGCTTTCGAGCGTTCGTCCCTGGTGCTCCCAGGCGTTGGGAACGTTGCGTCACACACATGCGTACATGCGATAGCGCTCAAAAGTGTTATTGGGATCCCTGGTGCACCACGGTCATTAGAAATTACATCCCCGCCAATAAAATCTTGGTTTTCCACAAAATAAATCACAGATATCTGATGAAAATCAATCATGAAAATATTTACAACATTTGGTTTTGATGTGGAAGCTTGAACATTCAAAATATCAACCCAAATTTCCAGAATCATTCTACGACGCGCCAGCCGTTTTCGCCGATCGAGTCATGCATGAGTACGCGCAACTGCGCATGTCTCTCAGTTGTCCCGACGACTCGGAGGTCGGGAGCAGTTGGTGCCACCATCTGGTGCACCAACACGCTTTCGGGCGAGCACCATGGAACACCAGGGATCCCTGGTGCCGCGTTCGAAAGCAGCCCTCCTTACCGTGTCTTGCGTGTGACGGTCCAGCAAGGCTCCGTTGATCGGCCGGCCGCTGTCGTGAAGCCGTGAAAAACATGTTATTGGCTCGTCTTCGTTTCCGATGATCATGTTTTAATATCCTTTTAATTATCCACGTTCATAAAAAGGTACATACAGTGTACTTATTTAAAATTAAACTGTCGAAACATTAAAAGAAATCACGCGGTGATTTGACCGCCGGCAGTTTGCCGAGATGAAAAAAACGTTTCCCCTACCCCATTTTTGGGATACTTTTTCTTCCACGTACACGTGCATACATGTATTTTCATGTATATTTACATGTGTACATACATGTGTATACATGGTATATATACATGTGTATACATGGTATATACATGTGCATACATGTGCATACATGTACATGTATATATGAGCAACTTCGGCGCGCCCGGACAAAATTGGGACCTGTGGAGAACACTGGGTTGCACATATTGTGCTTCCATTGTTGAACGGTTTAAGTAACAAAAGGTGCCCCAAAGAAATGGCGGCTGTTCTATCGGGAGACAATTGTATCAGAACATAAATTTGCCTTACTCACGTGACACCCAGTGATGCAGACGCTTTACAATATATACATGTACAAGCATGCGACCATAGGGGAAATCCAGGCATAAAATCTACAGTCATCGTCATGAAAACTGTGCCGTCCTTAGGCACAGACCACAAATTACACCAGAAATAATCGTCTTTGGTGCCAAATTGTCGGCGAAAAGCCAAATTTACATAGATTTTCATTGTTTCATTGAAATGGTTCCGAAGAATATCATTCTCCTGATCGGGTGAAAGTCTCTGCATCGAGGGAAAATACCTCTTCCGACAAGGAGAATTCATCAGAAGGGGATAATTTCTCCATTTCGGGAGTTTGAGTCCTCACTGGTAATGTCCTTGTCAATGTTTTCCAAACATATATTTATTTTGGAAAACAAATTTTTCACTCTAAATTTTGGTTTTTTTTAAATCAAATTTGCACATAGTATTCAATGCTAGATGAGTCATCTTTAAGAAAAATATTTCTGATCAACTTCCTAACTTTTTTTCTGATTTGACGTGTACCAAAAGTGTAAGAATTTAATAGGAAGTTGTTCATTAATATTTTTCTTAAAAATGACTCATCAAGCATCGAAGTGCAGATTTGATAGAAAAACCCTAATTTAGGAGTGGAAAATTAAATTTTCTTAGAAAACACAACAAAAATTTACGCACAAGGTCTGAAGCCATGATCAACTTCTCAATAGACCGTATCAAATATAGCCACCATTTCGTGGGGCACCTTTTGTTACTTAAACTGTTGTGTAATCATGCATGTCTTAAAGGAACAAAGAAACTGCCCTACAAGATGGCAGCTATTCGATACGGTCTATTCTTTCCTGAGCTTGCTTTCAATGACACAAGTGAGACTGAGAAATGTTGCAAGGTCGAGTGTGGGGTTAACAAAAATTCAAAAACCAACCCGGGACAAAAAATAATGAAAGCCTTTTAACTGAGGGAATGGGGGATGGATCACATGATCCCATTGGATGTTTCTCGAGGCTCCGGACTTGGTCACAGGAGTTATATCATTTTAATTCTTCAACTTTCATTTCTTTGCTGATAGCACCATGACTTTGTCAACAGTACCATGATTTTGCCGACAAATTCCTCCCCCACACTCCTCCTCTAGCGACGCCATTGACCTTGCTTTGCCACTTGCTTTCGCAAACAAATATTTAAAAAATGTTTTATGAAGTAAACAGATTTTTCTTTCATATACATTGAACACGGATTTGGGTGAATTTATATATTGGAATCGATAGCTTATTCAATTCTAAGATATACTTCCCACTGACACTTCCGTCGCAAATGTTGCATTTCTGAGATAAATAAATGCACAAAATGACGTGGTGAGCGGTCTGTGCGTAAGCGCGACAACAGAGGGCACTGCACACGTGCGTGAATGGTTATCTTGTGCACTAACCGAGGGCAATTTTTGAAGAAGAAAACGTGATTTTTCTACAGAAAAGCAACATTTGCGACAAAACTAGTGCAAGTGGGAAGTATATCTTAAAATTACATTATGTGTTGATTCCAGAAGGTAATTTCCTTAAAATCTTTGTTCAATGTATACGAAAAAATACCGGTAAGGGTTCATTTAACAATTTCCATTGTTTTTTTGTTGTCGTTACAGTTGTTTGCCCAGTTTCGAATCATTGCCGGTTACGAATCATTTCAAGTTTAAGTGTAGCGCATGAAAACAAATTTTAAAACCAAACACTCAAAATACTATACATTTGAAGACCAACCATTAACCATTTTAATCATGTAATTTGTCCCGAGTTTTTTCGATTCTGTCAACGATACGGCCACATTTTTCAACTCAATCAAATTTTACGACCATCAAAAATCTGGCGCACAGGCGGGCTTGTCACAGTCAACCCACAAAACCGCAAAACGTTGCGGGGCTACAGACGGGTTTTACACATACAAAGTAAGTATTATTATTTACAAAGTTTCAGTAAAAAAATGGGAAACTATGGAGCAGTGAATATTTATAATACTTGCAAGTTAAGATGCAGTGTCGTTTGTCTAGTTTGGAATCGTGGGAGTAGCTCAGATGAACGTTGTCCTGCGCTGCGCCTGCGGGCCGACCTTACATAAAACAGCCGTTCTCCTTGGAGGGTTGTTTGGCATTTTTGCGCAGTAAATGCATTGGGCATCTACGGCTGTTTTATGTGTCACAATTCCACATAAGCAGCAGTGTTAATGTGGCACTGCACACTGCACACCCGGCCTTGAAATAACCCACAGCACCTCAGGCAAATTGCCATCGGTGCCCTGTGCTTGCTGTGTTGCCCAAATTTTCCATTTCCTCATTCAGGTGCCCTTTACTATAAAAGAAAATTGCTGTGCCCTTTTGAAAATGAATTTCGAGTCCTGTGACACTACAACACCCTCTGTGGAAAGATTCTACTTCAATAAAGACAATATGTCTGCACTGATTTTACAGCTTACTGCTAAACAGTGTAGTTAATTGTGATGGGAAACTCTAATTTTAATTAACATTTTTGTTTTTAGAGTAAAACTTGCAGGACTTTTATGAGTAAAATCTTTCCCCTTTCATTTTTTTGTGAAAAAGACAAGGTTCAGTCAAGTTTGATGGCTCAAATTTGCTCACAACTCCTGTTAATGCAAAGTTGTAAATGATAAAAAAATCTTTCAATGATCAATAAAATCTTGAAGACAAAATTCTGCTCTGTATAATTTTTGAATTGGAACACAATAAAAAGAAGCCATTTATATTGACATCTAGTAAGTTTTTATACATTTAGGATTCTTTTATTTTATTTACATGTATTTTCATGTTAAACTCTATTTGTAATGCCAAGCAGTTGGTTACATAATTTAAAAATTACATGCTTTTTGTAAAATGTGTCGAGCTTCAATTAATTTTAATGGCTCAAATTTGCTTAACACACTGAACCCCTATTAACTCAAACCGTGAGCCATTTGCAACAGAATTAACAAAAATCGTCAACAAAACTCTGCTTAACTTCAGGGGCCAGTTTTATGCTAACAAGATCTTGACTTGCAAAGGTTAATTTTAGTTTAAATAGAAAGCAGCCTTTTTACAGTTTCAACTTTAGACAACCTTTTCTATAATAGTTACATGATTTGTTTTATTTGACCTATGTACATACATGTAGTGCACATTTTTTAAATTTCAAAACGAATACTGGATATTCTTTGCATTTGTTTTTTTCGTTTGATGATCTGAAATAATTTCAAAACCTTGTGATTGCAAATATACAAAGGGATCTACATGTCTGTAAACATGTACAGACCATATGAAATAGCTGCCACCATGATGTAGGCTGGCAATTTTTCCCCTTGAGAACACATGCATGGTTAGTACAATTTGTGCTTACATAAAGCAATGTAAATAGCAAAAGTTGCCATGTGGCTATTCGATATGGTCTACATATATGCCTTCTCTATTTATTGTTGAATTTAAGGGATCCCACTTTTTCATAACAAATATGCACAATTATATTTTCCATGATGATCAGTCAATTATGTACATCTTACATAATATTTCAGGTTATAATATTTCATCCAAAATATAATATTTATATATAAATATAAATAACATGAAAATCCACTATATAATGTATACAATTTGTTGTTGTTGATTGATGCTTGGTAATTTAACAAGTGCGTTATCTACGGGGTTATCTAAAGGTTTTGCTAATAAAAGTAACATTTTATGAATGAAAACAAGACAAACATATATACATTGTTTCGTGTTTGTTGTATAAAAATGGTGCTCTTTTTTATTAACAGATTGGATGGGAGGGCTTTGTCAAATGTTTGGTATTAAAACTTGCTAAGATGCTTAAACATCTCTTACATTTGCAATAACACTTTTTGTTTGTTTTTCGTTAAACAGTTCTTTAAAACCCTGCAAGTATTCTGTTTTGTACTATGCTACATGTATCACTCGGAACAAGACAAGGCTTAATTCTGGAGCTGGACCTCGGGGAAACAAAATTGGTTTTCAAACAAATTAATCCAACAATGATGAATTAAAGGGAAAAATTGTGCTTTCAAGCAGATAAAATTTCCATTTTCACCTGCTTTTGATTTTTAAAAGTAGGTGAAAGTAAGTTTTCAGGTGTAGGTGGTGCCCTCTTTTCCCCCATTTTAAGCACTTCATAGTGCAGCTTTTGCTCACATCTAGTAGTAGGCCTATCTATGAAGTTGGGCGAAAAAATCTCCATGTAGTCTGGGCAGAGAGGGCGCCCTATTCGGAACTAGCAAATCGGTTCGAAAGTAGCCAACTGACTTCCGATGTTCCGTTGGCAAATTCACCCAATTTACGAGCGGCTTTGCACCAAATGTCGGTATGCTTAAAATCAGCGAAAGTTGCTACACTTCGTAGGGTCAGAGTTTTTTTCAGAATAGTCTCCTCCAGATCGCAATCAACGACGATATGAAACCCGGTTCGGAACTGGCCAAACAACTGTACTGGTTTTTTACATAGACTTACAATACATACGGCGTCTGGCATGACCGGGACGTACCGGCAGACTAGACCGGCGGTGAACAATTTATACTGCAATTTTATACCACAATTTTTCGGATTGAAGACAATGCCAAAACTCTTAATGAAAACCAAACACCTCTTACCTTAATTTGGAAGCTTTCCCCTTCTGATTTTGACAAAACCGTCACTTCACGTGGGAGAAAATTGATGTTTTTTCTTGAATGACAAATCGTTGAAATGACACACGTTCGTCCACTTTTGTCCAAATGCGCAAATTGCAGCCCAACTGGACGCCAAATCGGTAATAGAGCGTACAGTGTACGCTGGGTGGCAGACGAATTGGGCGTTAACAACAGTCGAATTGGGCTACATTGGTTAACAGGTGCCTCCCACTTACGTACACGTGTAGGTGCGTTCGATTAGCTTGTTCGAATTAGCCTTGGCATAGGATGATCGCACAGACCATTCTAAAAAGGGTTACCCTTACCACTGTCAAGATCCAGATGCATGTGGAAATATGTAGACAGTGACGTCATATTCATGTTTGTGCGTGGAATATGTGTCTTGAGATAAAAGCAAAGGGAGCTGCGTAGCACTGTTAAAAGTGCAAATAAAATAAAATTAGTGCTCAACTTACGATTCGATTTGGTCCACTAAATCGATTTGGTCCACCAAATCTTCGAAAATTTGGTCCACCCTCGTAAGTTGAGCACTATTATTTGCACTTATTTGCACCGTGAAATATGTGGACCGGACACCAGTTTAGCTTGTTTTTTGTGCAGTCCTAATCTATTTTTAGAAACACCACGAACTACGTCATGTATGTGATGTGTTACCCAATCAAATTCCAGAGATATGCATCTCATTATTCGGCGCGCGCGATTTCAATAAAGACTTCCGCGTAGGCGTAAACACAGGCGCGCGCGAAATAGGGTCGGAATTTCCCCAAATTGTCTTAGTTTTAACCTTCCATGGTACCTCAACTTATGCTAAGATAGACAAAGAAGTGTCAGAATCATGCTTTTAGGAAGATCGTGCAGGTTTGTGACGGTTTTCTTGTCGTTTTGTTGCATTTTTGTGGACCTGAGCTGAGGCTGAGCAAGATGATTGATCATCATGTTCATCTGGCTTTACATATGGGAGTATGCAGTAACCTGCAGTATGGCATGATGTCTATCCCCCATTGCCCATGACCATAAACAATAATAAACAAAGTAGTAGGCCTAGTGATAATTATTCGGTTGGTATTATCATGACATGGAATAAACCATGGAGCTCGGAGTTCTTAATGAGCAACTAGCAAGCAGTGGTGAAATTATTTAATTCCCAAAACAACATGTTTTTCATGTTTTTATTTTGTTCTCTCAAATTAATATTTCGTTCTCTCTAATATATGTGTTCCCTCGAAATACTTTTCATTCCTTCGAAATACTTTTCGTTCTCTCGAAATACTTTTCGTTCCTTTGAAATATTATTTCGTTTATGCCTTTATTTTTTCCTTGTGACTGCAGTAGCAGCTACGATAGTGATTCCAGTGACGACGCTGGTGAAACTACAGATCAAGATTTTGACGGGAGCAGGAAAATTGTCAGTCGAGGCCGCTGGACTAAAGACGAGGTTTGTATCTGCCAGGGTCCGGTTGTAGTCGAGTCTATCACAAGCCCTCACAAGTCCCTGCATGGAGGAAGAAACATTTCTTCCTCCATGGTCCCTGGGTCATATATGCACCTATTATTATTAATTGTCCCCCACCATATCATCAGCTCTGGACTTGTGATAGACTTGTGACTGGAGTCTGCGTTGTCATATTTTGAAATTGAAAGCATTGTCATACTAGTAATGGCGGCTGCTTGAATTACGGATTAGTCTAATTTTGCATTCTATTCATCAGGATGAAACTCTTCAGCGTCTAATTGAGACTTACGGTAGTGAAGATTGGAAGTACATCGCAAGTTTTTTCACCAATCGTTCTGAATTGCAATGTTACCATCGATGGCAGAAGGTTCTTAATCCGGAACTTGTTAAAGGCCCTTGGACGAAGGAGGTATGGTTTATTCTCAAAATCGTCCAGTCTCATGGATCAATGTGTATATGGGCGGTCGGAAAGAATTCCGTTTACTGGTCGCCACTAATTTTCATTAAAGGCACAGGCTCGTCAGCAATGCCAAACGCCAAATTCGTGCCACGAAATACGCAGCTCCATAGCAAAGGCATAGGGCTGTGTATTTCGTGGCACGAATTTGACGCGTGCGCATTGCTGACGATCCTGTCTTTAATATGACTCAATCGCCAAAAAGTGTCAATATTTTAAATGGAAAGTGATTTCCTTCAAAATACTTAAAACTTTCTCTGCATCTCAGTGGCGACCAGTGAACAGAATTTATGCTGGAAGGTCGAAAGTGATGGTCAAGTACTAAGATCATTTGGGGATTTGAACCCGGGACTTTTGATGCACCAGGCAGATGCTCTACCAAGATGTGTTACCTAATAATATTGACAATAATTGATAGGCGCTTATTGTGTGTTCTCATATAGGAGGATGAGCGAGTTATCGAGCTTGTCCAACAGTACGGCGTCAAACGTTGGTCCCTGGTCTCCAAAAATCTCGCTGGTCGTACCGGCAAACAGTGTCGAGAACGGTAAGTACTAAACGTATCAACGATGTGCTCTTTGTTTATATCTAAACCGGCCTAGCCTCTGTTGAAAATTTGTCATCGTTATGCCCAGGCATCCTGTTTTGCATACATTTTGTTTGGTTATGTGCCAAAGGTCACTCAAAGACGATTTGACATGCGACCTCGTTCCTAAATCAAATTTATGCAAAACACAATGCGTGCGCATAACACCGGGCTTGGTTTGGTTTGCTGTGACGTCAGAGGGCACGTCATCTATAGTCTTATTTTTGTGCAAGTCGCCTATTACAAGGCTAACAGGCCACTACTCGAGGTAAGAGCTACCAAAGTCAGTTACGGAGAAACCAGCCTCTCACACTGAAACAAGACCGGATTGTCCAGTCTCCTTACGATACGAGTGGGGCTGGGAGGGGTAACTAGTCAACATCGAGACAACCAAGTTGCCTCTGCCCCTATTATAAGCAAGCATGGTAAAGTGCCTTGCTCAAGGGCACAGGTGTCACAACCTGTCATGGCCAGAAATTGAAGCCACTAACATAAAAATAAGAAAGGCATCTTAAAACTGCTATGCAACGTCCACTGTGCACCGTTTGCGACTTAAAGTAGTTTCTTATTAAGCTGCTCTCGGTTATATTGTTTAAAGATGGCACAACCATCTGAACCCGGACATTAAGAAGTGTGCTTGGACGCAGGAAGAAGATAGCTTCATCTACAACGCTCACAAACGTCTTGGTAACCGATGGGCGGAGATTGCTAAACAGCTTCCAGGGAGGTGGGTATTGATCAGGGTTGTAGTTGAGTCCATCACAAGTCCAGAGCCGATAAAATCACAAGTCTGTGACAAGTCCCGCACAAGTCCAGTAACAAGAAGCAAAGGATGAACACGCACAAAAGAATGCTATTGTTGGAGTTCATTTAAATAGCTTGTGACTTTAATTAAGACCCAGGGACTTGTGGTAGACTTGTGAGTACACTGGCCCACATGTTTGTACGCACCTTGCGTACGTGGTGTGGACTCGAAACCCATTCAAGTCCACAATTCGCGGGGAAAAGTGACGGATTGTGGACTTGCACTCGTTCGCTCAAGTCCACAGTCAGGTTGACCAAACTTGGGAAAAGGGGTTAGGGTGGGGGTGGAGGTTTAAAAAAAAGGTTAGGGTTCAGGAGTAAAGTTTAGAAACATGGATTAGGAAAAAATTGGGGTGGATGAGGGAAGAATTTGGAGAAAACAATGATTTTCCGACCAATTCTCTTAAGTGCACAAATACAAAGAAACGTCCACAGTGCGTACGTAATGCGCGACTGTGTGGACTTGTGTGCAACCACACGACAGCGCGTGCAATCTCCCGTTGTTATGAGAGATCACTGTCTGCACAGTGCATTTTCTTAATCGCAGCTGTTTTAATATTTTAAAGGCAACAGTTGAAAGTTTGTCACTGCTAAATTCACCTCCCTTTAACCAGTTAACACCGGAATTGGTTCAAACATTGCTGTCCGTAGGCGCAGGTTTATTTTTAGTTGAAGCATGGAGGATGGAAAACAACTGAACTTATTAACCATGCGCAGTATTGTTGTTATGTTGATGCACTGTCATTGTACACCACAATGTAGCTTTGTTATGAACTGTTTTGGCCATTTCCCTCGGAAATTACTGCGAGTGTAGACGTCAAACGCAGTAACAAACCAATTTCCCCTAAACGTGTTTACTAGTCCTCTGCTACAACGGTGCGGAAATCTTGGCGTATTTACACGGCCTCCGGTGTCAAGTGGTTAGAATATTCATACTTTTTGGTGTTTATTGAGTCATGGAAAATTATTAACGACCACTTAACGAAATTCTTTCATTTTTAGAACTGACAACGCAATCAAGAATCACTGGAACTCAACAATGAAGAGAAAAGTAGAAACCCACAATCCCTACACGCCCATCAAAGAGCGCCCTCTGGATAATAACGTAAGGATACTAGTATGGGATTACCCGCCAAACCGCCGCTTGATTTGTTTGTGTAAATTTATGTGCAGTAAACTCTCGTTAAAACACTTTCTGATATAAAGCTCTTCTCGATATAAAGCTCCTTTTTCTAAAGCGGGCCTCCCCCTATGCGAGTTTTGCTACGAATTTCCTACGATTAGGTACGATTTGGTATGATTACCAGAGACAGTCTATAGACTATACACAATCGTAGGAAATTCGTGGAAAAAATTGCAGTGGGAGGCCCGCTTAAGTCCTGGCCATTATTCTCTGCATTGTGTATGCATTGGTTATAGCGCTCTCTGGATATAAAGCTCTAATTATTTTGGTCCCTTGAAGAGCGCTATAATGAGAGTTTATATCGCGCAGATTAACTAAGTGGGATGCAGTTAGCCCCCGGCACTCGAGCCACCTCAGAAAAGTCTCTGGATTATTTCTGGAAAAAAAACTTTTCAGCAGCGAAGTGCCTACAACATCAAATTCACAGACCAACGCTATACCCAATAGGCCATTCATTAGAGTACTCCAAACTATCCCATGAACCTGTGCATGACGTGCTTTTGTTTTCATTGTTGACGTCATCTGTTGCAGATTACATACGTCTACCCAGAATATATGAGCACTATTTCAGAAGATTCAAACTCAAAAAGTAAGTTATTTTTATTTAATTAAGGGGCCGTCCAAAGTTGTCAACATTTTCACGGTTCTACAAAGCGTAGGAAGGGGGAAGGGGGGTCAAGGGCCGTGTAGGACTTTACATGCACTATAAAATGTTGACATTTCATGGTAGGGACAACAAATGTTGATAAGTAGTATTTCGGGAAAGGGAGGGGTCTTAAAAAATACTATGCTCTGTAGAAAATGTTGACAACTTTGAATGACTCCTAGTTTCTTGCTGATGTTTCTTTGCATGTGTACTAAATATTAAAACTGGCATTTAAATAAAATTTAACTTAAAATTTAAATAAAAAGCCTGCTAGAAAATGGTTTATTGTGATGCTCCATTTTGTACCCTCTGATTAATTCACTTTGCTATGGTCATCTGCAGATTCCAAAAAGACCACTCAAGGAGTAGTACGAACTTTGAATCCTCTCCATGGCAACAGCTCGACCAATCAGAATCCTCGGTGGGCATCACCTGATCGTTCGACAGCCAATTGCAGTGCGGATGATGGTCCTATGTTTTGGACTGCTCGTGATAATGCTGTTCTTACTCCAATGAAGTGAGATGTTTCTTTAATTGACATTTATGAGTATTTCTCAGCAGATACATGGTATTCAAGTTGGTTGCAATATCTGAAAAAGAAAGAAATGTTTTTACAAAATAACCACCCTTAAATAGTACAGAGAAAAGTACACGGTTTTGGAAAAGAGTAATTTCGTCTGGAAAAGTCATTTTCTTTTTTTTTATAAAGCAAAAAAATGTGCTTAGCAAATTTCTGTGCTTAGTAGCACCATGAATCCCCCCTCCCCCCATTTACACCGTCCAATTACATGCACTATTATAATAGGTCACTTGTTTTGTTTTAATTAATAAATAGGATTGTCTCTCTCTTATTGGCAGAAAAATACACGATTTCACCAATTCAAATCAGCTTTGGGACCTTAACGCCGACGGAGTGTCCGAATTCGAGGATTTGGATTTGATGACGAGTAACGACGAGAATGAAGCTCCACCAATCAAAGGTCGAGGAATGTCCGACAACAAAGGCAGTACAGGTATGCCTCTCTTCGGTTTATAATAATTTTGTGATGACACACCCAACATTTGACATTTTTCATTTAAAATTTAATCAGTTCAAATTTACAGTTATGCCTGATGATTGTACTTAAAAAAAAAAAAGCATGACCAGATTTTTCCAGAAAATGGATTTAATTCTAACCTAACAATCAGAGAAGATCTCCACAAAAATAGTACCCATGGGAGGAAAAGGTTGTTGTAATCACTGCATTGTTTTATGTAATCAGATAAATTAGTTTACAAACTATTGGTGGATTTTTGACAATATCCCTGGAAATATACGAATTGAGGGCACGAAATTTCAGAATGGTAATGAGAAAAATACGATACAGTGTACATGATGTGATATATCAAAATCTCGACACCCACGGAAAAAATTGGGGTGCAAAACAAATGTGATCCGTGGTCGATTTCACGAAGACTTGTGATGCGTCGTAAGTACCAAATCCATTGCAACTCGCCAAACCCGTGGCAAACTTACAAAGGGTTCGACGAGTTGCGATATATTTGGTACTTGCGACGTGTCGCAAATCTTTGTGAAATCGACCCCTGGTCACACTCCTTTAACTGGCAGACTCACCTTTACTTTTCTCTGTTACCAAGGTTACCATTTTGATAGTCGAGCCATTTCCGAGTTATCCAAGGAGAACAGCGGAGGTCTTATTCCGATCACATCTCCGGTCACGTCAAAGTTCAGCACACCGCCGACAATTCTCCGCAAGAGCAGACCCAAATTGGTACGCTTCAACAATTTCTATTTTAAAACTAGTCAAAAATATTATCAATCGTCCCCTGGCAGTAAAGTTGTCATATCTTTGTTTTTCTTTAATTCTGCCCAATCAGCGTTCTAGGCGGAATCAGAATATCTACCTATCGACCACGCCCAGTGGCACGCCCATCAAGAGCCTACCCTTCTCACCTTCACAGGTTGGCGTCTAAATATATTTGAATATTCAAATGTTCGATCAATAACTAAATATTCATATAAAATTTTAATATTCGAATATTCAAAAAGTTCATGAATGATGAGTTACTCAGTGAAACTAGAGAGAAATAAAAAAAAAAAATTTTAAAAGAGAGGTACATTCTCTAAGTTGCTACACTAATGGTATTGAGCTCGTGCCAATGACGTCATTTTGGGAGTCAAATAATGCCACGTTGTTCTGGGCGCGTTGTGTGTGTCCATAGCGTGCGTAACGCGCTATGCTGAGGCTCCCATTGGTGAATTAAACCGCGTTACGCCCATCAGAGACACACACAGCGCGCACGCACATCGCTTCCACAATGACTCGGCATTATTTGACTCCCAAAATGGCGTATTTGCATGTGTTCGAAGGGGGTCAATATGCTCCAAATGTATGCGCCATGAAAATTGCCCCAGATCAGACATTTGTTTAAAGAATATTTGAATATTAATTTCAGAGTGTCAACCATTATGGAAATGTTGTACACCCATGACTAATTCAAGGTTTTGGGTTTTTTTGAACTGGAAACCTCTTTTTTTTTCTTGTAGTTTCTGAATCTGGACAGACCGAGCCAGATGTTAACATCGACACCCGTCACCAAGTCGCACCAAGCAACACCCAAACTGTTCTCTGGATGTACCACTCCAGTAGGAAGGTGAGGCTTGTCATGTTCAGAAAAATAGATTTTAAACCTAATAATCATATAAAATACCTCCCCAAAATACTATCCATGGAAAGAAAACGGGAAAATTTGCAATCTCCAATTTGGATGTGGAAGCAAAAAAGTTGGTGTAATACTACAGTGCTTTATGGAACCAGATAAATTAGCTTACAAAACATCAGTGTTTTTTTCACAATATCCTTAAAAATATACGGATTGAGGGCACAAAATTTCAGAAGGGCTCCACCCCTTAGGTGGAGATTTTGACCCATTGAAATAAAAATGTCTGCATCTGATAGACACGCATGTTTTGCACCCTTGGCAGAGCTGCCGCCAACCCTCCCGGATTTTGCAACAGATTCTTCGGAAAATGACTAATTTTGTGAGTCCTGACATAGATAAAAAAAACCCTGGATTGTCAATTAACAACCTTGGGGATTTTTAGATGTGTTTGGAGTCACGGAATGAACCTGTTTTCCCCAAAATCCGGGAGGGTTGGCAGCTCTGCCTTGGGTGGGGATTTTTGTCACCTAAATTTTGTCCCCGGGGTGGCGACAAAATTGTCGCGCAAAAAGTGACAATCCCTATCGCTAAGGTGGGGTAAATCATGTTAAAAAGCTGATAGAGTTGAACATTATCCATGTTCAACTCTATCAGCTTTTTAACACAATTTTCTGTTTTTGTTTCAGATATAATTTGCATACTCCAATGAACGCCAGACGGGCATTGATAGACTCCGCCCCTAGAACGCCAACACCGCTCAAAAATGCCTTGAATGCACTGGAGAAGAGAAGTGGAACAAACAGATTCATGGTACGTTTGTACTCATAGAGGTAGTCTAATGTGCCTCATTGAACAATGGACACAAGACCACATTAAAGTTTCTTTTGGTACTACAGTGAAAGTTGTCTATTGATCACGTTCAAATGACGTCACTTTCTACAAATTGCCACGTGCATCATGATTTTGAGCGTATTTTTTTGTGACGCGCATCGAACAGATTTTGAGCAACACGCGCGTGTGTTTGGAACATGTTCCAGCGTGCGCGTACTTTATGGCGTTTAACACGAAGATGGCGTCTGTGAACGTGATCAATAGAGGCCACCATCGGGACCGTAAAAAACTGGCCACTGTAAAGAGGTGTCCTCTTTATAGAGGTTTCTTAAGCATTATACACATGGCATTTAGGACCAAAGGTGGGTGGCCACTATATGCATGTGGCCTGTTTATTAAGGTGGCCTTAATAGCAGGTTTCACAGTACCACACACTTAGCCTTGTCTAAGACAGTGAGCTTGTCTTACCGTGCTGACGACGGCCAAGCAGCAACCACAGGTCTGTGTCTTAAGCACAGCCTTGTTCCAAGTGCACATGGCACGGTTACGTGTTTCTTTGTATTTGCGTTAGAAATCTGACGCAAATATAATGGTCATCGTCTGCACATTGTGTAATCTCGTCAGTGTACACGTACTTAAACACGCTTGGTATATTTCGCATTTTTCTGTGAAAACAAATAAGTTACCTCCCTCCACCCAGGAGAAAATGGGAACCTGCGAGTGAAGTGAAAGATGTGTTTGATTGGCTCATGAGCGCCAAACAGGCAGTTGGGGCTGTGTTGGGAGTTGAGAAGAGGTAGTAACATAAGAAGACCTTGAGAACGGATACGTGCGCAATATAATTGTCTCTTAACAGGGATGTGATTTTTCAGGTTTTTTCCTGAAATCAGGTTTTTTAGCCAAAAAACATGACCCCTGTGAATCCCACACCTTATTGGCTTCACGCTGCGCGCTCGCAATTTCAGGTTTTTTTTCAAACATCCAATCACAACCCTGCTCTATCATTACTATTCTTTCAGCCTTGCACTCCGGGTCAACTGAGGGACATTACGGAAATCATCGGAGAGGACTTTGGCTCTGACTCTGGTTTTCAACCATTTTCTGTAAGTGTTATGTTTAGTACATCAACAAAGCTGCCCACCCTCCCGGATTTTGGGGAAGACATCTGAGAAAACAGGTTCATTCCGTGACTCCAAACACATGTAAAAAATCCCCAAGGTTGTTAATTGACAATCCAGGAGGTTTTTTATCACAAAATTAGTAATTTTCTGAAGAATCTGTTGCAAAATCCGGGAGGGTTGGAAGCCCTGGCAGTAATCACTGAACTTAACCCTTAACGGTAGATTCACATTGAGACTGTTTGCACGTACAAGCGTCACTTTGAGAAAATGCAGCATGGATGGAATTTGGAGTGAAATGACGCACTGAAAATCACTAAAGCACTTTCCGCCCAAGTTGATTCTGTGGTTGTAAGTGCCTCATTTTACTCAATTCCTTTCAAACTGCTTTTTCTAAAAGCGACAAATTCATGCACAAAAAGGCTCAGTGCGATTCCTCCCTTAGAGACCATAGCGGCCACAAGCGGCCACCAGCCTCACAAAGTTTAAATACTTCACACATTGGACTCAACATGTCAATGATTTTAATATGTTGTGTTGTTCAAGTATTCAGGGGCCTATTTCACAAAGAACTACTAAAAAAACTACTTTATTGAAGTTTTGATTATGTATTTGAAGATTTTTATTATTAGGAGAACCTCTTGACAGGAACTTTAGTTTCTTTTAGGTAATCCCTCAGGCTCTGATTGGTTTTATGTTTTTATTTTTTTAATGAATATTTTTACTTGTAATTTTCCCGAGAAATGAAATAAAGATCCTTGGTAATATCAGCTGCGAAGGGTAAACCACTGTAACATGCGTCTTAAGTTACAAAGGATCGTAGCTCTTCGTAAAATCGACGCCTGATTTTGATTAAGGTTAAAGATGCATTCTAAAACAAAAATATGTTGTAAATGTTTTTCTCTTTCAGGATAATTCCTCCGCTAAGCGAGTTCGCAAGTCGCTCAATCAACAACTTGCCCACGAGACGGATCACAGCTTGAGTCACTTTGCAGACGATGAGGTCAGTGAAACTTTTAACTCCCTCAAAAAAAAAAGTGTAAAAAGTAGAATATTATGAATAATTCATTATTTAAATATTCTAACAATAATATAATATGAAACTAGACATACTGTCTGTTAATTAATAGAGCATAGGGCTTTTCCGCATTGTTTTGTGTTTAAAGGGGAATTATACCCCAGAAACAAAAGACCTTGTGTTCAACAAGTACAACTGGAAATTATTTTAATGCAAAGAACAAGAAATATTACCCACTGAAAAATAATGCGCTTTTATTGCTTTTTTGGCCGGTTATCACAAAAAATGACAACCAAAATGGTGGATTGAGGGTGACGTCGGGGTTAATTGTTGACTCAAGTAAGAGTTTCATGAGTAAATCAAATTTGACTATTTTCCTCTTGCAGCAAAGCCAGAGTTTCTTGTCAGACTCTCTGCTCATGTCTCCGCCCAATTGCCCCGTTACCAAGGCAACAACATCCTTCAATAATGCCTTCTTATTGCCAACATCACCAGTTAAAATCACTGATTACCATGGCAACAAAGAGTTCAAGGCCGGTGGTCATGAGACCCCGTTCAAACCGCCCACAGTGGTAAGTAATGTTGTCATTTTATGGCATCTTCGGCAACTAAGGCCCTTTATGCCATCAACTATACGGTTTAAGCCTTAACTATACTTTATTATCAACTTGAGATGACGAAGAAGGAGTTGCAGTTTTAGAAGTGGGAGGAAAACCCCCAGAGAGATTTCATTCAGTTCGGCAATAGTTTGGAGTAATGTGTCCTGCAAAATAAACACCGAGAAAAATTGGGTTCATAGGGAAAACCTGAGGGAGTATACCACTGTGCCTTATAGCTCAGCTAGTAAAGCTTCTGCCCAGTGTGTCAGAGGTCTTGGGGGAAACCTGAGGGAGTATACCACTGTGCCTCATAGCTCAGCTAGTAAAGCTTCTGCCCAGTGTGTCAGAGGTCTTGGGGAAAACCGGAGAGAGTATACCACTGTGCCTTATAGCTCAGCTAGTAGAGCATCTGCCCGGTGATTCAGAGGTCTCGGGTTCAAATCCCGATAAGGCCCTTACAATTTTTCTCTCATCTCAATAGTGTTTAGGCACCATACCAGAAATTGCGTTCGCTGCAAAATAAATGGCACTTACTAGGCGAACCCGAACTTGCCGTTTTTGTTACCGCACTAATTTGAGAAAGTTGTTTTTGTTTTTTGCAGCAGCTTGATAAAGCATGGGAAAAAGTCGCTTGTGGCAAGTCTGATGATCAAATCTACATGACGGAACAAGCCCGTAAGATTCTACGATCGTGTCGTCCCCGTGCCCTCAATCTTTGAACCTAAGACACTCGCTTCAAAGTGTTTGTTTGTTAAAACCCACAATCTTGGATGTTATATTTTCTGTCACCGCATGTGTGGGTTTGTTTGAGTTACTGTAAAAGCTGAAATATTCGCGGTGGTTTTATTTTCGCGCACCAGACAGAGCCCGCGAAAATATTGTTTGCAACAATTGTGGCGATCCCTGAAACAAAACATAATTTCCATCCGCGAAAATAAGAACTCGCGAAAATGTCGGCTTTTACAGTAGTTCCTTAAAGGGCCATTTGAAGTTTGCTGTACAAAGTGAATTTAATAGGGTAAAACTTTAAACCAAGAAAGTTTGTTTTCTTTCTTTTTTTGAGTGCAGTGTTATCCTGTTTGGTGAGAGAACGTGTTTCAGTTTTCCCGATTTTGTCCATTTATTTATAAATTATATATTCCAGATATTATAGAGCTATTTTGTGTAAAGTCACAACATTCCAGAATATTTTATAGATCCTTTGCACTGGCAGCCATGACAGGGGGCATTAATCATATTGTCATAGTGCGTCATGCACAAGTAGGTACTTTGTGGATCTTTTGTTACATTTAAATATGAAAACATGCCCCCTGGGGTTGATAATCTACTTGTACATGTATAACAAGGAAAATACTTGTTTAAAAAGTAAATTGACACGTTTGTTTAAAAAAATGATAGTCAAACCTCTGTTTAGCGTTAACGCGCGGGTCACTTTCAACCCTGCGTTGTTTTTTCTTCAAAAACATATATATATCTTCTTTTTTTTTTTTTAGTGTTTCAATTAAAAACTTGACTTTATTGCTTGGAATCCACTTGCCGAAAAATAAACGAAAAAAGCCACGTCACCGCATCATTTTGGGAGACTTCAACTTACGCTAAACAGTTTTTTTTTTTTACTTAAGGCCACCTGTTCAAAGAGGCACCCTTTTTTGGTCCCAAATTCCATGTGTAAATGCTTCAGCAACTTCTATAAAGTGGCCACCAGGGGCCAATTTCATAGACTTGCTTATTGCATAAAAAATTAGGTTACCATCAAAAATTTCATGAGATTGTAATGAAACTGGTAATGAGGATTTCACTGGTAACATTCTCTAATAAGCTAGAGTTTTGTTGTGCTTAAACACCTCTACGAAATTGGCCCCTGTTTATAGTGGCTAGTGTATGTTGTCAGTCCACAAGTGATCCTATATTACAGTATTTGATCCATACTGTAATACCATGTAAATAAACCTATAACGCTTTTGATGTAAAAGTATATTTCTCTTGGTTCCTTGATTTTTACAGAGTAAATCTGTGATCGAGACAGGATCTTTTAGATGCAAAAAATATCGTAGTCAACCTGTAATATTAACTTTATAAGATCTGTAAATAAAATGAACATGTGTAAAAAAAATAATAATTGGGAAGTCCACGTATAATTAGCTAGTAAATTACAAAGGCTTTATATCAAATCGGATAGCATAATCCTAAAGTAACATGCATGCATGCAGTTTTTTTACCGAGTGCTTATTTTAGGCTTTTTCTGTGCCATTCAAGGGGGAAAATAAAAATATAAAAACAGTACAATGTTAGATTCGTGATCCTTTACTCTTTACCCAGTTTATTCTCAAGTTAACCGCTTCTCCAATTCATTCCCCTGGAGCAGGAGACTGCACTACCAGTTTTGGTTATGCAGTATGTCTCTGGGGCTGGAGTCTTGATGACTAGTTTTTATTTCAAGTCGTAAATCAATCTTATTTCTCAAGTCCAGTCACAAGTCATTTTCTCCAGAGTCAAGTCACAGGTCAAAAACTGATAAAAGATAATAGTGACCAGCTCTGCCGTGGTCTAATTCATGGGCTAATTCTGTATAACCGCCCCCGAGACACTCACACTCAGAACAGTTCCCATCGCGAAGTGGTTAATTTTCTCAGATTTAGGGAAGACACACAAATCTAACCGACGGTACCGCCTGCATGAAGGGAGAAACCACAATCTTCCTCCATCTGGCAGACTGCACCGGCGGTTAGATTTGTGTCTTTCCTTACTTGGACCGGTCCACATGTTTAGATGGATATTCAGAAACCAGTCTAGGGCTGAATGCTACTAATCTTTATTCGACTCACTGTGTATCACCGTATCTGTCAGTATTCATCATGCATTTTTCACTGCCGTGTTCCTAAAGAGATGGTGGAATCTGGTGAAGGAATAATATAAATATTACAAAGCATGATTTGCAGGGTTGTAACGAGTCTCAAGTCAAACTGCCTTCGAGTCCCAAGTCAAGTCAAACTGCCTTCGAGTCCCAAGTCAAGTCAAGTCAAACTGCCTTCGAGTCCCAAGTCAAGTCAAACTGCCTTCAAGTCTCAGGTCAAGTCAAGGCTTATTGGTCAAGTTGGGTCAAGTCAAGTAGTCACGACAGTAAATTTGTTCAAGCCAATTTCAAAATGAGTCTAAATACTGAAACTTTCTTGTGAACTCGTGAAGTAAAATTCTGGGTAACTGCAGAATATAGAGGCTTCAAAGACCCACCTGTGGAGTTCTGGTCGTCATCAGTCGATTCTGCAGACAAAACCTCACTGCTTGTTCCAAAACTGCCACGTCTGACTCCGCCTAAAAAGCGAACAATTCATGCCATGTAACAGGATACTTGGCAATAGACCTTTATCACGGTGCGGCCATCTTCCCTTTTCCCCTATTAAAATGAACGTAACCAAAGCAAGGCTTGCCGAAATAAAATAGTTTGGCCCCGTGTTGAAAATGTTTCATTGTGTGCATCACAATGACATGCGCGCGGTGCGATTAAGAAAACGCGCAGCGCAGACAGTGATTCTCTTAAAACAACAACAGAAGACTGCACGCGCTATCGCGCAGACACACACATGCACCGATCATGCCCGACACGTACACGTAGTCGTACTATGCAGTGGGGAACAAGACAAAGATGGACGCACCGTGATAAAGGTGATAACTACATGTATCACTGATTTCACGAAATGTCTCGTGTGTTCGGCATAACGAAGTGGAATAAATTTAAAAAAAATCACAATGTTGACATTTAATGGTACTGACAGAAAAATGTTGATAAGTTGTATTTCGGAGAGAGGGGGGAGGGGGTCTTGAAAAATACTACGCTCTGTAGAATTGTGAAAATGTTGACAACTTTTTATGTACCTGTATATTTTGGAATATTCTGAATGCAGCACACAGCAGTCGCGTGGGTATTCCGGAATCCAACTGAAGTTTATTCTGAACGGTTTGGACCAGTTGGTAGCATGAAAACACAGCCTGGAGAGAGAGAGAAAAGTATACTAAGGGCGTGTTTGTTTCACGACAGATCCGAATCCAGATCCATGGTTTAATACCGTGCAGAAACAAATGAAACTGCTCTCAACTAGGAATTCAAGTCACGTGAATTGGATATGCGCAGATCTGAATCTTGATCCGTCCGAAACAAGCTCGCCCGAAGAGTCCCAAAAAATGTCCAGATCAAACTAGGCAACCTCAGAATCTGTGTTTCCCTAGATCCTAAAAGGGAATCTTCTTACATGGCAAATAGTCTTTATTGGATCAAAATCAGTCAAGCGAATCAAAAGTTATGAAATTGTTGGTGTAGAAAAGTCACACCCTAGTTCATGAACCAGATGCGATTATTTGACAAGAAGTTTAGGATTAGTCACCCAGTTTAGGATTAGTCAATAGGCAGTCACTCCTAGTTGCTCCACCAAAGATCTATTCTGTCGGTCGGACATCCTGACACATTTGTGAACCGGTGTCATACATAGCGACGCGACTGGAGTGAAAACAAATTCGTTCATGAATGCTTAGATATGTATGTGTTGCACGGACAACAGCTTTGTTTCTTTGCCTGTCACCGTGGTCAAACACTATTTGTTTTTTTACTCCATGGCATTGACCGACAGAATATTTACACTGGAGCATTGCTAGGTAACTCGTACTCACCTGCATTTGTTTCTCCTTGTCTTCATCAAACGCTGCTGTGTTAATATCGTCTTGAAGAACTTGCAAACACGTCTTGTAGCAATGTCTGGCGAGATACTGCCGATCTACATCTCGAAGGAACTTCCTGCAAAAGTGGGCACAGAAAAAAAAGGAACATTTAAAAACAGGAACAACAGCATTACATAATTAAAGAATAATGTTGATAAACTGCCTTGTAGATTTTTCAGCCACATAGATGCAGTAATACTTAAGAAAACCTGAATAATCCATGCAGTTTTTGTGCATGAATGAATGGTTACAAAAAAACCACGGAAAAAAAGAAAATCACACTTTTAGTCGGGTTTTATTTGTCAGCTCTTGAAGTAAAATTTTGGAAAATGCAAATTACTAAATAGGATGAAGGCTTAGGACAATTTCTCCAAAAGCATGGACACAGGCGATTTACTGAGCAGACCTATACACAATTTGGTTTTTATTGTACACATCCTTAATCAGTTTACCAAACCAAGATACACCTGTAAAACACCTGTAAAACACCTGCTACTCACTTTCCTAGTTCCGGCGTCCTGTTGAGTTTCACAGCAATCTGTAGCAGCATTGTGTGATCACCCAACTGACTCAAAACGTCGATGAGAAGATTGACGGAGCGATACATGTGCCAAGAAAAGCTCCCTGATCTAAGATGACAAATAATACCAAGAAATATTACTTAAGCCCTATTTACATGATCATATATTTTGTTGTACATGGTACGCTTTCCATACCAAGATGGTGGACAGACAATTTGCGGCTACGACCTCAAGGTTTCAAGTGATAGGTGTATTGATTGCTTTCCGTGATGTAGAACATCCGGGAATGTTTGGTGGTCAACGATCACGCGCATGCCAATATACGCACATGAACACGCGTAAAAAATACTCATCAGCGTATTTTCATTCGAAGATGCCGCACGCGCGTGTTGCGATACATTCAAATTATTGAGCATGCACTGCAGCTTGTAATCACGAAAGTGCTTCTACTTGATCGCGATTTTTAGCCTGAAGAAATACATTTTTTTCTTTATCGATACAACAGCCATGGCGCAACAACATAAAGCAAGGTCAAGCAACAGAGGTAAGTGCAACCAATGCGCTTTTCTTTCTCTGTTTGCCGGTTATCACTCGAGCCACGTGGGTCATGAAAAATGACAACCAAAATGGTGGATGGAAGGCGTGACGTCACCGGAAAGCAATCAATTACGTACAAAACATTGCCTACAGTGCCGAACGTTACAATGTTTTTACCTGTCTATTTCAGTAATAGGAATTCTCCAAACTCCATGGAATAAGTTCTTGGTTTTCCAATGTTCGGCAAACAGCCCCGGCGATGGCATATGTGACGTCTGTTGCCATTGTTGGTGGTTGCTACCTAGCAACAAGTCACGACTCCACCCAAGACCCTAGCATGACAGAAAATGGAAATGGAAATGGAATTGCATAAAAGTTGAAAATCTAAAGACAAAAATCAACAATGGCAAGAAACAGAGTGACGGTTTGACTTCAGTACTCTATTGCAGCTACTTAAGTGGTGTTCCCATTGGACTATTTTTGGTTAAACTCCCGTGGTTGTGCGGGAGAGTAACAAAATTTAGTCCAATGGGGACGCACGGAGAATTAGCGTCCCTGTAAAGTTACCGCGACCACGATGTAAAACATACAGGGCGAGAGAGGCCGCGGAAACTTTCCGCTCAACCGCGGGAGTTTTACAAGGCCCTCGAAAAGTCCAATGGGAACAGCGCCGCCCTGTAGAACTACCGCTGCCGCTGTGTAAAATGCCAAATGGATGACGTCACTTCCTGCATCGTGCAATCCCACCACACATTGCGTGAGAAAATTCTGGTTATTATGTACGGGCCCTGTATGTACGTACGCACGTGTTTTTTCATGCTCTTTTCTTTGCAAATATAATGGCAAGTTTAATCGAAGTTGTTCGAAATTTGATTGGGTTTCGTGCAGCATGCACACAATAATTTCGCGCCAATATGTGTATCGCATGGCATGTCAAACATCCTGTTAGGTCAAAGGTTATGTAAACCACGCCTTCAATTGACCACATATGGCCAGCCGAGTAGCTAAATTTTCCGCTCGCGTCGTGTAAAATATATGGTAAGTGGGAACGCACGGGAGATTTACAGGAAGGAATGTTTACAGGGAGTCGCGGAAAGTTCCCGCGAGGGTGCGGGAAAAGAAGTCCAATGGGAACACGCCTTTAGAGACACTTGTGCTGTTGGGGGCACTTCCATTTGACAAAAAAAAAAAACTGTCGAAGAGACTGCAAAAGGGAACCAAGACCCAGGAGCAATGGATAAAAAATATAATTATGTCACGGTTTGTTTACATGTGTGCATTTTTATGGGAGTGTCTGCGTACCAGGGCCCAATTTCATTTAGCAAAGATTTGCTTAATCCAAAATTTGTTTGCTTTTGGGTTGGCAGTCAGAATCTTATGTGATGTGTATTACAATTGATTGGTGTTCTGCTATTCTTGCCGAGAACACAAGTTTACTATTAACTCATTTTTATAAAGCAAACAAATTTTTGATTAGGCAACAAGCTATGACATCATGTTTCATGTTTGTCTTCTGGCCTCCCTCAAATTTCAGCCTTGAACGGATTCTAACCTTTTGTGTGTGCGTCAAACCATATGCATTAGCCATCCTGTACAGTGATTTGTAATGCTGTGGGAATCGAGTTAGACACAACTTCATCGCTTCCAGACATTTCTCAACAAGCCACGACTTCAATTCTTTCTGGCTCCTCCCACTTTTATCGCTTGATCTCGCGTCCTCACACGCCCGGTCTTTCAACCCCTGCTCAATATCTGTTTTTCCTCCATTCTTGGTTTCCGGTTCGTCTTGAAGTTTCTCATCAGTTTTTGGATTATCTTTGGATTCGTCAACTTCTTGTGAAACTTTGTTCAAGTCATCTTCAAGATTTGTCAAGTCATCTTTAAGATCTTGTTTTGTCGCTTCTATTTCCAAGTCTTGTGGTCTGTTGCCTACGTCAATTTTCGCTTCAGCAGCCCTTTCTTTCTGAGTGGTGTCCTTATTTGCATTTTCCTGATCTGGCGTGTTTTCACTTCTCGAAACAGTCTCAAGTCTCTCTTTGTCTTTATCATCCGTCTTGGACGTTTCTCCAAGATTTTCTGACGCAGATTCTGAATATTCCATGTTGGAATCCATCTTTGAAGCATCTTCAAGTTTTTCTTCTTCGAGTGAATTGATATCGCTTTCTGAATCTCCTGACGAGATCGTGATAATTGAGATATTTCTCTCGTCTTCTCTCTCAACTTGAATGCCGATCGTTTGAGCACTTCTTTCTTCAACACTCTTGAAGACCTGGTTTCTTTCTTTCTGTTCCTTTTCATATTCTCGTCTTCCATCTTTCTTAGATTCTCCGACAGGTTTTTCTTCCACAATTTCCATGTCTTCCGACTCTATTTGATTGACGTCGCTTTCTGATTCTGCAGATGAGAGCGTGATGATGGAGACATCATTCTCCGATTCTCTTTCAGTCTGATCACCTCCTACTTTCGTGGATTTCACTTCAACTTTTCCATACTTTGTTCTGGAAATAAACATCTCCATTGTTTCAGACGTTGACGACAATTCTTTGGTGTCCATTTGTTCATCAGAATCTTCGGATGAAATAACAATCAAGCTATCGCTTTGGTTGGGTTCAATCTTCCTTCCACTTGCCTTTTCTTCTGTTTTGTCGTCTCCTCGAGTCTCGGAAAGAACACCTCGATCGTGACCAGTTGTCTTAGGTGCCCACGTTTGCGGTTTCTTGTCCAAATCTTCAGAAGATGCAAAATCCTTTAGCGGAACCATGGATACATCTTTAGGAAGCCGAGTATTAAATCCCTTGGAGGGTTGATAGTCTGACGTCGTCTCAAAACGTTCATCGTTGATCTTTCTCGATCCTGTATCTCTGACTCTCTCGTCCATTTTTGACTCACGAGGACCCCCAAGAAGCTTTTCCTTCTCTGGACCCAGATCTTGGGTGAATGTTGGTCCTTCTTTAATCTCCGTTTCTCCAACGGTCTCGATCATTTCAGGGGCATAATGCTGCTCAAAACAACCCTTCTCTAAAGTCACCTTCTGGGTTTTCATTGGATCGGTTTTCCGATCACCTACTTGACCGGCATTTTCCATTTTCTCATCAAGTTGATTCTCAGTAACTCCTAGATCCATGCTGCTCTGTATTTCTGATCTAAGATGCAATTCCAGATGAGTTTTGCTTTCTTGAGTTAGACCAACATTGTTTGTTCCTTCCATTTTGCCGTGTGTCGACACTTTCATAACCACATCCATTTCTGACTTCTCCATTCCACAGTCTGGCTGTGTCAGACTAGCATCTTGATTTGTACTCCTGCTGCCATCTCTTGACTTTCCCGATCCACAAGACTCGTTAAGATTCTGCCTCTCGTCTTGTGGTTGGTCTTGAGATCTTGAAAGCAGCAGGCCACAGTCCTTTACCATTTCTTTATCTGCTCTTTGACTAAACGTTTGCTCGATATTCTTTGTCTTAGGAGGATTGTCTTGGATATCCCCTGGTTCCATTTTCGCTCTCTGTTCAAGATGTTGAAAAAGAAACACAGACATGACACGGATATACAAACAAATCTTCAGATTACAGAGAAAAACCCACTTCACAGAAACTCGGAGATGTCAACGTTGCAGTTTGAATAATTTCAAGACCCCCTCCCTCCCCCCTCTCCCTTCTTTGTAGAACCAAGAAAATTGACAACTTTGGACGGCCCCTAAATCGTAAATGTTGGCATTTCTGTACCTGTAGCCTTTCTTCCGTCAACTCTCTCATTCTCAAATCCGTCTCAGTTCCAGAAACTTTCTTAAGACGTTCACTTTGGACGTCTGCCGGTTCACAAGAACCCTCTTTGCGTTGATCTTGTAAGTTTCTGTCTTGCAAGTCTTCCAGAGCACCTTTCTCCAATCTGAGAGGAACCTCACGATGTCCCTTCGTCTTTAGCGATTGGTCTTGACTCTCCGTGTGGATCTGGGCCAAGGATTTAAGAAGTTCTGCCGCTGATGCTACTGCATCTTGATTCAAAGATTGTAAACTTGAGGAAGCAGGTGTTTCGATTGTGAGATGCGAAGTTGAATGCAGCGCAGGAGCTGTACGGAAACAAGAAAGGTATAAAGTCAAGTCGAACCTGGGGAAAATTTCATAAAGCTGTTTAGCAGGAAAGTTTGCTTCACCCTTTAACTGTCGATTTTACGATTGAGGGTTGAAAGGTTAATACAAAATTTGTTTGCTTTATAAAAATGGGTTAGCAGTCCAAATCTAGTGTGATGTGTATTACAATTGACTGGTGTTCTGCTATTCTTTCTAAAAACACAAGTTAAGATACAATTTTGACTATTAACCAGCTTTCCCTAGACATTCAGAAAAACTTCATAGCCTGCTCGGGTGGGACTCGAACCTATGATCAAATGCATGGTCTCCAAAGGGTTAAACATGTTAAAATTCAGACCCCCTCTGTTGACCGTTTAGAATAGCTGCCATCTTGTAGGGCAACTTTTCTTGTTTAAAATGGTCAACAATGTAATCACAAAATGTTCAACCATACTTGACTTAACCAAACAAAGAAACTGCCCTACAATGCATAGTTCCGAGATTGCCCAGTTAACCCCGCCCCTTAGATATTGTTGCTATGTGCTCACAAGCCATCGCAAAAAAAACAAAAAAAATGGCGACACAACGTACAAAGCTACGGGACTCGGCATGGAAAGCACAGTTTCATCGGAGAAAACTCAAAGGTATTTATGTTTTAGGGTCGACAGTTACCGTAGCACACACTGAGCGAAAGGCTAGTAATGCAGGGATGACATATATTCATAAAAATGCGCTTTCCTACCTTTGAACAGCGAATCGCCCGACATTGAAATCAAAACTCACTCGGTCAATGGCGCATACAACATACAAACTGTATGGGCAGAAAATCGCGTAATTGTTGTGATGATTGCATCACTTTGTCTTATGTGGGCGCTGTCCGCTAGCTCTGTTGTGATTGGTCGGCGGGTTCGGCTTGATTGACAGGTCGGAACTATGCATATGGCAGCAATTCGATACGATGCGATGTATTTTGAAACAGACAACTGAAAGAGGCCTTTTACCTGTTGTTGTCACGGCAAGCTGTCGTTTTTTACTTCTAGAGCGGACGTAGTCGTGGTCTGTAGGCGTGGCGACAAACAACGGGCTTTCTGGCACTTTGGGCTTTCCCAGTTGGCTGCTTTGACCTGTGACATCAGCTTGACCTCTTGAGGTGGGAATGGGCGATTTCATGTCTTGGTCGTTGTCAGTGGATGAAACGCTACAAATTTTATCAAATGATGAAAATATTAAAATTAAGGAATTTTATAGGAGTTTGTTCAAATTTGTCCAGAAAATGGATTTTGTTCCAACGTACAAATCATATAAAATACCTCCCCAAAAAACTATCCATGGGAAGAGAACGGGAATTTTGCAATCGCCAATTTGGAAGTGGAAGCAAAAAGGTTGGTGTAATTACTGCACTGCTTTATGGAACCAGATAAATTAGTTTACAAAACATGTTTTTTGACGATAACCTTGAAAATATACGGGTTGAGAGCAAAAATTTCAGAATGGTAATGAGGAAAATACGACATGATATGGTATCAAAATCTCAACACCCAAAGGAAAAACGGGGGCTAAAAAATACGATCTGGACACGATCCTTTAACTTACGCTTCACTGGTATCCGTCTTTTCTTGTGCAATGACAAATGGCTGGTCACCGGCATCAAGGACGTATTGTTCTAGCAACTGATAGTTACCATGGAAACCAGGCTCCTCAAGTAGTTTCAAGATCGATGCATGAAGCCTGAAATACATCTGAAAGAGGCAACAAGAAGAATGGAATTATGAGCGTTTCTACCGAACACGATAACCATTTACGAAACACTTCGGAAACGCCGGTATCCTTCCAGGGGTCTATTTCACAAAATCGTGCCACGTGTCGTTAGTGCTTAAATCCATCGCAACTCGCTGTACCCTTTATAAGTTTACGATGGGTTTAAGTGGGGTGTTATGGCCGAGCGGTCTAGTGCGTCGAACTCAAGTTCTTGTGCCAGTACTAGAATGTGGGTTCGATTCCGGGCCGTGACGGGTTGTGGCATTTGTGCTCTTGAGAAAGGCACTTAATCACACTTGTTCCGTCCTTCGGAAGGGATGTAAAGCCGTTGGTCCAGTGTGTTAGGTATCGGTAACGCACTCTAAAGATCCCAGAGCATTCTTTCGTAAAGAGCAAGGGGATTCCCCGGTGTCTCTGGCCATTTCTAAATCTAATTCTAAATGGGTTTCCTCTCGCTTGCGAGTGACAGTGCAATGAGCACTATTAAGGAATCCTTGGTATGAATACCAGAAAGAAATAATAATAATAATAATAAGTTGCATTTCACAAAACACCTGCAATCGTGAGATTGACTGCTTTTTGTTTTCAGTAATAAAGTGGAGAGCGTTTTGCCATTTCTTTTGTTACTTAGTATATTTTCTAACCTCTAATGCTTCGAGGGAGAGATCTGGAGGGTAGTGGTAGTTAATTCTCTTGGGATACTTGGCTTCATCTTCGTAAAGGTAGTAAGCAGCCTGGAGAAAACAAAACATCAAAATCAATCCACGTTATTCAAGGAGCTTGTTCAGTTTTTTCTCGAAAATGGAATTCGTTCTAACCTAACAATCATATAAAATACCTCCCCAAAATACTATCCATGGGAAGAAAACAGGAAATTTGCAATCTCCAATTTGGATGTGGAAGCAAAAAAGGTTGGTGTAATCACTGCACTGCTTTATGGAACCAGATAAATTAGTTCACTAAAACATCAGTGCTTTTTTTGTTACGATATCCTTGAAAGCATGGATTGAGAGCACAACATTTCAAAATGGTAGCGAGAAAAATATGACAAATGATATGGTATCAAAATCTTAACACCCAAAGGGAAAATGGGAGGCTTAATAATATGATCTGGTCACACTCCTTTAAAGGCTAAATACATCAACTTTCTATGGATTTCTGGAATAAGGGCATAACATATCTGACGAAGAATGCAGAAATTTCAGCACCAGCAATATTTAAGGAAAACTGTCACAATCCACACATGGTTTTTTTCGTTTTAAGTGAATGGCAGCGTTCGAATTAGCACTGGTCCGTTGGCCAAAGGACAGTTAAAATCATCTCGGGCCAGTTGGAAAGCCTCCCCAAATGGTCCGGCTATCCAGTGGAAATAAAAAATGTTTCTATTTATTCACTCAAATGTGGTTATTGCAAACATTATTGCAAAGGTCTACTGTGTGTAAAAAGAACAACCGGAAATTTGAACCAGGCCACTTAAAATGCCGACGGGCCAGTGAAGACTTAAGCCACCTGGCCCTGTTGGCCAGTTGGGAAAAAAGTTAAGGGCAAATGCTGAATGGTATAAAAATGTGTGTGCACGGTCATTTTTTTCCATGTCTACCTTCTTGTAATGTTCTAAGAACTCCTTTGGTTCCTTGCGTTGTTTCTCAGCCACTTTTCCCAGCATGTAATGGACGAGCCATTCTTCTTCGTTCCCTTCCACTTTGCAACCCCGCGCCTCCTCAAAACACTTCCCTGCCAGACCCAAGCATTCCGAGCGTTTGTCTTGAAGAAATTCAACAATGTCTTCCGTCAGTGAAAACTGCTCCTTCTACAAGAAACAAAGGAAATTATAGACGATGTACCGGAGTGTCCGCAAATTTGAGCAAGTCAAATTTAAGACTATTTAAGACTTTTTTTTAAATGCTTTTTTAAGACCATTTAAACCCCTAAAACAGGAAAGAATTCCATACTTGATTAATTGATTGATTTCACCTGTTTGAGCTGCCTTGAAGCGTAGGAGTGCACCATGTAAGTCATGGATCCATACTCAATCCATAATGAGCGATTTAATTGGATCGCATGTTTGAGTTTTAATGAGCCAGAGTAATCAATGAATGAATTAATTGATTGATTTCACCTGTTTGAGCTGCCTTGAAGCGTAGGAGTGTACCATGTAAGTCATGGATCCATACTCAATCCATAACGAGCGATTAGTGCAATCAATGTCGAGCGCTCGTTTGAAACAGCGCAACGCAGCCACAGACTGTTTATAGATGGTTCCTTCTGTCTTGGAATCACACTGCAAAACATAACAGGTCAGGTATGATAATAGAGCTTTTGCACCAGCGGCCATGACAGGGGGTAGGTTTCCAGATTTAAAAGTGACAATAGATCAATAAGGTGCTTACTTGTGCATGACACACAGTGACAATGTGAAGCCCCCTGTCATGGCCGCCCATGCAAAGGGTCTATAAGGTCATAGGAAAGTACGCATGCAAACAGACCGAGACGTCATTGTTTCATGTCTATTAGGGGCCATCCCTACAAAGCGTAGAAAGGGGGAGGGGTTTCGAGGGCCGCGTAGGACTTTACATGCACTGTAAAATGTTGACATTTTATGGCTAGGGGCGTCCAAAGTTGTCAACATTTTAACGGTTCTACAAAGCGTAGAAAGGAGGGAGGGGGTCGAGGGCCGCGTAGGACTTTACATGCACTGAAAAATGTTGACATTTTATGGCTAGGGGCGTCCAAAGTTGTCAACATTTTAACGGTTCTACAAAGCGTAGAAAGGAGGGAGGGGGTCGAGGGCCGCGTAGGACTTTACATGCACTGAAAAATGTTGACATTTTATGGCTAGGGGCGTCCAAAGTTGTCAACATTTTAACGGTTCTACAAAGCGTAGAAAGGAGGGAGGGGGTCGAGGGCCGCGTAGGACTTTACATGCACTGAAAAATGTTGACATTTTATGGCTAGGGGCGTCCAAAGTTGTCAACATTTTAACGGTTCTACAAAGCGTAGAAAGGAGGGAGGGGGTCGAGGGCCGCGTAGGACTTTACATGCACTGAAAAATGTTGACATTTTATGGCTAGGGGCGTCCAAAGTTGTCAACATTTTAACGGTTCTACAAAGCGTAGAAAGGAGGGAGGGGGTCGAGGGCCGCGTAGGACTTTACATTCACTGTAAAATGTTGACATTTCATGGCTAGGGGCCGTCCAAAGTTGTCAACATTTTAACGGTTCTACAAAGCGTAGAAAGGAGGGAGGGGGTCGAGGGCCGCGTAGGACTTTACATGCACTGAAAAATTTCACGCTCTGTAGAACTGTGAAAATGTTGACGACGACTTTGGACAGCCCCTTAACAATTTCTTAGTGTTTGTAATGGAAAGACAGAGATGCCAACATTGCAATATGAAAAAGAGTAGTTTGCTACGGAGCACGCACTTTGGACACAATTTTATAACTTGCACCCAAAGCCCTATTTAAACCCCACATTTGAAGCTATGCATTATTTATTTATTTATTTATTTATTCACCACATCCAACAGCGGAGGGACCGCCAATTATAGGAATGGGAGCAAGTGTGGTTGAGTGCCATGCTCAAGGGCACAGGTGCCACAACCCATCACGGCCAGGAATAGAACCTACATTCTAGTACTAGCCCAGGAACTTCAGTTCGACGCACTAGACCGCTCGGCCATAACACCTCACAATTACGTCACAATACTGATCACTATTGGCTGAATCAATTTTACAAACTATGCCTAAATCGTAGTTATTGGCATCTCTGGAAAGAATGAATTGTACTGACCATGTTGAACTTGACCTCCAAGCGTCCACTTCTGGCCAGAGCCATTCCGGCCCAACTATCCAATCTGTCTGGACACACACAGATGTCCTGCATGTACAGCTTAATGGCCTTGCTATTTGGGTTAAACAAAAACATAACGGTCATTCTAATCAGTTCAAACCCCATGCAGGGTTGTAGTCAAGTCCATCACAAGCCCTTGGGTCTTAATTCAAGTCACAAGCTATTCAAATGAACTCCGAGTCCGAGAAAATCGGGACTCGAGTCCTACAGCGTTGCTTATAGCCCTGCATCATCTCAAGTCCGGCATTACTCCTGAAGACGAACAGAGCACACTGTTCGAAACGTTGAGTTCACACTCACCGGTTCCACCGTAAACCCACACACAGTCTGTTTATTACACATTATACTCACAAAAATTCCTTGTTTTTGAAGTAGAAATCGGCCAATAAATAGTAGATCTCCTTCACAACGGGTCTGAAACGAAATTGGGGGAAAAAAGTATTTACTAGTGTAGGAAAGGGGTGGGGGAAGGGGGTTGAGGGCCGTGTACGACTTTAATGCACTGTAAAATGTTGACATGTCAATGAAGTGACAACAAATGTTGATAAGTAGTATTTTGGGGGGAGGGAAAAGGGTCTTGAAAAATACTACGCTCTGAAGAACTGTGAAAATGTTGGCAACTTTGGACGGCCCATTAAAGGGGCTTGTTTAGATTTTTCCAGAAAATGGACTTCGTTTTAACCTAAAAATCATATAAAATACCTCCCAAAACATTATCCAGGAAATTTGCATTCTCCAGTTGGTGCAGTCACTGCACTGCTTTATGGAACCAAATTAATTAATTTACATAACTTTGGAAAGCCCCCAAAAACAACCTGAATTTGTTTTCTTTCATACCTGACTATTGGTCTATCCTTCGGAATGGACGGAGGCTGGTCCGTTTTAGCCTCGATGTACGCCTGGAGCATTTCCATCGTAACGGGAGGGTCATCCATCGCCGGGATAATGCGTACAATCTTAAGGAGTAAACTCTCCAGGTCGCTAGACATGGATGACGTCTTGTAAGAGTCAAACTCCGGGAGAACATTAGGTTTGAAGTAGTCAAAGATGATGCCGGCATCTTCAAGGGTCATTGGAAGCTGAAATAAGATGACAAGACAACTCTTGAAATCACTAGACATGGAAGACGTCTTGTAAGAGTAAAACCTTGCAGTTCGGTCCATTATCACTCGTCCAGGCCCCTAACCGGTTTCAAACGTATGTTTAAAACTGGCCAAACCCACTTTTCTCTTATTTATGTGATGCTGTTATTTCTTCTTTTAAAAGTTTTCCAGCCATGTCATCCGTCTTTAAGACCTGGGGCGGATTGCAATAAGCGGTCTAAGACCGGTCTATAGGCTTAGCCGGCTAACGCGGCGTCCACTAAGACCGGTCTATAATTATAGCCCGCTTGCAATATCGTTGTCTTAAAGTTAGACCAGTCTTAAAATTTAAGCCCGCGGCGAGCAGGCTATAATTTTTGGACACCGCGCTACATCTCGTAATATTGCATGAAAAAAGACGAACAAAACGCACATTGTGCCAATTAGAGCCTTTTTAGTGCTATTTGATAACTTTCGCGGTCAGTTTCTCTGCAAAACCTGCACCACACACTCGTCATCATGAGGCTTTTTGAGGACGTTTGTTTGGCTTGAAATTACGCAAGTATAGCCGGCTGCGCCACTTCCATTAAAGATGTGCGTGTTTTCCGTTGGCTCAGCCGTACTTCAGTTAGACTGGTTTATTGCAATGGGCTAAACCATCGACTAAGCCAAGACTGGCTAAGTTGCATAGACGGCTATAAAAGACCGGTCTTAGACCAGTGGCTAAGTCGATTTTATTGCAATCCGCCCCTGAAGACATAATCCTGAGACAATCTTGATTTTACCTCGTCCACCCCATGATCCTGAAATTGTCTGGCTTTTGTCTTTTTATTGGGATGTCCATGAAGACAGAAGAAACACTGCTCTAAGGAATACTGTAGGTCGCCAAGAAACGGATGCGGGTCATCGTCCAATGTCAAGGCGATCTCGCGACTCAGGACGGAGATGTAGAATCTCAGGAATTGGCCGTCCGAGTTACAGCACCACGTGCGTCTAAAGGGGAGGAAAAAAACTAAATTTGCCTTTTGTGTGTTTTTTACATGAATAGCATCTGGTGTAATGACGTACTTCCTTGAGTGAGTAGCAGGTGTTTTAGGGGTGTATCTTGAACCTCTAAAGAGATGGGGGGGGGGGGGGAGGGGGGAAGGCAAGCAAATTTGCCCGTTGTGTTTTTCACATAAGTAGCGTCTATTGTAATGACGTACTTTCTTTCACATTTAGTATCCACTTGACCATACTAAATTTTTGTTGCTATGTGGTGCCTGGGCAGGTATGAAATTGTGGGGTGTATGCAAATATTTTATTGGGGTATGCATTCTCTTAAATGATTTTGTATATGATTAGACAATTGTATCTGCATGACAGACACACCTTGTCACAGGAATAGGTGAAAACAGTCATTTGAACAAATTCAAAATTGACAACATACCAATAGAGCTTCTGCACCAGCGGCCATGACAGGAGGCAGGTTTTCTTATTTAAATGATGTAACAATAGAACCACAAAGCACCTACTCATGCATGACACATGGTAACAATGTGACTGCCCCCTGTCATGGCCGCCGTGCAAAGGCTCTATATCCCTAACTTATTGTGAGTAGTGTACAGAAACGATACAGTGTTCACCGTAGGAGAGAATGGCATAAACCAACCGTTGTACCGTTACAGCACGAACCTGCCAAGATAGTCATGAGCCGTGTCCAATAACATGAGAGAGGATGGAATCATAGGAGTCTTAGAGCGCCCTCTATCATCTTGCGTTGCCATAGCAATCTCCTGTGATGCAATCTGGTCCTCCTCGCTGTGTAGAAAAACAGTTTTAAAAAGTTAAATGGCGCTTGAGTAATTATGAACACACTGGATTCTTAAAGATTTAAATTTCCAATTTTAATACAGCAGTTCCACATAAGCCGTCCAAAGTTGTCAACATTTTCACGGTTCTACAAAGTGTAGGAACGGGGGTCAAGGGCCGCGTAAGACTTTACATGCACTGTAAAATGTGACCCGCTCTGCAAAAAAAGGGTCTCAAGTCGCGCTGGCTATTATTCTTTTTGCGACCATCAAAAGAAATCCGCGGCAAATCCACGCTCAATAAAATACCAAAACACAATGGAAATTCCTGGCGGTGCCCAGATACCGCCTGGAATGTCTGTGTTCCGCCTGGAATGTCGGTGTTCCCCCTGGAATGTCGGTATTTTAATGACTTTTTATGGTCACAAAAAGAATACTAGCCAGCGCGACTTGTGACTCTTTTTTTGCAGAGCGGGTCACATATGTTGACATTTCATGGTACTGACATAAAAATGTTGATTGGTAGTACTTCATGGGGGAGGAAGGGAGGGGGGGGGGGGGGGGGTCTTGAAAAATACTACTCTTTGTAAAACCGTGAAAATGTTAACAACTTTGGATGGCCCTAATCCCAGAAACCACTTACTGTTTGATGACTTGGTACAAAACGACCCACGGCAACACGTCTTGTGGCAAACCGCTGTCTGTATCCATGCATAGTTCAACAACGCTAAGAATCGTTGATGTAAACCGAATACGTTGAGGGCGCTCTAACTGTTTCAAGCAGTCGATGTCTGCACACAGTGCTCTGTGATGTGAACAAGTTGAAAGTTTTATGAAGGAATATTAGGCTTGTGTTTACGACGTCATTTTGGGAGTCAAATAATGCCGCGTCATTGTTGAAGCTATGTGCATGCGTGTTGTGCGTGCGTGCGCTTGTTCTCCCAAACAATCGTGGACGTTTTAGGGAGGGAGAACAATATCGTCCGCGATTGGCAAGCGAACATCCGCTATTCGCTCCTGTACAAAACCAACGAGAGTACGGAAAAATAGAAGAGGAACAAAGGGATGTCCGCGAGTTCACACCTGCGTGTTGTGTTGTGTTGTGTTGTGTTGTGTTGTGTTGTGTTGTGTTGTGTTGTGCCTCTGGCGAGCATAACGCAGTTTATTTTACATATAATTTCCTCAAGTAACGATCAAGTGCTCAAAGCATTTCACGTTCACAATCGCATTTTACGCGCATCTAAACCTTCCTACGATTATTATTTGTATTGTTATGATCAAACCCCAAGCTTACTTGTTCAAGATTAGGAACATCTCCATGAGAACCTCGATCCAGACGTCTCGAAGTGATGAAGTTTTAGCCGCAGAGACGGCTTGTAACGCTTCACACACAGCAGCAGCACCGCACACAACACATTGCTGTCAATTTAAACCAGGATATTTTATGAAATTATTATTTTTATTATTATTATTTCTTTCGTGAGGAAACCCATGAAGAATTAGAATTAGAAATGGCCACAGACACCGGGGTATCCCCTTGCTCTTCACGAAGGAATGCTCTGGGATCTTTAGAGTGCGTTACCATTACCTAACACACCAGACCAACGGCTTTACATCCCTTCCGAAGGATGGAGCAAGTGTGGTTGAGTGCCTTGCCCAAGGGCATAGGTACCGCAGCCGGATTCGAACCTGCAACCCCAAGTGTTCACCCATGATCGCGAGTCAATGGCCCTAACCACTCGGCCACGGTACCCCACAGGAAGTGATTAATGGAAGTGATTAAAGGATTTTTCATTTAATCACTAACAATCATATAAAATACCTCCCCAAAATACTATCCATGAGAAGAAAACAGGAAATTTGCGATCTCCAATTTAGATGTGGAAGCAAAAGGGTAGGTGTGATCACTGCACTGCATGAAACCAGATAAATTCATTTACAAAACATCGGTAGTTTTTCGACAATATCCTTGATAACATACGAGTCGGCTGATCCCAGCACCAGGATTTTTCAGGGAATCATACAAAATGATATTTTCTGACCCACACACAATCAGATCGAACCCTTTGGCATCATGGGAGTTTGTCAATTGATTGCTTTCCGGTGACGTCACCCCTTCCATCCACCATTTTGATGGGCATTTTTCATGACCCACGTGGCTCGAGTAATAACCGGCAAAAAGAGCAAGAAAAGCGCATTGGTTGCACTTACCTCTGTTGCTTGAACTAGCTTTATGTTGTTGTATCGATAAAGATAAAAACGCATTTCTTCAGGCTAAACATCGCGATCAAGTAAAAGCACTTTCGTTTTTACAAGCCGAGTGAATGCTCAATAATTTGAACGTATTACAACGCCCACGTACGTGCGGCATCTTCGAATGAAAATACGCTGGTGAGTATTTTTTAGGCGTGTTCATGTGCGTCTATTGGCACGCGTACACACCAAACATTCCCGGATGTTCTACGTCATCGAAAGCAATCAATACCTCGTAATTTTGAAGCTTGAGCAAGGCTTGGTGTAGGAGCAGCATTTGCAGCGGCCGTTGTGCCGACGTTCCTTCCTTGACCATCTTACGACTCGACGTCATGTCTTGGAATGTCGGTAGGAGCAACGTAGTAACTTGAGCGTAGTCTTCAGCATCGTATAAACGTTGGACTTCCTCCAGTGATTGGCTGTGCTGGGTTGATTTCAGCTGGTCTTGAATAGAGGCTAGGTTGGAGAGGGGAATAATAAATGCTTTGCACTGGCGGCCATGACAGGGGGCAGGTTTTTATATTTAAATGATGCGACAATAGTGCCTACTCGTGTATGACACACGGCGACAATGTGACTGTCCAACGTTTACAACTGCATGCGCTTTTGTTAATGTTGTACAGTATTTTTTGTTACTGTACTCACGCGCGGGTTGCGCACATGCGCAGTGTATTCACTAGATGCATGATGCGGGCGTACGTGCGGGTTTCTGTATTCAAATAGGGGACGTTTAACAATAGAAACAATAGGGTCTGCGATTGACAAAGAGGTCCGCGATTTGGAATCATGTACAAAACAAATTAGAGCTGTGTCAAAAAACTAAAGCCTAGTTTCCTTACAGTTGTAATGGGCACACGCAGACTAGACGCAAACAACTGCAACGCAAACACTGACGGAAACAATCTGCAAAGTTAAACTTGGTTCAACTTTGCCGACTGTCTGCGTTACTGTTTGCGTTGCCAGTCTGGGTACTCTCTGCGTTTGTTGAGATGATATGGAAACAGGGCTCAAGTCCAAACAAAAAAGGAACAATGGGACGTCCGCGGACTAGGGCTCTGTGTTGCACAGTATCAGAAATACATGGTATCCACAAAGGCTTCATTTTATAATGATTCTTACCAATGGTGATCTTGTTATCCGTTGTGCAGTTTGGAATGAGGACAGAGCTGGCTGAATAATCCTTGAGAATGTCTGTACACTGATCATTGAAATATAAATAAAGACAGATTACATGACTGAACAACAGCATTACATAACTAAAGATTAATGTTGATAAACTACCTTGTAGAAATTTCAGCCACATGGCAGTGATACTAAGGAAATACTGAAAAATCCATGCATGGTTTTTGTGCATGTTTTCAAAATGGTATGGTTCATTTCATACACATTCATGCAAAAAATGCATATTTTCATTTGAAAAGACAATTTACAGAAAAGTAAGAACACATGAAGTGTATAGGATGCTAGATAAAAAGCCAAGGCTTATGCAAGATCTAGCAACCTTAGTTAAAATCTCAACACCCATGGGAAAAATGGGGACGGGGTTAAAAAAATGTGATCTGGACACGCTCATTTAAAAGGCACGTGCTCGTAAGCAATGCGCGCGAGGCCAAATTCGTGCCACGAAATACACAGCTCCATAGCTGCATATTTCGAGGCATGAATTTGGCACACGCGCATTTCTGACGAGCCTGTGCCTTATAATGACAACTTACCACATCGAAGAAATTAATTGCGACCTCTGTGTTTCCTTGAAGCATCTCGTGTCTTGCTGTCACCCAATGAACTGAATAAAGACATTAAAGAAGTGTGGAATATAGTTTGGTTCCAACAGGCAAAATTTGAAAATTCCTTGACTTCTAAATTAGCAAGCATATCAGACACAAGATATTTGGCCGTCCAAAGTTCTACAGAGCATAGTATTTTTCAAGACCGCCTCCTCCCCCGAAATACTTTTTTTTTTGGTCACTACCGTGAAATGTCAACATTTTAGAGTGCATGTAAAGTCCTACGCGGCCCTCGACCCTCCTCCCCCTTTCAACGCTTTATAGAACCGTGAAAATATTGACAACTTAGGACGGCCCCTAACGTGTTTAATCTCTGACCTCTAACTGTAAAATCCATCCATTTTTCCTCAAGCACAGATCCCGACGTTGACAACGTTTGCATGTAAACCAAGTCCTCATCAATAAACTTGCCGACCACTTCACGATCAGATCTAGAAGAGGGAAAACACAGAGACGTCATGACCAGGGGCAGATTGCATTAAAATGGACTTAGCCACTGGTCTAAGACACGTCTTTTATAGCCGGCTATCTAACATAGCCAGTCTTGGCTTAGTCGCTGGTTTAGCCCATTGCAATAAACCAGTCTAACTAAAGTACGGCTGCGCCAGCCGAAAAACACGCACATCTTAACGGAAAGTGATGCAGCCGACTATACTTGCGTGATTTCAAGCCAAGCAAACGTCCTCACGAAGCCACTTGATGACGCGTGTGTGGTGCAGTTTTTGCAGAGAAACTGACAGCGAAAGTTATCAAATAGCACTAACTAAATAAACAAAGAGCAGGATTAGCTTACGTCTTAGATGCACTGTTTGGTGGCGTCCGACTAGTCGTTTGATCCAACTTTAGTTCGGCATTTGCCAACATCGTATAACCAATGGACGTCTTCATCTTCTGGTCGTAATCCGAACTGTTGGAGAGAGGAAACTGCTTTATGGCAAACAAATCCGCCAAGCATAGTGCACTGTGTGTACATGGGTCAATCAACGAAGTTGAGATACGGTGTCCTCGTTATATCGGATAACTTTCTACCCAGGGTTTTCCCCAAAACACTATAGAGTAGTGGTGCCACTACCCTTTGGCAAATAGCCACTACTCTTTAGCAATCAGCCACTACCCTTTCACATTCAGAGCTTTTAACAATGTTCTTGCAGAATATTGCTTTCTGAGCTCTCAGAGATTAAAATTGATACAAAAAGACAATGAAACTGATAAATGTACAATGAACAAAGTGAAAACTCTCCAGAAATCCACTGTTTGTATCATGGCTGTATCACAGTATTGGATGGCGAAAGTGAACAGACAACGTATGTCATCTCAAATATATTTTACCACTACGCTTTAACAATTTTCTGGTGGAAACACAGCTACCCTATATTTTTGGAATTTTATTATTAAATAGTATTTAGAAGTGCCAGCAGTTGAATGAGATAATTTAAAAACCTCTATTATTTGTAACAAAATATAGGAGCATCATTCAAGGAAATGGAATTCTGTGCAAATGCAGGTGTGACATTCAGTGTTTTTCAACAGATTGCTCTGAACCACGTACAATTTCAAGTTAGAATCACATACATGTGGATTATGAGTGATCGCGGACTGTGTGCTAATGACAGATTTAATAAGATCACTTTCAGGGTCGGAGTGTAATGTGATAAATTGGCGTGGTGTCCCCGTAACATCGGTAACCATCATTTTGTCAAATAATTCAAAATTACATCTACTAATGTTTACGGACAGCTAAACGTATGTGTATGCATATCCAGCAGTTTGCGAAATTTGTCTAATGGTTACCTGAAGACATTTGGTAAGATGACGTGGCAACGTGATCTCGAGTACGCTTGGACAAACACACCAGCTAAACCAGGTAGCCTGTGCAGAAAACAACAGGAAAGGATATTGATAAAGTTCTTTGTGAAATCATGCCTGCTGATTGGGATTACCGATTACCTTTATAATAGCAACGTTGTACATGCACACTACTCACAATAAGTTAGACATTTTGATATGTTGTCAATTTTGGATTTTTTTTTCAAATGGCTGTTTTCACCGTTCCTGTGACAAGGTGTCTAACTATGAACATCTAACAATGGAAATTGGGCACACACCATTGTTACTAACAATGTACATGTTTTTGCTCATAGTGTCTGTCATATAGATGCAATTGTCTAATCATATACAAAATCATTCAAGCGGAATGCATACCCTCAATAAAATATCTGCATACACCCCACAATATCCCTATAACTTATTGTGAGTGGTGTATTATTGGGAATGAAAACAATGAAGAACAAAGATTAGGACCTAAACTTTTCCTTAATATTATACAAGTATTCCCCTTGTTGGGGTTCAAATGTATTTAGACAATATTCTACAAATCATATCATAATATTCTATAAATATTCAAAGAATATTCTATAAATATTCAAAGAATAAAAAAATACAAATATTCAAAGAGTATTCTATAAATATTCAAAGAGTATTCAATTGCAATCTTACCACTTTCCTGGCAGTTTAAAGATTGGGGACCTGTATTCACCTTGTTGGGGTTCAACTGAATTTAGTCAAAAATATTATAAAAATCATATCATAATATTCTATAAATATTCAAAGAATATTCTATCGCAATTTTACCATTTTCCTGGCAGTGTATTTGCGATCTCTTGCAGATATTCATCCAGTATCTGCAACACTCCACTGTTTCGCTGTCTGGCAACCAGAAACTGCCAAACCTTTTCTGATTGGTCAGAATTTGAATCCATGGATTCTATTGGTCCATTTGGATCTGAGTAGAAACGAGACAAATATGTATGTGTATAATGCTAATACAAACTCTATAAAGAGACCACCTCTTTACAGTGGCCAGATTTTTACGACCCCGAGAATGGCCCCTATAGACCTTTATCACAGTGCGTCCATCTTTGTCTTGTTCCCCACTGCATGCATAGTACGTACGTGTACGTGTCGGGCATGATCATTGCATGTGCGTGTACGTCTGCGCGATAGCGCGTGCAGTTTTCCGTTGTTGTTTTGAGAGAATCAATGTCTGCGTTGCGCGTTTTCTTGATCGCACCGCGCGCATGTAATTGTGATGCACACAATTAACATTTTCAACACGGGGCCAAACTATTTTATTTCGGCAAGCCTCGCTTTGGTTACGTTCATTTTAATAGGTGAAAAGGTAAGATGGCCGCACCGTGATAAAGTTCTATTGACCCCTTTCGAATACCTCATTTTGAGAGTCAAATAATGCCGCGTCATTGTTGAAGGGATGTGCGTGTTCGTTGTGTGTGCCTCTGATGGACGTATCGCGGTATGTTTCACCAATGGGAGCCTTAGAATAGCGCGTTACGCGTGCTACGGAAACATGCAACACGCACGCACAATGCTTCCACAAAAACGCGCAATTATTCGACTCCTAAAATGATGTCATAAGCACAAGCTCGATAGACTCTTTGCACAGGCGGCCATGACAAGGACTAGTCACATTGTCACCGTGTGTCATGCACGAGTAGGCACTTTTTCGATATACTGTCACATCATTTAAAAGCCTGCCCCCTGTCATGGCCGCCGATATAAATGGTCTACATGTATATACAAGTACCAACCTGCATTTAGCTGTCCATAATTCACCGACCGTCGTCTATTTATTTCATCTTTATCTGATGCGTATTCTTGTTCACTGATGTCACTTTCATCACTGAAGGGAACAAAAATAAGGTTGGTATCATTTAATTAAGACATGATTAGTGATTACAACGTAATTCTTCCGTGACCCAGCTTGCCCCATAAAAATTACAGTGACGGAGCGTAAAAATTACAATCAACAGTCGACACTTTACAATGTTGGGTGTTTTCTAGCCGTCCGCATAAATTTTTTAAAATTTACGAAGATCTCCGTACGTTTTACCAAAATTAGTCCAATGCGAACACAGCTTAAAAGCTTTACCTGTTTTGCAAGCTGGATGGTAGAAACTGCCTCAAGATCTCCTGGTAGTTGACTGATTCTTCTTTCTTTTTAACAGCAGTAGTGTTACGCACCTGTCACAATCAATCAATTATAATCACACACCTGTCACAATCAATTACAACACACTTGTATAATCTCTAAATCTCTATTAGTGAACCTTTGGTCAAAAGTGAAAAGTTGATCGTTCATATTTTTCTTTAAAATGACTTATCAAGTATCAGTACGTGCAGATTTGATATAAAAAAAACAACCCAAATTTAAGAGTGAGAAAAATTGAATATTTTCTTACAAAACACTTTCTTTAAGCCAGTTTTGTACGTTTACAAAGAGTTTCTTTGGAGTTAAGTTATAATCTATAATGGGAAAAAAAATATATGGTCCTCATCAGGATTTGAACCCTAGACAGACCGGGCAGCTGAGCTATGAGGCAACGTTTCTCTCGGTGTTGCATGGATGTGCCCACTGTGCAAACTAATAAATGCAATATTTCTTAAGATCTCTAATCACCGTGTAAATTGGGAATTGGGTTGGCGTAGCGGCTCTTTCCTCGCCTTCTACCAATGTGGCCCGGTTCGAATCCCGTCCGGGTCAGTATGTGGATTGGGTTCTCAGTCCCTGCCTGATTCCGTGGGTTTTGCCCATACACGTTGGTGTGTGGGGCTTTTCTCCCACATCTAAAACTGAGAATTTCTTCCTGTTCTCTCGCACTTCGTGGCCAAGCTGAAGAACCTCCTAGGTAGCTACAGGGCAACGACGTAAGTCGGCGAATCCTTTAGCAACTAGATCCTTTTAGGAGAAATCAATTAATCAAACATGATAACAAACCCTCGTTGAACGACGATTTCCTGGGATTGGAAATTTGGCCCTCTCTCGCTTCCGTTTGGGTCCTCTCCGCGCTTTCTTTTTAACAGGAACTTCTTCTGCTTCCATGGCAATGTCTTGAAGAAAACAAAAATAGTAGAAAATTTGAACCAAAATTAAACAAAAATTTGGCAACAATAGTGATCTGGTTAAAGACCTTTAACAATCATTCAAAATCCTTAAGGTAATGTCCAAAGTTGTCAACATTTTCACAGTTCTACAGAGCGTACTATTTTTCAAGACGCCCCCCACCCCCCACGAAATACTACTTATTAACATTTTTTTGTCACTACCATGAAATGTCAACATTTTACTGTGCATGTAAAGTCCTACGCGGCCCTCGATCCCCCCTCCTCTTCCTACGCTTTGTAGAACTGTGAAAATGTTGACAACTTTGGACGGCCCCTAAGTTTATACCTACCTTCATTATCACTGCATTTCCCCTGGGTCTGTTCTGGGTTTTGCTCTGGGGTTTCTTGAGGCATCTGTAACAGGCTTTCTTGTGTGGAGTCTTGTGTTGTTTCTTGTGAGGTCTGTTCCGGTGGTGCCACTTCTGCCTGGTTAAGATGATGTAGTGAGGTTTGTTGTGGGTTCGGCTCCAAGGTCTGGGTGATTTCCATCATGTTTTCTGGGAAAGAATTGGGATGTTAAAGGCCCATTGTATCATTTGCAATGACCCAATTCTGTTTTTCATGAGTTGACAAGAAAAACCTTACTCAAAGTGTTGATATCATTGGTAACAAACACCACATCCAAAACGGTATTTCATGTTGAAAATTGACAACCGCATGTGGTTTTCTAAAAAAAGGTCCTGTGCACGAGAATTTTTTACCATTCACATGTTCACAAAATCCATATATAGATTTTCAAGGTTTTCTGAAGCATTGATGCATCTCAGTAGCTAAAATTTCTTCAGGCTAGTTTACCAACATTCTTCCTTAGATATGTTACACCTTTAACAACTTTGGCAGCCCTTACTGATTTTTAAAAAAATAAATTAATGATCAACTTCTTAATTCTTACCATTTTCTGTCTCATTTTGCTGAAGCGATTTCTCCGAGAACTCTTGAGGAGTTTCATGTGTCTTTTCAGATGATTTCCCATCATCAACAGGAACATTTGAGTCTGGCAGGACTTCTAGTTGACCTGTGTCGTCGGATTCATTCTGGGTTTTGGCTGCGGCTGTGTGCTTGGTTTCGTCCAGTGGTGTGTCATGAATATCGTTGGCTTGTGATGTCATATTTGCCTCGTCCAGCGGATGTTTAATGAAATCAGTCAGATCTATCTTGCAGGAAAGGCTCTGCATTAGAATGTTTAAAATTGACCCCAAAAGAAAAAAATTAAGTTAAGTTTTCTCTGAGCAAGTTTTTTACATTTAGGCTTCAAAGCAAACAAAACAGGACCATTGAAAGACGGGGGATGGGATATTGAAAGTCTTATTGTTTCGTAAATGGGGGTGATTTTCACGAAAACCCAAAGTTTACGTCGAAACCAAACCTCGTTCCAAACCTCTGTTAAATCAGAAAATGGCAGACATTAAACAGTCAACAAAGCAATGCAAAGTAAAGGTAGAAAAAGCAAAGTAAAGATCTTGATGTTTGTCCGAGCAAAAGGAATTGACTTACTAGCGGTGGTGGACTGTTTTTAAGATGATCATAAAGCTCGTTCAAGCGTTCTCCGAGTCCTTTCCAACTAAAAATTAAAATAAAAAAGAACATATCGTCAAACTTTTTTTTTCACATTGAGATGTTTTCGCTCATAAATTGTACATGCATCGCTTTGGAAAATAGCGATGTGGAGGGAATTTGGAGTGAAATGACGCAATGAAAACCACAGAATCAACTTGGGCGGAATGTTTTTTTATTCTGTGATTTTCAGTGATCTGTCAGTCACTTGCGAATGAAGTTTCAAATACACCCCTTGGTGCAAGAGAAAATATAGTAAAAAATGTAACGATAATTCTCAGGGTCAATTTCACAAAGACTTGCGACGCGTCTCAAATACCAAATCCATCGCAACTCACCGAACCCTTTGTAAGTTTGCTGATCCCAGATCACATAACTTACGTGAATGAAGAAAGTGAAGAAAATGGCGTAAGGAATTTGACCGAGGGTCGAGGTTCTCTCTTCTCTAGAGCTCGTTTCTTTTCACGAAGTGTTAATGCTTCCTTGATGTACTGGAAGGTTAAAAACATTTCAACAAATTTAACCATCTCTGGGACACCTTTTAAGATGGGACAAAAATAGACACAAACTTGAAATGTTGACTTACTTGTTCTGCCTCTGCTCTACGGATTCTTGAGGGGTGAATAGCATCTTGGCTGTAAACAAAGTATAAATAAAACGTGGGAAGCAAGAAATGTGTTATTTAAATTTGAAGGTATATACAGTATACAGTAAACCTCAGATAAGTTGGATCCAACGGGACCGAGCGATTTTATCCGTCTTAAACAAAAATCCGACTTTGTAAAACAAAGAACATGGAAATCTTGCATACCAGTTTCTGAACATGTCATAGCTGTCTCTTCTTAATGACGGCTGTTCTTTGAAAATTTTCTCTCGCAGAACTACTCCTGAAAAACACAATTTTTAAAAAGATGAAAACTAGACAGGCCGTCTGTTCCTTACTTCATTGCAAAATGGTGGTTCTTTCTTAAAGAAGCGTGTTCAGATCTTTCCAGAAAATGGATTTCATTCTGACCTAACAATCATATAAAATACCTCCTCAAAATACTATCCATGGGAAGAAAACAGGAAATTTGCAATCTCCAAATTTGATGTGGAGTCAAAAAGGTTGGTGTAATTTTACTGCACTGCTTTATGGAAGCTTTACTAAACTTCGGTGTGTTTTTTTACGATATCCTAAAAATGAAAACGAACCTTTTTTGTAGTTGCTGTCTCTCTCCAGAGCTTGTCGTATGAAGTATAGACAATCTGAGGGGGAAAAAGAAGTGCTTCATATTGTATTGCTAACGATAACCAATTACGAGTTTAATCTGAAGTTAAACAACACAAAAAAACAGTGTTGTGCATACACTCTCTTGGCGCGCTTAGAACACCAAGCTTTCTGAAATTATACGCTCTTGCTTGAGCAAATTTTAATGCTATGCTTAAACATGGTGCGGCCATGTTCCCTTTTTCACTATTCAAATGAACGTAATCAAAGCGAAGCTTGCAGGAAAAATAGTTTGGCCTCATGTTGAAATTATTCATTGCATCACTAGGACACACGCATAGCACGATCAAGAAACACAATGGAAGATTACATGTGCGGTCGTGCAGACCTGCTGATTGATCACGTTCAAATGACGTCACTTCGTACAAATTGTCACAAGCATCAGGATTTTGAGCATAATTTGTTGCGACGCGCATCATTTGCGCCGTATTTCGAACAAATTTTGAGCAATTTGGAACATTTTCCAGGGTGTGCGTGCGCTTACTTGATGGCGTTTAATACGCAGTAGCATTTTTCCTACGAAGATGGCGTCTGTGAGAGTGGTCAATCGTACCCGACATGTACGATGGGGAACAAAACAAAGACGGGCACACTGTGATAAAAGTTAATTTGTCCCTGGTTACTAAAGACTTACTTGCGTAATCGTTGAGTGCATATGTAACAGTGCACACATTGTCCAGACTAGGCCAGTGTTTGGGGCTACATTTCAGAGCTTGCGTAAAGCTGAGTCGAGCCATTGACAGCTTGAGTAGAGAGACCGAGATGGTTCCCATCCGGTACCAGACTGTTACGTCGGATTCGTCGAGTTCAACAGCCTGGGGAGGAGGAGAAAGACAGAATAGGGAGGTTTAGATGCATGCAAAACGCGAATGTTGTATCACGAAGAACAGATGAAATTCAAAAGCCCAAAATCTGAGTCTTTTATTAACGAGATAACTGTGACCAAGATTCAACGTCATCTCTAATTCTGTCAATTATACATTAATTTTATGCGTTTTTCAGGAGCAAATTGCATCCTATACTTTCTTCTAGTATATGACATGCTTGCTGGATTCTTGTAGATCGAATACTTCAATAGCAGGCCTGGAGTCGGGTCGGTTAAGGATAGGATAGGACAGTGATTTACATTCAGGTAATGTTCCATGGCGTGGTTGAGATCTTTCCTCTGGTATGCCATGCTGGCCAGATTCTTGTAGGTGGAATACTTCAACATCAGGCCTGGGGTCGGGTCGGGTCAGGTCAGGTCAGGTCAGTGACTTACATTCAGGTAATGTTCCATGGCGTGGTTGAGATCTTTCCTCTGGTATGCCATGCTGGCCAGATTCTTGTAGGTGGAATACTTCAACATCAGGCCTGGGGTCGGGTTAGGTCAGGTCAGGTCAAGGGTCAGGTCAGTGACTTACATTCAGGTAATGTTCCATGGCGTGGTTGAGATCTTTCCTCTGGTATGCCATGCTGGCCAGATTCTTGTAGGTGGAATACTTCAACATCAGGCCTGGGGTCGGGTTAGGTCAGGTCAGGTCAAGGGTCAGGTCAGTGACTTACATTCAGGTAATGTTCCATGGCGTGGTTGAGATCTTTCCTCTGGTATGCCATACTGGCAAGATTCTTGTAGGTGGAATACCTCAACATGAGGCTTGGGGTCGGGTCGGGTCAGGTCAGGTCAAGGGTCAGGTCAGGTCAGGTCAAGGGTCAGGTCAGGTCAGTGACTTACATTCAGGTAATGTTCCATGGCGTGGTTGAGATCTTTCCTCTGGTATGCCATGCTGGCCAGATTCTTGTAGGTGGAATACTTCAACATCAGGCCTGGGTTTAACGGAGCATTCTCCTTTTTAGGTGGTTGAACCTGTACAACGAACAAAATCAGACTCAGAAGCCGTCCAAAGTTGTCAACATTTTCACAGTTCTACAGAGCGTAGTATTTTTCAAGATCCCCCCCTCCCCCGCCCCCCCACCCCCACCCCCACCTCCCCCGAAATACTACTTATCAACATATTTTCTGTCAGTACCAGAAAGTGTCAACATAACATTTTACAGTGCATGTATCGTCCTATGCAGCCCTCGACCCCCCTGCCCCTTCCTATGCTTTGTAGAACCCCCTGGTGTCTCTGGCCGTCGGCTGCCAATGGCGCCACCCACCTACAGTTGTAGTCAGAAGTTTACATACAACTGTGTTAAAACTGGTGTGCTTAAACTTGCGTTGTCACCATTTTTGTAACGGTCTTTACTAAAGTCGTGATTTTGTGGAATTCCTCATGTGCTTACAGTACTTAAAACATAGCTTGCACACCATTTTGGGTGCTGATGGTAGTGGTGTACAACTTCTGAATTCAACTGTATATATCTCAATGTTTAGATAGAACACACTTCATGCAATTAAGCCTACGGGCTGCGAATTGAAGTTCTCAAACCCATTTGTCTTTTTTGCTTCTTGGGTATAATTTCCCTTTTAATAAAAAGGGGCAAAAAGTCGCACCTTTGCAAGAAACGGAATATTAAGTAGCTGTTTGTAGGTGGATTCCGCTTCAGTGTTGCTTCCCGCACGCTGCAGATCCAGCGCTTTGTTGTACAAGGAGTACGCCTCCGATTCCTAAATAAGACATGAAAAGGGTTACAATAATGAAAGGTAGATGTAAGGGGGGTGTCTAAAGTCGTCAACATTTTCACATTTCTACAGAGAGTAGTATTTTTTAAGACTTCCCTCCCTCCCCGAAATACTACTTAACATTTTTTGGTCACTATCACGAAATGTTAACATTTTACAGTGCATGTAAAGTCCTCTGCGGCCTGCGACCTTCGACCCCCTCCCTCCTTCCTACACTTTGTAAAACCGTGAAAATGTTGACAACTCTGAACAGCCCCTAAAAGGTAAAGTTACTTTACGAGACTACAGCAACAAACGACCAGTACTCATTGTATATTAAAAGTCAACTTACTGGAGTATTGAGTAAAAAACAAACAAACCTGATATTGGAGTATTGAAAACAAACAAACCAACCTGAGCTTCTTTGCTGATTTCCATTTCAAACTCAGACTCGCTCTCGTCACTGCTGCTTGCGTTCAGAGCTGCGATCCTCATCTATAAAAGACACCAACAAAAAGAATTCATAAATACCTTGGACAGTTTACGCATCCCTATTGGCTGAGAGCACGTCATGTGGGCAGTCTTAAATTAGCGATAAAGAATAGTAATAATGCCCGGCTGGCTGTCCCGCGTTTGTGCCCTAGTCAGGGCGTATATGGAACACGCATGTATGCACAAAGAAACTGCACGCGCCTGAAAGCAAATTGTGCACTTATATCCAGTCGTGTGCGTGCGCGAGCAATACGCCTGCGTACGCGTAACACGCGCGTTCGAACAAAAACAACATCACGCACAGCTCGCAGTTGTACGAACGCCGTGTTGACACTACCGGTAGACTGTAGGCATAGGAAAGTGAATGCAAAACGACGAGCTAATTTTGGTGAATTTTACTGATTTACACGAAAAGGTATTTATGAATGGGATTAAAAGTAGGTTTGGCCAATCTTAAACAACCCGTTTAAAACCAGCTAGGGGTCCTGGGCACTGATAATGCCCTCGCCTGGTGGCTCGGGCATTATCAGTGCCCAGGACCCCTAGCTGGCTTTAAACGTGTGTTTAAGATTGGCCAAACCTACTTTTAACCCCTAAATAAAACAATCAAAATTCAGAAAGTATAGGTTTTTTTTTTGTCAACTCGTGAAGTAAAATTTTGGGTCACTGCAAATGATGTAATGACTTTAACAGGCTAATTTCTGTTAACCAAGCATGAAGGGAAATTCACACTATCACGTAAAAATGGCTTTGCCTACGTGTGTCGTTGGTTTGAACAGGAGCTCGTTTGCCGCTTGAGCGCGGCCTATCGCGACGCGCAAATGTTTTGAGCTGAATCACAATTCAAATTTGTTGAACTTTGACCGCAGTGCGCTGTTTGCATTACCTTTCCATAACTCTCTTTATCTCCTGCCGTGCTGAAGTGTATTCCTTGACCCTGTACCTCCGACCTTTGACCTCGCTTTCCAGACAGCCGTGCACTCATAGCTCGTTTGGCCCCGCTGAACGCAGCTCTATGATGTGACGTCATCATTGCTCCTAGTGGATCATTCCCATCCTGAGCCATACGCCTTGGGCCTGGTGATAGGCGTTTATGGAACCTATCTGGAGTTTCATCCCCCAAGTCCATGAAACATCTCCGACCCGCCTGCCCGGCATCGCCACCAGAGCTGTCTAGACCCTTGTGTCTGGTGTCTTTCTCATGTTCTGCAATAAACATATTCACAAGCAGAGCTGCAATATTGAGGGTGCACTCCATGATAGACAATTCTGCGCATGCAAATTGTGACCAGGGGCCTCATGGCGCTGCTAGGCACAAAATTTTGCTTAGCACAGGATTGATTTGCCTTATAAAATGTATTACAAGCCAAAATTATACACCAACTTGTGTTCTTCGCAAGAGTAGGAGAATACCTTTCAATACACATCACTTACGATTTTGGCTCACAATCCATTTTTGCAAAATAAAGCAAACAAATCCTGTGCTAAGTAAATTTTTGTGCTTAGCAGCGCCATGAAATTGGCCCCAGATTGTTAACCTGCTATTTCTTTGGGAAAAAAAAAACGGTAAAAATGTATATGAATTCCGTTCACTGGTCGCCACTGAGACGCTGTGTGTTAACACGGCAGAGAAAGTTAATCTTTTTTTTGTTTTACTCCTAAAATCACTTCCCTTTAAAATATTTACCTGCCACATTTTGCCCCGTCTTGTACGACTGACCCTCCACATTAGAGCCAAGCAGGTTAATACCGCTCGAGTGAGTTGCAGTTGCATCATCATTATTGCTGGATGCCGATTTTGCCGTGAGACTTGGAAGTTTCCCAGACATCATAAGAAAACGCTGCTTCTTGAGAAGATTTTCAACGCCCGCTTGATGTTGGCCTCCTCCATCGCCGAATGCTTGAGAGTGCTTTCTCTTGATCAATCTTGGCATGGTGTGATATTGTTGTCTTGGGTTCTCTTAAGACGACCTGTATGAACAAGGCAGGCACATAACAAAGAAAGATTGTGGGGTTCTGTCAAGTTGGACGAGTGAGTTGGATTGGGTGAAAACTTGTATTTGTGGGTTTGACACTCGGTCATTGGAAGGTGGTAACACTAACAGGGAGGTTACCATGCACGGACACCCAGGATTTTCCTTGTTAATTCAGACAAAGGCCTATGTAAAAATGCTGGTAAAAATGCAAAGTTAAGGGGAGAAAATGTCTGACTCTGAGAAAAAAAAACATCAATTTTTATAGAGTTGTGTGCATGGGTAAATAAAATAGTAAAATATCGTACACATTTGCCACTTTCTCCGAAGTATAACACTGTGAACGTGTTTCAGTGCGTGTACATTGAAAATACTTTACATAATGTCCAGACGATAAACCACTAAATGATGAAAACGGCCATGAAAAGATACCAGCCGCATAGTGCACGACGTACACGTTTGTATCGGGAATGTTGACAATGGAAAAGGCTGTGGAGGACCGGTTTGTTTGCTGCCACCAAGCGTTTCAGGTTATTTAAATCGGTAAGCTATCACTGGGAATCGAATCTAGATAAAAGGAATCGATTCTTGCTTTGAATCGATTCCTCATAAATCCGGAATCGTTACTCTGATTCCAAAAGTGGAATCGATTCTACTCAACCACGGCTTTGAATCGCCCAATCCTACTGTAAATCGATTTCTCAGAAATCTGGAAACGAAAAATAGAATCGATTCTACTGAACTCCGGCGTGGAATCGCCCACTGTGGAATCGCCCAGCGCCCGCATGAAATGTGAGACTTTTCAAACGCGTGGTGGCAGCAAACAAACCGGTCTTTTTGGAAAACGATTGCGTCGCGTGACGGCGCGCCTCTCAAAAGACTCTCATTTCTGCTTCGTATTTCCCACGATTGGGTAAGATTTGGTGAGATTGCCTCAGACTTTCTACAAGTCTATAAGTACACAGTCTCGGGTAATCTCGACAAATCTTCACATAATCGTGCAAAAAAATCGCTGCAAAACTTCGCACAGCGTAAACCCTTGTTCCAAGAATACACGGATATGCACATCTTATGTGTGATGCCGAAAAGAACCAGTGTTAATACCTAAGTGCATTTGAATAATAAGTTTATGAATGTTAATTATTGTAGCACCGTTGTCTCCACTGTAAATCGCAGTTACGACCTTGGCAAAGTCTTAATTTGTTACATAAACAAACCTATGAAAAGAAAGGAATTTTATTCATCAATAGATACAAAGGCCATTATTTACTCAAAATCGCAGCTTAAGATATATTAAGCGGGTCTCCCACTGTGCGATTTTTGCCACGAATTTCCTACGAATTGGTACGATTATCGGAGACTGCCTATAGACTCTACACACAATCGTACCGAATCGTAGCTAATCGTACCTAATTCGTAGCAAAAATCTGTTTAGCATTAGCGCGCGCGTCACTTTAAACCCTGCGCCTCAAAGTTTGTTTTCATCAAAAACACCCAAAAAACTGTATTGATAGCGCGCGTCACTTTTAACCCTGCGCGTCAAAGGTTTTTGTTTTTGTTTAGTGTTTCGATTAAAAACATGCTTGTTGGCTTCATGTGTCAACTTGAGTTTATTGCTTGTAACCCACTTACCCTCACCCCCCCCCCCCCCCCACCCCCCCCCCCCCCCCCCCCCCCACCCCTCCACAAAAAAGCGGGATGGGGCTGGGAGTGGGAAGCTGCGTCACCGCGTCACTTTTGGAGACTTCAATTTAAGCTAAACATATTTATTTTTATTTTTTTAGCCAAAGGTTACACAGTTTTATTATATTTTTTATAAAGCTCATAAAACCTAATACACATTTTCAAGCAAGCTACCTTTTAAAGAATACAATTTTTTACGGCCTACCTACAACTTAAAAAATAACAAAATAGATTACAGGACTAGAAAACTTTAAAGGCACAGGCTCGTCAGCAATGCGCGCGCGCCAAAATCGTCCCACGAAACACGCAGCTCCGCCATGCCTTTGCTATAGAGCTGCGTGTTTCGTGGCACAAAATTGGCGCGCGCGCATTGCTGATTGAAAGTGGTTTTCCAATAGAAAATATTTATTTTTATTTCCATAAATGCCAATTACATTTAACGTTTGTGTGTAGATAAGGCACCAAGGTTATTGCAAACTCATTCTACAGCTAATTTTCATTGGCGTAGGTAACCCGGGACACCAAATTCCTATTCACAAATTATGAGCCTTTATGGTCTTTTGTTTTAAATATTTGTCAGTAATCACAGAACAAAATATTCAAGAAATTGGTGCTGTCCCCTGTAATCACAGACCACAGTCTATTACTGAGAATCTGTGATCATGAGTGGTGATTTTTGATGCACAGGGTGTCGTACATAACTGGGACACCAAACGTTTTGGACCCCTAATTTTGGAAATTACCCTTATAAAAAAATAAATCATCTCGAGCGAATGCATTGGACAGGTGCATGGAACCATACTTTCCATTTGAATATTTTATTATTGGGCCAATGGTTGATTAAACCTTTGCGACCCTGTTCCATACCAGCTTGTGTTAGTTAAAGGTGTTAGTGAACGATGTATCTTGTATATGGTGTCTAGACCTGTCTGGTATTTCATAAAATTAAAGACAGATTACATGATTGGAAAACTTTTAAAAACAAGAACAGCAGCAACAATAAAGAATAATGTAAAAGTAACATTTTGGGTAACTGCAAATGATGATTGTGCTTTAAATATGACAACATCATTAGAAAATACACATAGTTACAGATTTCGCTGTGCGATTGTTACCTTTTTGACCAGACTTCCACGAGGACGCGTAATGCAGTCACTTACGAACGAACCAGGGCTGCGTTCCAAACACGCGAACATTTGTTAACGTTGGCGCCAACGTTTTGCTCAATGTGGAACGGATTGTTGGCCAAAATGGCCAAAATACATTGTCAAGATGGCGGCGCCCATAGTCCTAGCGGTCGTAGTGACGTTGTAATTTATTTGCTATTTTCAAAACTGCAAACAATCGTCTGTCAACTTTCATGTCGCGCACGCCATTTTGAAATGACTCGCGAACATCGCGAACAATCCAAACGTTTGTTGGCCAACGTTGGTGGCGCACAATTCGTTCCACTCGAAATTGTTGGCCAACGTTGTAAACGTTTGCAAACGGCGCTCGCGTATGCGGAACGCAGCCCGGGTTAGGCCTACCCGTTTTAAGAACAGATCTCCCGAACTTGACCAATAGTCTAGAAAACAACCTTCCTCCATGAGTCTATACCATCGACTCGTGTTTAATTTCAAGCTACATGTAAAGCGGGCCTCCCACTGTGCGATATTTGCCACGAACTCGAGTCCCTACGAATTGGTACGATTATCGGAGACTGCCTATAGACTTTACACACAATCGTACCCAATCGTAGCTAATCGTACCTAATTCGTGGCCAAAATCGCACAGCGGGAGGCCTGCTTTAAGCGGGCCTCCCACTGTGCGATTTTAGCCACGAATTAGGTACGATTAGCTACGATTTGGTACGATTGTGTGTAGAGCCTATAGGCAGTCTCCGATAATCGTACCAATTCGTAGGAAATTCGTGGCAAATATCGCACAGTGGGAGGCCCGCTTTAAGCGGGCCTCCCGCTGTGCGATGTTTGCCACGAATTAACTACGAATTGGTACGATTACCAGAAACTGTCTATAGACTGCACAGAATCGTACCCAATCGTACTCAACCGTAGCTAAAAATCGCACAGTGGGAGGCCCGCTTAAAATAAATAAATTCGGCTCATATTAGCGTTTGTTGCGCGCGTTGTTTTACTGTACACGTAGTAGTACTGCTAATTAATTTGAACGACATAGGCCTGGCTACGCAAAAAAAAACAAATCTCAGTATTCTCATTTCAGCGTTTAAGAATGTTTAAAAGCGATATGGCTTCGTCAACCTTGCCATTACCCCACTTTTCTACGTGCAGCAACATTCATATTTTGATGTTTATTAACCCAGGTATGTAAGGCCTACAACAATTCCACCGATCACAGGTGGCAATCCGATACATAAGGCCACGAGCGAATACGTCACAGACTCTGAAGCCGCTCGCCTTGCCGCGGGGACGTCGCCGTCTGCCCAATGATTTTTCACCTGTTACATAAAAAAAATCATTCACATGGAAAATTCATTCAAAAACATTCACAATTTCACTGTACCATCAAATTCATGAATTGAAAACCAATAACGTTAATCCGATCCTAGATATATCGATATACTCTTACCAATAACGTTAATCCGATCCTAGATATATCGATATAATCTTACCAATAACGTTAATCCGATCTTAGATAAATCGATATAATCTTACCAATAACGTTAATCCGATCCAAGATATATCGATATATTCCTACCAATAACGTTAATTCGATCCTAGATATATCGATATAATCTTACCAATAACGTTAATCAAATCCTGGATATAATATTACCAATAAGGTTAATCACATCCCAGATAATATCGATATAATACCAAATCGTTGACTAAAAAATAATTCAGAAGTAAAAGTAAACGAAAAAGAATAAAAATTCAAAGGCTCCTCAAGGCGCGCGTAAGGCCAAATTTGTGCCACGAAATACGCAGCTCCACAGCAAAGGCATGGAGTTGCGAAGTGTTTGGCAAGGTTTGGGAGGAGGAGAAGATCCCCGAGGACTGGTCCAAAGGAATGTATAGTTCCGATTTTGCCCAGTTAACCCCGCCCCCTTGGATATTGTTGCTATGGCTCACACGCTATCGTCAAAATGGCGACACACAACGCACAAAGCAATGGGACTTTCAACGGAAAGCACAGATTCATTGGAGAAAACTCAAAGGTATTCATGTTTTAGGGTCGACAGTTATCTTAGAAACACACCTAGTAAAGGGCCAGTAATACAGGGATGTCATATCTTGAAATACGTGCTTTAGTACCTTTGAACAACGAAACGACCGGCCTTGAATCCAAACATTCACCCGGAACATCGCATACAACACTGTACAAATTGTATGGGGCAGCAAACATTGCACTTTGACCTATGTGGTGATCTCTGCTAGCTCTGTTGTGATTGGTCGGCGGGTTCGGTTGATTGACAGGTCGGAACTATGCATTGTCGTCAATGTGCCAAAGAACTCGACTTGAGTCTAGTCTAGCCAACATTCTACTCACCTCAAGGGACTTTTTCAATGCCATACATCCCAGCGGACAGAAACAAAAAAGAGTAACAAAGAGCGCAAATCCAAAATAATCGTTAGGCATTGGCGGGGGCCGGCGATAGGGGGTGGTCTGAGGGCGACGACTCTGCGGCTGGATCGCCACCTATACAATGTCCATCAAAATACAACAGGAAAATAAATATGGCTGGATTTACACTGAGCCTTTTCGCGCGCAATCCGATGCGCGTCACTTTGACCGTGTTTACACTGGTCCCATCCCGAGTTTCGGATCAAGATTGATCCCCTGATAAGAATTTGTCAGTGTTAACATTCTGTAGTTAATCTCGTTGTGAATCCACCCAAATGCTGTATTATAATCTTGCATTAATCTTGGTCCCATCATTATAGAGATTCGCAAAGCTGATTCTTGTTATACAAACAGGACAAGATTCAAACACAGCACGATCAGGAGAGTCTGCATTTTTTAACAACACATTTGGGAATGTTCGAAATATTCAGTGTCAGTCCTTCGCTTGTACCCAACGCCCTTATTATACAGGGCGCTGGGATGGGCTGATGTGTCTTCACAGATTTATGTGAAGGAAATACGTCACGCAAAGGTCACATTTACAGACGCGCGGAGCATTGTGGGTTGCTTGCTGTCATACAAATAATTGTTAAATATAATGTTAACGCTTATAATCCAGTGCAAAAATCGAATTTACGAATGAAATGAGTGTACTGCGTGCGATACCAGCCTTGTCTGCTGGAAAAAAATAGATTTTACGTTTGTTTACACACAAAAAACACGTGACCTCGTGGTCACGTGTCGTATACAATTTGGCCAGCGCCAATGAGGGCGCAACTAGATTAGCCCATCCCAGCTCTCTGTAAAATGCGGTGGGTACGAGCAATTTACCACTGTATAAACGTCAACGCTTCGCGTGATCAAGCCGCCGACCGGATGTGGAGTATATTCCGGCGGTGGCTCCTCATTTCGCATTTCGTCGTCATATTCCGGCGGTTGCTCCTCATTTCTCATTTCGTCGTCATTTTTCGGCGGTTGCTCCACATTTCTCATTTCGTCGTCATTTTTCGGCGGTTGCTCCACATTTCGCATTTCGTGCCCATTTTCCCGCGGCTGCTCCTCCACATTTGGCGTTTCGTCCTCATTCTGAAATTGTTCGTAACCTCCTGAAACATAATCCAAACAGCGGATCCATAATAGACAGCCCGCGCCAAATTCGTGCCACGAAATACGCAGCGCCGTGTAGCAAAGGCATGGAGCTGCTTATTTGGTGGCAAGGATTTGGCGTGCGCGCAATGCTGACGAGCCTGTGCCTTTAAAAGAATCTCGAAATACATAAATTGTGCACTTTCACAAAACCTATGTGAACTTGATCATATTTCTAATACATGAGTGCAACGCGGCCACTTCGACTTTGTTATCACATACAGTTGAAGTCAAAAGTATAAATACATGTACACCACTACAATCATCACCCAAAATGTTAAACAGGACTACCCGAACCATTGCAAGGTGTACAAGCTACAGTTGAAGTCAGAAGTTTACATACATGTACACCACTACAATCATCACCCAAAATGGTAAACAGGACTACCCGAACCATTGCAAGGTGTGCAAGCTACAGTTGAAGTCAGAAGTTTACATACATGTACACCACTACCATCATCACCCAAAATGGTAAACAGGACTACCCGAACCATTGCAAGGTGTGCAAGCTACAGTTGAAGTCAGAAGTTTACATACATGTACACCACTACAATCATCACCCAAAATGGTAAACAGGACTACCCGAACCATTGCAAGGTGTACAAGCTACAGTTGAAGTCAGAAGTTTACATACATGTACACCACTACCATCATCACCCAAAATGGTAAACAGGACTACCCGAACCATTGCAAGGTGTGCAAGCTACAGTTGAAGTCAGAAGTTTACATACATGTACACCACTACCATCATCACCCAAAATGGTAAACAGGACTACCCGAACCATTGCAAGGTGTACAAGCTACAGTTGAAGTCAGAAGTTTACATACATGTACACCACTACCATCATCACCCAAAATGGTAAACAGGACTACCCGAACCATTGCAAGGTGTGCAAGCTACAGTTGAAGTCAGAAGTTTACATACATGTACACCACTACCATCATCACCCAAAATGGTAAACAGGACTACCCGAACCATTGCAAGGTGTACAAGCTACAGTTGAAGTCAAAAGTTTACATACATGTATACCACTACAATCATCACCCAAAATGGTAAACAGGACTACCCGAACCATTGCAAGGTGTGCAAGCTACAGTTGAAGTCAGAAGTTTACATACATGTACACCACTACCATCATCACCCAAAATGGTAAACAGGACTACCCGAACCATTGCAAGGTGTACAAGCTACAGTTGAAGTCAGAAGTTTACATACATGTACACCACTACCATCATCACCCAAAATGGTAAACAGGACTACCCGAACCATTGCAAGGTGTGCAAGCTACAGTTGAAGTCAGAAGTTTACATACATGTACACCACTACCATCATCACCCAAAATGGTAAACAGGACTACCCGAACCATTGCAAGGTGTGCAAGCTACAGTTGAAGTCAGAAGTTTACATACATGTACACCACTACCATCATTACCCAAAATGGTAAACAGGACTACCCGAACCATTGCAAGGTGTGCAATCAACATTTTTAAATTATGTAATGCCGTTTTCCTGGAATTGGTGAAAAAATTTCTTCTCCAAATGACATAACAGGCTTTCAATTCAAAACAGTAACCCAAAGCAAAGTATAAGTCACCTTGTTTCGACATGGTTCGCGTTGAACTTGAAATCAAGTGAAGTTGAGCTGCGTCAGTATACAGAATTGAAAAATGGCGACACACGAACGACACAGGTTGTACCAAATGAATAATGTTCTTCTGAATAATATTATACAACATACTAGGCCTATACAAAGTGGTCCCAGTCCGTGCTATGTTGCCAGAGCCTACCTGCACCCTCACCCCCTTCATTTGTCCGTCTTTTGTGTCTCAAACATTGCAGGATTTTTATAGGAATCTTTTCATGTTTTCAGGATCATTGGTGTGTCAACAAAAGCAGGTAAGCTGTTTCTTGTGGTATGGGAGCGATAAGGGAAAGTCCCTGTTCCATGTCGTGCCAGGTACAGGCTAGTCTTTGTGAAAGACTGTCTTACATTGCTTGGTTCGTGTACGTGCGCGCGGTCGACATTGCACCGTGTGGACAGGGTACTAGTTCATGCGCCACTGGGTTCCGTCTGTAAGACGGAACCGATATCTGTGGACGGAACCCAGTGGCGCATAAACTAGTACCCTGTCCATCGTGCAATGTCGACCTCGCGCACGTACACGAACCAAGCAACGTAAGACAGTCTTTCACAAAGACTAGGTACTGGCCTGTTGCATTGTGTGGAGTCTTAGGCGTGTTTGTTTCGGACGAATCCGCCGATCCCGAGATCTGCGCAGATGGTTCAGCTAGATTCAACTATGCATAGCGCTGAACCATCTGCGCAGATCGGGAACGGCGCCCTTAGTAGTGACATGGTCACGTGATAAAGGGCATGCGTTAAAGGAGTGTGACCAGATCACTTTTTTTTACCCATAACTCCCCGGGACATTTTCTTATGGGTCATGAGATTTTTATATCATAACATCCGTTATATTTTTCTGATTACGAAACTGAAACTCCCGCGCTTCTAGGCCGCATTTTCCGAGGATATCGTCAAAAATCCACCGATTATTTGTAAACTAATTTTCCAGTATCAACGTTTATCACTGAAGGCCGACGATAGTTTTGTTCAATTTTTTACTGGAAATCGCGAATGTTTTCGGGTTTTTGGGACATGGGAGGTGTGTATGGGAGTTACTTGATAATATTAGTAAGTTACATCGAAAACTATTTTCCAGAAACTCTGGTCATGCTCCTTTAAAGGAACTTAGGTCACGTGTTACAGGATAAAGGGATCACATACCTCTCATTGTACTAGGATTTATCCTTCTATCCCAACCGTGGGCGCGTAAAATGTGATGGAAGTTGGCAATGGCAGATGCTAAAAATCATTCGGCGGTCGGCGACATTTTGTCTAAATTTGACTTTTTGAGAAATAAAAACTTGAACAAAACGCTACCTCTGTGGACCTCTCTCAAATGACGTCACTTCCTACAGATTGCCACGTGCATCAGGATCTTGACTGAGCGTACATTTTTGTGACACGCATCGGCCGCGCCGTTTTTCCAACACATAACGCGCGCTCGTGTTCTATGTTTTGCGTGCGCGTGCCTGATAGCGTTTACTACGCGCGCTGCGAAGAGCGTTTAAAATTTTCACGCGCGCCTAAAAAATGTTTTTTTTTGAAATCTTTACTTCACGCATAGTGCAGAAACAATTTTAAGTGCGTGTACGTACAATGTCATGACTCGATTAGAACTAACTAGCCATTATTTCGACGGATTATACAAGAAAACATCACAGAGAATCACTGGCATTTTCAAGTTTCTGAGAAAAAAACATCGGGTAGAACAAACAGAAGATTAGCGTACAGCTTTTTAAACGTGCTTGCTTCCAAAGATCCAGATAAATCGGCGATTACATTTTGAGAAAATGATCCTGCATCTTGGATTGATGGCGCTCTTGGTTCTAAGCACTGCCAATCTTATCAATGACAATGAGTTGGCTATTTTAGCAAGCGAGCTCTCTGATGAAGGTTAGTGTGTGTATTATCGGATTCCTTGGCTTGGAAGATGGCACTGTTTTAGGAGAGCTATAGTTTAATAAAAACCAACAACAGGAATTCGTTACTTTTTTGTAATAAATTGTAATAAATTTTACAGTTGTAAAACTGACTTTTTGCACTCACTTTTGTGGCAACAATCAACTCGTCTTCATTCTTGTAACCCTTAGTTTTCCAACTTTTAGAAGATAATTCTTTTAAACAAATACAATTTTGTTACCTGTTTTGTCTACCTTTTAAAGTTCATCTTAATAACTTGGGGATTTGTAAAAAAAAAAGGTAGGATCTCATGTTTTCCTTACGATCAGTATAGCGTTGTTTTAGGCTAGTATGCGCATGGTATATAGCCCTATTTGCTAGACAAGTATAAACGTAGCACAGGTTGGACTCCGTACCGCATACTACATGTGAATACGTATGCAATGAAGACGACGTCCAACCTGGGCTATAGTATAAACGTATAAATAAACATCTAACACCCAAAAATGAAGCAAGTTTCTCAATAAAAAAGAAAGAAAAAACATACCCTCTCCAAAAGAAACTTTTTCTTATAGACCTACCATTTCTTGATCGGGACAGAAGTTTGTTGAATACAGTGAACTTGTGGATAACAAGGCACTGATTGACCAATCACTTTGGAATTGCTTTCAAGACTGTTCTGCTTCAGTGATTTCGTCAAGGTTCAAGTCAAGTGGACCTGTTCGGACAAAGTGATTCCAAAAGCAACGAAATGTGACATTTCCTGTTTCTGGAAGAAACCCGTAGCTAAGAGTTCTAGTTCTCAGAAAACCCATTTTGTTGGGTTTTCAATCTGATCTCTGGAGCCACGCGTCTCCCAAACAACCCAAGAGCTCAAATCGTGAACTGCTTATAATCCCTACGTAGATCCAATAAAATGGCTCTCTGGTAGTATTAGATTGTTTAGTGCAAAAACTGTGGTGTTAAATTAACACCAGTGGTGTTGTCTTATATAGAAACCAAGCGTGGTGTGAAATTTTAACGCCACAAGTATTTTATTCATTTATTCCAAGTGTTTATTCCTATGGTGTTAAATTTTAACACCAGGCTTGGTATCTATATAAGACAACACCACGGGTGTTAATTTAACACCACAGTTTTTGCAGTGTATTTAACACACACATTTTATTTGATAAACTCCACCCATCCAGAGTGCAAAACACTGCTATTCACTCTTCACGAGCGGCGACAAGGGGCACGGAAAACACCGAGACTCGAGCAGTATTCCGGGCGGTGCATGCCGGATCTTCACCGATGGTTGGCAGGCGAGGAGACTGACAGTTTCCCGCTCACAGAGCTCGACGAAGCACTAAGAGACATTGGCAAACCCGATCTGAGGATGCGTGAGTAGCAATGGGAACATTTTGAAACGCTTGGTGGCAGCAAACAGGCTAACGTGCACATGCTCAATATGACGTAGCCAATGAGCAAGTTCGATTAACGACGTCTAAAATTGAAGCCACCGTCCGCCATTGTACACCACATAATACAATGCATTGCCCAGACTGGTCATACTGTCTTCACTAGTTTACATCATGGTCTACATGTGTTAAGTGGCATGAAAACGATCGCATGGACCGGGGAGCAGTCTATAGGCCAAGCAATGTTCGTGGGGTACATACAATGGCGGCCGGCGCGTGGCTTCAATTCTTGTATAGCCAACTGCTATTGCATACTTCATCCAGTATATATATATCGATGGTGAGTAGCAATGGGAACATTTTTAAACTCTTGGTGGCAGCAAACAATCTCACGTGTGCATGCACAATATGACGTAGCATTCAATTTTAAAAATACCAGCGAAAACCATTCAAATTCGCCCAAGCCCCGAGCTTGTGCCAAATTGAATGAAGATTCAATGCTTTGTATGTGAATGATGCAAATTCTAATCTGGATATCTTAGCGAACAAATGTGAATGTCTTATAAACGAAATTGAATAACGTGCAAATGAATAAGAATCAGAGAAATTGCGTCCTGATCAAAATCACTTGAAGACGTACTTCCACAAATGAATTTCAATTCATTTCTGATGAATTCGAGCGAAAAAAACCTATATGGCATTATCGGTTAATGTTCTTTTGATTTTTCCTAATTCATACAGAGATTTCTCGTGAGGTTGTTTCTGAGAAGGCACGTAATCTACACAACTTCTTCGGACGGGACGGGCGTATTCCAGACAGAGATATATTGGGCAGATGGCAACAGTGACAGTGAAACATTTCCCACATGCACAAACAAACATACCGCCTCGAGTTAGCTAAGTTAGTCAACAGAAGGCGCCACCATAGCCACGCTCGATCAGTACAAAAATCGTTGTCGGTTTAAAATATTTGACAGAAAATCGATTTCGAGTGTCGGGTATTTGACCAATTTATCGTGTTTTGACTCCCGCAGTTGACGAGAGACTTTAGTTATATGACACGTTGCCATTAATTGTGTAACGCCAGCGTGCGCCATTTTGAAATGACTCGCGAACATCGCGGACAACCTAACAGTTTGTTGGCGCTGGCCAACGTTGGCGAACGTTCCACGTTCGAAAGGGTCAATATAAGTATAACAAATCGATCTGTGCCATATTTTGGCACCTGCATGATTATGATAATGAATTTATATTCACACAAATCTATCTTTAGCCTCAAGTCTTACTCACATAAATCTATTTAAAGTATCCACAGCCGCACTTTAGTTTTAGCATGGTTTTAGTAAGTTTGACCTACTGACATCTAACACCCAAGTTATTCAACTCTGCAAAAGACAGACCAAAGTCCTTTGCGAATTGTACTCACGATTTGTGATAGGTTTCAATTTTGCTAACAAATATTTAACACGAAGCTAGCTATAGACCTTTATCACGTGCACGGTGCGGCCATCTTTCTCTTAAAATGAACGTAACCAAAGCGAGACTTGCAGAAAAAAACAGTGTGGTCCCGTTTTGAAATTGTTCATTGTGTGCATCACAATGGCACAGGTGTTGCGCGATCAAGAGAGCGCGCAGCGTGGACAGTGATTCTCAACTGAAACATCGTCTCTCAAAGGAAAATATTGTAGGGCTAACTTGAAGTCCAACCTCGAGTGGAATTTTCCATTTTGGAGAGATCGATACTTATTCGGACATCATGCAACGCGGTGAGCGCAGCGCGACAGTGTGATTTTTCCAAAATAGTGTGAACTCCCCTTAATGGGTGAGCGCTTTTCGTTCTAACAGCAACACAACACGCACAGTACGCCTCCCCCCCCCCCCCCCCCCCCCCCCCCCCCCCCCCCCCCCCCCTCCCCCCCCCCCCCTTCCCCTCTATGGCAGATATACAGAGAAGGAGACCTTAGTTACCGGATTGGTCTATACCAGGAAACAAAACAAATAGCCCCTCTTGATACAAAATTGGAGCTGCTCCAATTTTGTATCAAGAGAGGGGCATTATTGGACCTTATTGGACCCTTTTGGAACCCTGATCGCTTCAGAATGACCGATAAGACCCGTATTATCATTGCGTATCGAGATCGTGTTCATTGTGCTCAGTTTGCACAATGTGTAATATAGGTTTGGTAATCTATGGTTATTATTGGTATACAGCTCTGTATACTCTTCGCACACAAAGAGCCATTGTGGTGAGCAATGGCAACACAAGGTGCCTACTTGTACCCGGTGCATACGTACATAACGCCTGTCCCCTAAGATGGCCGCCTGCAAAGTGTCTATTGAATGGGTTATTATTTTACAAAGACATTTTCTTTCGCCGAACTAGGTTAGACGTAATCGTCTGTTTTCACGGTGGATCATTTTACCTTTTAAACAATATATAAACAGACATTCTTTTCGCATTCACCGTTCGGAAGTTAACTTTTTTTTAAATGAGCAATTCGATAGCATTTCTTCCTACGAAGATGGCGTCTGTGAACGTGATCAATACCGAAAGCAACAAGTGTCAAAAAGCTTCAATCAATAAGCTGCAGTGGAAGACACATTCGTTCGCTGTGTGTCTGGTATAGAAGGGCATATGTGTGGGGTGTTATGGCCGAGCGGTCTAGTGCATCGAACTTAAGTTCCTGTGCTAGTACTAGAATGTAGGTTCGATTCCGGGCTGCGACGGGTTGTGGCATCTGTGCCCTTGAGCAAGGCACTCAACCACACTCGCTCCCATTCCTGTAATTGGCGGTCCCTCCGCTGTTGGATGTGGTATATAAATAAAATTAAAACAATATAAGCGGTCTGGTGCCAAAAATCTGCCTGGCATGCAGAAGGGCATAACTGATTTTGGCACCAGACCCATTATGCCTTGGCCTTCTGCATGCCAGGCACACGGCGCGTTAACATTTGAACGTTTATTTCAGAAAAATAGCGGGGGAGGGGATTTTTTTCTATTGAGCTCATGCCCATGACGTCATTTTGGGAGTCAAATAATGCCGCGTCGTTGTGGAAGCAATGTGCGTGCGCGTTGTGCGTGTCCATAGCGCGCGTAACGCGCTATACTGAGGCTCCCATTGGTGAATTAAACCGGGTTGCGCCCACCAGAGACACACACAGCGCACACGCACATCGCTTCCACAATGACTCAGCATTATTTGACTCCCAAAATGGCATAATCGCACGTGTTCGAAAGGGGTCAATACCCGCCATCTTCAAACTCTATCTCAAAAGAAAATGTTTCTCACAGTATGCATGCAGCACGCCTGTCAGCACATGTCACTTGTTTTATATTTATTATCATATATACACGGTAAAAGTTCAGAGGAATGATTAAAGGTAGAGTACATGATTGGTAGACTGTTACAAATGGCCCATGTTGATAAAACTGCCCTGTAGACATTTCAGCCACATAGAGGTAGTAATACTTCAGAAAACTTGAAAAATATATTCATGGCTTTTGTGTTTAGTTGAATGGTAAAAAAAAGTCTTGAATGGTAAAAAAGACTTTTGTAAAAAAACCACCTTCGGTTGTTAATTTCTCACACAAAATACCATTTCGGACAGAAATAAATTCATGTAGTGTTTTGTACCATTGTTATTTAGTAAAAGTTTTTCTTGTCAACTAATAAATAAAATGGGGTCACGCAGATGATGTGATCTACCTTTAAACTCTACGCCCACCGATTAAGAGATCAAATGATTTAGTTTTGCCATGGTAACCGGTTCTAGGGTCAAAAGTACATCACAGGCTGTGACGACAGCACGCAAATTTAGGGCCTTTTCCAAATCTCGGCTTCGTCTCCGTCTCTATGTGGTTTACATGGAGCCGGAGCCTTAGCCTGAGCCCAAGTCGAGATTTGTAAAAAGGCCTTAGTATCATCGATCGAGTTTTGGTGGTTGGATCGGCGTTGATAGTTTTTGGGCATAGGTTTGTGGCGGTTGAATCGGGCGGAGTGAGTTGACCGTAGATATAACCATGGATCGTACCGGGCGTTTGCTCGTCTTTCTCTTGCTGGTTTGGGCTCCCGTTGCGGTGAGAATATCGCAAGCTCAATCAGGTAAGTTTCTCTTGTTCAGATTTTCCCCGAAAATATATTTTGTTCTTACAATCATATAAAATACCTGCCCAAAATACTATGCATGGAAAGAAAATAGAAAATTTGCAGTCCGGTTTGGATGTGGAAGCAAAAAGGTTGGTGTAATTACTGTATCCAAATATAGTGTATCAACATCTATGGATAATAGGTGGGTCAAAAATGCTCCTGTAAAGACAAATTATATATATGATTGGCTGGGACTGGAAAACGTTATAAACAAGAAGCTACATCAAAAACTAAAGAATAACGTTGATAAACTGCCTTGTAGAAATTTCAGCCACATAGATGCAGTAATACTTCAGAAACCTGAAAAATCCATGCATGGTTTTTGTGTTGAATTAATGGTATATGTTTATAAATGAATGGTAAAAATACAGGAATACAATGGATTTCAGGGGGTCCGACCCCCTGAATTTCATTGTATTCCTGTATTTTAATGAGGCTGGATCCGCCTCTGAAATTGTTTGCCAACGATTAGAAAAAGCACCTCCAGTTGGCAATTTCTCCCACAAAGTTACAGGTAGGCCTACCATGGTGGGAAAATATTAATGTGGTGTTTGTTACCATTGCTATATCAACACTTTTAGTTGGATTTTTCTTGTCAACTCATGAAGTAAAAGTTTAGTGTACTTAAAAAAATAGTGTACTTGAATGGGACTTTAATTTGCGTTGTTGACTTCTGCTATTTTCGTGTATCTGGGGGCTTCTCTGGTATAAACTCCACGGTACCGGGAATATCAGTGTCATCTATACTCGAACGCAGCTTATGATCATGATTAGTTTTGAGTTTTTGTGTTTTTTTAATCAAAGAACGGCAAAATTAGGTTGGCAAATATAAGAGTTACCCTATTGTAAATGACTCATTGTTATACACATACGTGTAATGGTCTTGTGATCTTTCTAAGGCTGCACGCTAAACGCGAAGATTCTGACAATAAGCCAGTTCGGGGTTAGCTTCTGCGCATGCGTCAGATCCCCGAACGAACTTTTGAGAAAGGTCGTTTGTACATTAACGCACGATCCACGGCCACGTGCACAAATGCATTGTGAAAGGCGCGTTTTACGATGAAAAAACTCGAAAGTTCGGTGAATTTGTGTTTTTGACACACAGAATGACAACTGATAATATAGAGCTCAGATATTGATTCAACCTACTGTATATCTGTTTTGGGGTTATATGGGCGTCTAGGGGTGGAATTTTTAGGCAGATTGTTGTGATACAATACCGTTCGTTCGGAAAACTTCGGTTGCGTTCAACGTTTTCGGTATGCAATACCGGCGTACGTATTGTGCTATTTTGTGTCATAAATATGTGTTTTTCTTCGTACTCACGTCGCGATTCCAAACTGTCCGCCATGTTTTACTATACTCGCGGTTACTAGGTGACATCATTACATCGAGCCTTAGGCCTACACCACAGTGTCAGCCACCGGGGCAGACTCGTGTATCACGTGATGGATAAAAGAACGCTCTGGTGTAAGTTGGTGTTACACGGTGTAAGCATCTCGACCGCCCCTATTGATGTAAAGAGATCACGTGACCAAATTGGCCAATCATGATTCTTGAAACCACATCACATGACTGAAGCAGCCAGTTATCACATACCTTGGCACATGATTGATACATCCATGGAATGATCACATGAGTGAACCATCCAATCACCATGTGGGCATTGATCTAGACTTGACTCAGTCCCTGCACAATTCACATCTTGTAGGTAGATTGTTCCCCCTTATCCCTTCAATCCGATCTGTCAAATAAACAAAACAGGGGCCAGTTTCATGGTACTGTTTAGCACAACAATTTGCCCAGCACAGAATTTATTTCCTTTATATTGCGAAAATGAGTTGGCAGCAAAAATCGTATGCGATGTGTTTTTTACTAATAATTTGCTATACTGTTCCTAAAACGAAAAAGGTATAAATACCATACACCCTCGCCACTAATTCTTCATAATATGACATAACACCCCAAAAAGTGTAAATATGGTGAGGAAACATGAATTTAGCAGTGAGAAAATTTGAAGTTTTCGTTTGAAAACACTTATAATGTTTATGTCATGCTCCATAGACTTAGTACATGCAGTGTTCCCTCCAGAAAATTGTTAAAGCGTAGTGGTAAAATATATTCGAGATGACATATGTTGTCTGTTCACTTTCGCCATCCAATACTGTTATACTGCCATGATACAAACAGTGGATTTCTGGAGAGTTTTCACTTTGTTTATTGTACATTATCAGTTTCATTGTCTTTTTGTATCAATTTTAATCTCTGAGAGCTCAAAAAGCAATATTCTGCAAGAATATTGATGGAAGCTCTGAATGTGAAAGGGTAGTGCATGGCCATGGCTGATTGCTAAAGAGTAGTGGCTATTTGCCACACACAGGGTAGTGGCACCACTACTCTATAATGCTTTGGGGGAAACCCTGACATGGAGTCTCAACTGGCGAACGTGTATGGTACTTTTTCCCATTTTAGATTTTGTTTGGTACATGAGGTCTAAAGCCGGTCAACTACTCGATCCTTTTTTCTCGATACAGATTTTGATGTTCGTATCGGCGCCGGCACTGACCCCGGGAACTCCAAGCGAGGAATCGTTGAGGTTTACTACAAAAGCAAATGGGGCAGTATCTGCTCAACGGGTTGGGATTTTGAAGACGCGGCTGTGGCGTGTCGTAAGGCGATCCCCGCCTTCGCTTGGGTCAAGTATAAAAGTTGGGACATCGATGAAGGTAACGTAACCTCCACGGTATGGTTGGATGACCTCCAATGCACAGGCAGCGAAAACAACTTTGACGACTGTACTAGCAACAACAAGTGGACTTCTCAGACATGCACTGGTCGTGCCGCGGCTGTGGAGTGCCAGAATTTTGGTGAGTCTTTGTAGGGAGCCATTATATAATAATAATAATAATAGCAATCTTATATAGCGCCAAATGCCAGGGCCTCTATAGGCGCTTTACAGTATAAACCAAAGTGATAACATACATATACACATGTACATAGATAAAAAAAGAGCATCAAGTCTGGTAATACTAAACAAAAAGATGTGTCTTAAGCTGGGACTTGAAATTACTGATTAGGCCCTACTGATTAGGCCCTACCCAATGACAAGTGGATGTCGTGCATGACCATGGGCCGATTTCAATAGGCTGAGATGCGTCTTAGGAAGGGTCACTCTTTTTATCTTGGGACGTTGGTATGGGAATTAGGACGCATTGAACTCTTCTTAACTTTTGTGAAATTGATCTCTAGGTCTCAGTGGCTAGTTGATAATTTGTACTAACTGGCGACACATGTTACATGATTTAAATACATAACCAGGGGCCGATTTCACAAAGCACTAAGACGCGTCTTAGGAAGGGTCACTCTTCTTATCTTGGGACGTTTGGTATGGGACGCATTATGACGCATTGAACTCGTCTTAACGTTTGTGAAATCAATCCCAGTTGTAGTATACATGTACATGATTAGTAAACCGTTACAAATAGTTTCACCCCATGTGTGGTTGAAGATATGCATGATTAAAACCAACCTGAGTAAAAGTCAGCTCCGTACTTCGTCTAACTTTTGAGAAAACAGTCCCCAAAATTACTTCGCCCTGAACCACGGCCTGTGCACGAAGTTGTTTTGGGGTGAAGTGGCATTTGGGCGAGGTAGTGTTTGGACGAAATGGTTTTGGGGCGAAATGGCCTTTGGGTGAAGTGCTTCAGGGCGAAGTGGTTTTGGGGCGAAATGAATTTACGTCTCGCAAGACGAAATATAATTGTTTTGCTCATTTCTCAAAGACTATAGCATTTCAGACAAAACCATTTCAGGGGAAGTTTTCTACCGTCATCGTGTATTATATTGTGTAAGTTATGTGTAAATCTGTGAACATTTCTGATTCCTCGAGATACCAATCATGTAGGCCTATTCTACCTGTCACGATTTCACTTAAGAACAAGTTGTAATTTTTGAGAGTTGTTCCATAGATTAATGCATGGGATCCCAGTAGGTGTCCATGCAAGGTAATCTTTCCCCCAAACAATTTAACATTCTTGCCGTTTAGTTGAGAATATTCTGTTGTTGATATTTATTGTAGCTATCGCCTCGGGCGCCCTGAGTGCGTTTTTGTTTGGCGGTCTTGGCTACTGGAATTCGGCAGTTGATGGAAATGCCTTCCTGGGAGAAGGCCCTAACGGACAGTTCTTTTATTTATGCGGAATTGGCTGGTCGCTGACTGACGCCGACGTGTTTTGCAGAAAGGGCGGACATTATGGGGCGTCTAAAAAGTACGACAAATCCTACTTCGGAGTTCACCCTGGTGCGATTGCAGAGGCAGATGTTTGGAGTCTTCCGGTTGATTTCCAGTGCAGTGGAACGGAGTCATCTTTGGTGGAATGCCCAGCTCAAAGCGTCAATAGTGCTGAGCGTTGCTATGATGGGAACAATGCAGGCGCAGTGTGCCTCTTCAGAGAAGGTATAGACCAATCCGGTAACAAAAGTCTACTTCCCTGTATATCCGCCATAGCTGGGGGCGTCCAATGCATGGGTTGTGCGTTTTGTGTTGCCGTTAGAACGAAAAGCGCTCATCCATAGATAGTATTCGAACACGTGCGAATACGCCATTTTGTAAGTCAAATAATTGTGGAAGTGATGTGCGTGCGCGTTGCGTGTTTCTCTAGTAAGCGTAGCGCGGTTTAGTTCACCAATGGGAGCCTTCGTACAGAGCGTTATGCGTGCTATGGACACACGCGGCGGGCGCGCGCATTGCTTCCGCAGTGGCGCGGCGTTGTTTGACACACAACATGACGTCATGAGAAAACTATCAATTACATGCACGAACGCGCCCCCTCCGCGCGTGCACGCGACGCGCCTCCTTCGCGTACACGCGACGCGCCCGCCTTCGCGTACACACAACCCTATACAAAGACGCACAACTTGTTCGAAGTAAACAAAATGCAGCTTTAGCAGCAGCAAAAATATACAGTTCATTCAGTGGAAGCCCCCAGCTCTGGCGGATGTGCAGGGAAGGAGACCCTAGTTACCGGATTGGTGTATATATAACCCCCTAGTTCAGTCAGGAATTGTATTTATCTGGCTTTCATTTCATTTCATTTATTATTTCTCAGGGCAAACATTACATGGTAACACCCCTGAAGGATTGCCAAATGTTAACTAAATCACAATCGAGTGGCTCTCCAAATGCCGCCATGCCAACACTTAAATATACATGTACAGAATAAAATAAAATAATACTACAGGTAATTAGGCGTTTGAGTGTACGCACATACCAGTAATACAAAAACAAATTAATAGTGCATAATATTACAAGTATATTAGTCGATTAACACAAAATACATTCTTGTACAGTTATGTTGAAGTATGATTAAGTTACAAATAGTTTTGCTTACAGTATATAGGGGCTATGCAGGAGATGAAGTATAAATAAATAGGGGCCTAATACATTTATGATAAATCTCCTCCTTAAAAAAACAAACATTATGTACAGTTGAAGTCAAGTACAAGTATACTCCACTACCATTATCACCCAAAATGGTAAACAGGACTACCCGAACCATTGCAAGGTGTACAAGCTACAGTTGAAGTCAGAAGTTTACATACATGTACACCACTACCATCATCACCCAAAATGGTAAACAGGACTACCCGAACCATTGCAAGGTGTACAAGCTACAGTTGAAGTCAGAAGTTTACATACATGTACACCACTACCATCATCACCCAAAATGGTAAACAGGACTACCCGAACCATTGCAAGGTGTGCAAGCTACAGTTGAAGTCAGAAGTTTACATACATGTACACCACTACCATCATCACCCAAAATGGTAAACACGACTACCCGAACCATTGCAAGGTGTACAAGCTACAGTTGGAGTCAGAAGTTTACATACATGTACACCACTACCATCATCACCCAAAATGGTAAACAGGACTACCCGAACCATTGCAAGGTGTACAAGCTACAGTTGAAGTCAGAAGTTTACATACATGTACACCACTACCATCATCACCCAAAAATGGTAAACAGGACTACCCGACCCATTGCAAGGTGTACAAGCTACAGTTGAAGTCAGAAGTTTACATACATGTACACCACTACCATCATCACCCAAAAATGGTAAACAGGACTACCCGAACCATTGCAAGGTGTGCAAGCTACAGTTGAAGTCAGAAGTTTACATACATGTACACCACTACCATCATCACCCAAAATGGTAAACACGACTACCCGAACCATTGCAAGGTGTACAAGCTACAGTTGAAGTCAGAAGTTTACATACATGTACACCACTACCATCATCACCCAAAATGGTAAACAGGACTACCCGAACCATTGCAAGGTGTGCAAGCTACAGTTGAAGTCAGAAGTTTACATACATGTACACCACTACCATCATCACTCAAAATGGTAAACAGGACTACCCGAACCATTGCAAGGTGTGCAATTAAGCTACAGTTGATGTCAGAAGTTTACATACATGTACACCACTACCATCATCACCCAAAATGGTAAACAGGACTACCCGAACCATTGCAAGGTGTGCAAGCTACAGTTGATGTCAGAAGTTTACATACATGTACACCACTACCATCATCACCCAAAATGGTAAACAGGACTACCCGAACCATTGCAAGGTGTGCAAGCTACAGTTGAAGTCAGAAGTTTACATACATGTACACCACTACCATCATCACCCAAAAATGGTAAACAGGACTACCCGACCCATTGCAAGGTGTACAAGCTACAGTTGAAGTCAGAAGTTTACATACATGTACACCACTACCATCATCACCCAAAATGGTAAACAGGACTACCCGAACCATTGCAAGGTGTACAAGCTACAGTTGAAGTCAGAAGTTTACATACATGTACACCACTACCACCATCACCCAAAATGGTAAACAGGACTACCCGAACCATTGCAAGGTGTACAAGCTACAGTTGAAGTCAGAAGTTTACATACATGTACACCACTACCATCATCGCCCAAAAATGGTAAACAGGACTACCCGACCCATTGCAAGGTGTACAAGCTACAGTTGAAGTCAGAAGTTTACATACATGTACACCACTACCATCATCACCCAAAAATGGTAAACAGGACTACCCGAACCATTGCAAGGTGTGCAAGCTACAGTTGAAGTCAGAAGTTTACATACATGTACACCACTACCATCATCACCCAAAATGGTAAACAGGACTACCCGAACCATTGCAAGGTGTACAAGCTACAGTTGAAGTCAGAAGTTTACATACATGTACACCACTACCATCATCACCCAAAATGGTAAACACGACTACCCGAACCATTGCAAGGTGTACAAGCTACAGTTGAAGTCAGAAGTTTACATACATGTACACCACTACCATCATCACCCAAAATGGTAAACAGGACTACCCGAACCATTGCAAGGTGTACAAGCTACAGTTGAAGTCAGAAGTTTACATACATGTACACCACTACCATCATCGCCCAAAAATGGTAAACAGGACTACCCGACCCATTGCAAGGTGTACAAGCTACAGTTGAAGTCAGAAGTTTACATACATGTACACCACTACCATCATCACCCAAAAATGGTAAACAGGACTACCCGAACCATTGCAAGGTGTGCAAGCTACAGTTGAAGTCAGAAGTTTACATACATGTACACCACTACCATCATCACCCAAAATGGTAAACAGGACTACCCGAACCATTGCAAGGTGTACAAGCTACAGTTGAAGTCAGAAGTTTACATACATGTACACCACTACCATCATCACCCAAAATGGTAAACACGACTACCCGAACCATTGCAAGGTGTACAAGCTACAGTTGAAGTCAGAAGTTTACATACATGTACACCACTACCATCATCACCCAAAATGGTAAACAGGACTACCCGAACCATTGCAAGGTGTGCAAGCTACAGTTGAAGTCAGAAGTTTACATACATGTACACCACTACCATCATCACTCAAAATGGTAAACAGGACTACCCGAACCATTGCAAGGTGTGCAATTAAGCTACAGTTGATGTCAGAAGTTTACATACATGTACACCACTACCATCATCACCCAAAATGGTAAACAGGACTACCCGAACCATTGCAAGGTGTGCAAGCTACAGTTGATGTCAGAAGTTTACATACATGTACACCACTACCATCATCACCCAAAATGGTAAACAGGACTACCCGAACCATTGCAAGGTGTGCAAGCTACAGTTGAAGTCAGAAGTTTACATACATGTACACCACTACCATCATCACCCAAAAATGGTAAACAGGACTACCCGACCCATTGCAAGGTGTACAAGCTACAGTTGAAGTCAGAAGTTTACATACATGTACACCACTACCATCATCACCCAAAATGGTAAACAGGACTACCCGAACCATTGCAAGGTGTACAAGCTACAGTTGAAGTCAGAAGTTTACATACATGTACACCACTACCACCATCACCCAAAATGGTAAACAGGACTACCCGAACCATTGCAAGGTGTACAAGCTACAGTTGAAGTCAGAAGTTTACATACATGTACACCACTACCATCATCGCCCAAAAATGGTAAACAGGACTACCCGACCCATTGCAAGGTGTACAAGCTACAGTTGAAGTCAGAAGTTTACATACATGTACACCACTACCATCATCACCCAAAAATGGTAAACAGGACTACCCGAACCATTGCAAGGTGTGCAAGCTACAGTTGAAGTCAGAAGTTTACATACATGTACACCACTACCATCATCACCCAAAATGGTAAACAGGACTACCCGAACCATTGCAAGGTGTACAAGCTACAGTTGAAGTCAGAAGTTTACATACATGTACACCACTACCATCATCACCCAAAATGGTAAACACGACTACCCGAACCATTGCAAGGTGTACAAGCTACAGTTGAAGTCAGTAGTTTACATACATGTACACCACTACCATCATCACCCAAAATGGTAAACAGGACTACCCGAACCATTGCAAGGTGTGCAAGCTACAGTTGAAGTCAGAAGTTTACATACATGTACACCACTACCATCATCACTCAAAATGGTAAACAGGACTACCCGAACCATTGCAAGGTGTGCAATTAAGCTACAGTTGATGTCAGAAGTTTACATACATGTACACCACTACCATCATCACCCAAAATGGTAAACAGGACTACCCGAACCATTGCAAGGTGTGCAAGCTACAGTTGATGTCAGAAGTTTACATACATGTACACCACTACCATCATCACCCAAAATGGTAAACAGGACTACCCGAACCATTGCAAGGTGTGCAAGCTACAGTACATTAATACCAGATTAGACTTCACACAATGTGATGGATGGATTTTTCCATCTTTTACCGAATGAAAATATTCCTTCCATTGCACGAATTAAAACATTCATTACATGTATTTGTTTTATATAACGCCCAAGTAGATCCTTGCCATCCTACTTTTTTACAAATTTTTCAGGCTTAGCTTTCAGGCTCATCCTCCGTCATAAGTACAAAACCCACTACGTCGCTTGTGAGTTTTCAAAAAATGTTTTGTGTCAGGGGTAGCGGGCACACGGTGCAATGGAAAAAACGTAAGGAACAAAATTGCACGGTTAGTGACGTAGCATTAAATGGATTAAATATTGAACGACACGTGACCTGCTATCGTCCAATCAGATCATGAGGATCTACTTGTGCGTTATACAACAAACATGACGTTGTCAAATTAAGCACACTAAAAATGACAAAGGACATATTTTTGTTGTGGTTTTTATCAACATTTTGAAAAGGCGACGTTTCTTTTGTGGTTCAGCATAATATTACATACTTTTAAATTTTAACTAGAACCTGAAGATCTTATGGTTCGTCTTGTTGGCTGTACTGGGGGCCAAGGCAACGTCGGGAGAGTAGAGGTCAAATACAATGGAACATGGGGGAGCGTGGGTGCGCCCCCTAACCCTCGAACCACGGCCTACGGCGACGTGATTTGTCGTATGATGAACAAGGGCTATGCAGAGGCGGTGACGACATCTCGCGATGACTGTGGCGACAAGGAGGATTTAGAGCCAGTGATTGTAGATACAGTGGAGTGTACCGGAGCGGAGACGTCTATCGCACAATGTGGAAGACACCTGGAGTTTGTGTATGACGAGTATCAAAACATGTCTCGAGATGATTCCGTCGTGGTCTGTTCGGGAGAGGTTCCAGGTTAGAAGTTTAACTTTCCATTTGAGTCTTTCCACAGTAAAGGGGGCATTTTGGCAACACAGACCATATTTTTCAGGAAATACCTTTGTCTGATCTCAAAATAAAAGAAATAAGTTTAAGTTGTTCTGAAGAGATAATTGAGGCCCAAAAAGGGTTACAAATAGTGCAACAACATGCCTTTTTAAAAACCCTGTGTACAAATTTCAAACGCGCGTAACCCGGACGGACACTTGTGTAACATTTTACGCCGTCCTGGTTACGAGCGTTATATTGGAAATTTGTACACAGGGTTTTTAAGACATCCATTATCCATTTTAAGAAATCCATTTTAAGACATCCATCAATTATTATTATTGTTCTTATTTGTATTTTTGTGTCTTTTTTTCCCGACAGTTAAGGAAAAACCCATAAAATTGGATAAAGTGAAAGTCACTGCCAAGTTTGCTGGTAAGTGGATGAGATATAAAGAGGCAGGCATTGCTGAAATGAAACTGCAAACAAAAGATGTACATGTAGGATTTACAGAACAGAGAAGATGAAAATGGAAATTACAGATCCAGGGATTATTGAAATAAGAATTAACGATTAACCAGTTAAAGACGAGATTATATTTCAAACATTGCTGCGTTGGCGCGGGTTCATTTTAAGTTGAAACATAGAGAGCGGTTTGTTGTTATGTTGATGCACTGTCCGATTATTTGGTATAAACTTTTTTGGCCATTTCTCTCGGAAATTACTGCAAGTGTAGACGTTAAATGCAATAACAAATGAATTTCCCCTAGTCCTCCGCTACGGAGATCTTTGCGTGTTTACACGTCCTCCGGCGTCAAGTGGTTATAGGAGAAAAAAAGTTAAGAGAATATGGATTACAAAAACGGATGACTATGGTACAAGTTGTGTTCACAAATATGACAGATTTTGTTGTGATGCGGCATTAAAGGCACAGGCTCGTCAATGCGCGCGTGAGACCAAATTCGTGCCACGAAATACGCAATTCCCTGCCTTTGCTATGGAGCTGCGTATTTCGTGGCACGAATTTGGCCTCAAGAGCGCATTGACGAGCCTCTGCCTTTAAGTTTTATACGAAAGTTGTGGTGTCACCGTGTTTGCTTTGTTACGACATTCAGCACAAGGCTTCCTATCTATATATGAGAAGGGAGGTTGGTTCACAGTGTGCAACAAGGAGTGGACACTTAAAAATGCCCAAGTTGTTTGCAGAGAGTTGAAGTACGGCCCGCCACTCAAGAAGTTTGTAAGTATTGTATTTAACCCCTTCGCGACGGCTAGGCATTTTCAAATTCATTCCCCATGGAGCGTGAGACTGCACTTGCAGTTTTGGTTATGCAGTGTACATGCATATATATGTCTCTGCGGCTGGAGACTTGATGACTAGTTTTTATTTCAAGTCGTAAATCGATCTTATTTCCCAAGTTCAGTCACAAGTCATTTTCTCAGGTCAAAAACGTTGACTCAATTGTTATGCTACTTTATGGTGTGTTAAATAAGCTCAAGAATATTGTGTATATTTCATATAGTAAACGCAACCAAGCGCGGATCCAGGGGGAGGGGGGGGGGGGGGGGGGGGGGTGGGGGGGGGGGGGGGGGAAACAAGCAGACATAAAAATCTGATGGGCAAAACCCCTCCCTGGTGGCAAAACCCCCTCCTGGAAAAATTCCTGGATCCGCCCCTGGCAACAATGAACCAGCTTTATTCTTTCACTAAAAACTGACTTGACCCTAAGCCAACAAGATGAGAGACCAGCTCTGCCCTGGTATACTGGCCCATATGTGTAACCGCCCCCAAGGCACAGGCGTTACGCGATCAAGAGAGCGCGCTGCGTGGGCAGGAGCCATGTTCAGACGGGCACTAACTTCGAAGGTTAAGTTAACAACGACAGTCCCACTAACAACGACGCGTGTCCACACGGTGCTTTAACAACGACGCGCAAACATGCACACAGCCCATATACCAATGGTGCGCGCTCGAAGTAGCGCGCTACTCATAAGATTTCTCGTTGGTAAATCGTCGTTGTTAACTTGTAAGTAAGTGCGTCCACACGGTCACTACTTACGAGCTTACTAACGAGTGCCCACTAACAACGACTTAACTTTAAGTTAACAACCATCGTCTGACCGCACCGAGTGATTCTCAACGGGAGATTACACGCGCTATCGCGCGGACGCACTAATCACTAGACACGTACTATGGGGAACAAGACAAAGATGGACGCACCGTGATAAATGTTTATTGGTCATGATTTTCCTGTGTGTTTTAGGAGTCGACATTTGAATCTAGCACAATGGGTCCAATGTTAAGAAGATACCCAGGTTGTCGAGGGGATGAGGATTCTTTAGCCAAATGTGGCACTCTGAAAGTCATGGCAAGACAGGAGTGCAGTCATAACCAAGATGTGTACATCGGATGCAGTCATAATACAGGTCGGACATTTTTATTTCTAAAGTGGGCCTCCCACTGTGCGATTTTGGCCACGAATTTTCTACGATTGGGTACGATTGTGTATAGAGTCTATGGACAGTCTCTGGTAATCGTACCAATTCGTAGGAAATTCCTCCCATGCACTGTGCGATTTTTGCCACGAAACTCCAACGATTAGGTACGATTTGGTGAGATTACCAGAGACTGCCTATAGACTCTATACACAATCGTACCAAATCACACCTAATCGTTGGAAATTTGTGACAACAATCGCACGATTTTGGCTACGAATTAGGTACGATTAGCTATACGATTCAGTACGATTGTGTATAGAGTCTATAGACAGTCTCTGGTAATCTTATCAAGTCGTACCTAATCGTTGGACATTCGTGGCAAAAATCGCACAGTGGGAGGTCCGCTTTAGCTTTAAAGTGCTTGTTTAAAGTTTTCCAAAGACGTTGTACATATGCACGTTATTTACATGCGTATGTGGATATTGGCACGATGAAGGTTTCAATCCGAGTACATGCGAGTGACCGATCCAGTAAGCTCCGCCCATTTTGGAATTGACCAATCACAGCCTCAGTATTATATGTTGTTATTTTATGGTATCTTCGGCAACTAAGGCCCTTTATGCCATCAACTATACGGTTTTAGCTTTAACTATCAACTTGAGATGACGAAGAAGTTGCAGTTTTAGAAGTGGGAGGAAAAGCCCCCAGAGAAATCCCCAGGGGAAAACCCACGCGGTCAAGTAGGGACTGCAAACCCAATCCACACACACGCCCCGGATTCGAACCCGGGCCACCAGAGGTGAAAGGCGAGGAAAAAACCACTACGCCAACCCGACCGCCCCAGTAATTAGATAAAAATAAATAATATACAATACTAAAACCATACACAATGGACACAATGGATACAACAGTTAAACTGTTAAAACTGAAATGAGCCAAAAGGCTCCTCCACCAAGCTGTTCCAAGTCAGTTTATACCAATTATGTGCTCTATTTTTAAGTCATGTATTCGGTCTTGAATCCTGCAGAGCCATACACCGTGCGACTGAACCCAAATAAGCCTAGTAGTTATGGAAGGGGACCAGTTGAGATCTTCTACGAAGGATTGTGGGGGTCCATCTGTACCGATAAATGGGACGTGAAAGACGCATTCGTTGCTTGTCGTCAACTTGGATTCAACTGGGTTGAAAATCGCGGATGGGAACACAACGCGACAACTCTGGATGGCAAGAAGTGGCTCAATAACATGGCGTGTACCGGCCGGGAAACCGCGCTGAAAGACTGCCAAAATGACGGTCACGAGAACCAATTATTTCAGCATGTCTGCATCACGACGGCTTCGGTTGAGTGCGGTTCAATCAGTAAGGCAATGTCTTACAAGGTTTTATAGTTATACCGGACATCCAAAGTAATGCAAATTTACAGTTTGAAAAATTATTTTGCAATTAAAGGCACAGGATCGTCAGCAATGCGCGCGCGTCATAGCAAAGGCAAACGCAGCTCCATAGCAAAGGCACGGAGCTGCGTATTTCGTGGTACGAATTGGGCGCGCGCGCATTGCTGACGAGCCTGTACCTTTAAGCTGACATCGAAATGTTCGCATACATGTACATGTATTTTGCAACAGATTTTTCAGAAAATGACTAATTTTGTGAGTCCTGACATAAATAAAAACCCTCCTGGATTGTCATTTAACAACCTTGGGGATTCTTAGATGTGTCTGGAGTCACAAAATGAACCTGTTTTCCAAGATGTCTTCACCAAAATCCGGGAGGGTTGGCAGCTCTGTAGCTAGCTGTGTGCTGAACATTGCTTGGTATAGGTCTAGCTGATAAAGAGACTCGGGGAATCAGAGTTGTAAGGACTACAGCGTGGGTTTGTAATAGCCATGCTGAGGGTCTGAAAAGGGTTTGCAGCTGAATTCATGATACCTTACGCACAGCATAAGCTCACTTGCGCAACATAAGCTCACGCAAGCCATGCGCTTATGCCATTTTCAAAAGTTGCGCAAGCTACACACCTTTTCGTGAAATCGGCTGCTGGTGAAGACCTGGTCCCGATAAGACGAGTTTAATGCATGCATCCTAATTCCCATACCAATGTCCCAAGTTAAGAAGAGTGACCCTTCATAAGACTGGTCTTAGCGCTATGTGAAATCAGGTCTCGACAGTTAGTACAAATTATCAACTAGCCACTGAGACCTGAATTCTTGTTTAATCTGCAGGCGGCTACAACGAGGCTACTGCTTTTATCGAAGGTGGTTTTGGGGAAGACACAGTCACAGCCGAGGGACTAGCATACCTTCAAATCACCGCCGCAGAGCAAGTTGCAATTTGTGACCACTCATGGACCAAAGCCAATGCCGACGTGTTTTGCCGTCAGATCGGTAAACTTTCTGCTCAACGGGCAGTCAGCGGGTCTTATTACGGCCGTCATAGATCCAAAAATGGTATCTTCCCGGTACGCAAGTGGAACATGGAGTTTCAGTGTGACGGTACTGAGGTGTCGTTAGCGCAATGTGTCACGTTTGCTAGGCCTGATGGTGATTGTCCTGATGGCCGTGATGCAGGAGTAGTCTGCCTTAGCCAGGAAGGTGGGTTGCCATCAAATTACCTTAGACAGTTTACGCATCCCTGTTGTCTAACAGCACGTTACGTGGCCAGTCTTAAACGGACAATAAAGCCCCGGCCAGTCTTAAACACTTTTTAGCCTGGACCGCGGCTGCGCCCTAGTCAGTTTCAGCACGAATATAACATGTGCGCACACACAAAAACCGTACAATTATTTCTGGTATTGAAACGATGGATTCCCCAAAAGTGCTTGAGGCACTGTAGCTCATAAGCCTGAAGAAACATGTGAAGAGAAGACGATGAAGAAATGCTCAGTTTTAGAGGTGGGAGGGAAAACCCCTACACAATTCTGTATAGGGAAAAACCCACAGAATCAAGCAAGGACTGAGAACCCAATCCACATACTGACCCGAACCGGATTCGAACCAAATCCGTTTTTCCCCCCAAATGACTGTTTTCACCTATTTCTATGACATGTGTGTCTGTCACGCAGATACAATTGTCTAATCATATACAAAATCGGGGGCGGTCGGGTTGGCGTACGGGTTCTTTCCTCGCCTTTCACCTCTGGGGTCCCCGGGTTCGAATCCGGGGCGTGTATGTGGATTGGGTTTGCAGTCCCTACTTGACCGCGTGGGTTTTCCCCTGGGGCATTTCTCTGGGGGTTTTCCTCCCACTTCTAAAACTGCAACTCCTTCTTCGTCATCTCAAGTTGATAATATAGTATAGTTAAAGCTAAAACCGTATAGTTGATGGCATAAAGGGCCAATATACAAAATCATTCAAGCGGAATGCATACCCTCAATAACATATCTGTGTACACCCCACAATATCCCTAACTTATTGTGAGTAGTGTATGTTACACCAATCGCATATATACACCTGTTGATAACGGCGCTCTTTGTTCCGAACACAGCCCCTAAGGATTTTAAGATCCGGCTTCGAGGCGGGATAGACAATAAAGAAGGTCGTGTGGAAGTCTTCTACAATGCCACCTGGGGCAGTCTGGGGAAAAACAACCATCTAGAGAATCCTTACAACTTTGGTGATGTCGTCTGCCGCGAGTTGAATCAAGGCTACGCAACCGACGTGTCATTAGATGATTCATACGGACGAGGCGATGATCTGATTAAAATGGATAATATCTGGTGCGCGGGTTCTGAAGATTCCCTGGCACAATGCGGACCGTTTATTGACTGGATAGACAGTTCGGACGCTTCGCTAAAAGATGATAAAAGTGGCGTTATCTGCTCTGGACCTCCTGCAAGTACGTAACATCAACACCAAAGTATAGACCAATCCGGTAACGAAAGTCTACTTCCCTGTATATCCGCCATAGCTGGGGGGCGTCCAATGCATGGGTTGTGCGTTTTGTGTTTCTGTTAGAACAAAAAGCGCTCATCTATTAGATGCACGAACGCGCCCCTCTGCGCGTGCACGCGAAGCGCCTCCTTCGCGTACACGCGACGCGCCCGCATTCGCGTACACACAACCCTACAAAGACGCGCAACTTGTTCGAAGTAAACAAATGCAGCTTCAACAACAGCAAAAACATACAGTTCATTCAGTGGAAGCCCCCCAGCTATGGCGGATATACAGGGAAGGAGACATTAGTTACCGGATTGTATATACACCAATCCGAGCTGCAAAGTCATGGTCCATGTAAGTCCGCCATAGCTGGGGGCCATCCAGTGCCATGAACTGTGGGTTTTGTGTTGATGATATGCTGTTACATTATGTTGTCACTTCGAACAATTTTGCGCGTTTATTTGCTTGCGGAGCCTGTGTACGCGTACGCGTTGTGCGCTGTTCGATTTAACAACAACACAGAGCGCCGAGATCATGGCAGTGGATGGCCCCCAGTAATGGCGGTCGTACAGGGAAGGTGTCCTTAGCAACCGGATTCGTGTATAGACGATGTGCCCTCTGACGTCACAGCAAACCAAAACATGCATGCCTGGCGTTATGCGCACGCATCATGTTTTGCATAAATTTGGTTTAGGAATGAGGTCGCATGTCAAATCGTCTTTGAATTTTGTGACCTTTGGCAAACCAAACCAAATTTATGCAAAACAGGATGCGTAAGCATAAAGACAACCAATGTTCACTAGAGGGCGCTTTAAATGTACACAAAGAGCACATCGTCTATTGGTGTGATATATTCTATCTGCATCTTTGGAATTCAACTTTTTGTACATTTGCATAAACTTTAGCCTACACTTTAGGTTTCATTCATAATGTTCTTCTTTTTTAAATTAACAAATTGCGACATTGCGCTGCTAAGTTTCGTATAGCAAGCCTTAGGCCTACGCTACATTTAAAAGTTGCACACGCTACGCACTTAATCGTGAAATTGGCAGCCAACTTGCAGCAGATAATAACAGGTGACATACAATCAACTCATACCTGAAATCTTGTGTGTTCTCAAGATAACCGTTACCCGGTTCGCTTGTCAGAACCGGCCAACAAGAGAGGTTACGTTGAAATCTTCTACAATGGCCGCTTTGGAACAGTCTGTGACAAGGGTTGGACGCTGGCAAATGCTCAGGTTGTCTGTCGGGAACTTGGTCTCGGACCGCCATCTAAAGCTTCGGTAAGAAATCAAACATATTTTGTTTACAATCAAACTTGCTAAGGGCCCGTCCAAAGTTGTCAACATTTTCACAGTTCTACAAAGCGTAAGGACGGGGTCAAGGGCAGCGTAGGACTTTACATGCACTGTAAAATGTTGACATTTCACGGTATAGGGACAAAAACATGTTGATAAGTAGTATTTTGGGGGGTAAAAAAGGAAAGGATGGGGCATGCACGGTATCCGCGCTTTGCTGCTGATGGCGCACAACTCCAGACTCCTTGGCTTTTGAGCCTGCATTTAACCCGGCGATAGAGACGACTACTGCTCGGGTCTGCAGTTTCCTTCCCCAGTGCAAGCACCAGGTACCCATTAACGACTGGGTGGCCGGGGCACGCTACACCAGCTGACCCTGGTGGCGATATACAGCTAAGTTTTCCGGACCAATGGAAAAGAGGGGTAGGGTCTTGAAAAATACTATACTCTCTGTAGAACTGTGAAAATGTTGACCATTTTGGATGGCCTCTCATGTAACCACCTGCCTAAAATTTCCACATTTATTTTGTCCCAAGTCAATTTTAAAAGACAAACTCAACTGTCAAAATTTGTTGGGCCTGCCAAACTAGACATGTGTTATGTGACATTTACGAATATCTCATTTTGTTTTTAAGAAAAGTAGCAAATTATTAGTAAAATACACATCGCATACAATTTTGGCGGCAACCCATTTTTGCAATAAAAGGAATTTAGCAATTTTTTTTTGCTAAACAGTGCAATTAAACTGGCGCCCCTGTTTTATTCATTTAACAGTTCGGATTGAAGGGATTTGGGGGACCAATCTACCTACAAGATGTGAATTGTGCAGGGACTGAGTCAAGTCTAGATCAATGCCCACATGGTGATTGGATGGTTCACTCATGTGATCATTCCATGGATGTATCTGTCATGTGCCAAGGTATGTGATAACTGGCTGCTTTAGTCATGTGATGTCGTTTCAAGAATCATGATTGGCCAATTTGGTCATGTGATCTGTTTACATTAGGGGCGTTCGAGATGCTTACACCGGGTAACAGGGGGTTACATGGATCATGATTGGCCAGTTTGGTCATGTGATATGTATACATCAATGATGATTGGCTGTTTCATTCATGTGATGTGGTTACAGGGATCATGATTGCCCAGTTTGGTCATGTGATCTCTATACAACAATGATGATTGGCTGTTTCAGTCATGCAACATGAATACTGATTGGCTATAGTTTGGTAGAATGTGATGTTCAATGAGTTACCATTACTGTCATTTTCTTTTTCTATTTCACCACACCCAAAGATGGAGTCAGCGGTGGCAGCCATCTTACTACACCCATCCTTCTCGCCACCATTCTCTATATCGTTCAAGCAACTCTGCATAAGCACATGTTCTGAAATGTTTGAATCAAGTAACAGTCTCTTGTACGTGTCAACAGAGGGCGTGTTTGTTTCATGACAGATCCGAATCCAGATCCCGAGTTGTTTTACCGCGCAAAAACAAACCAAACCGCTCTCAACTAGGATCTCAAGTCACGTGAATTGCAATCTATTTACCAAATTTGTCAAATTTCTGTTCCAAATTTCACACGACATTCATCGTAAATAAACAAGCATCCTAAATTTGTTTGTATCGCATATATCGTGTGTTGCCTCTGAAAACTGAAACGACACCGTTGTTACTCACACAAAAATCGTCGCGATGTTTACGTCGCCATTTTTGATCTAGCGCTGAACCATCTCTCGAGAGGATTCCACAGATCACAGATCTCGATCAGGATGTGCGCGAAATAAACGAGCTCACCTTGGATCTGCACATATCTGAATCTGGATCCGTCCGAAACAAACACGCCCAAAAAGAATTACATTAACAATCAATTAACTCTAATTAACGTTACTAAATGCCTGTCTTATTACTTTTCGTTACTAGAGCAACGTAAATTACTTGATATGCTTATAGGTTTGCTGTAACATAATCTGAACTGTATACTTACTCAAATCCTTTGTCGCTATTCCGTACTACATGTTGTTCAGCATGGCCGATCCAATGTCAGATTTTGTTCCTTTTGATAGGCTGGGGAAATGGAGGAATGAGGAGGCCGGGTTATTAGAGGGCCAAAATTTGGAGGCGTTGGGGTGGGGGGGGGGGGGGGGTTTGTAGTCTAGACCAAGAGTGAAACATGTATTCTGAGCAACAACAAAACTCAAACATTTCATATCCACTTTTTGATAAAAACAAACAGTCGATCTGAGTGGAAATTATCAGCACACAGAAGCTTTATACAGTCATGCATAATGAAGATGTTGTGTAAATATTTCGATGTCAGCTTAATTATGAAAAATATTCATATTTTAATTAACCACTTGACGCTGGAGGCCGTGTAAACACGCTGTCACGGGTCACAAATGTTGTAGTGTGAAAAGTCAACACGTGTCGGACCCGTGTATATATACAACCCGGAGATTGTTCATAGTGTTAAAAGGCCCTATGTTACATGCAGCATGGTGTTTGGTTTCAAAATAGGACATGGTTTAGTTAATATTGTTCCCAATTACAGATAAACTTTGTTAATAAGAGGTCCTTGAGACTTTGCAGGTTGCCTTGTTATAAGGCGGTTTCACGCTGTCACGGGTCACTAAACACCCCCGTGTTTGTCCTCCATATCGGGGAGAGAGCAATAGAGCCATGTGCAGAAACGCATGAGGCTCTATTGGTCTCTTCCTGATCTGGAGGACAAACACAGGGGGTGTTTAGTGACCCTTAATGGAGCGAAACCGCTCTATAAGAGAAACCTTGTATTATCCAGAGCCAGGTTGCAGCATAGTATAAGAAAACATCCTTGATATCAGGGGCCAATGCATAGTTCCGACCTGTCAATCAAGCCGAACCCGCGACCAATCACAACAGAGCTAGCAGACGGCGCCCACAAAGGTCAAAGTGATGCAATCATCACAGCCATTTTAGACTTATTTCAAGTCTGATATTGCGTATCACCAATTATGTATAAGGTATACTTCTCGTAAATTTGTGAAGTATGCGCGATCTCATACTTGAAATAAGTATAAAATGGTACAATCTGCGCCCCCGTACCTGATATTAAGAATTCTTTTTCTGACGCTGCTCCCTTGTCAGAGCTGCTAACCCTCCCGGAATTTGGGGAATACATCTGGGAAAAGAGGTTCATTTCGTGACTCCAAACACATCTAAAAATCCCCAAGGTTGTTAATTGACAATTCAGGAGGGTGTTTATCCATGTCAGGACATTTTCTGAAGAATCTGTTGCAAAATCCAGGAGGGTTGAACAAAGAATTGGGAGCTAAAGTAACTTTACCTCGTTATAAGCATGACGTTTGGTTTGAGCCAAACTGAAGAAAAAAACACCTAATGTTCAATTGTTATAACGGGAATATACATTGTATTATTAAAGTGACAAAGTTTCAATTAACATAATATTCGAAACACTACCTCCATAGAGCAGTGAAGTAACTACATCAACCTTTCTGCTTCCACAGTAATGGGGTACATTTCTGTGACATACAAAATCTTAGGTCCCAGTTCACTTCAAATGTCTTTAATTTTATATTTAAATTATCCAACTAACCGAGGAAATAAACTTTTGCAACAAGGAGTAGGAAAAATAGTCCCACAACATGCATTTCTGAAAACCCTGTGCACCAATTTTCCTATTACGTCTGTAAAAAAGACAGAACAAAATTTCACAAAATGTACGTAAAAGGAAAATGACAATTTGTACACAAGCTTTTTAAAAATGTATGTTGTGGCAGCAATTTCTTACCTTTTTGGGCAAAAGTTATTTCCTGAGAACAGTACAAGGAAATTTCTTTAATTTTGGGATAATCTGAGAGGAATTATTGACATATTTTTCAAATGTACCCCATTACTGTGGAAAGACCCACATCCAAATTGGAGATTGCAAATTTCCTGTTTTCTTCCCGTATATAGTATTTTGGGGATCGGGAGGTATTTTATATGATTGTTAAGTTAAAATTTTCTTGAGACATCTGAACCTGCTCCTTTAAGTCTAAGACAAATCATATGTCAGAACTGAATTTAGGTGTCCTAAGTTTTGGTGTCTCAACTTAAGTTGACCAAAGAGCAAGACAAAATTAATCAATGATGTCTTAAGACGCGTCTTCAGAGTTTAAAATGCATCTTAACTTTCTTTATTGCAATCCACTCCAGTTTGTGTTGTGGATCAGTTGTTAACTTGCAAACACTTTATGCGCCTCTAAGCAACCCCCCCCCCCCCCCCCCCCCCCCCCATCCTCCCTTGACACGCCCTGTTCCCTGTGGCAAAAACCACAAACCCTAATCTATCACTAGAGGGCGCTCTTCAACAGAACCGCAAACTGACGATCTGTATACGATAATTATGCAAGTATCACCACAGGCAGTGCAGCGGATCCAGGCTCATTCAAATACAGTAATACAAAGGAAAAGCGGGGGGGGGGGGGGGGGGGGGGGCTACAGCCTTCTGAAATCCATTGTATTCCTGTATTTTAATGAGGCTAGATTCGCCACTGACAGGCACATAATTAAGGTGGAACTATGTAGATGTAGGATTGTAGACATCACCCTTTCCTTTATACAATCTTGAATAAAACAATTTTTAATAACAATTTATTTATTTTCATGTCTTTTCCCCCTCACTTGAATTTGGAACCAACTCTGCGCGTTCAAAAGCACTCTAGACTTTTGAAAGTATATTAATATTAAGTAATTATACTACATTGGTGAATTTCTTTATTTTTCTTATTTTTGCAATGCATTTTTGTTTTCCTATTTTGTAAGTTGCACTGAACATTTCCTTATTAAGTTATTTAAATGTTGCCATGAAAGATTTGAGCGCTGACAAAAAAGGAGAGTTTGCACGCCAGTGTTAAATACACAGGCAATTCTTGCGCGACCTGGTTTCGCACCGCACGGCTGGGCGAACCACACACGGGGCCGCTGTTGCCTTTTCCCCGATGCGCGCACCGACCTAGCTCCGCTGAATTTTCACCCGATTACTCGAAATGAGTTCTTGCACCGCACGCGACAACGCCCAATCAAAACACACAAAAGACCACGCGCGCGTGCGCGCCCAATAAACTCACCTAATATCTGCGTTTGATTAACGCTCATGATGATGATATATTAAAGCATTACCCAGCCAAGCGTGTGCCTGTCCGCGAACTGTTGTAGCAAATTTTTGCGAGGTTTAATATTTGCTTTCGACTTGTTTCGCCCGCCCTTCGAATTAAACGCTTAATTAGGCTCGAAAATGAAGCACAAAAGGGGCGGAGAAAAACCAGGGTCGTTCGTTTATAGAGGGAAAAAGGGGGCACCTTGCCGCAGACGCGTTTTTGCTTATTTTGATAACCCCCAACAATGTACACACGACCAGATTTATTCGCCATGCATGTTAATTGTACCAAGCTGCATGAACACACTTGTTGTCGCAGATTTGCAAACCCAAAGAGTTGGTAAAATAATAAAACAAGGACACAAAATCTTCTAATTTATTACTTTATCTCTTTGTGTTTTAAGGTTTTCCCTACTCCAAAAGATAGAGTATAGTTTCAGTTGTAAGTGAAATAAATGTAAAGGCACAGGCTCGTCAGCAATGCGCGCGCGCCAAATTCGTGCCACGAAGTACGCAGCTCCAAGCAAAGGCATGGAGCTGCGTATTTCGTGGCACGAATTTGGCGCGCGCGCATTGCTGACGAGCCCGTAGGCCTACCTTTAATCTCGTTGAAAAGATAACAGATAAAACAAAATCATGCATTTTTTAGCCAGTTATCGGGAAAAAAAACGACATGTCTTTGTTTTTTTTGCTATTTTGGCTATTCCTTTTGGCTGGAGTCCAGCCGCTCATTTCCTGTAGTCTAGTCCTACACCCAAAATAAATTCAATTTATAGTTCCTTAACCAAATACTCGAGTTTATTCCACAAACACATCAAAGAAAAAAGGGCAAAGGTTAAACGAAGAACGCTCCAAACTAATCAAAAACCACTGTTATTCTTGCAATTCTATCTGCACAATATGGCGACCTTAATAAAGACTCACACTATGTGGCAAGCCCATTGCCTTATTACAATCGGTGGAGGGAAAACATTTCGTTAGTAACTCGGTCGATTTTATCGACATTTCGCCATATGAACTCGACTTCCTTCCCCGCGCGTTTTCTCCTATATTATTTTTTTACGAGGTGTTCCTTTTGAATGAATGAAGTTGGGTTATATTTTGTTTGAAGGGGACGGCGGAATGTGGATCGAATCTGAACGGAACGGAGTATTTTAACGCTCTTTTTCCCCATCGATTGTGTCGCAACTGCCTGTCTGAAGTGACAACCGATATGGCTTGTGATACTTTCTATTATTAAATATACTTTCTACTATTAAGTATCTCAACGCGCGTGCGCGTCATTTTAACGCGCGCGCGTTACGGCTAGCCACAGCCTTCTATTGGTCAAAGAAGTATTCCAACGCGCGCGTAATTCCCACATGCGCGCGCGTACCGCCTATACGCGAGCGCTTGGCGCGCCGCCTATTGATTGCTTTCCGGTGACGTCAACCCTTCCATCCACCATTTTGGTTGTCATTTTTCATGACCCACGTGGCTCGAGTGATAACCGGCTAAACAAGCAATAAAAGCGCATTGGTTGCTCTGTCACTTAACCTTGCTTTATGTTGTTGAGCCATGGCTGTTGTATCGATAAAGAACAACAAAATGTATTTCTTGAGGCTAAAAATTGTGATCAGGCAAAAGCACTTTCGTTTTTACAAGCTTCAGTGCATGCTCAATAATTTGAACGTATCGCAACGCGCGCGTGCGGCATCTTCGAATGAAAGTACGCTGGAGAGTATATTTTACGCATTAAGCTCCATCTTTGATTTTACGCGTGCCCATGTGCGTCTAGTGGGCGCGCGTGTACGCGCGCGACTGTTGACCACATTCCCGGATGTTCGTCACGGAAAGCAATCAATACGCGCGCGAGCGCGTGGCGCTTTCGTGTAACTGGACACCATCTTTTAACTTGATTTTCGATTCTGACATTTTATTAATTTCATTTATTTCATTCCTTCAGCAGAATAAACTAATGGATCTGAAAATAATGACGTCACGATTTGTTTACAATATTTCGAAATATTGACAGTAAATGTTTGATAACTAAACGTTGGTCTATTGTTTCGTTGATGTCTCATTTAAAAGCAAATAACTTTTATGTTTCAAGAAAAAATCAATTCAAGGGAAAAATAATATTTTTCGAGGTGCCACACCCAAAACGTACGGACAATACATCTTTAAGAAATGGTCGTGCACCTTTTTCGAGATGCATTTTTATTTCAACAGCTTGATCAAGCAAGCACAACTGAATCTCGCGCGCACCCTTCAACCTCCAATCCATTCACACGGTACAACAACCTGATCATGATCCTATCTTTGCTGGATTACACCTCAAGCAGTGAACTGTTTGTTCACACATCTCGTCTGCGTTGAAGTGGTTCTTGTTTCAGGCTTCGTGTGTGTAGTGTCCTTACTACAAGATGTGTGTAAATAGACTACACTGTCATTAATCACACAGTCTCGCATAGCGAGCGAGCGGTCCGCAGTCCGCGCTTCAGACAACACGATATCAATCACTAAGTTTGTTGTCTGATCCACTTAGGAACAATCTTGAAGGAGATTACATCTCCTTAGTTTGACCGTTTTGAGAGAACGGAAGAGATTGGAGAGTGAGACACTTGCATGGCCTATTGACTGGTTATGTAGAGATATAGACCCTTTGCACCGGCGGCCATGACGGAGGCATTTTTTCATATTTAAAGCCCCAATACATCATTCGGTAGTTACCCAGGAAAAAGCGACTGAAAGTGACACCAATGGTAACAAATACCACATGGCCTTTGCACCGGCAGCCATGACAGGGGGCAGGTTTTGCAATTTATTTACCAAATTTCTGTTCTAAATTTCACCCACGACATTCATCGTAAATAAACAAGCATCCTAAATTTGTTCGTATCGCGTATATCGTGTGTTGCCTCTGAAAACTGAAACGACACGGTTTTTACTCACACAAAAATCTTTACGTCGCCATTTTGGATCTAGCGCTGAACCATCTCTCGAGAAGGATTCCACAGATCACAGATCTCGATCAGGATGTGCGCGAAGTGAACGAGTTCAACTTGGAACTGCGCAGATCTGAATCTGGATCCGTCCGAAACAAACACGCCCCTAGGCTAGCTATTGACCCCTTTCAAACACGTGCGAATATGCCATTTTGGGAGTCAAATAATGCTGAGTCATTGTGGAAGCAATGTGCGTGCGCGTTGTGTGTGTCTCTGGTGGGCGTAACGCGGTTTAGTTCACCAATAAGAGCCTCATCATAGCGCGTTACGCGCGCTATGGACACACACAACGCGCACGCACATTGCTTCCACAACGACGCGGCATTTTTTACTCCCAAAATGACGTCATTGGCACGAGCTCAATAGATTCAATGAGCCTTTTCGCGCGTAAATCTGAGAAAAAGCGATGTGGAGGGAATTGGGTGAAACGATTCACTGACAATCTGAGAATCGTAAAAACACTTTCCGCCCAACATCTTGAATTTGGTGTGGGGTTTTCTCATACGGTAGCACAGTTTAATCACGTGATTGAAATCAAATCGATACGGAGTTTAATTATCAGGTGTTTCGTTATCTAAGTACAGACAAAACCGGCTTGTATGTGCGTCTAGGAACAGAGACCCCGAGATAATGGGAGAGATTTAGTCCTGTTGTTGATGAAGTTCGTTTCGATTTGTTGTCAAGGTTCGTTGATTGATAACATAGACCTATAGATACCGATGGAGTGGCTTAGAACGCGGCTGGGTTAATCATGAACTGGGATTGATGTATGGAATTCAAATGAAGGTAAATTGACTCGACAAGAAAACAGGTGCCACACACAGTACATCTAATTGGAGACTTTTGAGACGCTTGTAATATTGGCAGTAAACAAACCCATTCCGTGCATGATGTGAGACAAGGGCTGCGTTCCACAAACGCGAACGTTTGCAAACGTTGGCACCAACGGGTGGAACGGATTGTTTGCCAAAATACGTTGCCAAGATGGCGGCGCCCACAGCGGTCGTATAGGCTCACTGCACTGTTGCATACCAAATTTTGGATGAAATGTGATACGTTGCCTTTGATTGTGTAGAAGAAACCACGAAAGGTGCGATTTATGTGTTATTTTCAAAACTGGAAACCATCGTCTGTCATCTTTCATGTCGCGAGCGCCATTTTGAAATGACTCGCGAACAAGGCGCACAATAAGTTCCACTCGAAATTGTTGGCCAACGCTGCCAACGTTTGCAAACGTTCGCGTATGTGGAACGCAACCCGGGTGACTCCCCCTTACATTGTTCCCTTCCATTTCCTTTCAGGTTTTAGGGGGAAGTCGTGCGTCAACAAAAAGGACGAGTGTGTTGAGGTATAACGGCGGTAGGGGGGGGGGGGGGGGGAGGTGGTGGGAGGTTCACTTGGGGCCAATTTCATGGCGCTGCTAAGCACAAAAATTTGCTTAGCACAGGATTTATTTGCCTTATAAAATGGATTACAAGCCAAATATATTTGCCAACTTGTGTTGTTTGCAAGAGTAGGAGAATACCTTTCAATACACATCACTTACGATTTTGGCTGGCAATCTATTTTTTCAAAATAAAGCAAACAAATCCTGTGCTAAGCAATTTTTTGTGCTTAGCAGCGCCATGAAATTGGCCCCTGGTCTCGTTGTGCAGCACATATCTAATGGGACACTTTTGAGACGCGTGGTGGCAGCAAACAAACCGGTCCTTTCCATTGTTTACGCAGATAGAGAGAAAACATAGACCTATGATAAAATACTCTCAAAAATGTTCAAGATTCCAGGCCCTTTAGAGCTAAGTTTGGAATTGCTTTTTCCTTTAACGTCTTATCTTTCGCCATCTACATTTGTTTGCTCCAAAAGGCGTATGTACGCGTCAAATGAGAACTGATATGGGATTGATCTTTTCAGGCAATGAATACTAATTTTCACCGTTAACAAACTCGATTTTCTCCTATTCGGCACGATTGATAAACCTTTGTCATTAAAACTCAGATTGTTGGCCATCGATTGGTATTATGCCCTCTATCTCCAATGGTAAAATAACGACAAAGGAATACGCTTATTGCCGCTGGTACCGATACGATGAAATGCTTTCATTTCCCCCCGGTCGGTGCCGTGCTTGGGAGATAAATCATGACATACGCGGCACTGTATCGGGCCTAATGGCTCTACAGCTGATATAGCTGGACGTGGTGCGATCGATGTGTGCTTTGCCGTAGTGGCGCTCCATACCTAAGGCATTGCCTCACGGCCTCGAGCGAGCGAGCTGCACAGCGCGCCAGTTTGATCTCAGTTTCCCCCGATGAAAATAGTCCCTGATATTGTGAAATAAAAATAGAAATGTTGAAGTTTAGTTCCTTTAAAGATCGTGACATGAGGCTGGATAGAATGGTGTCAAGAGAAGTATTTAACGGTGTCAAAAATGTCGGATTATGTAGATCCATAGACCAGGCTTTGCACAGTCGGCCATGACAGGGGACAGTCACAGTCACTGTGCATCATGCATGAGTATTGGCACTCTGTGGATCTATTGTCATGATAATCAAATCTAAAAACCTGCCCCAGTCTATTCACCACTTGCACTGCCGCGTCAAAACGAGGCTTTCCTGGCATACGTCATATTTTACATTGGACAAAAGTCAACGTCACAAATTCTCACTATACGCCGCTTTTTTCTTAAAGCGACACGCGTTAAATTTACGCACATGAACGCTGAGTGTGAATTCACCCGTGTGCTTCCATTGTTGAACGGTTTAAGTAACAAAAGGTGCCCTACGAAATGGCTGCTATTCGATACGGTCTATAGACTTGCCAATTCCGTTGAAAGGACCCTAACTAGCACACTGCCGCTATGTCCTGCAAAAAGTTGACCTCGTGTCCTGCAAAAGGTGACCCAGTTAACACACCTCCACTTCTTCCTCAGGGAAGATACCCGACCATCTTGGGTCGATCCCGTTCTCTCTCTCTTTCCTGAAGAAAACGGTCGACGTTCAGCACAATCCGATGCCTGCGCGCGGACAAAAATGCCCACTGGATGCAAGGCGGGAATTTTTCGGTCTAAGAAAAATGTTAGAAGATTTTTTTTCTCGCGCCCTCTCTTTCCGTGCTCGTTTTGGAAACATTATCGGCATCTGACTAAGATGAAATCTCGAGGGAGGGAGAGAGAGAGAGTGGGGGTTGGTAAAGCTAGAGGGTTTGATTTGACCGGAGGGGGGATGCACGTGATCGAGTAAGATGGCGTAAAGGAGGCTCTATCGGGAGGAGAGGGTGTAACTAGATCGCTATGTTGACGTAGTGAATTGAGGAAAATTGAGGTGTAGACTGCATTGAGAGATATAGGATGAATTGTTGTGTTTAAAGGTATATACTTGTTTGGTAAACTGTTAAAAATGGCATGATGTTTACTGTTAATTGAAAGCATAGATTGAGAAAACTACCTTGTAGAAATGTCAGCCACTTAGATGCAGTGATACTTTAGATAACCTGAAAAATCCAAGCACGGTTTTTTGTGCATGCACGAATGAATGGCTCCAAAGATCGCCTGTATAGAGATTTCAATAGTTTTGTCATTTTTCTCATGAATGGGGGCACTTCAGACGAAATAATTTCACAGGATGATTACTACTATTACCATCTTGATAACAAGTAAGCTTAAAGGGGGCGGGGGGGGGGGGGGTAATTACCAAACAAGTAGACTACCTTTAAAGGAGCGTGTTCAGATTCTTCCAGAAAATGGATTTCATTCTCACCTTACAATCATATAAAATACCTCCCCGAAATACTATCCATGGGAAGAAAACAGGAAATTTGCAATTTTTATTTTGGATGTGGAAGCAAAAAGAGTTGGTGTAATCACTGCTTCATAAGTAACCGGATAGATTAGTTTACAAACATCGGTGGTTTTTGAAAATATCCTTGAAATTACATGGATTGAGAGCATGACACTTCAGAATGTTAATGAGAAAAATATGACAAATGATATGGTATCAAAATCTCATCACACACGGGGAAATAGGGGACTCAAAAAAGTGATCTGCATGGACACGCTCCTTTAAGATTAGCAATGAGGGAGTAGGTATGCGGGGTGATCGCTCGCTAGATGGGGCTGTGTTTCTCTCTTGGTAATAGATGGAGAGTCGAACTGACAGACTTCCCCCAACGTCTCAGCTCAGACTGACCTAAGGAACATTGAGTTTGACCTAAAACTCGTTCACATCACCAGCATCGAATACCTGACATCTTCAAGTGTATTGTATTGGTAGATGCGTGTATTAATTAAACTGAAGAATGTTCCCTTATCGATAAGTAATCGTCAGGTTGTCTGTTTATCAGGAAACGACAGGTCGAACCGGCCATTCACCACTAGCCTGCTCGGTGGTTAAGACGTCTACCTAATATTCAGGAGGTCGTGGGTTCGAGTCCCGCCCGAGCATGCTATGAAGTTTTTCTCATAGCGTATCAGGGATGCACTGAGTATATAGTGCTAATAATGTTACGTCTGGTAGGGCCAAGCAAACCTTAAATAAATTTCATTTCACATCGCTTTATATTATAAAGTTTTTCCTCCCAATTATAAAACTGAATCTCCTTCTTTGTCATCTCAAGTTGATATAGGATTTCCCAATTTCTTTTTTAAATTTTAGCACTTATATCAAGCAAATCCCCTACTTTAATTTCGTCCCTGAACAGCGGCGAGCTCATTTCTCAATTTGAATTTAGACAGGTCACCAATGGATTTCATTTGTCGTGAAGTACAGAAGGGTTTGTTTGCCCTATCCTTAAAAATGATTGCTATATCTAGAAACCCATGACCATGTTTCTCCTCCATTTTCTCTCGGGTTTGTCCCGCAGAATCATTTTTGAAAATGAAAACATGCTCAAGATTTCGAGAAATGACGCGACTATAATGCAGTGTGGGAACCTGACCATTTGTCGGCACACCATTATCGATTTTTAGTGTGTTTCTGGCGTGCAAACCGTGATGGATAGCTAGCTTAATCAATATACGCGCAAACACGCAGCCCATGCGCGCGCGTGTGCGTGGAGACATGTGCTCCTGCACCTTGTACAGTTTTGCTAGTTTTCTACCGGTCCTTAACTAACACTTTTAAGGGGGCACTTTTAGGTTCTTTTTGTCAAGTTGTTGCGGCAGCCGCAGTCTCCAATCTTTCCTCTAATCATTATTAGATATCCTAATATAGAGGAATTTCAAATAGTCAATGAAACAGAGTTATTAATATTATTACTTCTTTCTAGTACTGAACCCAAGGATTCCTCAAAGTGCCCATTGTATTGTCGCTCGCAAGCGTGAGGAAACCCACGAGGAGAAGACGATGAATTAGAAACGGCCAGAGACACCGGGGAATCCCCTTGCTCTTAACGAAAGAATGCTCTGGGATCTTTAAAGTGCGTTACCTAACTAACGGCTTTACATCCCTTCCGAAGGATGGAGCAAGTGTGTTGAAGTGCCTTGCTCAAGGGCACAGGTACCGCAGCCGGGTATCGAACCTGCAACCCCAAGTTTTCACAAAGTTGTTTGGTCTCAGTGCTTTCTTTTGTGATAACATTTTCAAATGAAAAAGCTAAATGCTTCGGCAACATATTTGCTGTTTCAATGCCGAATCAGATCCGGATTTAATCCGGCAAAGTGAAATGTAGTGTATAACGTGGCTTAAAGCCGGATCACCCCAAACACGCCTTCTCTGCCTATAGCCATGCATGTCTGCGACCAACTCAGCCGCGCATAAACCAACATTTTCCCATTTCGCTTCTAACTCTACATTTTTGCCTCCCCTTTTCTTCATTCATCATGCAGAAGTCGTCTAACATTCCTTCACATTTTCCGCCTTTCTCCGGGTTCCTTGGTTGCCTTCTTGACAACATCCAGCCACCTGTTTGCTTCCCATGCCTCTATATTCTCTCTCCCTCTTTCCCTTTCTCCCCTTGTCATTCCGTCAGAAAATTAACCCTGCATTCCTCCATCCACGAACATTTCCAGTCAACAGTCGGCTCAACAGTTATGAATGATTAACCATACATATATACACCAAGTGCAGGCGTTCTCATACGGCGCCATTCAGTTTTCTGCACCGAACCCCACGCCCCCCCCCCCCCCCCCAACCCCCCCCCCCCCCCCCCCCCCCACTGCCCCACCCCCAAAAAAGACGACCTTATACCGAGGCCGTTGAAAAATTCATCAAGGTCTCGGCCAGACTTTGGCTGTTAATTAGGATTTTTAATTAAGGGTTCTCTTTGGCGCGAAGCCGCGTACCTATACCAAAAAGGTGAGAGTTGGTGTAACGCAATACGCAACCAACGGGAGACTTTTGAGATGCTTGGTGATGGCATCAAACAAACCGGTCCGTTTCCATTGTCTACGTCATATTGAGCATGCGCACTTCAGCTCAAACGTGACGTAAACAATGGTCTTGTTTGCTTTCCCCACGCATTTCATAAGTCTCCCATTCGTCATATTTTCTTGGCAATTATTAAGTAGCATTTTTTTCTCGAACCCTTTCGTTTTAATCTTTAAAAGTGAACATTATTTTCTTATCTTCTTCACCATTCTTTTGCAATGTTTATAAGTTTTGAAGCACGTTTATATTGTTTTCAACAAGGATATGTTTTGATCCTACGGATCGTCCATATACGGATCGTCCATAGGTAAAAGGCTACCAAGGTTTGCAAAGTATACAAATTTCCTCTTATATACGTATGTATAACGTGGACAGACAAAATTGTGACATTTTTTGTCAGTCCACCTATACGTCTATGGAAAAAAAATTTGTGCACGGGATTTTCAGAGATGTAGGCCTATGTCGTGGCAGCATTTTCTTACCTTTTTGGGCAAAAGTTATCTCCCGAGAACAGTATAAGGGAATTTATTTTCAAGTTTGAGATAGACTGAAGACATCTGAAAGGAATTATTGACTTATATTTCAAATAGGCCCATATTAGCGTGGAAACCTATCATCTGCACTTGTTTTCGTATCAAACATAATTTACTGAGATTTGATCACTAGTAATATTTTAATAAAACGTGTTCTTTCCATGCAGAGGAATGTCACATTGTCATTGTGGTGTCTGGGTGATTTATTTCATTAAACAAAAATTGAATAAAAGATGCATGCACGACGTAATGCAATGACCTGACACTGATATATAGCCTTGACGCTATATTGAAATTTGTCAATCTGAGCTGAGACCCAAGTTCACCGAAAATGTGATCTAAATTTTGTCCATTTGCTTAATTTTCGAGTATATAGCAATATTTCTAACATGATGACGTGAATCTGCGCTGAGATTTCCCCCCAAAGAACTTGGCCTATTCATAGTTCAATTTCCGTCTCCCGGTGAGCGGATCGCGGAAAACACGCTTGGCGTGATTCGCTGCATAGCTCGGCCGTGTAACCTTGGCGATCAGCCCGCCTACTGACCCGCTGAAACGGAAGTTGACTTCGTCAGGAAGGTTTTGTTCGTTGAAATTTAAAAGGATCCAGAAGAAAAAAAAGACAAAAATCGTGAGAGTTTGGTGAAGGTCGGTTTGAAGGCCGAGTTGTGGGGGTCCCCCCTGGGGTCTGGGGTATAGGCTTTGACCTTTGAAGGATAGGTCAGCCGTAAACATTGTCACGAGAACACATCTTTTACAAATCAGTAAACACTTGATTCTGAGACCGTAAGGGGAGGCGTGTGGCAAAGGGAACATCTCCGCCCACAATGAACACTCGTCATAATGACATTGAGTGCATAGCGATATAGTTCAAAAGGCGGTGCGAGGTGCAATGAAAGTGTCCAGGGGCCAATTTCATAAAGCTGTTTAGCATAATTTTTGCTTAATCAAAAATATGTTTGCTTTATAAAAATGGGTCAATATATAGTCAAAAGTGCATGTCAATTTGTGTTTTTCACAAGAATATCTGCTATTCTTGCTAAGTTGACATAACATTTTGACTATTAATCCATTTTTATAAAGCAAACAAATTTTTGATTAAGCAAAATGTTTTGCTAAACAGCTTTATGAAATTGGCCCAAGTACACAGATGTGACATTGTCGTAGTTGTGGGTTTGGGCCCTGTTTTAGACGATCGTTTGTGTCCTTCAGCAAGACGCTTTGTTATAAGCGGACAGGAATTGAAGTGGATTTGTAAGCGTAATCTCTTGCAAACGACCGTCCATATATAAAGTCCATTGTAGGCAGCCAAGCAATGTGCGTGCGCGTAGCGCGTGGTCCCAGTACGCACATAAGTGTACGCGCTATGCGCTTGATTTAACCAATGAGATGCCATGAGGTAACAGTGACGTCAATGCTTGGAGCAGCATGTTACCAACTCAATGGGGGGTGGGGGTGGTTTTATCTTAGAACAACGAGCCTCAATAATGTTCAAGGTTTATATTCTCTTTGGCTCAGAGCTCAGGCCATAGCGCTTCATCCGGTTCTCATCACAACCAACGGTGATGTATTGATGACCTCATCACTCATAACCATATCGATCCGCGATTCATCCTTCAAATTAGGACCTAATGACGAACCGGGGCCATTTTGGTTTTATATATTGCCCTTTTCCTTGGAAAACCTCCCCAAACGGCTCTCGCGTTACTGTTTTTGCCAAAGTTCTCAGGAATTATATAGTCTTCCTATAGCCTAATTTGAAATAAATGATTATCTCGAGGCATCATCGATTTCATATGGATCCTCATGGGCTGTATAACCTCAGCAATTTTGGTTTTCCATAATGTTCTTGTTATATGGGTATTTTTATTTCTTAACTGGCTATTTTGTTAATAGCTTGATAACGATAAAGTATTTAGTGTCATTTAAACTTTATTTATTTTCAATTAACTGTATGTGTATTGAATGAAAACCAAAATTTGCACTGACAATGCTACAACAACAAAGGAAGCAGTGCATAATTTTTCACTTTGATTTAAATGTCTCCCAGATTTGCACATGTGTGCATATTTTGTTGTTTGAACGGAGAGATGGCAGATTTTTTTATGAATAAATTATCGATCTATTTACACTCGTCCATCTGTTGCTTTCCGTATATTTGCATACTCAAAATTCACTCCACATCTGGAGTATATGCCGACATTATTTTGTTGAATTTGTCAATGATATACCAGATTTCGACATATAAAACAAACTCACGAAATGTAAAAAATCAAAAATTGAAAAGGAATTTAATAAAAATGAATTTAAGCCAATGAATCTGCCTTTCTACTTGTTACTTTGTGTTGATTGAAACGTTCATGTTATAATGTACCTCTCTCTCTCGTATGATCCCCTATATAAAGGAGTCGAGTTGCTGAAGGATTTGCCCACGTAAATCGTATATAAGTCTGCATGTTTTCAATACTGGAGAGACTTTTTCACCAGGATCATAACTCTGTGCAAAGCCAGTTATCTTCTCTCAAAACAAAAGAAATATCTTAAGACAGATCTAAGGAGATAATTTAAGCAACAAATAGTGCGACAACATACCTTTCTGAAAACCCTGTGTACAAATTTCCTATTTAACGTATGTAACATATTATAGGACACATACTTTGTGACATGTTTTGGTGTCCTTGTTACATACGGTATATTGGAAATTTGCACTCGGTGGTTTCAGGAAGGTATACGTTCTGGCAATATTTATTGCAGTTCTTTAGCTGAAGTTATCTACTTAGATCTATCTTAAGATATTTCTTTTGTTTTGAGAGAAGATGAATGACATTGTACAGAGATATAATCCTGGAGGAAAAGGTCTCTCTAGTATTGAAAACAGACAGAACAGGAAGAAATTCTCAGTTTTAGAGGTGGGAGGAAAACCCTATACACACGAACGTGTGGGGAAACCCACGGAATCAAGCAGGGACTGAGATAACCCAATTTACATACTGACCCGGACGGGATTCGAACCAGGGCCATGGAGGTGGTAGGCGAGGAAAGTACCACTATAACGTCAACGTGATTCCCCAATCTGACTTTGTATACTTGTTACTTTGTGTTGGTAGAAAGGTTCATGTTATTATGCATTCGCGCGGACATCAAAACAAAAAATATTTTTATTCACAAAATCTTGAAAGAAATCTGTAATATTTCTCAGACGTCCAGATGAAAACAAAAGAGCTTTGCATTTTGTACCATTTCTGATCTTAGACTAATAGTTGTTCGTTCTTTACCATAAACGCCTTTCAGCCTTCAGAGAGTCATGCACGAAGACCAGAAGTGAATTTGACTCATGAAACAAAGTTACCCTAAAGTTAATCGAGTCACGAATTGACACCTTGATTTCTCACAAAGCAAGGTGCTACAGAAAACTCTGCCTCCAAGTAACACCTTACTACACGACTCACGCCTTTTATATACAATAGGAATCTGTCAAAGTCCTGCCCAACGACACCCCCTCTCCTCCCCTCCCGAAGCCCTTCATCCAACCATCTGCCTCGTCTGACGAGTTGTTTTTCTCCCCCCAATGCTATTTTCATTTCATTTCGCTCTGACTAACTCTCATTTGTCGCTCAAAAATAACCCTTCCCGGCAAAAAATATTCGCGCGCTGCGAGCCAAGCGTGAATTATTGCCCACCTTAGCGCGCGGGGAAAAAAAGACTATCGAAGAAAAAAAAGCGCACCAAAAAAAGAGCGGGAAAAAAACCAGAAGCCATCACCAAGACACACGTCAAAATGCAAACGTCAAAAAACATTCCGACTGCCTGCATCTCCATCTCCCTCTCTCTCCCTTTGATGCGCAATATTCTCCCCCTTTTCTTCCCCCAGCTTGATGGGAATTGTCATATCTTTCATACAAGACAGTCATTTTCTTCGCTCGACTGTCCGCTACAATTGCTTATTATAGACACTCATCATACACGCACGCTGCGTGCGTTGTCTTGCGTGCCACACGCAGACACGAGAGAGCGGTGGGGCCCGGCCCAGCGCCCAGACCCACGGCCCAGGCTTCGCTGCTCGCTGCTCGCTCGTTGACTAGTCGAGCGTGAGCACGTTTCCGGCCGGAGCCAATTTCGCCGAGATTGTGACAATTTCTCGCGCCTTGGTGCCCCCGTGCTTTGAAACACCTGCCTTTGCCAGATATGACGTGTTTGACTATCTGGCGGCTGGCGCCAACCAATTCCTATTTCTCAATTCACAAGATATTATTCGTTTCAGTTAACTTTAAAAACTCTTTAAAAAGCTTCTTTTAAAATAACCATCCACACCCAAATCAAAATATCAAAGGCAAAAGACGATATCAAAAGTCACTATTGAGATATTTTTCACCAATATAGGCCTAGCTCAGACGGCATTGGATTTTGCAGTGATTGGATCCAGTCAGTACCGAGCACGTAAAGGCCGCCATTGCATAAACCTCCTTGGTGTTCTCAGGGCCGACCTCAAAACGTCAGGACTGGGAACCCTAAATCCCGAAAGAAACTGAGGGAGCTCAGGATGCTCGCAACCGATAAGAAGCAGTGGCTTCAACTGAAGAAGGACTGATTGCCGCTGCAGGATGTTTCTACTACTACAGCAGCAGAACACAGTTTATCATCATAGGCCTAATGTTATTTCTTGTATACTGACCTGTTTTTAGTATTCTATACCAGACATGACATGTGTTTAACACCCACGCATCAATTCATGGCGCATGCGTAATACAGCACTCAAAAAGTTTACACTTGAAAACTTTCCAAGATAATTTCACCAATGTTGAGGTATAGTTCAAAAGCGCCCAACCCATGTTCCCATAATCTAGCTATAAAATAAGTATGCTGGGGAAATGGCACTTTGCTTTTTGATATTAACTTTCTGAGTAACTTTAGATGTGCAGACGCGCGCGAGGGTGGATTTATACTGAGCCTTCTCGCGCGTAAATTCGATTGGCGTCTAAACGCTTTGAGAAAAAGCGGCGTGGTAGGAATTTGGAGTTAATCAACGCACTGAAAACCACAGAATCAACTTGGACGGATAGTGTTTTTGTGATTCTCTGATTTTCAGTGCCTCGTTTCATCACCCAAAAGTTCTTCAACGCCGTTTTTTCTCAAAGCGACGCGCGTGAAATTGACACGCGAAAAGTCAGTGTAAATCCACTCTATGAGCTGAAGGCGTATCTAACATCGCGCGCGCCTCAATAACCTGCCAAATATCAGGCATGAAAACAGCAAGATTTTCCGCCACTATAGCTGTCAAAAAGACATCTTTGCAATTACTGCTTGAACCGTGTGTCATCACGAAATGGAAAGAGAGAAAAAGTGGAAAAATAGAAGAGAAAAAAATCGAAGACACGTCGGATTGTCTGTCTTATGGTTGACGCAACACAAACTCTGTCCGCCGGCAAACATTGGTGCATTACTAAAATAAACACGACGCGGTGCGTTAGCATGAGTCTTGAATCTCGGCACAGCGCAAGAATGATGAAGATATAACTAAAGATTATACTGGAAATCAGTTCATAATATTGTAGGGAGAACAAGTTTAACATGACCTCGTCCTTAACATAGAATACAATCTGATGTGTGTCACCGTGTGCCCCTCATATATTGATCATTTCCCCGTGGTTTTCACACTCTATGCACCAGTTTCGATTAGTAGTCCGGACTCACTCAGCCAACCCATCTATCTATTTTCGATTTCCGATTTTGCCCTTCTTCCCGCCCTTTTTTCTCCTCCCCCTCTAGTCCACTGCCCGTGGCACATGCATATACCCGAGCGAGGCCCTTCACACAAAAATTTCGATCATTTTTTTCGATTTTTGTGTGTCTGTTGTATGGCCGCACGCCCCGGGAATGCATTCAGTTTCTGAGTGTTTTGAACGGGAAAGTTTGATACGTTGGCCGCGGCGTGTATGGATTATTTCGATCACTCCCCTGATGAACGACTCAGAGTGTTTCGCTCAAAAAGGGAAAAATCGGTAGAAATCGGTCGAAACTCACTGCAAGTGTTTAAATACGGCGAGAAAAGGTCCCTTGCCGGCATTATGCGTTGAGACGGCGGGGTGAGATGAAGTAGTCATCCCGCCCAGTATCTTTTTGTTTTTACGCATGGGGGAAATATCTTCGGAATCTGGGCGCCGCCATCTTGGAATTCATTTTGTATCACATCCGCGAGTCAGCCGAAAACACCAATGCTTCAAACTGCAGATGATGACGCGTTGATTGTACAATGAAGCAGAGCACTAGTTCATATTGCTAGATGCTGACAACTCACATGTACACAATAATACACTGCTGTGGAAATGGCGCGAAAATGTTGTGAGTTCAAATTGGCGTGCCCAGTATAGCATTACATCGCTATAGGATGCCCGTTTTGGAGATATACCAGACGTTAGGAGATTCCTCCGGACTGATCATTGATAATGCTTACCAGTCACGCGGATACCAGTCTTAAAGATGGCGTCGCTGCGGCTTGGAATCTATCTCGGCAAGACATCAGGGATCTGTATAACGAACACAGAAAGAACAAAAGAGAATCGCTGGATATTATTATCATCAAAGAATGAGTGTTTCTGTAATGTGATAATTATATTTTGGTGGGAAACACATGCAATGTGAACATAACGTTTATATGTGGACATTTTCTTCCCGAACGTGAGGAAAATGCACAATTTAGTCTACGGAATTATTTGTTTCTGTATATTCCCTACCTCGGCTGCGTTCAAAATACGTGAACATTGCAAACGTTTGCATGAACGTTCGGCAACGTTCGCCAACTTCAGGTACCCGGCTTTCCATAGACGAGAGCACTGTAAAATGGCGAACGTTGGCAACGTTCGTGTAAGTGGAACGCAGCCCTCGCTTCAGGCGATATCTGAGTATCACATCGCTATACCTCTCTTGTTATATACAGAAGTTTGGAATTGGCTTCAAATTACTAGATCAAGCATCTTTTCCTCAGCATGTTCTCCGTTATCCTTTGTGCTCATTTTGTCTTATATTACACTTTGTTGGTAACCAACCAACTCGTTTCATCCTTTATTTCGCGATGAGAATTGCCTTTTCAAACGAATTTCTTTAAAACTGGACTTCTCATGCTATGGAATACAGTTCAGAATGCTTCCCCCGATTGTGTCTTCATAAATCCATATTTACACTCTTATTTCATACTATTGGTATACCTTTTAACACCTATCTCGAAGAATGGTTTTCCCAAGTATATAGTGTCAAATAATGCGATCGATTTTGGTCAAATAAAACATGCCTATCGTATTTCACGACATTCCTTTTGTAAAAATACCTATTGTTCGTTGAGAAATTTGCAGATTTGTTTTCTTCAAAGCATATAACAGAAGCCTTCAATGCGTTTGAAAGCCGGGTTGGCAACCAAAAAGCTAACGCGGCTGTGTGATTTTTATGCAGTTGGATTGTTATATCAGATATGCTGGGCCCAGTATAATGCGTTTGCTCGGCTCGAACACATGGTTCTTGGTTTTTCACATCAGTCACAATAGAACCATGAATACGTGTTGGCAATCAAGTAGAATTTGGCTGTAAAAAATTCTTGCGCGTTTCACTCGTTCAAAAAATAGGCAGAAAATTAAATGAACAGCTTAAAGGTATAGTAATACAATGATTGGTAAAAAAACTACCTTGTAGAAATTTCAGCCACATAGATGCAGTAATACTTCAGAAAACCTCAAAAATTCAAGCATGGTTTTTGTGCATGAATGAATGGCCCCAAAAATCGTCTATATATACAGGCGATCTTTATAGATTAAAATAGTTTTGTCGTTTTTCTTATAATGGGGGCACTTCAGACGAAACAATTTCACATGATGATAAAGGCCTACTACATCTTGACAACAAGTAAGTTTGTAGATAATAATTCAGACTTTTTTGGAGGGTAATTACCAAACAAATCTTTAACAATGACAGCTTCGTAAAACTCGTAAAAAAAATTAAAAACAATTCATCGCAAAACGCTGTAGACCTAATTTTTTGGTATAATATATGAGAACAATATATAGAGAACAATATATGTCATGTTATACATGTTTAAACACTACACGGAATGGCAAATTCTAAAGTCGTTCGCACATGTGTGTTGCCAGCAGGATGACGTTTGACCAGTGCATGGTCAAGTCGATCGAACCTGGTGGAAGGGGAAGGGCGGAACGGGGAAGGGGCGGAGTACATCAAGGTTACAACACAACAAAGGCATCTATAATTAGGTTCATTTTGGCCCTTCAGACCTAGTTATTAATTTCCACCCTAATTAGCTAGCCTGTGCAAGAGTGCTGTGGATTTATTGGACTTCTCCATGCGTAAGATAATGCGCACCGCATTGTATACCGCGCGCCGGCAATTTGAAGTATTGAATAGGCCTCGTGCATGGTTATAGTTTTTGGACTGTGCTGTCTCATTTGGCGCGAATTAGAAGCCAAAACGGCATCATTTAATCATAGGAGCTAGAAGTGTTGTATTCGTGTTGTCCTAAAATAGGGAGGTTTAGATGCACTTAAACCCGAATGTGAACGCGAAATGCTTGGAGCACTTGGTCGTTATGCCTACTTTGAGAAAATCTTAGAAGAGACGAAAACAAAAATCCACAAAATGACTTTCGGGGCAAGATAACTCTTTTGCCGTGACCAAAATTCGAACCTGGGTTCTGAGACCTCCTAAAGATATGACCAGTGCTCAAGCCATTTGGCGTTCACTTTGCATTTTATACGTGCATCTATACCTGCCTACTTTAGAAAAAGAATTACACATGGCAAAAGTAACAAGAATCGTACAAATGCAATTGAATGAACAAGCATGTATAAAATATAAGATATCTCTAAAATTACATCTATTTGAAGACATTAAACAAAATGTGAAACTATTATTGAACAATGAGCAAAGATATCAAACGTTCAGTCCGTTTAATCTTATAAACAGTTCGCTTTTCCCACCATATCTTTGTCATATTCGCGCGTTAAAAGAGCTTAAAGTGCCTTAAATTACCTGACTATCTGACCCAAACAGTGCGTCCATAAAGGCAACTCTTGCCGGATTCCTATATGTATTTATGCACAGTACTCGCTGGCCACCGCTAATGCACGTCGTTTAGCTAAAAAGGGGGAAATCGATGTGGTTTTACCTGGGGGGCTTTGGGTGTCGCCATACACGTACCTCTACATATTCTCAACTAGCTCGTTTATGAGTGACAAGCCATGTGTATTATACGCGGACGCGCAACGCAGTGCGCGCGCGTGCAAAAGATCACATTTTTGACGATTGTGGCACGAGGTTTTTGTTTTACGGCAGTCGAACGGAAAGCCAAAAGTTTATACACTTTCTTTCCTCTCTTTCTCATATACAAACTAGACTAGTTGAAACTATTAATGCTTATTTCTTTATTTACAACAGAACAGAGGAGGTTTGTTGCTCTGATGCGCGTTGCATCGATGCGCGTTGCACGCGCGCGCCATTTAACACGCACAACGCGCACGCACGTGCACTCCACCAATGACATCATCTTGTCTGCCAAAACACGCTAACTGCATTGCGTTCTCTGCTACAACTATCACCATACACAGCTTTAACACCATTTTGACAGTCAAGTAAAGTGTTCATGTTATGTATAGAATTGGTGTAGCTGATGGCAGCTGTCATTGACCATGCATCGGCCAAAACCAAAGAACAGATTAAGTGATTTTTGTTTAGACCAATGTCATAGCAAGTGACAAAATGTGACGTGTCCACTTAAAAAATGAGAAAACACAACCATGCAGTCAGTCTATTCCTGGACAGGGATGGGGTCATTTGAATGTCCTTCCCAGCACCATCCCACCACTTCAACCAACACCCTGTCTCTACTTCAGCCAGCAAGTTTCCATTTAACCTCCTCGCGAGAAACCCACATTATACCGACACTCAACGCGAGGGGGCCCGTAGGTGAAAACCCATAAAATCTTTACCCCGAAATCGAACGGTTCTCCAAAGTTCCAACAGCAACAACTGAATGCGGCGTATAAGGGAATCTACGGCCTGCATCAGTTACTGTGAGTGACCGGCCAGCGCTGCGAAATCTCCCCCTGAGAGACGGGAAAACAAAACCACTCGCACCGAGCTAGATCCGGGCTGCGAAATGCTTTCAATTAACCCGGCTATTATGCAAATCAATTAGCCCCCTGGGGCCGTGAGGGGCCAGTTTGGTTTCTTGAAGGTACAGGCTGCGTTTACAAGACACGTACTCGGAGTGTCTTTGTTATTAACGCGTGTAAGGAAACACCCTCGGTAGCGGACGCTGCCATCGCAGGCTGGGGTATTCTTCTTATAAGAATCTTACGGCAATCCGGGAAATGGAGCCCCAACTCCCTCGGGGGGTGAGAGGCAAATGGAACTAAGCAAGATCTTTATTCATACCTAAGAGTTAATTCACCAGCTTGCGTTGACGTTTGTTTTAGAAATCAAGGATATCGGTGTAAGATTTTTCTTCATGATCCAACTAAAATATCCCGACGATGCTAAGGCTATCTCCGCTCATCAACACCGTTCTAATTAAATTACCTTTTAAACATGCTGCAGTTACAATTACAGTTTGCATCGAAGCCAATTTCTTTTAAAAATGGCCAGTTAATCGTTCAAACGCAAATTTTCAGTTTAATCAAAATTTGACAATCTATTTTGTACTTAAGTAATTGACTTCGAAATATTCACATAACAGCTTCAATATGCATATGCCTGGAGAACAATTTTCGCTTTTTTGTTATTCGGTATAACTGAATGTACAAACATGGTCAATCAATAATGATTGTGTATATAAAATGAAGGTGTTTGCATGTGGGTAGAGAGCTTTTAAAATATACAGAGGTTGTAATCTCGTTGAAGTGGAATTTTCTTTATAGTCTTTTTTTTGGTTTCAATTGGTGTGTTGGTGTGACCTTCCCTTTTTGGGCCATTATTTTTGGTGTGGCAGATTAACGACTGAGAACACACAGTGCAAATGTGACATAATGATAACTTATCATGAGCCCGCGCGTGTTGTAAACCCTTCATTTTGGTTTTGTTCCAAGTTTGTCATAGGCCCCCAATGCGTGTGTTGCCTCGTGCATGAAATCACATGTTGACACGTAGGCGTGCCATACACGAGAATAACTGAATTATAGATGAGTTTGTTTGGATCGATATCACCTCCCGGGTATCGATTATTTAGGCTCGTCTGTGGTTGTTTGTTTTGGGCCATTATTCCACCGCAGAAGGTCGTGGATTCTTGGCACCATCTGCAGCCATATCAAGTAAAGGAATGTTCAGAAACCAAAGTAATCATTTAATTAAGCACCTTTCGCTATAATTAAACTCTGTTTACACTCCCCAGTCCATTTTTGTTAACCACATTTCTCCTTAAAGCTCAACTGAGTAATGGAGCCTCGCCGGCATCGGAGGCCCCTTGCAACATCCCAATAAGAAGCCCCACGACGAGTTCTCACACTTGGCATATTTCAAATTGTCTTAATTATTACACCAAAGTCTTATACAATTATTTGTGTAAACATTACATTGTGCATGCTGTCTTTACCAAACATTACATTGTGCATGCTGTCTTTACCAAACATTACATTGTGCATGCTGTCTTTACCAAACATTACATTGTGCATGCTGTCTTTACCAAACATTACATTGTGCATGCTGTCTTTACCAAACATTACATTGTGCATGCTGTCTTTACCAAACATTACATTGTGCATGCTGTCTTTACCAAACATTACATTGTGCATGCTGTCTTTACCAAACATTACATTGTGCATGCTGTCTTTACCAAACATTACATTGTGCATGCTGTCTTTACCAAACATTACATTGTGCATGCTGTCTTTACCAAACATTACATTGTGCATGCTGTCTTTACCAAACATTACATTGTGCATGCTGTCTTTACCAAACATTACATTGTGCATGCTGTCTTTACCAAACATTACATTGTGCATGCTGTCTTTACCAAACATTACATTGTGCATGCTGTCTTTACCAAACATTACATTGTGCATGCTGTCTTTACCAAACATTACATTGTGCATGCTGTCTTTACCAAACATTACATTGTGCATGCTGTCTTTACCAAACATTACATTGTGCATGCTGTCTTTACCAAACATTACATTGTGCATGCTGTCTTTACCAAACATTACATTGTGCATGCTGTCTTTACCAAACATTTCTTTATACTCACAGCTACATATTGTTTTTCTTTTAAAATTAAAATAATTTGTCACACATTCAGTGTTTCCAGCAATTTCTCAATCCACAACCATGATATAAATTTTCCATTTTGTTTTTTTTATGGAACAGAATATTCCAAAACACGATCAGAAAGACACCATAACTAACTCTAAGGCGGATACACACTATCGCGGAAAAATCACACTTTCGCGCTGCGCTCAACGCATTGCATGAGCTCCTAATCGCCGATTATTCCAAAATAGAAAATTTCACTCTGGTATCTTGGAGCTTCTCTCTGGTATCTTTGACCCCAGCTCAAAACGTTTTGCGCGTCGCGATAGGCCGCGCACAAGCGGCAAACCAGTTTGTGTACAAACCAATGGAACAGTGTGATTTGTCCGCGATAGTGTGAACTCCCCTTAAAGGCCTGTAGATGATCTGTTTTTGAGCGATTCTGCGAATAAAACCATTATAAATCAAAAGAAAGACATCAACAAACTCATCCGAAGAAATTTCAGCTTTGTCAAATGTACCACGTTTAAAAAAACCATGAAAATCCATATGCATTTTCCTGGTCTTGGCGGGGTGTTTCAAATATTCGTTCTCGGTTGATCGGGTACTATATGTGGCTTGCGTCATGCACTCTGATCTGTGGGGCACATACTGCGTGTGCGCGCGATCCATAAAAATGCATCGCGTTGGAACACGCACACGGAGTACACAGCGCCCATGCATTTTGGACCGCGTAGATGCGAACCAAAAATAAGTAAATCGTTTGCAAACGATCTAAATAATTTCATCGTTACGGATTATTTTCTGGTAAAATTATATCATTTTGAGCAAAAACCTTTCATTGGATAGTTGCTATTAATTCAATCTTTACTTTCAGAACTTTTCCCCTGTAAACTCGTCGATTACTTATTGGGGTCATTGCAAATGATCCACTGGGCCTTTAAGGTTAGAGTCACACTTGGCGTTTTCGCGCGTAAATTTCACGCGCGTCACTTTGAGAAAATCGACGTGGAGGGAAATTTGGAGTGAAATGAGGCACTGGAAATCTCAGGATCTACTTTGGCAAATGGCGTTTTGTGATTCTGTTGTTTCAGTCCATCACTTCACTCCAAATTCCCTCCAGCACGCCGATGTTTTTCTCAGAGACAGGGGTCGCATTTAAAGTAAATTCACGCTGGACGCTTTCGCGCGTAATTTGACGCGCATCGCTTTGAGAAAAGACGACTATGGAGAGAATTTGGAATTAAATTGACGCACAAAAATCACAAATTACACTTCTGTAATATTTCAGTCCATCACTTCACTCCAAATTCCCTCCAGCACGCCGATTTTTTTCTCAGAGACATGGGTCGCATTTAAGGTGGATTCACGCTGGACTCTTTCGCGCGTAATTTGACGCGCATCGCTTTGAGAAAGGACGACTATGGAGAGAATTTGGAATTAAATTGACGCACAAAAATCACAGAATCAAAAATTACACTTCTGTAATTTGTCAGTGCCTCATTTCTCTCCAAATTCTCTCCATGAAGCTTTTTATCAAAGCGACGAACAGTCGTATTTACGCGGGAAAAGCCTCGGTGTGAAGCCACCTAATTCCCCCAAGACCACCGCCAGCATTATTGTTCTTAAAGATAATCTAACGTCTTGCTGACAGCGTCTTAAACCCACTGCATCCTCTCTCCATTACCCATTGCAAGTCTCCTCAAGGTATCCATAACCCAAACCTCTCGTCTTGGGATTTCCTTCCTTAAGTTGAAAGCGTCTTTTGCCGCGAGACAACGCGATTACGCCGTCTTAAGGTACCGTTAGTTTGCCGGCACTGCTCGGCGGGTTTTGATGCGAACGCACGCTCCTTGTGTGCCGCGTGCGCGTGGCTTGTGCAACGTAGACCGCTTTTCAGTCCCTTGGGGTGCATGAAGCGATAAGATCGTAAGTGGGCCATTTTAAGACGATGTTAAGTCTTCGTGTACGAGATATGATTACGGCTATCAGTAGTGTTAGTCTTATATGGTAAACGAGTGCATTTTGGCAGCCAAGACCATATTTCCAATATCTTGTTTTAAAATAAAGGAAATTACTTTAAGTTGTGCGATGGAGATGGATCAATTATAGTATGAGAACGTAAGGAATTTCAAATTGCCATTAATTAACGAGGAACTCAGTGCGTTCTTTTGTGATAAGATTTGCAAATCAAATTAAATGGCTCAGGTTTGAAGGCACGTGACTCAACTGTCGACATAAAGAAACTTGCGAAAGATGTCAAACAAGATTCACGGAAATGTTTAGCGGAACAAAATGTGTTTGAACACTATTAAACAAACATGGCCCATGCACGCTTTTGCAAAATTCATGTTTTTATTTTTGTGCTGTTATGAATTGAAATAGCTCTTCGCTGCAAGCTGACGAGAAAAGTCGGCCCATACAGTCAATTGGATGAGGTTTTAGCCAAAACACACTCTAAAGTTGACTGTTCATATTAACAAACACTCATCTACAACAACGCCATAATAGGCTATAAGTGCCTATTTTGTCGATTTTATAATTACATGCAACGGGGAGAGTTGAATTCTGTAAATGGTTAACTCGAACAAGTGTCCGTGCGTTGTTGGCACGCGCACTTCAACCTGTTGAGCGTTGCGCGCCTTGTAAGCGCGCGCGCGCGCGTGGGCCACCAACATCTGCTGCCGGCTAACGCAAATATTGAATGTTGCTCAATTTCCATATTCGGTGGGGTGTGCGCCAAAGTTGATTTGAATTTCGTGGTAATTAGTTTTCCAGACAGACGGATTTTATGAATTGTTTACAATAAATTTCGTACAGCAGGCAGGTTTCGTGGGTATGAGGCCAACATAGGCTTACCAAAACATGTTTGATTTGATGGTGTATAGCTGTGTCCGAAATTCGGATGCAGCCGGGTGTACTACAATGTATATAGACTCTTTGCACCGGCAGCCATGACAGAGGGCAGGTTTTCATATTCAAATGATGTGACAATAGATCCATAAAGTGCCTACTCGTGCATGACACAATGTGACTGCCCTCTGTCATGGCCGCCCGTGCTAAGAATCCATAGTTTACGTGACATTTCCCCCAGATGCCGCCACTCAGGCGGCACTGGTCATATAAAGCAAACAGCGCCCTCTTTTGCACCACCATCCATAAGGATAACTTATCGTATTATAAAAATGTCTACCCTAAAGCGGGCCTCCCACTGTGTGATTTTGGCCACGAATTAATACGATTATCGGAGACTGCCTATAGACTCTATACACACAATCGTACCAAATCGTACCAATCGTGGGGAATTCGTGGCAAAAATCGCACAGTGGGAGGCCTGCTTTAACAGTACCAAATCCTCCAATTTGTACACGATTTTCCATATAGGCCAAAAGGGTTAGGGTTAACTAATTCAGTCGTCTCATTTTTGCTTGCGACACCAAAATACCCGTTTTTGTCTATAGTCTAATTTCGTGAGAATATAGACTGCGAAAACTGTGGTGTTATAATCTAACACCGGTGGTGTTGTCGTATATAGATACCAGGTCGGGTGTTAATTTATATTCCTTAATTGGAATAAATGCATTATTGTAGGTGTTAAAACTAATACTTGTGGTGTTAAAACTTAACACCAGGCTTGGTATCTAGGCCTATAGACAACACCACTTGTGTTAATTTAACACCACGGTTTTGGCAGTGTACCAGGCCAAATGTGCTTTTTAGCCACCGTCTTATGCGTATTTTGTCTAAGAAATTGTTTTATTGGTCGTCTTAATCACAACACTCAAGCATCGGCTACAACACCCAGAAACCGATAGCTTGCCTGATATACGAAAAGGTAAGCCATAGAAACAATTAACTAGAAAACAGCCCAATATTGGAGACTTTGTTGAACACGAAACAAAATTAGAAGCAGCTAGCTGAAGATGGAGTAGGTTATTTGATTTAGAGGCGATAGTATAACCCTTAATTGATTACTCGGGAGTAACTTAAGATGTTTCTTGCTCCAGGGTTGAGGTATAGAACCATCCTAAGGTTTCAAGACGGCGGATCGGGGCCTAGGCACATGATTGCCAATTAATCGGAGTTTAATGCGAACTTAAAGCTTCTCACGGGATGGAAAGAACAAAAAAGCCCAAGGAACGTGTGATGAGGGGTTAAAATGCTTGGTAAAAATAATGGGTGTTTGGGGAGATTGGTGTATTGATCTGGCGATTAGGCTGATGGGGAAATGTGGTGTAAGATGTGTTTGGGAGTTTGTATATGGAGTTGTGTTATAGTTGGTGGAGTTAATGCAGTACCTATAGAGCTTTTGCACCGGCAGCCATGGCAGGGGGTATGTTTTCATATGTAAATTATGTGACAATAGATCCAAAAAGTGACAATGTGACAATGTGACTGCCCCTGTCATGGCCGCCGTGCAAAGGCTCTATATACAAAGAGCTTTAACATTCAACAATAAGGGGCTAAGTTGTCAACATTTTCACGGTTTTACAAAGGCAGAACTGCCAACCCTCCCGGAATTTGGGGAAGACATCTTGAAAAACATGATTGACAATGGCTGAAATTATTTTACGTTTTTCCAAGTAAAACCTTCATAATCCATGCCAAATGTTGTTTTTTTTATTAGATCTGTAAGTCATTTTTCCTGGAAAATAGGCCTAGTGGTATTGTAATCTTAATTGCACGGGCGGCCATGACAGGGGACAGTCACATTGTCACCGTGCATCATGCAAGAGTATAGGCACTTTATGGATCTATGTCATGGCTGCCAGTGCAGAGGGTCTACACCAGACACCTATAGGAAAGGAACTGTCATCATGCATGGTGGGGTGAGTGAGAAAGCGCACTGCCTGCAAATGTGACGGCACACAGGGACATTTCGGCAAGAAAGAGCGCTGAACAAAAATACAAATAGGCTACATCAAGATTTCATCAACGAGTTTTCAAAGTGTCGGTAATACATGGGGCAACTTGACGTCTTTTGGCCGCGCGCAATGCTAATGCCCGTATTGTCTCTTTTTCTAGCGGCGTCTATATACTCCGGTTCGTACCGAATTCATGCATTATCTCCACCATCTTGGCCCATCAATAACTCTAACATCTCAAGCAATGTCACACTCTAGCAAAGGAAGAGGTGAACACCCGACCCCCTTACCTATTAAAACAAGAGATTCACCCCCAAGGCGCCCGCGTGTTGCTTTGTGCGTAACTTGAAGCTCCACGCGCGCGCGCCTCTCAGCACCGCGTACACGCGCTTCCCCCCGCCACCCCCCTTCCCCCAGCCGCAGGGAATTTGGCCTCGTACCCACTCTACAAAAATCTCCGCCATTATTATGCTTCGTTGTTTTTCTTTCAAATGGCCCATTAGTGGTAATTTTCGTCGCATAATGGAGGTTTGAGAACTCTAGAATGTGTGCCATCGCGTGGTTACTTAACAGGTAACTGTAGACACTAGACCGAGTCAAGAAAAACGGTGGTTTAGGCCTATGTGACAAAATATAACGGGATAGTGACAGACGAATATGTACTGCAACTTTTCCTACGTATTTGTTTTGCGGATGCCCCCAATATTCCAGTTACTATTTTATTCAATGTCATTAATTTGCATTACAAAATAACAAAATTACAACAAATCGATCCAAAGCACGCGATATTTCTATCTAAACAACTCGACCAGCTTAACAAGGCCTAGGCCTAATATTATATCGTTTGTGTAAATTGTTATAATAGGCCTACTGCCGTAAAAAATAATTCTTTACATGTCGATAATGAAAGTGTCATTATTATCTTCAGCCAAAAGCACCCACCAGTCAACTAAATATGTTATAAACGGGATATCGGAAATCGAATAGTCTCAATACGGATGAAACATTTTGAAGTACGAGTCTAGTTGAATTTACGCGTGCACGCGGCACGCGTAGCGAGTCGACGCGTGCTGTGGTACCGTGAAACACGACTGGCACACGGCCAAAATTGATCGATGCGACCCGGTAGCTTCCGAGGCCGAGGAAGTACCGGGATGGTTTTCCTTAGCGTTTGTGAATACTTCGGCTGTAAAATATCACATTTCATTTGTTTATCCATCGCGATGTAGGACTCACTGGTATTTCATAATTTATCATAGGCCTATTTGAGCGATCTGAGGCAGTTTTCAGTGAATTGTTCTAGCCATCACGTCTAAAAAATTTAATAAAATTTGCAAACTACAAAATTCATATAAATTTGGTTTTTTTTCATTTCTGCTGTTTTCGACATGGAAACTTAACACAATTAGCCTTTTAGAAGTATGGCGGAACAAAAGGAGAGGGCGCAATTTCATTTGGGTATGAATTTTTTTATCAATTGTATTTCTTACCAAAAACTTGATTTACATGTTGTAATTATAATACATAGACAGAATTATAAATAAAATTAATAAGTGTAAAGTGAAAAACTGAGTTATTTTGCATTTTAGTCGATTTTATACCCACTGCAAAGTGCGCCCTCCTATTGTGTCCGCCATACTTCAAAAAGGCTAATCATGCAGGTGATAATAACACACTCACATTCAGTGGACATTTTTCGATGGGGGTTGGAGGGAGGGGGAGGGGGAGTTAGTTTATGTTGTAAGATCAGTTGTGAGCATCTGACATTCTCTCTGCTGACATTTTGTGAAAATTTTAAACGTTATATCATTGAATCATTGTACTGCAATGCTTGTAGTTTAATAAACACAAACTCATAAAACATATATGTCCTTTGAAGAGTATAGTAATTTTCGCTCGCTTTTAGGGTAGTGTTCAATAAAAACTGTAAACAAAAAGCTGTTGTTCTGTGGTGACGTCAGCACCCCTCCTAGCTGCTGCACCTTTTCGTTAAAATTAATTTCCAGATTCGGAACTGGGCCAATGTTTTCAACACGTTGGCGGCACACACACAATGAGAACATGGCGCCCGTGACCTTGTTCCGATCTATCTCTTCATTAGCTCCAAATAATGAAATAGTCCTGGTGGGTAATCACGTTAGGATTCGTCTGACCGAATTAAGGAACATAAAAGACACTGTGTGATTCGGCCAAGGTTCCAGCCTCAAGAGCTCGTCGGCGCCTTTTCCTCTTCTACTGCAACACCACCCCCCTTCTATCCCCCCCCCCCCCCCCCCCCCCCTCCTCCCCCACCTTCATGGGACCCACAACACGTGTTCACACAATACGACGTTTACACTCGTTTTTTAATAATAGTGCCGCGGAGCCTCAACCAAGACCAATATATGCACGCAAACCACTGGCACGCATGCGAGACCTGTGTATTCGCCTCGGTTATGTACTTTTTGTTCCGAGCGAGAAAAAAAAATTCTGGGTAAAATTCAACGTTCTTTCGGGTGGAAATTTCTGCCTCGAAATACGCTTTGGCAGTCGGCGTAGGTTGCAGAGTAAATAGCGAATAATGAATGTTGTTTGCTAAGGGAAGTGTTAGGCGGAAGATTGACAAGTACCGCGAGATTTGCGGACATTGCTTCTCTTTGAAACAGGGAACATTTTTTGGAGATTATTTTCTGGCCACGCGGTGCCACGTGTGGCGCGGGTGTACGGCCGGGCGCGTGCCGCGCATGTGCCCACACGCTTCGCACCGACGCTTTCAAAAACTGATCACCGTTTTTTGTCCTTTTCTTAAACATGAGTGTAGAGGCCTACATGCCGTGCATGTAGAGACAAATAGATAGGCCTACATGGACAGATCCTCTTTCGTGGTTCAAAATCTTTCCGTCGTATAAGATTGCCAGTATATTCACGTGATATATTCACGATACTGTTTAGATTCACCCTAAAAACAGATTGGTTGAATTCAACACAATTGTGGTTGGTAAATATGTGTCAAACCAATCTATTGGTTAAAATAACCAATCTTACATTTATATGGTTTCTTTTTTAACTAATCCATATTGGTTAAACTAATATGGATTAGTTAATAAAAGGGTTCCTAACCAATATGGATTGGTTAAAAAAGGAAACCATAGGCCTATACCTGTAAGATTGGTTATGTTAACCAATAGATTAGTTGGATATATCTACCAACCACGTTGGGTGAATTCAACCAATCTGTTTTTATAGGGTGTATACCTTGATAATTAAACAACGAAGAACGCACAAGAAATGGGACCTTAATTATCCTCGTTATAAGCAGAATATTGTATTAAGAGTGCTCTTATTATCGAGAATCAATGGACGATATTATTATTTGATTTGTTACTGCCAAGGAACCTGCGTAGAACGCGAAAGAATGAAGAAAAACATGTTAAAACATGACGTTATACACGGCTCATTTCAAGCAATCCAGCGTAATCCCATTGGTCAATTTCAGCATAAATCGTGATTCCATTGGTCAACACATAATGTACGCGTTATGCCATTGGTCAATACGGCTCTGACGTCAAACGACAACAAACATGGCGGAATGCAGAGTCGTTATGTCATTCATAAAACCGCCACATTTAAACAGAACCTTCGCACGTTTGTGAGCACTTCTAGGAATTTCTATGATCCGGGATTGGTTAGCCGTATAGAAGATCCTAATCCTGTTGCCTCTATATTTACTAGTACATGAACTGGATTAAGGACTCGGATTAGTGTGGATCACGAAAGGATTAATTATCACCATCGCCCATTGACACATTTCAAATTAAAACTGGCAGCCTCGTTTCAGATGCTGAGCCATTGTATTACATCACGCGTCTTTTTATTTGCAAATTTTATCACAAAAGAAAGCACTCGTTTTCGATTACAATTTGAAATTCATCAATTACACAAAAGTTAGCCAAAATATATACAATCATGAATATTCATGACCTTGCCGCCGACTCGGCAAGCGATGCATATTGTGCGAGGGGCGAGCCGGGAATTACGAGACTGCATTACAGGTGCAGTAACTGGAGTTTAATTGGTGGAGGGTGGACTCGCCGGACGGAGAGGGTGGGGGATGCTGTGAAATGAGTCCAGGTTATACATTTCATTCCTACATTATCCTTTATAAATGTATATAGAGAGGTACAAGAACGAACCATTTTCTTTCGTCATGGTTAAATTTCAATATTCACGCCAAAAACAAAACACAACAACTCTTCAACATCAAAATGGCGTCAACATGTCAACATTACTCCGCAGATGCACGTTTCGTAAACGTGACCGTTTTAAACGTGTCTCTTAAATGTACAAAGCAAGGGACAAGGTAATCGTTTTACAACCTCAATGTGCCCCCTGTCATGGCCGCTGGTGCAAATGGTCCATTAACAATAATATACCAACTGCAATACCGTGTTTCGAAACCACTAGTTGGTCTCATAGCTTAATTATAGGGCGACTGCAAGTTAAGCAGATGGTCCGTGGTTCGAATCCCGATGAAGCCAAGTTGTATTTCCCTACATTTCATTTCATTTCATTTATTATTTCTCAGGGCAAACATGAAAAGGTACAGTACACACAGATGAAAATTGACATAAAACAAAACATTACACGGTAACACCCCTGAACTCTGAAGGATTGCCAAATGTAAACTAAATCACAATCGAGTGGCTCTCCAAATGCCGCCATGCCATACACATGTACAGAATAAAATAAAATAATACTAGGTAATTAGGCGTTTAAAATAAATAAATACATAGTGCATAATATTACAAGTATATTGGTCGATTTAAAAAAATATGTTGAAGTATGATTAAGTTACATCCAGATTCATCCACATCCATCCACACTCATGAAAATTTGTCCGCATTTCAATCGCATTAACAAGGAATCATACCCTACAACAACAGCTTGAACCAGAGCATGGAGGAAGGAAACATGCACTACCCCCACTAGGTAACGGGTCAAGTCGTCCCCGAGTGAAGTCGTCCCCGAGTCAACTCGCCCCCTCAATTAACACCTAGGTCAAGTCGTCCCCGAGTAAAGTCGTCCCGGGTACGAGTTGACTCGGGGACGAGTTGACTCGGGGACGACTTGACTCGGGGACGACTTGACTCGGGGACGACATGACCCGAAGCACCCCCCACTACACCCTTCTAAATCGCCTGCCCCAGTACTAGGATTGAACCTTCAAAAAAACTCTCGACCCTCATCCATATAATCAATAAACAAACAAACAACTCAATCCCCATCCCGGTCATTTTACCACGCCATTGATCATCGATTGATTTGGTCACTTTCATCTGTTAACCGTTATACTTAACATGGATAAGAATTAACGAGCTTAACAGAGATAACTCGTGCTTATAATCATCATTAACCTAACTCTAGGACATCACCAACTCGTCACGAGTTACTAGACAAAGACAGCCAGAACTTTAAAAAACCGCAGATATTACATCAAGTGATAAATTTCTATAATTGATTAATCTTTGGCTTCGAGATTCCTAGCTTACTACTTTCACATAAAACTATACAAAGGGAACAACACGAAAAGTACACAGCTCGTAACATAACAATTACCGATCGACTTGGTGTCCAGATCACTATCTCGCAAAATGACAATACCAATATTGTCCGAGTCTGAGTTAATTAAAACTCGTCATTAATTTGCTGTTGTGTGAATTAAAACCGTATTTATCAGCGTGTTTCAATCTACCGTTATCGCAGTCGACAAGTACCAATTTGGCGTTTGACATAATGCTGGCCAAACATCGAGGCTGTATACGTGCAGAAACAGTAATGACTCCCGCCGTAAAACATGCCGTTTGCATGTTGAGCCTCCTTTTGAAGTCAATACAAATAGCCAATGAAATCATAGGTCCGTATAATTTGATCGCAATATCTAGTATGGTGCCTAATCACCATCCAAATGAAACAACAACTTGAGTTGAGAGAAAAATCGTAAGGGCCTTATCGGGATTCGAACCCGAGACCTCTGACTGACCGGGCAGGCGCTACCAGCTGAGCTAGCTATGAGGCACAGTGGTATACTCTCCCATGTTTTCCCCCAAGACCTCTGACACACCGGGCAGATGCTCTACCAGCTGAGCTATAAGGCACAGTGGTATACTCTCCCAGGTTTTCCCCCAAGACCTCTGACACACCGGGCAGATGCTCTACCAGCTGAGCTATGAGGCACAGTGGTATCCTCACTCAGGTTTTCCCTATAGACCCAATAATATAATTCTGAAATCTTTGAATGGAATGCGTTTCTATTATTATTTATCATTTATTATAATATTATTATGCAAAAGTTTCCAGATGAAAACAAGCAAAGGAGTCGTAAAAGCATAAGGGTCTTTCTATAAATTAGGGGTCAAAGGTGTGACATTTAGTGTCCCCCGTTACACCTGATATTATGTGTTATTTTTCGTATATACAAAAATCATTAAAATGGCTTTTAAACCATTTTTTTATGAATTGTACTTTATGTACTCACTCTTTGAGATGGAAAGTATTTAAAGAATGTGTCCTGAATTTACAAAAACGAGATGTAAAATGTAACGGGGGACACCAACATTGGACCCCTAATTTATAGAAAGACCCATAAGCTGATGAGTTTATGATCGATGGGAAACGACATGATTAAACAAAACATGAATATAGCACCGACAAGACCAGGCAGAAGTATTTTTAGCCTTTTGCACACAACGAACTCCATGTTGGAAAAATAGCCATGCTGAAAACCTCTGTTACGTCAGTGCTATATGTTGATTTCTATGATATGACGATACAAAGAGAATTCTGACAAAGAGAATTATCAGCTCACATTTGAAAGTTGCAAAACATGACGTCATGAGAGCAATGTGCCCAATTTTCTCTATTTATATTTTTTGCCAAAGAACACCACTTTATACCGATGAATTACTTCCCTGTCCTGTTTCCAAGAAACAGTGTTGACAGTTGAGAAACCGAACTTCAAATCGCCAATACAACCCCAAACTATTGAACCTACATTTGAAATGCTTCACATGATTTCACAGACGAACGATATTCTAGGTATTTGGTAACCAAGCACCTTTTCGCGCCTTTTGTAAATGTTAATTTTGTTTAGTATGGCGTCAGCATGAGGGACCGTTGAAAATGGGCGAACTGCATCACTGTGTGGTTGTATTTGTCACGGCTGTATGACGCAAACAATGCTCATTCCAGCACAAATAGCGAATCGCTGATAGAAAAGATGCTCTCTGAATAACAATAGAGAGTAATCCTCCATTCATCCTCAACTCACCTTTTGGGGGAGAGAAAAAGCAACCCCCATTGAGCCTATTGACTAGTGACTGCACATGCGTTGGTGGTGCGTTCTGCGCCTGCGTGTTAGGCTGATGTGAGGGCGCCTTGGTTGCGCAGTAAAGAGGAGAAATGGACGGGAGAAAATGAATAGCGGAGAGAGAGAGAGAAGAAAAAAAAGCGTGCATCAGCAGCAGCTGTCTAAACAACATGGCACAAGCCCGAGCGATGCATCAGAGTACAGCACGACCAGCTTACATTGGCTCGGTCCTGGTGCGAGCTGACAGACTTTAATCAAGCTTGGTTGCTTCAATTTCCGATGAGTTTCCCTCTTCATCTCATAGTTAAACCCTACCCGTGGCAGAATCGTACGTTCTAGACAGACGCATGCAGTTGCCATGCACGCTGAGTAACGTAACGGTATTGTGTTGTGGTTAGGGTATTTTTTTCTTTTCTCTCCGTCTTACGAAGATACCGTGAACAGCAGCGTGCACTGACGTGTAGTTTCGTGGGTGATTTTTGTAAACCCAACCCTTGTGTATTGTGCGTTGATCGCTAGCCTAGCTCCACGTGAAAACGGCGCGCGGGAGACACGGCGCTCTACACGCATTCTGTGATGCTGTCCAGTGAATTAGCAGCTACACTGGACAGTAGTGGCTTAGCAGACATCGGGCCACACACCATCGAGTCCGGCAGCAGTCCATCGGTGGCATTCTCATCCCCAGCCATTACTTGTGACTTCTTCAGTCCAGTTGAACTTGCCAAGACTTCGCGAAGCCCTGCCGGTTCTGGTAGCAGTGCGTTCGGTCTCGGACCATCCCTTGCCAATATGTTGGAACCTGATTTCCGTAGCGTTGCCGACTACGGTATGCCACCTCTTAACATGAACGGTTATCACCAGCAATCGTCCAGCTCAGCCAACAATTTCACCACGTTGACACCACTTCAACCCCTTCCCCCAATTTCGACAGTTTCCGATAAATTCAGGCACGACACGTCCAATGTCAGCGGGAGTTTCACGCTCATGAACGGGTCAAATTTCCACGGAATGTCGACCAATCCGTACGACAAACTCGGCAGCATGAACATGGGACATTCCTCCATGATCGCCGCGTCGGCTCACGGTGGCATGGGGCACAATTCGGTGTTAAACGGTTACGCACCTCATCAATCGATGGGTGGGTACGGGTCCCCTCACCACGGAACGATGTCGTGCACTCCCCAAGACCCTCGATACGCATCTCCCATGAACGGTTACGAACAGTTTACGCATCATGCTAGCTCGCCGCATCACATGCGGGCTTTACATCAAGCACCCTCGCATCACCATCAAAGATCAGGACTCGGTAGCCCCATGGTACTGAACGGTTACGGGAGCATGGCAGGACCGCATGCTCCCCACCCGAGCCCAAACTCCCTCAACCGGACGGGACTCGGAGATCGGGGGTCGAGTCGGGTGGATTCGGGTAGCGCCGGGGAAGAAGTCAACACCAAAGAGGTAGCTGGGAGAGTGACGAGCGAGCTGAAACGATACAGCATCCCTCAAGCCGTCTTTGCTCAGCGAGTACTCTGCAGAAGTCAAGGAACACTCAGCGACCTCCTGAGGAATCCCAAGCCCTGGAGTAAACTCAAGTCGGGTCGAGAAACATTCCGGCGGATGTGGAAATGGCTACAGGAACCAGAGTTCCAGAGAATGTCGGCGTTAAGATTAGCAGGTAAGACACTATCTTAATCTCCTCCTGGCAGCTAATCTTCTATAACTTGTGAATAGATCTTGTGTAAAGTTTAACATACCAGATTAAGTTGATCTAAAACAACCGAAGCAATACCTATAGATAAAGATTTAAACAAACGTTATACCAAACTGCACCCGTGCAACGTGCAGTATCAACGGGAACCGTATCAATAGCCTAAGCTGTTTACCTTTTACCAAAGAGATAATTCACATGGTGCCACCGCAATTCACACACTGATTTCACCATTATTATTATTATTTATTCGGCCAATACATAAAAAAACCAAGCACACACAATTTACATGCAGTGAACAATAAACAAAGGTTACAGAGAAAGCGCAAATTATACGATGCATAGCCTCAAGTCTTAAGCGGGCCTCCCACTGTGCGATTTTTGCCACGAATTTCCTACGATTGGTTACGATTTGGTACGATTGTGTGTATAGAGTCTATATAGACAGTCTCTGGTAATCGTACCAATTCGTAGGAAATTCGTGGCCAAAATCGCACAGTGGGAGGCCCGCTTCACATGACTTCACGACATTTCTCTTAAAAAACTTAATGTATGCTAAAGAATTTAGCTAGCGTTTCAAGCCCCACAGTCTATTTGTCGACAGAGGTGAAACTTGTGGTATTAGATGAGATTAATTTAAGTATAATAAAACTCATGGTTTTGGATAAGGAACGGTTCACTTTCTTCAAGAACTGCAGGTTCGCTCAGAAATTTGGAGCTTTGCGAACTTCAACTTTCAAGATTTTCAGATCTTATCATGTAGAGACAAACAACGGTTAAAATGCATTGCAAAGTTGACTTGAAAACAAAAACATATCTCCCATCTAAAATCTATATTCTGGGATAACTTTACAGACGGGCTGCGATATTATATAGCGTTCGTTTCCGACCGTATTTAACAGTAAATCAATTCGAGGAGAGTTCGATTTTTAACTCGTCTGGCTTCGGAAATTGTCGGCATCCTTCAAGTTGGTAAAGCGTTCGATTTTCGATCGTTATTGTGGTCAACAAACGCATGGATTGATTTGGCGAACTGGACCATTTTTTTTAACTTTGAAAATCGCAATGTTCAGCGGAAAGAAAAGGTGCCGAATCAAACGTTTTGTTTACATGAAACAGAACTAATTAATGATGATGGTGGTTTAATAGACCAACTTTGTATAGCCTACGGCAGTATCTTTCGGGCTGCGGTCAGATTTTGTATTCATCCTTTGGTAATCTGTGATGATTATCGAGTTCAATTTGCAAAATTAAGAGTAATTAGTATATTGGTTTAAACTAATGCTAATCATAGCCTATATATTAAAAGGTTTGAAAATTTCAATTTATAGTTTGTTTCATCTGCCCATTTTTGACTATCCTTATTTTGTTTATTGTCGGCTGCGTCGCAAATCTGCTTCGTGATTGCATTCCCACATACCTCAATAATGGCGGAATAAATTAACTTATATCAGCCGAGTGGAGAAAAATGACAAGATGTAATTACTTAATTACCCCAGTTAAAATTAGAGGAATTTTACTGAAGAATTTAACGCGCGGAATTCACCGACAACATCTTCTAATACTGTATACGAAAGCTGCATGGCCGTGTATGCATGCGTGTGTACCCTTTAGCAGTCGCGTCAGGTGAAAACGCGGTACATAGGATGGGAAAAATCGCCTCGGGCAAACTCAAATTAAACCTGGTCGTCACACTTGTGAAACAACCTCGATAATTATTTGTCCAGGTAATTTACCTATCTTGTAGACGGTGATAATTCTGTGTTTGGGGAACGAGTTTACACGGCGTGCCGTTGAGAAACAATTTACTAAAGTGGACGTGACGGGGATTTTTTGCTAGGAGCGGGGGAAAGATTACGGCGCAACTCCGTGATTTTGCACATCGTGCGAGGAAGAAAAATCAGAACGGGGAAAATTCTCCCGTGTGGGGAAAATATTCTGGCAGTTTTGGATAGTGGAAAAAAGAGCCCCCAGAAAATAATTTCCCTGTAATTTGCAATTATTTTTAGTTGTATCAATGTAGTCACCGTTGAAATATTTTAATGGAATCATGTTTGCCATATAATGTGCGGTTCATGCAATGTGTTCCGTGATTATCAGAGGGTATCTCACCAAACTATATCGCCAGTTCCCCCTAACATAATGGGAGAGCATGTGGTCTAGTCAACAGAGATTGTGGGTTCAAGTCCCACTTCGACCAACGTGTCTGTGTCCCTGGGCAAGGCACTTAATCACAGTTGTCTCGTTAACCCAAGCAATATTTGGGAAGCTGTTAAGGGGAATGCCACAATCTAACTCCTGATAGGGTTGAGAAGCATGCAGCCACCTATAGTTATAGCGAAATGGTTCTGTTGATTCCCTGATGGCAGCGGTAATAATGGCAACAGCGCCAGGAGCACTCCGCAGGGTGGACATGTGCGCTATATAATAATCCACCATTATATTACATATCTCTTTTAAATATCTCTTAATACTATAACATATTAACAACTAGAAAACACTTCAGTACGTAAAAAGCAGCGCGTGGAGCTATAATTAAGACTTCTAGCCAAGACGTACTAATACTATGACTGGGTGTATTTTAAAACTGGGGCACCGAAGCCGCGCAATACACCATATACATGGGGCAATGTCCTTTACGTGGGAAATCCCTCCAACCGATTTAGAATTGTTCAACTCTGTATGTTCACCTGGACGTCCTTTGTCTAAAGTCAATTACCCGTCTCAAAGGAAGTAGGACAAGTTAAATTCTTGGAAAACTAGGAGCCGTGAAGAAAGTGTATCAAAATCCACTCGAGAAACTGACATTGATTGTGCGCGTATTACACAGTAGCGCGTCAGCCTGTTCGCCACAACAAACTTGTTTCTAAATTTACGACCAATTTTATAGCCTGCCTGTCTTGTTCCAATTTCGTTATCGCTAACCATGGTGTTAAGCTCGTCATTGAGTGATCTCGTACAAACACTGCACGGAACTCGGGATAAAGTGATTGATAGATGTGCAAATTTAACCTATGTGTGTGTTTAGCAGAGGAGCCTGTTGTAGTCAATGGGTCTTGATTGTGAGGCAGTTATATCCTACCATGTGACAGCTCTGATGCAGAGATTAAAGGCACAGGCTCTTTAGCAATGCGCGCACGCCAAATTCGTGCCACGAAATACGCAGCTTCATAGCAAAGGCATGGAGCTGCGTATTTCGTGGCACGAATTTGGCGTGCGTGCATTGCTGACAAGCCTGTGCCTTTAAAGGCCCAAACTACGATTTTTCTCTCATCTCAAGTTTGATTGTTTCATTTCAATGGTGATTAGGCACTATACCAGGGCCAATTTCATGGCGCTGTTTAGAACAAACATTTGCTTAGCACAGAATTTCGTTGCTTCGTACAATTGTTTCCCAGCCAAAATTATAGATCAAATTGTGTTTTTAGAAACAGTAGCAAAATATTAGTAAATTCACATAACATACGATTTTGGCCAGCAATCAATTTTATGAGTAGCTAAAATTTCTCCAGGCTAGTTTATCAACATTCTTCTTTAGATATATTATGCCCTTCAGGAATCTGTAAAAAGTTTCATCTTACATATGATAATTGCCTTTAAATTCTGTCATAAATAACTGTTGTCTTTTGTTAATTTTTAGCCAAAGCAACCTCTCAAGCCTCCAGTATATTTTTCTGGTCAAAAGACCATTTCCAGAGAATACATCAACAATATATTGCTTAACAGAATTAAAGGATCTGGCATTTTACAGTTATTTTTCAAAACTGGGTTTTGAACAGAAATCACAGTGTTATCATGCAATTGAAGTTGTCAACAGAACACAAACCACATATCAGTTCCACTGGAGCTCAGCAGAGGCTCAAGGGATCACTTATGCCTGTAGTCTGATTCCTTAATTCATTGAGTATTGTATATCCCCTTAACATGTGTACATTTGGGACTTCTTTTTCTGTCCAAATTCCTATGACTGAAGGAGATATGCCAATTGACCATGGTTTGACAGGTTACATAATTCTAAACACCAGCCACTACTATAAAAGAAAGTAAACAACCCAGTAAACTGCTGTTACCGGTCACCCAATAACTCCCCCAGGGTCTGCCCCACGTTGTACCTCCTAAACCCCTGGTAATCTTCACAATCCAAGTATTATTGTACAGCCCCTGTACTTTGTCCTCCAGTGCTATATAACTCACAAAGGACTACACATGTTTTTTCTTGTAAAATGGTCATGGTGGTCAATCCTGAAAATCTTTCAAGGGCGAATGTTGGGCTGCATGCTTAGAGCAGCACTTTGTAGCACTCTGGTATAGTGTTTATTACAGTGAAACCTGCTATTAAGGCCACCTTGATAAAGTGGCCACCAAGTCTGGTGTTAAATGTTAACACCATTGGTGTTAGTTGTAGTTTAACATGTATTATTTTTTAATGCACCGGGTGTTAAAACTAATATCCATGGTGTTAAACTTAACACCGAGACTTGGTATATATATATATAAGACAACACCACAGGTGTTATTTTAACACCAGAGTTTTTGCAGCGTATTTACACAACCGCATCTTGTTCGTTTCGAGGACCTTTGCCTTTTACTAACACATTTTATTTCAAGTGTTCCTGCGAGCTTTGTTACTGTAGTTCAAATATAGGAGCACTAGCCCCCGGGGCAAAAGCCATCAGTCGCCGGGGAAACTAAAAAAGTCCAGGTACTTGACGGCTCGGGGACGTGTTGTAACCAAATTTGAAAAGAGCAGTGCACTTTGACTGGATTGAGCGACGAACAATGATACTGGCACTCGGGCAAGATTGCAAATTATCTCGGTCTGGAATTGTGTGCAAGTCCCATTCACTGTTGCACAGTGATTAAACATAATTTGTAAGGTTCACTAGCAATGGTTTTTACTTTCATATTGTTCTCAAACATTCACATTACCATTTTTGTAGGATTTCATTAATTGTAATCGGAACGATTAGCTTTTTGACATGTGGGTCTTTCTATAAATTAGGGGTCCAAAAGTGTGACATTTAGTGTCCCCCGTTACACCTGATATGGTTTTTTTCGTACAAAAATCATTCAAATGATTTTTAAACCATTTTGTATGAATTGTACTTTATGTACTCTCTTTCAGATGGAAAGTATTTAAAGAATGTGTGCTGAATTTACAAAAACAAGATGTAAAATTTAACAGGGGACACCAAAACTGGACCCCTAATTTATAGAAAGACCCATGCGTATAACAAACTGAAATTGAGGTAGCATTCAGAGACCGAACTTGGATGAATTTAGTATGAATAAGTGATTATTTTTAGGGATTATAACCCAGGGACCGCCGGGGTAAATAAATTCGATACAAATGGTGGTTATCTCATTGAAGGGTTTATCCCTCTGTAGGGCTTGCTAAGCTTATGTGATGGCCAATCCCAATCAGTGAGGAACAACTGCACTACCAGGATTGGTAGGACGTCTGCACGTTAAGCAGAAGGTCCACGGTTCGAATCCCAGTGGAGCCCCGTTGCTTTTTACTGCATCCAGATTTTCCAAAATCTTTTTTGGGCAATAAGCAGTAATTTGTTTCAGACATGGTATTTAATAAAGTGCATTATAAAGTATCAGATTTAATAAATGTAGGATTAAATATTTTGAGTACCAACACTCACTGAATTGTTGAAATTAATTCAACAATGTAAAACATGTGTCAGGTCAGCCCATTTAGAAAGGGGAATATATACATTTGAGCAGTCAATAGATTGCAGAATAGTGTAATACATGTATATAAATAATTATTACATACATAGCACACATTCCATGTGGATAAGTTCACATTAAGGTTTTATAAAGCCAAGTGCCTTCCACCTAAACATCGAGATACGTAGGTGGGTGGCGCCATTGGCAGCCGACGGCCAGAGACACCGGGGAATCCCCTTACTTTTTATGAAAAATTGCTCTGGGATCTTTTAAGTGTGTTACATAACACACTGGACCAACGGCTTTACATCCCTATGTTTAAGTGCCTTGCTCAAGGGCACAGGTTACCCCAGCCGGGTATCGAACCTGCAACCCCAAATGTTAACCCGTGTGTTGAGAGCCAGTGACCCAGACCAGGAGCCAATTTCATGGCGTTGCTTAGCACAAAAAATTGCTTAGCACAGGATTTGTTTGCTGTATTTTGCAAAAATGGACTGTCAGCCAAAATCGTAAGTGATGTGTATTGAAAGGTATTCTCCTACTCTTGCGAAGAACACAAGTTGGTGTATAATTTTGGCTTGTAATCCATTTTATAAAGCAAATAAATCCTGTGCTAAGCAAATTTTTGTGCTAAGCAACGCCATGAAATTGGCCCCAGTAGGCAACAGTTCCTCTCCACCATGCAATATCTAATAGAGTATACCGACATCAGACAACACTAGTCTATAGCATGACTCATATGGTGATACGCGTTGTTCAAGCGTTAAGACACCAGACTCCACAAGAAATTAACGGAGAGATGCTCACAATGGACATGTTTGAAACGAGTGTCTTTGGCTTCGTGTTTAGTTTATGCGGAATTTTATGAATGTACAGCCATCTAAACCTACATGTATAGACTGTATCAAATAGCTGCCATCTTGTAGGACATTTAATTTGTTCCTTGAGGGCATGCATCATTGCACATCTTGTGCTAACATTGTTGACCAATTTAAAGGCCCTATGTATCATTCCCAAGATACAACTTTTGGCAGATTCATGGAATAAGAGTGTAAAATATCTAAGGAAGAATGTTGGTAAACTAGCCTGAAGAAATTTTAGCTACATGTAGTACATATATGCTTCAGAAAACCTTGAAAATCTATACGGACTTTGTGTACAAGTGAATAGTAAAAAGGTCCCGTGCACGGGACGTTTTAGAAAACCACCTTCGGTTGTCAATTTCCAACATGAAATACCATTTTTTACGGAAATAAATTCATGTGGTGTTTGATACCATTGCTATCAACACTTTGAGTAAGGTTTTTCTTGTCAACTCATGAAAAACAAAATTGGGTCATTGCAAACGATACAATGGCCTTTAAATGACAAAGGTTGCCCTACAAGCTATTCGATGCGGTCTATTGTTTTGTTGTAAATTCATGAATAGCATTCAATGCAGGGTTATAATATCCAAGATCATAAGTTTAAAAAAGTTCAGAGGTCAAGTTTACCTCGACCTGTAACAGAGCTGCTGGTGGGATTTCCCCTCCCCCAATATTCCCCCTTCCCCCTCTCAGTCGCCCCGCCCCCAGTTAACAGCAGTTTCCCCCTCTGGCATAACCTGAAGGAATAAAACAATGCATGTGGCTCCAAGGGAAATAAGTTGTGTAAACCACAACACCCCATTAGGCCTACTACACTCATTCAGCCAATAACTACAATATTGTTGATGATTTTTTAACCAAATTCAAGTAAAAAAAAAAAAAAAACTAATTGACGAAAACTAATTGTTTTACTCATTTCTCAAAGACTATAACACTTTAGACAAAACCATTTCAGGGGAAGTTTTCTACGGTCATCATGTTCATATTGTGTAAGTTAGGCGTAAATCGGTGAACATTTCAAATTTTCGAGATACCAATCATGTATACTGCCTTTAAAACTTCTCGCATCTAAACAAACATTTCACGGTCTATTTCTTTTTTCCCCAAAACATTAAGTAATTTATACATTCAGTCTAGAAATAGTAGCTTTTAAGCTCTTGTCTCTGAGACCCTTGGAATTCTGAATACAGAGAAATCTGTCGGCAGCTCTTGTTTAAATAAAAGCATTCGTCCTCTCCGAGCAAACTAGAGAGACAAAAAAACCTGTCTGGCTTCTTCCTACTTGATGCACACCTGCCCGTCTAATGTACTACCCAGCTTTCTACAGTGTTGCATTGCAAATAAGAAATTCAAGGCCTTAACAAACCATCTCCCCACAGTAGTACCCAAGCGTTTTATGCAGATGAGGCGTTTTGGTTTCTTGCTCTTTCTGTAGGTGGTTGGTTTATATGTCTCAAGAACACTCTCTAAGTCTTCCGTCCCCCGTTTACTGCCCAAAACTGAATGCAAAATATGACGAGATTTGCCAAAATAAACGCAGCATTTTCGTCCTCGTGCGAGGATAAGTAGGGATTTATCAGACGCTTCTCCACGCTCGTCAGGAGGCAGAGTACCGGTTTGGTTTCTCGCGCAAATTGCACGTTTTATTCTCGGGTTTCGGTGAGGGAAGCCGGCCGGGCGGCATCATGTGGCGATTTTGTGGAACACCTGTTGGCGCTTGTACTTTTCGAGGGCTGTTTAGATCCGAGAGTGGCAATGGATCTGGTCGGCCGAAGAGCGACGGCGCAAAAACAACGCCGACCTCGCTCAATTTTTATATTTGTAAAACAAGAAATAATCTGCAGTGACCTAGGCGTGCTTGTGTTGTCAGTATAGTGACGAGTTGACAGGAAGAATTCAATTTACCTGACAGATTTCTCAATAAATTGAACCACTTTGTTTGTGAAATTGACTTCAAAACTTACATAGGATGTGCCATTGACTGAATGAAGCTGCAGTGTAAATCAGGGCTTTCCAAGGATGTTTTTCACCAGACAATAACAGTCGTATCTTGACAAGTCCAAAAACTGTCTTAATTGCTTCGGTCCTCCATTAGGTTTTGTCTTTTACATGTCAGTATATTACGATATTGACTGGGCCCAATTTCATAAAGCTGATGAGAAAAAAATTTTCTTAATGTTATGGGTAATTCCCAAAATTATGGGTCCAAAAGTGTGACATGTTTTTAAAGATTTTCAAGTATGTTTAGTGATTGAAAGTGGTTTTCCAGTAGCAAATTTACATTTTTATTTCCATAAATACCACTTAAATTTAACTTTTGTGTGTGGATAAGGCACCAAGGTTAATGCAAACTCATTCTACAATGTACAGCTAATTTTCATTGGTGTAGGTAACCCGGCAGACCAAATTCCTATTCAATACCATGGAACAAATTATGAGCCTTTATGGTCTTTTGTTTTAAATATTTGTCAGTAATCACAGAACAAAATATTCAAGAAATAGTGCTGTCCCCTGTAATCACAGGCCACATTCTAATACTGAGAATCTGTGATCATGAGTGGCGATTTTTGAAGCACATGGAGTTAGTAACTGGGACACCAAACGTTTTGACCCCTAATCTTGGGAATTAATTACCCCAATGCAAAATTTGTTTGCTTTATAAAAATGGGTTAGCAGTCAAAATCTTATGTGATGTGTATTACAATTGACTGGTGTTCTGCTATTCTAGCTAAAAACACAAGTTGTCATACAATCTTCACCATTAAACCATTTCTATGAAGCAAACAAATCTAAAACAGTTTTATGAAATTGGCCACATGGTCTGCTGGATTTCTTCAACATACACTAAAGTGTGACATCAGTCACCAGGATAACTGGGTCTAAACATTCGCTGGTATAATCTGAAATGTCCGTTGCTAAAGCACAGTGAAACAGTTCACTGATTTTAGTGTAGACCCAGTAACCTTGGCAACATGCAAATGGTGACATTTTAACTTAAATTAGTGGACTACTGGATCAGCAGCCGATTTTAACGAGAAATTGCGTAGCTTGCACAACTTTTGAAAATGGCATAAGCCTCATAGGCTTACGTGTAATTATCACAGGAATGTTGCGCAGCTTATGCAATAAAAAGTTGTGCAAGCGGGCTTAAGCAGTGCGTAAGGATTCGTGAAATTGGGCAAAAGGGTTCCCCCAAAACATCAACAAGAAATGTCATTATTTTTTTTAAATGGCCACTTCTCTTTAGCATTATACTGAAAGTTCACCCAAATGCCCAGCTGAATATGCTATTTTCAACATGAAGCTTCCATTATCCAGATTCAAGCGACATTTCTTAAGCAACTTATTTTATATAAGTTCATTTAACAACAAAAATGAGGTCAAAATACAACTAAAAAGAATATAACTCTGGAATAATTTCCCAATATTTTAGTTGTCCTTACGTTGCTTTAGCTAATCTAATTATTTCACAATTATTGTCTTGTTCCCCTGCTCTGGTTGAGAGAGCAGATTACTTCAGACTCGACGAACTCGCCCATAAATTTTGTTGGCCATCCATGATGATAAATAATATTTTATGTACACAAATTCCGCCGTGGCTGATCTAGCACTAACAGCATGTGTGTGTATTGGATGCTACGCTTGGCCGAGTGCGGTGTTTTGTCAATTTAAACTGGTCGTTAGCTGCGGAGGAAGAGGTTCCCAACTAACCATGATTTACTCAAGCTCTTTATGGCGCTGATGACGGCTTTACCGAAGCTAGGCTCGGCGCGTTTCCCCCCTCGCATACCTCCCATGGGGAACCAGTCCATTGCGCAAGACAATATGGTGCACGGTGGGGCGCAGCGGTTTGATTGAATTAAGCCAAGCATTGGACCTAATTGATGTGATTAGATGAGTCTAGTCCCCAGGGGCCTAGGCTAGTGCAACCAATGCCCACGGCAGGGCGGTAGCCAGACTCGGATCGTCGTTATAAAGTCCTGCATATAGTGAAATTCAATGCCGTATCTCACTGGTTTAATCATATGCTTAACTCGCGTGCGCCCCGGCAGATAGTACAGGTGGTTGTACTAACTGCGTGGGAAAGATTGTCGGTCCCTTATTGCATGGTTTGAAAGATCTGCGGAGCTTTATACGGCAACACAAATGGATGACGGACAAAAAATGATTATTGCCAAATATCATATAGCAGCATCAGAGATGCCAACATTGCAATTTGAAAAAGAGTAATTTGCCACGGGGTACCCGCTTTGGACACAATACAACATTTTACAACTTACACCCAAGCCCTATTTAAACACCACGTTTGAAGCTATGCATTCTAGAATTATGTCACAACACTGAAACAACTGTACAAACTACGCCTAAATCGTAAATTTTGGTATCTCTGTAATCAAACGAAATTAGCTCAAATTTACATGAAATCCCCACTATATAGACCTGGGTCCTATTTCATAAAGCCCACGTAGAAATATTCCTAAATAAACATTCTTAACTCCTGTTTTTAAAGATAGGAAAATTTTATTTTATTGTTCCTAAATCCACTTAAGAATGTTTTTAACTTTTATGAAAAAGGACCCTGGTCAATGTTGTCCTTGTACGTAGACCCATGCCTAATGATTTTGGTGTATCTACCTTATATGTGTATAGTCCATTTTTATTTAAAAAAAATCATTTAAATATGAAAACCTGCCCCTGTCATGGCCACTGATGTACAGGACCATTGTATTTTATTTGTAATATTACTCATTTAAAAACAAAAACACTGGCCACTAAGAACCATGATTTTGATGACAATTTGGAAGTTTTTCAAGGGTGCGGCAGGGGGTTGTGGGGGGGTGGGGGTCCCTTTTACCCTGGGACCGGTACATGTATCTATACAACTAACAATACATGTACATGTAGCACTGCCATCAGGCAGAATTATTTCAGGCCTAAACCTCCCTAAAATTTAAGCACCCCCTAAAATTTAAGCCCTCCCTAAATATTGAAGTCCTGCAAATATTTTATTTACTTAGTGATAATCCACTGTCTAGTTTATCTTATGCAGATTGGTGGAAATAACCCAAGCTACTTTATAATAATAAGCAATAATTCCGAGTAGTGGACATCACGCAAGTCATCAAATGCCATCCGAGATAGAACATAAATTTCCTTTAGGCCGTGCAAGGCTACATCCTGATTGCACTGTTCACCATATCATACATGATATTGCTGCAGAGCCCAAAACCCAATTTTCCAAATGGCAATTTTGCCGGCAATTGTCGCTCAAGCACGCAAAACGATGGGCGTCCCGCAACAAATCAACTCTATTACCAATTTAGTCAAGGAAAAAAATTAAATTTTGCCTGCATATTCCGGCTTTTAGGGTAACCGGAGACTGCAATTACTCCGGCGTTAAACGTAACATAGCTCAGCTCGGCCCGGTGATGGGTTTTAGACTGGGAACTGTTGCTTTATAAGAGAATTCCGGAACCATCGTCTCTAGCTACAGCAGGCTGGAGCCAGATAAAATAGAGACATGAGACTTGATTTGATGCGGAGGTTAAGAAATTGCTCAATCATCTAAGACATGTACATGGTTTTTGATTCCTTCGACAGTAACAGGGTAATCTACAACCCAATTAAATCCTCCTGAACAAAATACCAACATGCCTAATAGGACCTTTGCACCAGCAGCCATGATTGTGTGAAGATTTTTGTTTAAATGATATAACAAATTATTATTTAGGGAATGTTTTGCCCTTACCCGACGTAACTTGATTAGCACTGTATACTCAGTGCTTCCCCGAGACACTATGAGAAAAACTTCATGGCGTGCTCGGGTGGGACTCGAACCCCTGACCTCGTGCATACTAGGCAGATGTCTTAACCACTCGACCACCGAGCTGGTTCGAATCATTTGGTTGAATCATAGGGTCATCCTATCATAAGAAATACAAAGAAAACATTCAAAATGTAAACGTATTGTAAAACTATTAAAATTCTACAATTTGTTTCAAAACAAATCCGGTGTTTGTTTATAACAAACACATTGTTTTGGCCATATTTCTCTGCTCTTGATAGAAAGAATCTTGACTTCAGTTTATTAAAGGTTTTACTGTTTTATTTGAATAACATTTTATTTGAATAATATCTCTACTTTTACTGCTAAGATGTCATAATTGACAGACCCCTGATATTCTCTTCCAAAAGCGGCCATTTCACCAAGGATTGTTTTTTTCCAATCGGCCCGATCTGGACCAGATTGTCCCCGATGAATCAATTTTTGTGATCGGCCCGATTGTCGTCATGAATCACCTCCAATCGTCCCCTTTTTTTACCCGATTGAGTCCCGACCAATGGACCATAGCGGGGGGACGAATCACGGACGTTCCTCGCACGATCGGACGACCAAGATGACCACGGGCCGACGGTTTTTGATCGGCTACTGTTTTTCCAACATGTTTAAAAACAGTAGCCGATCACTTTTTCGGTACCCGACCCTCGGAGGACTGAGGCGATCGTGCCAGATCTTCCTCCGAAGGTATAGGGTAGTGCTCGACAGTGCTCGCAGGTTCCCGATTATTTTCGCAGAAATGCGGCCGATCGACCAAAAAAAGGACCAAAACAATCCTTGGTGAAATGGCTGCTTTACACTCTGTGTCTTCCCTGATAACCTTGACTACATTCTACAAGCTCTATCACTAAACTGCATCTCTTCCCTCAAACGTCATTTGTCACCGACCAAGCTCGAACGGCTGCACGATTTCCTCCATTGTTACTACACCGGAAACCATTGTTAAGCCATGAGACACACTGTGAAGGGCTCTCCTCCCGGAAGTCAATTTCCTATCATTTGCATATAAAGTGATGTCCTATTTAGTGTTGCCATGCCAACTCCAATCAGAGTGCATCTTCCAACCAGACTCATTTGTATTCACACACTGTTGCTAGTAGTAAATATGGCCGCTCATTGTTGCATCCCTGCTGTTACCATGGAAATGAAAATTATTTCTTCAAATAGGCCTACATTGTATACCATAGCATCAAATACCTACTTGTTGATATTGCGTAGCCATTTTTAAGTCGGACATTTACAAGCTTTTTTATTTCATTTCGCATTGATTTTTCTACAATTTTCCCAAACCCAAATCCAGATTTTTTAAAAGCAGACAATATTCAACGAGCTTGCCTATAAATGCTAAACTGTAAACATGATTATTGTAATGAATTCATGTTTAACTGCAGTTTTCATGTCGCATTTTAATCCTAGCTTTGTTTGTTAAAAATGAATATTATTTTTTATCCCTTAAAATCATGCAGAATGTTTTCTCAAGAACAAAAGCCAATATTTTCGCGTACAGTTATTTTCGCGCATTTCAACATCACTGACATTTTCGCGAGTTGTTATTTTCGCGGACGGAAATTATGTTTTGTTTCAGGGATCGCCACAATTGTTGCAAACAATATTTTCGCGGGTTGTTATTTTCGCGGGCTCTGTCTGGTGCGCGAAATGCGCGAAAATAAAACCACCGCGAATATTTCAGCTTTTACAGTAGTTCAGGTTTAAAATATAAGTGTTAAATTAACAATTAAAATATGCAGTGATAACATTTTGAAGATGTTAAAAACCTGATACTTGTTAAATCCAGACCAATAAATGTTGGATTTAACACTTTGTTTTAACTGTTGATCTAGCACTGTAGGCTAGTGTTTTTATTAAAGCATGTACATGTAGGAAAATCAGTTAATTTGCACAGGTTTAGAACAACATAACCCTTGTTTGTTTTTTTATAAAACAAAATGTCAAACTGACAGATTAAAGGAGTGTGACCAGATCACTTTTTTTTACCCATAACTCCCCGGGACTTACCTTATGGGTCATGAGATTTTTATATCATAACATTTTATAACTTACACCCAAGCCCTATTTAAACACCACATTTGAAGCTATGCATTCTAGAATTATGTCACAACACTGAAACAACTGTACAAACTACGCCTAAATCGTAAATGTTGGTATCTCTGTAATTAAAAGAAATTGGCTCAAATTTACATAAAACCACCACTACATGTATATTGACCAGGGTCCTATTTCATAAAGCCCACGTAGTAATATTCCTAAATAAACATTCTTAACTCCTGTTTTTAAAGATAGGAAAGTTTTTATTTTATTGTTCCTAAATCCACTTAAAGGAGTGTGACCAGATCACTTTTTTTTACCCATAACTCCCCGGGACTTACCTTATGGGTCATGAGATTTTTATATCATAACATCCGTTATATTTTTCTGATTACGAAACTGAAACTCCCGCGCTTCTAGGCCGCATATTTCCGAGGATATCGTCGAAAATCCACCGATTATTTGTAAACTAATTTTCCAGTATCAATGTTTATCCGCTGAAAGCCGACTCAATAGTTTTGTTCAATTTTTTACTGGAAATTGCGAATGTTTTCGGGTTTTTGGGGACATGGGAGGTGTGTATGGGAGTTACTTGATAATATTGGTAAGTTACATCGAAAACTATTTGCCAGAAACTCTGGTCACGCTCCTTTAATGAGAAATGAGATGAGACCTTAAACAAATTGAGAGGTTTTGTAGATGTTAAATGTAGATATTCTCACTTTAAGAATATCTTCAATATACATGTATATAAGTCTGTTTTTCACTAGGATCATAACTCTGTGCAATGCCAGTTACTGTATCTTCTCTCAAAACAAAACAAATATCATAACACAGATCTAAGAAGATAACTTAAGCAAAAAATAGTGCAACAACATACCTTTCTGAAAACTCTGTGTACAAATTTCCTATTTAACGTCTGTAACATAGGACACATACTTTGTGACATTTGTTGGTGTCCTTGTTACCTACGGTATATTGGAAATTTGCACATAGGGCTTTCAGGAAGGTACCGTATGTTGTGGTACTATTCGTTTCAGTTCTTTAGCTGAAGTTATCTCCATAGATCCATCTTAAGATTTTTATTTTTTGAGAGAAGATGAATGACATTGTACGTATACAGAGATATAATCCTGGAGGAAAAGGTCTCTCCAGTATTGAAAACAGATCGACACATATTCAAAATTGTCGGACCACATTTTCCTAACTAATACCACATACATGTAAATACATGTTTTCAAGCTTCTTGTTAGTACACTATAATGCATTACTGTTAGACATCGTTTGATTACCGTTGTATGTTTAGCATAGACACTACGAAGTCTACATGTGTATCCAACACTACGCAAACCCCAAATCATTTCCGTAGCATAAGCAGTGGAATTTTATTAATTTATAGAAGCTTCGGGAAACAGAACGCGTAATGTCCGTTTGCATGCATCATGTGGTTTCTGCCAAATGTTCACGGTTGACACAACACCGACACACTGTGATACGCTGTTGCCTTGGGAATTCACCGACCGACAGACAAATCTAACACGCTTTGAAATCTGTCCTGTGTTCAGTTAATGGCGGCGTTCACGGCCACCTGGAAAGCCAGAGTAAATGTATACATATCTTAACTGATCTTGTTTCAAGATGCACCTAAGATGCCTCTAAGTAACTCTATGAGATTCAAACTGATGTGAATTGAGGAATTTCAAATTGTCATCAAAACGAGGGTCTTGGTGCTTTCTTTTATGATAAAATTTACAAAAGAAGAGACATGTGGGTACAATTCCCAAAATTAGGGGTCCAAAAGTGTGACATGCTTTTAAAGATTTTAAAGTGTGTTCAGTGATTGAAAGTGGTTTTCGACTTGAAAATATTAAATTTAACATTTGTGTGTGGATAAGGTACCAAGGTTAATGCAAACTCATTCTACAGCTAATTTGTTATTGGCGTAGGTAACCCGGGACACCAAATTCCTATTCAATATAATGGTAAAATAGGAAATGCATTTTTACAAGAGGTGTATTGCAAACTCATTCTACAGCTAATTTGTTATTGGCGTAGGTAACCCGGGACACCAAATTCCTATTCAATATAATGGTAAAATAAGAAATGCATTTTTACAAGAGGTGTATTGCAAACTCATTCTACAGCTAATTTGTTATTGGCGTAGGTAACCCGGGACACCAAATTCCTATTCAATATAATGGTAAAATAAGAAATGCATTTTTACAAGAGGTGTATTGCAAACTCATTCTACAGCTAATTTGTTATTGGCGTAGGTAACCCGGGACACCAAATTCCTATTCAATATAATGGTAAAATAAGAAATGCATTTTTACAAGAGGTGTATTCTCTAAGTTACCGATTGTGAATCCTGTTTACAGCTGTTCTCCTAAAGCGCATTGAGACTGTATGCCAGTCTTTTCCAACTAGACAAAATCTCGGGGGTGGCCCCGGGGCGACGCCGGGGGTGAAAATAAGCCCCAATTCCCACTTGCAAGTCTCGCCCCCTGCTTGGGACCAGGGTTGAAAAATTTGGCCCCGGGGCGAGAACAGTAGTGAGAAAAGGGGCAGGGGCGAGTTCTCACTTGTTTAAGTGAGGGACGAGGTGCCGATTTCCGGGGTGAGTTCGCCCCGGGGCCAAATTCAGAACAAGTGTGAATCGACGTGGGGTTTAACTCGGGGACGAGTTCGCCCCGGGGATTGTTGTTCAAGTGAGAAAAGGCCTATTGTGTGAAATGCGCTATGAGGATTGGACATTATTAATTGGACATTATTAATTGGACATTATTAATTGGACATTATTAATTGGACATTATTAATTGGACATTATTAATTGGACATTATTAATTGGACATTATTAATTGGACATTATTAATTGGACATTATTCCTGAGCTGTTTTCCTAAAAGCAGGGCCCAATTTCTTGGTGCTGCTAAGCACAATAATTCCCTAGCACAGAATTGATTTGCTTTAATTGTGTATAATTGGTTACAAGCCAAAATTGTACGTCAAATTGTGTTTTTGGAAACGGTAGCAGGATATGAGTAAATGCACATCGCATTTTCGCAGACAACCCATTTTTGCAAAATAAAGCACATAATTTCTGTGCTAAGCTAATTTTTGTTCTTATAACGTATAGCGCCATGAAATTGCTTATGCAAGATCAAATCTATGACAAAGACTTGAGGAAACAAGTGAACACAGCCTACAAGCTTACACGCTTGGCTTGGCTATATTTGAACGCTTGTCCTCTTAATCAGAGGAAATGCAGAGCTTGTTTCAGTGGGGAGTTTACGCGCTCCATTGCTTGTCGTGCATCGCTGAACATCACTTAAGGGAAGCGTTGCCACAGCATTTGAAATTTATGCAGATTATGGGATACAATGTTGAGTAGGGATTTTTATTTTTTTTACATTTTTACCTATTGTTGTAAGTAGTGTGCTATTTTGTGTAAATCAATCTGTTTTGGTACATTTTTGTCAATATTTTTGTTACTAATATTTTAAAATTTTATCCACATGAAATATTCGCGGTGGTTTTATTTTCGCGCACCAGACAGAGCCCGCAAAAATATTGTTTGCAACAATTGTGGCGATCCCTATTAAGGTGACATAATTTCCATCAGCGAAAATAACAACTCGCGAAAATGTCAGTGATGTTAAAATGTGCGAAAATATTGGCTTTTACGGTATTTTAAAAGTTGTACATTCATTATTTATTCTCTCATCGCTGTTAAATACTGCAATGACATCTATATACTAAAATTACCCCCAACAAATGGACAAAAAGCAACGTAGTGAGACAGGAACATGCTAAATCTTAGTGCACATTACTCACAAAAAGTTAAAGATATTGGTGTGGTTAATTTTTGTAATTTTGTTTCTTCAAATGACTGTTTTTCACCTATTCCTGTGACAAGGTGTGTCTGTCATGCAGATACAATTATCTAATCATATACAAAATCATTCAAGCGGAATGCATACCCTCAATAAAATATCTGCGTACACCCCACAATATCCCTAACTTAATGGGAGTACATATTTTAAAAGTGAATTATTTGAAAGACGGAGGGGAAAAAGGACAGATTTCTTACTTGTTTATCAAATATCCAGGGAAAGAAATCTTGAATATCCAAGATGAATTGCCATTTTGCTGTGTACTATTCAGTGGCTGAATCGAGTTACTGTTGAACTAGCCTACAATTACAGATTAAATTTTTAACGGCGTGATTTAATTAATATTCGACTATTGCTCCTCTTCTAAAGAATAGAATGTAATAATAATGGGATAAGATCAAAGGACAATAACACGGTTTGATGAGAAGACATGAGAAAATGCTCTGTTTTCATGCTACGTTTTTGTCTTTTTTATGCCTTTTCCCCTCCTTTTCTCCATGCCCTAAGAAGTAACACACAAAGTCAGGCAGTTCATATTAATTTCACTGGGTTATACACAATACCCTGGTATTTTTGTTCCCTCCAGTGAAATATGCAACAGATACGCTGGGTCCCCAATATTGGCCATCTTTTGTGTGGTGTACACGCCGTGTGGTACAGTCGGACAATCATGCCATCGCTGTAACAATAGCGTCATTCACGACTGTGTTTAACGGCATTGTGAGCGCGTCAACCCGTTGCATTGTCCCTACGCGTGCCGTCAATTCGTTCTCAGTGACCGTTGTCAATTATACTGGGCTGCTTTTGACCTTGCACATGGCCCCTTTTGCCTCGGCTCGACTGGAGTCGTTTCTCGGATCTCGACGGCGCTTTACGTTTCAGTATTGCTTTGCCTCGGTACGTCTAGCGCCACTAAACCTGCAGTAATAATGCGCTGTGGAATCAGCTGTGTGCTGCGCACATAGCCTCGTGGTTTACTCATCCTCATCATCAAGGCTAACTCTTACTTGAGAAAAAAAATCATCAAAAAAAACCTGCACTTGATAACAGCAAGACAACTGTCTCCCTTGTGTTATTCTGAACCCTTCCCTCAGTGCTTCCATATCCTCATGGCTGTCCGCTGAATGCAAACTGTTTAAATGTCTTCCCCGTGTGTACGCTTGTACCCCGGCGGGACGCAGTGTTATTTAATTGTGAGTCTGCGACTGTCATTGAACTTTCCTCATCCCGGGGACACACGCAACAATGAGATGGGGTCCCAGGTATTGGGTGAATGGTGAATAGGGTACGGCGAACGATCTAACTTGATTACGGCAACGAAATGCACCCTAGAGGAATGACACAGTCGCACAATACCCCGGCCCCCAGGTTCAGTGCACAACAGAAAATAAATGATGAAAACTGTCCATCTTGGGGAGAGGTGGGCCTGGCTGGCGGTTAATTTACCCCGCGTCCCATGTGGATGAATTAAACGTGTATGATGAATAAAGTGCAGTGAGGAGGAGCGGACAAACCAAACTCTCTTGCATCTTGTCTTTCAACTTGGTGTCCGCTTGCTGAACAAAAGTAGGAAGACCACACAACTGAATTTGTTGACAAAAAAATGTGTAGGGCGGTGTGAAATATCAAATTAAATGACCCATATTGCATGCAATACACTTTTGTAGGTTTGTCTGTCAAATATGAAGATCATGAGTTGGCGTTGAATGTCCATGGATGGGTGTTTTGATAATCTACTTTGTCAGGCAAGAAAAAAACTCATGAAATCTGAGCAGAAAAGCCTCTGCAACACAAATACAATGTAGGCCTACCTATCTATAAAAATTGAATCCAATAGACTACTAAAGTGTGACGTCGGTTGCCATGGTTTTTGGGTCTAAACATTCGCTGGTAATCTGAAACGTCCATTTATATAGCGCAAGGAAACAGTTCACTGGTTTTAGTGTAGACCCAAAAACCATGGCAACACACAAAGGGTGACGTTTTCACTTTAGTAGTCTATTGACCTGTTTTAGAAAGAAATTAAAAATCTGCCCTATTTACTTTGGAACATTCCAATTAAAGTCCATAAACAGTAAAATAATAAGAGAAATGGAATAAAACAATTTTTACAAATCCAAAATGGCAAAAAGACAAAACTTGCCATTTATTAAAGAAAGGTAATGAGAAAAATATAACAAATTATGTGGAAAAATGGGGGGGGGGTGCTCAAAAATGTGATCTGGACACGCTCCTTTAAAGGCACAGGCTCGTCAGCAATGCGCGCGCGCCAAATTCGTGCGCCAAAATACACAGCTCCATAGCAAAGGCATGGAGCTGCGTATTTCATTAGCCTTTTAGAAGTATGGCGGAACAAAAGGAGAGGGCGCAATTTCATTTTTTTATCAATTGTATTTCTTTCCAAAAACTTGATTTACATGTTGTAATTATAATACATAGACAGAATTATAAATAAAATTAATAAGTGTAAAGTGAAAAACTGAGTTATTTTGCATTTTAGTCGATTTTATACCCACTGCAAAGTGCGCCCTCCTATTGTGTCCGCCATACTTCAAAAAGGCTAATGGCACGAATTTGGCGCGCGCGCATTGCTGACGAGCCTGTGCCTTTAACACAGACAGGTTGCTTTTTTAAAAAAATTCAACACTATAGAGCATTATTACCAAAATAATAATTTGCCAATGAAACCTTTTATTCCTTGGCAACAGTGTTACACTTTAGCTTCAAGAAATTTCAGCTCTGTAGAACAAAGGCTGGATCCGAATTAGTGGCTTTGGCTGTGGCTATGCTGTTGCTATGGGCGGTACTAATATGGACAAAATAAAAAAAATTGTTTTTGTTACCGTTGCAAATTTCAGAGCTATTGTAGTGCACACATTACAAGGACAGTTTTTATCGAAACAAATCCGTTGACACAGTGCATAGCCTGTTACAAGAGTTAGACCACGTTGATTTGAGAACACGCTTACAACAAACAGCGTTATATAAATTATATTAGCTACAAGCAGTAGATTCCTCTCATCAAGATGATGACCCCAGGGTCTTAGGTTCTGCCTCAAGACAACCGAGTCGTCTTCTGACCATCTCCCAAGACATGCAAGATGCAACTACCCTGATAGCGCAATGATAAGAAACTAATTTTGAGAATTACGCTACGGGCGTCCCAAGAATTTTCAGCTGTCTGCCTCTCTGCATGGTTGTCGGGGCAACAGAGTCCCGGCCCCCCTTTCGTTTCATTCACCAAATTCTGTTTATGATATGCTGTGTGTATCTATTATGATTCCTTAAATAAAATTCTCAAAAAAATCTACTGAATTTTTATGAAATTAAAGTGTCTTGAGTAAGGTTAAAGTTAAATAAAATAAAATTAAGAAGCTGCCGCATGCAACATGAGTTTAGACAATGGTACTGGGCTTTCGTCACATTTTCTTAGACTATCCCCATTAATTGTTGGACACAACGACCTGGGGCCAATTTCATAGAGCTTTTTAAACATGAAATATTGCTTAAGCATGAAAAACCTTGCTTGATAAAATGAGGTTACCAGCAAAAATTTCACATGATTGTCATGGTAATGAAACAGTCCTCTAACACTGGTCATACACTATTTCTATCACATGAGGATTTCACTGGTTAAATTCACTACTAAGCAAAAGTTTTTTGTGCTTAAACACTTCTCTATGAAAATGGCCCCTGTTGAGCTCAGATCATAGCCAGTAGGCCTATTAGACAAAAACAGAAACAGTATTAGCGACCAAGACACATCCTCAGTTTTGTTCAGATAACAAATTTCATTTAAAATTTAAGTTGAAATTGCAAGATAAAAAGTGAGTAAAATTGTTGAGGTATTTTAAGAATTCGCATTTGAGTGAAATTTTAAAGCATGGGACTTTTGAACACAGTTTGGGTTCTCATTTTTGGGTATGGTTTATGGGTACTGTATACGTGCTGCACAATTGGGCTTGGCTTGTAGACGAGTCTTTCCAGGGTAAAGGGGGCATTTTGGCAACACAGACCATATTTTTCAGAAAATACCTTTGTCTGGTCTCAAAATAAAAGAAGTAAGTTTTAGTTCTGAAGAGATAACTTAGGCCCCAAAAGGGTTACAAATAGTGTGACAACATGCCTTTCTAAAAACCCTGTGTACAAATTTCCAATATACGCTCGTAACAGGGATGGACACTTGTGTTACATTTTAAGCCGTCCTGGTTACAAGCGTATATCATGGAAATTTGTACAGAGTGTTTTTAAAAAGGCAAGTTGTCACACTATTTGTAACCCTTTTTGGACTTACGTTATCTCTTCAGAACAACTTAAACTTATTTATTTTATTTTGAGACCAGACAAAGGTATTTCTTCGAAAATATGGTCTGTGTTACCAAAATGCACCGGTTTTTGCACCCTCTACTGTGGAAAGACCCAGGTGTATACTGTGAGCTTGCAATGTCTAAACTACAAATGTTGTTATTACGATGTTAATTGCAACCAAACATGGGGTGGGGAAAAAATGATGTGGGCCTTGGGAGGATTCTGACCCAAGACCCCAGACTCACTGAACAGATGCCTTACCAGCTGTTTGTGTTGGTAAATAGTACGAGTCTTTCCCTCACAAATTTCCTAAGATAATGAAAGTTATCTGGGTCAAAAAAATGTGGTAAAGAATCCAAGTACAGTGATTAACTTGTATACAGTGGCCACCAAAGGGACTGACAAAATGTGGCCAGAATAAACAGGTGGCCCTTAGAGCCTATTACTGTGTGTGGCCAGATTATCAAGATTCAACTGCAACAGGCTTGTGCACACAAAAATCCTAGTGCCCTGGGTCCTATTTCATAACTCATGTTTTTAAAGATAGGAAAAATTCAATCTATTGTTCCTATAAATCCACTTTTAAGAATGTTTTTAACTTTTATGAAAAAGGACCCTGGTCACTCACTGGCCGCATTAGACAGGGGCCCTAATATCAAGGTTCTATTTACCTCCATGTTTGTATACAAACTGATTTGGGATCGAACAGATGTGGCCACTTTAGGCAGGTGGCCTCTTTATAAAGGTGGCCTTAATAGCAGGTTTCACTGTATGGAGTATTGTAAGAGTTTTCAACAGCAGGCTTGAAAATCAAGCAAGTGTGCAGACTTTGTGACTGTCACAGACTTGACAGCAAAGTGCATCTAAACCTCCAAGGTTGCAACGTCTTCAAGAAACGAGAGAGAATGAAGCCAAATCTTGTAGTAAGAGTGGCTTATTTAATCGTAGGCTGTAGTTGAGGGGCATGTAAGCATGCTTGAGTACCCACCAACCCACAGGCAACCACAATACCTAACGGACAACAGATTAGTTCACATCTCTCCTCTCCCCCAAACTGACAAAATTTGACTAACGCTGTTTTCCCCCGTCGTGTACCACCTTGCCTTTTTACCCTCTCTTGCCGACAAAATGCCCGACCATACGGAAGCTAAAGTGTATATATACAACGAAATCAATGTATTGATTAGCGTAATTCCGTTCATTGGGCGGTCGTGTATTGGATTTTCACTATGGCCTGCGGAGTGCAAAGCGCGTACTGCAGGGAAACGAGGACTTGCATGGGCAGTGCGTTGACTGTTGCTTGCTACGAACGACCTGCAACAAACGACAAATAATACTTCACTTTGCTTTCTTTTTATATGTCGAAAATGCCAAATCAATAGATACAAGGCTTTTGATTTGTAGCATATAGATTTGTTGAGTTGCCAATCTCGGCTGAAGATACACAATGTATACTGAAATATTGGATGATTCGTTTGTGGAATTTTGGTTTGATTGCAAAAGGAATCACTTGTTGTTGGGTCTTTCTATAAATTAGGGGTCCAATTTTGGTGTCCCCTGTTACATTTTACATCTTGTTTTTGTAAATTCAGGACACATTCTTTAAATACTTTCCATCTTAAAGAGTGAGTACATAAAGTACAATTCATACAAAATAATGTACAGCCCATTTTAATGATTTTTGTACGAAAAATAACACATATTAGGTGTAACAGGGGACACTAAATGTCACACTTTTGGACCCCTAAATTATAGAAAGACCCATTGTTAATTTTTATGGCATTTTCGGCAACTAGGGATGGGAATTTACGGTTAATTCAGAAATTGTTTTCAACTGTTGGTTAACCGGTTAATAATATCTTCGTACACCCCACAATATTGTGAGTAGTGTATTAGCTATAACTATATATTCTTTTTGAAAAACCTGCTTTTCAACTTTCTCTCTGCCTAATGTAGTGACACAACATTAACTTGTAGACACTAGTTTCAATTTTGAGTTAAAAACTTCATATTAAACCCATACTGAACCCTTATATTGACATCCATCAAAGTGACGCACATAGCCAAGTACTAATCATTTTAATGTGGGCTCATTTTGTGCCATAGTGTTTGTTCTCGCGTCAAAACACATCGGTTTTTGTTTCCCCAAAGCTGAAGGAAAACAAACCCCTGTCAGGCTTTGTCTATAGACAATTTTCACCGGCGGCCATGACAGGGGGCAGGTTTTTATATGATGTGACAATAGATCCACAAAGTGCCTACCACTTGTGCATGACGCACAGTGATAATGTGACTGCCCCCTGTCATGGCCACCTGTGCAAAAGGTCTATACTTTTCCCACTGTACTTATTATATACACTCCTCACACAAGGTGCAGTGCAGTGTTGACAAGGGAGTATATATGCACTGCTATACGCAGCTTCTTTTACAGAACAAGCCCGTGATACCGACAGTGCCGGCTGACCGGCTGGCCGGCCTGCCGATGTGGTGACTAGGCCGTGTGAGAGGGAAGCGAGTGTTTGCTCGTAATTTGTCGGAGGAGCAGACTCGGCAGTGAGTTGTGTTTGTACTCTGCGCCCTACATCCCTGGCTGAAGTGCAATGAGAGGGAACACTGTTTAGTGATAACGGGCTCTTATAGCAACGACACTGTAGTTAAAGAGACATTTTGACTCGTCTCGGGGGATTCCCAATGTTAAATATACCACGTTATTGCTTCACAAGCTGTCAGGGGTTTGATTTCATAAACCGAATGTTATTATTACAGTGGATATTTACTGGGTTTTGTTTTAATGCAGATTATATCGAGGGTTTGCATTCTGCTTGAATGATTTGTATATGATTAGACAATTGTATCTGCATGACAGACACACCTTATCACAGGAATAGTTGAAAACAGTCATTTGAAGAAGGAAACAAAAACAAAAATTGACAACATATACCAATATTATCCCTAACTTATTGTGAGTAGTGTACATGTACATGTAAATTTGATCCCAAATTCACAAAACATTTTTTTGTGATATTTCTGAGATAATAAATATTCTTATTGGTATAGCAGTTATAAAATGATTTACTAATCAATTATATAACCAGATTCATAAGCTTCATAAGTGAAGTTTTTGCTTAGAATTTATCAACTAAAGTGTTTTTTTAAAGAAATTTAGTATAGTTTTGCAGTAACAAAAAAACCAATTTAAATGACAGCTAAAGGATTAACTTAATCTCCTGTCGCCTTATAATCCCCTATACTACAGTTATGGAGATACCTAATCTATTAATCTTGGGAGATTACCAACAAATATCACTTGAGGATTCATGGAACGAATGATGGAGTATTTTATAGTCCCAACATTTATATTAGAGTATTACACGCTCCATTTGATACCAAATTGGTGTAATTATAAATACTCACTAATTTGCATATTGTTCATGGAGGCAGAGCTAATTTATTCTCGTGTTGCCGTATAACACCCGGACTCAACGCAGATGCGACACATCGGTCGAACCTAGTTTTGCACCAATCCACGAGCGCAAAATTAGTTTCGTTTTGCAAACTGGCAGCATCTGTTGCAGCCATTAAGGCTTAGTCACCTGTTCCGTCTCCCAGCATTTAAATTCTTTCTTTGTTTCTCTCTCCCGCGCCCACCCCTCTGCTTTGTTTTGTATGATGCTTATACAGCTATTGTTAAGCAGGAAATCATACGCTGAAATTCCTCAATAGTTTTTGTCTGTTTCCAAGGACAGCTTGTGTTCACTGCACACATGCTTCCAGACACTTTCAATTAAAAATAAAATGCATCTGCAGTTTTTAGTGTGAAGTCCATACTGCAACAGGTGTTTACGGCCCTGCATCACACATTTCTGTTGAATTTAGTAGGAAAACATTGTGGCTTGCCCACTAGATTTCTAACCATTTAAACATTTTGAACAGAAAATTCTTAAATTATGAGTTATACTGATTTAATGCATTCTATTTCAAATCTATGAAATTTGTACAAAATGGGATTCGAACCTAAGCCTTACTTTGTGGTAATGATTGTTAAGCGATTGTTGGTGTAAGTGACTCGTCATTGTTGAATATTCTAGTAGGAAGCGCTTGGCAGGCAGCAATGATCTTGGGGGGGAAAAAGTAAGGGCCTCCATCATCCTTAAAAAAAAAGCCAAAAAAGAAACAATTTTTCTTTACTTGTCTCATCTTATATTTAAAAAAATATTGTCATTTTCTGAGGTATGTGAGGCAGCAATTTATGATCATTTTACATCATTGGTACTACAATGTATACACAATTATTCCCAGATAACAGAACCACAAAATACAAGCCAAAAATTGTTTCCTAAAACCTCGCAATCTTTTTTAAACGTGGCAATTAAGCGCCGATATCGTGGTCCTAAATTACTATATAATAATGATCATTATCGGAGTGTGCGAGACTCGTGTTTGTATATTGATACTGTAGTTAGACTTGGCAAATATGCCGAGACATTTAGAGCACGGAAGCTAAACATGGCATGGCTTGCGTTATTTGGGCTAAAGACACGAAGAGGTAAATGCTTAATAGTTTCATAGCTCACGCTGTTCGGTGTTTAATTAACATGCGTCGTTGCAGTGGGACAACAGTCATTAAATCATTAACGTTCAGTCGTTAGGCTGTTGTGGGTTTCCCAAACAGCAATTCTGAATTTGCAGTTTGCTTCACGAGTTGACAAAAAAACCTGACTAAAATAGCAATAGTAAGAAACACAATATGATTTTGTTTATTTGTAAAATGCTACCTTTGTGTAAGAAATTGCTAAGTGAAGGTGCTTTAAAAAAATGTCTGCAGACAACTTTTTTAATATTCATTCAACGCAAAAACCATGCATGGATTTTTAAGGTTTTCTTAAGTATTACTGCTATGTGGCTAAAATTTCTACATGGCAGTTTATCATCATCATTCTTGTAATAACCCTGGATGCAATAGGGCGACAATTCGGGAAGACTTTCCCCGGGGACCACCGAAATTTCAGCAAGAATCACTCAAATTGACACCTTATTTTTTGTTTAACCAAAGCTTCCAAAAATGGTTCCAGACCTACATGTAAGAGAATTGGTTCTAGTCCTAATAAAAATGGTTTTTGACCTTTAAAAAAAGGTTTTTGACTTGAAAAAATGGTTTTTAATCTTAAAAATATTAGGGCGACACCAAATTGTCGCCCTATTGAGCGTGTCGCCCTAATATAGCTTTTTTTACACACAAATTGTTGCCCTATCCTAGCAAACAGAGTTTTTTTAGTTAATGCTGTTGTTCCTGGTTTCAAAAGTTTAAAAATAATTGTACTTTTCCATGATCAGTTCATTGTTCATTTTAATCAGTATGAAGAGATTTGTGTCCTTAAAAAAATCCAACATTCATTTCTGTGAAGTGGTGCCCTCTAAGGCAGTCTATTATATTTCCATCCTGGAACTAAACAACTTTAGGCTATACGCATGCAACAGACTAACAATTCCCATCACAAACCATCACCTTGAGTTTCTTTGTAGTGATTTCATGAATAGGCGCTCAAGAGGTAGTAATTTACAGGCTGTGATGGTCGTCTTTCTTGTGGTATAATTGAAACCCAAAGTGATTGAACAATTCAGAGGACATGAACTTTGAATGACAAGAGATTCTGGTAACAGACTTTTTGGAGTGGCTTGGTGTCATGTCAATGCAACCTGTTCCAATTATTCTCGTTTCATTTTTGTCCTTTCATACCATGATTCCAAGTTGTCGCATGTGTTTGTCAAGAACCTCTTGGACAACATTTTCACTGATTTTTAAGCATGTTCACAAGTTGTTACAGAACAAGAGCAAACTGCAACAGCAGGTTTAAAGGAGCCTGTTCAAATTTTCACAGAAGTTGGATTTTATTCTAAAGCCCGGTGCAAACAGGATGGCAAAAAACACAAAACAAGAAACAAAAACGTTTACGGTACTCCCCGTTTCGCAATTCAGTGTATCCATCCCGCAAACGGAAAACAGAAATGCCACAACGAAACAAAAGAGCCACCGAAACGGATACAGCGGCGACAATAAAGCAGTCCAGTCACATGACATCTTGATACCACGTGATCCGGAATACGATTGATGATTGGTCATCGCTACGTCGTCGTTACTCCAGTATCGAAACAAGTACCGCAGACGGTAGACCGAAACGTCCGTTTTGATGAAAACATGTTTCACGGAACAAGCGAAACGTTCGAAACGGTGTTTTCTGTTTTGGAGTAACGCATACGTTTTTGTTTTGTGTTTCATGTTTTTTGCCTTCCATAACAATTGTGTAAAAAACAAATCCCTGAAATACTATCCATGAGAAGAAATTAAGAAATTTACTATCTTCAATTTGGATGTGCATGGACACAAAAAGGTTGGTGTGATCACCGCACTGCTTTATGGACCAAACTAGTTTACAAAACATCAGTGGTTTTATTATTATTTTATTATTATTATTATTATTATTATTTATTTGGCCAATACATTAAAAAAAAACCAAGCACACACAAATTACATGCTGTGAACAATAAACAAAAGTTACATAAGAAAGCGCAATATACGATGTAATACTGAATAATGCAGAGAAAAATAGACAGGAGTGAACTAGGACAAAACAGTCCAAGCTGGCCAGGGTAAGCAAAAGTGAACCTAAACACTGTAGCCCTAAAGCCTGCTTACCTAAGCTTGAACTGTTCACATAAAGGATATATAAATATTTTGTAAATTAAATAAAACATAGAAGAAAAAAATATATATATATATATATCCTTGAAAATATACAGATTAAGAGCATAAATGAGAAAAATATGCCACAATAATGGGTTCAAAATATCATCACTACACCCATAGTGGGGCCTATCAAAAAAGCGATCTGGTCAACATAGTCCTTCATGAAAATAAAATACTGAGCTGAACATGATCCCTGCCTTTAATTATAAACTCTAGTCTCTGACAAGATTTTTAATTACTAGTAGTAAGCAAGAGTTGTACGGTATATGCCAGCTCTGCAGTGGCCTTGCGTCGCTGTAGCGTTTTGGAGGCCAACAATTACAATGACATCACTGAACAAGGATAATTACGCTAACCGAGGGAGTGAGGGAGAGCTGTTTTTTTTTCTTTCCCTTTTCCAAACCATCCAGTAGGATGAATGGCAGGGGTATTCAAACGTTAGCTAATGGGACCCCCGGCATGCATTTAGTCTTAGAGAAGAAAACACATGCGAGCCTGAACAAACGTTGGATCAGAGAGTAAACAGTGGTTGCCTGCAGACTAAAGAACTATAGGCTAAAATCAACAAATCCACGTGCCTTGTCACAGGACAGTGGGGCAGCTACAAGGCTCACCAACAGCCCTCTACACCGCAACCCTCTAAGAAAAAGAATAATCTTTTTTTGTTTTTTCTAGTCCTTTGAGCAACAACCACAGAGTTTGGTTAGTAATACATGTTCCATTTGGACACAAGAACGATATGGTGGCACAACACGTGCTGCTGCACTGATGCCTGTTGCCGACGGTTACAGACAACAATGGCGCTTGAATTTACAAGAAAAGACGATGGAGATCAGTTTTAATTTAGCCACGGCGTTGTTTGCACCGGCAGGATATATATAGCTGGTTGCTTGAACTGTCGGACCAGCCACACCAAAAGAAATTAAATTATTTGCTCGGCATGCATTTTTAACAAACTGAATTATGCAATTTCTGTGTAGGATTAAGAAATTAATTATAAAAACATTCCTAATTGTTTAAAAATAATTTTAAATATCGTTTCAAATTAATTTATTTTAACATATTAAGCTTAGTTGAGGCTTCGCCAAAAATGTGGTTTTTTCTAAAGTAAGTCGAGCACTAGCTGAACAATATTGTGCATTTTCCTTATCTCAGATGCTACTGTTCTCATTCCCATGGCAACGAAAGCAGTCAATATGACTTCAATAGAATAAATCAAAGATCGAATCTCGACATTCCTGCGTCAAAAACCGCCATTTGCCGCTAGAGCCCTATAACGGTCTGTTGAGTTGCTCGTAATTCTTACCATTCTAAATAACGGCCGCTGAGGGCACGCGATTATCGACGTAGTGCCCCCAATCAATGAATTTACCTGTTTCGGCCCGGTTTTATTAATAAACGAGATTGATGCAGCTGTGTTTGGCCGTGGGGACCCCCCGGGGGGATTTCTCCTGCCGGGGTGCTAAAGGTTCCCTTAGTTTGGAAGGGGGAAAGGGGGGGTTGCTCAGTTTGCTATGCCCGGGCAGCTGGTAACACGTAGCCAACAATCAGGAACGCAATATCTAGTATGGTGCCTATTCACCATTAAAATGAAACAACCGAAATTGGGATGAGAGAAAAATTGTAAGGGCATTAACGGGATTCAAACCAGAGACCTCTGACTCACCGGACAGACGCTGAGCTACAAGGCACAGTGGTATATTTCCTCAGGTTTTCCCTGAGACCTGACACCCTAGGCAGATGCTCTACCAGCTGAGCTATGAGGCACAGTGGTACACTCTCAGGTTAATTTTCCCCAATACCTTTGATAAACCAGGCAGATGCTCTACCAGCTGAGCTATGAGGCACAGTGGTATATACTCCCAGGTTTTCCCCCAAGACCTCCGACACCCTAGGCATATGCTCTACCAGCTGAGCTATGAGGCACAGTAGTATACTCCCTCAGGTTTCCCCCAAGACCTCTGACGCACCAGACATACACTCTACTAGCCGAGCTATAACTTATAAGGCACAGTAGTATACTCCCTCGGGTCTTCCCTATGAACCCAATCTTTCCCTAACAATCAGGATCTCTTGTCTAGCTTTAAAATTTTCTCTGCAAACTCCAGCTTCTATTTTGCCAAATTGTTCACAAAAACAGACGAATTATAGTATGAGAAAAAGGGCTTTAATCGGACTTGTACTTCAAGACGGCCGTTTCACGATACAGGTGCCGTTTCACGATACAGGTGCCGTTTCACGATACAGGTGCCGTTTCACGATACAGGTGCCGTCTAGAGTTTGTTGTGGAAAGGCTACTTTCGCTGTGTATCATGGGAAAAAGTCAACACGCACATTGTCATACGTGTGATAAAGCATATAGTATGTTGCAGCTTTTCTCAAGAAAAAGGCATGGAATGAATTGTTCTTTTCGCAGTTATTGTGAATGGCAGTTATTTCGCAGTTGGGTCTTTCCACGCTAATGGGCCTATTTGAAAAATAAGTCAATAATTCCTTTCAGATGTCTTTAGTTTATCTCAAACTTAAAGAAATTCTCTTGTACTGTTCCCAGGAGATAACTTTTTCCCAAAAATGTAAGAAAATGCTGCCACAACATACATTTTTGGGCAAAAGTTATCTCCTGGGAACAGTACAAGGGAATTTCTTTAAGTTTGAGATAAACTGAAGACATCTGAAAGGAATTATTGACTTATTTTTCAAATAGGCCCATTAGCGTGGAAAGACCCAGTTATTGTGAACGGCATTTTTTTCAGTTGGTTTTTTTGTGTTCTTTTTCCCATAGTCCACCAACACAAGCACATGAAAAGGTCAGTGTTTTCATGCATTGATGGCCCACACACTACCCAGATGCATCCATATTGCTCAAACTTACAGCAACAAAAATCATGTAGAGTCTTAATTGTGAATGGCAACTATAGATTTGTGACTAACCTGACTGAAACCTTCCTACAGTTGAAGAGTAAAGATTCAGAGATGCCAACATTTACAATTTAGGCGTAGTTTGTACAAATATTTCAGCCAATGACGATCAGTATTGTGACATAATTCTAGAATGCACAGCTTTAAATGTGGGGTTTAAATAGGGCTTGGATGTAAGTTATAAAATTGTGTCCAAAGTGAGAGCCTCGTGGCAATTATACTCTTTTTCAAATTGCAATGTTGGCATCAATATCTGAAACATGCATTCCTAGATTTGTAAGTTGAAGAGCGAAAATAGACCCTTTTCACAGCAGCCATGACAGGGGACAGATTTTCATATTTCAATGATGTGACAATAGATCCACAAAGTGCCTACTCATGCATGATGCACAGTGACAATGTGACTGAACCCTGTCATGGCCGCCCGTGCACAGGGTCTATAGGGCTTGGGTGTAATTTATAAAATTTGGTGAGAGCCCCGTGACAATTAAATCACTCTTCTTCAAATTGCAATGTTGGCATCTCTGAAGAATAGGTTTCGGCTTGAACGGTTAGTGCTCATGACTACGTTTAGATTATTTAACCCCAAAATCTTTACTTTACGCGACCCTTTCTCAACCACGGTGTAGAAGCGTTGCTCTCAGTGTTGACAATAATTAAAACTACACTTGGGATATTTGTGTAAACGCTACAAATACGCACATACCGATGACGCCACATTTAGTAATAGTCATCGTTTTGCCTAACCGTGTGCCACCGTAACCTCACTATTGTCTCATCTTTTCCCTTCTCACAATCTGAATGGCATAAATCTGATTTTTCATTCCTCAACCTACATCATTACCATCCTCATCATTTTCAACATCGTCAACTCGTTCTGGTGTATATATGGAGACGAACACCTTGTACCCTCTGGCGTTTATTACTCGCAGCATTTTCAGTTTTGCATAATCCAAAGCTGTACAAACGCTCACTCTGCATTACCGTGGCTAATGGCAAGACTTGAAAAACACGGAGCCCGGTTTCCTCGGGATGTACGCCGCGCGGCTAATCAAATGTCCGCAGTAGTTTCCTTTGGCTTGTATTCGCATCAGTGGCGCCCAGGTTTTGGGGCCAGCGAGCGAGTCAGCGGTAATAGAGGCCAAGAAAAAAGTAGAGAAAGTAGGGAGGGAAGAAGAGACCTTAGATTTTGGTGAATCATCTCCGGGGAGAAATGCAAACGTGAAAAATGCGCCTGCCATGAAAATTCAACGCGTTTAGTGGTTACGTCTGTCCTGCAGCTGCCAGGGTTGCGTATCGTGTGTGGCAGGCGGGGGGTACTTAGCTCTGTGTTCCACGGAAACTAGACAAGTACGGACCTGTCACTCATTAGCACGGACTCTCCGTTACCCTTGACAACACAGCTTAGTTTTTCTTTTGAAATGAAGAAAATGGAATTGTAAATCTTTATTCATGATGGAATGGCATAAAAGCTCTCGGTTTACCGGTGTACGTTTAATCCTCTGAGAGACGATTTTCCTGTCTCAAATTGAATTCAGCAGCACAAAAATTAAGGTGACAGGAATATAAATATTTAAGTCTTATTTGTCGCTAATTTATATGCAAACAAAAGAATGATTAGTTATAACTTTGAGGCTCATATTTAGAAAATACAGTCTGTGTTTTTAGAAGAAGTCGGTATGTGTGTTCTCCTCATCAAAATGTAGTAAAGAAAAACAATTAGGACAACCATGACTAGTTTTTGCTGGCAGAATAGGAAAATCTTGAAGAAAATAACCGAGTGCTTGTCAAAATCTTCAAATATATAAAGCTTTGGTACAAGTGAAAAAATATTAACACTTCAGTCTTATATTTAAGTATGGCAAAAGTAAATAAAATTATTGAGAAGAAAATGACTAAGAGACCCCTGAACAAGTTTTAAGTTTAATACAAAATGGAAAACCACAAAAGGAATAGATCCGAGTTTGTCCAAAGTCATCACAAAAGATGACCTACAGGGGATACAATTTAATTCCTTTGTATTCTTTACATAAATAGTATTCATTACCTCCTATAATTGAGAGGAGCTTTACAATTAACGTTGCAGGCAGAATGCTTAATTTGCATAATTGCGCTACCAAATACCCCCAATGTCTTGAAGGACCACTTGTCCTCATCCCGGGCTTCGTTCTGTCAAGTCACAGCGCGATCAAGCATCTTAGCATGTACGCACGATCCGCCAGCCATTGATTAAAACCTCTCCACGTTGGATTGATTTATCAATTTTGTCTGAATAGGTCTGGAAACTGTTGCCGAGGACGACACTAAATGCCCTCCCATGCCTGCCAAAAATCATTGCAAAAATCATTGTGCCGTCATTTAAGGGGTGTAAAACATGCTGATTTGACTGCGCAATCAATGTGAAGGGCGCGGCGTGTTAAAGTAGATTGGGAGTACGTGAAAAGCAACTCAAATTAACGAGACTTGGGACTTAACGGATACAGTTCAGCATCACGGTGTCCTACAACAAAGTGGTTGGCTAGATCTTAAAGAGCAGTACATAATAGTTATTGTACTCATACATCACTTAATCTTTAAGAAAAGATGAGGAAGAAAATGCTCAGTTTTAAGAGAGGAAAATTCTTACAGACTGGGAATAACCACAGGATCTAGCAAAGACTATAAAACCCAATCCACATATTGGCCTGGATGGGATTCGAACCAGGGCCACAGATTCCTGTACTCAATGTTTTCTTGTCAAAAGAAAAAATTTAGTCAGGAAAGTCATCTTAAACATCTAGTTGTCTATTGTACTGTTAGGAAATATATATTTCAAACATTTTAAGGCATTGTTTGGTTTTGTTAAATGTTTTGTTGTCATTTTTACTGAAAAGAGTGTATTTCCCATTGTACCTTTCAGACCAATTAATGTAGTATTTGTCCTATTTTTGTGATTTCCTTCATTCTAACTTACGTGTTCCCTTTTTCTGTTTCTCCCCTTTCCATAGTTACACACACAAGACCAACAGGTATGTACAGCTACCCTGTTTCTTCTCAGTGTTTTGTATTTTTCAAGAAAACTTGGGATGAGAGAAAAATCGTAAGGGCCTTATCAGGATTCGAACCCGAGACCTCTGACTCACCGGGCAGATGCTCTACCAGCTGAGCTATAAGGCACAGTTGGTATACTCTATCAGGTTTTCCCAACCATTGTTTCATTTCACCATACTAGATGTTGCGTTCGTATTTTTAAAGCAAATCTTTGTGTTTAAATCAAATAAATAATAATGATGGCATCTTATATAGCGCACATCTATACTCATGGCGCTTTACAATATCATTACCCTGGTCATTGGGCACAACTCCCTGGTGAGTATGCATCCCCACCCCTCGGCAGCCTGACACAAGCACTCGGGGGCTACAACTCTTTTAGGTACCAATTTACTCCTGGGTGGAGAGAGACAACTTATGGCAAAGTGTCTTGCCCAAGGACACACACACCATGCAGGATACTCATGGCGCTTTACAACATAATTACCCTGGTCATTGGGCACAACTCCCTGGGGGAGTATGCAGCCCTGGTAGCCTGACACAAGCACCGTCAAAGGCTGCAACCGTTGCAGGTACCCTACCCATTTACTAGCCTGGGTGGAGAGAGGCAACTTATGGCAAAGTGCCTCGCCCAAGGGCACACACACCATTGACATGGATGGGAATTAAACCCACAACCGTGGAATTCCCATGAAATGTAAGGGAATTATTGCATTCCATATGATGTTAAATGGATAAAATTTGCCCAATGCGGTATATAAATGTGCACTATACGGTATACTACATGTAAGTGCATTTCCCGAGAACATGCTAAAAACTCATAGCGTTCTCGGGTGGGACTTGAACCCACGACCTTCTGCATACTATATAGACAGGAGAATTTGACAATTGTTTTTCATTTTTTGTTTTTTCTGGTTTTTTTTCTTAACATTTTTGTTTGTTTTTGTTGGCTTGGTGGATTGTTAGTGTTGCTGTTGAATAACAACTTTATGGTAGAGTGATATTTATTATTAAGGAAAACTTGAGTATTTTCTTTCTTTCTAAACTGCCTTTTAGGTACAAATGTCTTAGCTTTTGTGAAGTAAGAGTATAGCCTCAACAAGTGACTCGTGAGCATTCACAATCTGACATCTTTCACTGTCTTAAGAAGCTCTGTTGATATCTACCGAGCACTAAGACATAATAATGAGTATCATATAGACCGTATCGAACAGCTGCCATCTTGTAGGGCAACTTTTGACATTTAAACTGTTCAACAATTGTAAAGCCCAAAATGTGCAACCATGCATGTCCTCAAGGAACAAAGAAACTGCCCTACAAGATGGCAGCTGTTCGATACGGTCTATTCTGAAATACCCATGAGTCACTACAGACTATAGAGCTTTCTCGCGGTGGTCTTGTGTCCATAAAACGAGACAATAGACAAAACAATAGACTCTATGTTAAAGACGCGTGACATTGGAGATGCAGATTGCTGGTCTTTGATTTGAGAGTCCTTGAGATGATTGCATTTACGTTGCCATGAATACTGGTGTTTAATTACTGAGATGTGATTGGTTGGAAGACACAAGGGGAAACGTGGTGAAGGTCAATGACGATTGTGGAAGCATGGATTTATTCCAACTTTGAGTTTGTGTCGTGTAATTTGATACAGTACATGTAAGTGCAGTGTATTCATGCATATAGCATCTTCCATATTAAGTCAAGGTGGCTATATTTTAGTTCCAAAGCTTAAATTAAAGGGACGTGTCCGGATCACATTTTTGCACCCCTCCCTCCCTCATTACTATTCTGAAATTTGTCAAAAAATCACCAATGTTTTGAAAATTTCACATTTTTTTAAGAGTGCAAATTTCCTGTTTTCTCAAATCCCATGGAGAGGGAGGTATTTCATATAATTGTTAGGTTAAAACCAAATCCTTTTTCTAGACAAATCTAAACAAGCTCCTTTAAAGGTAGTCTACTTGTTTGGTAATTACCCTCCAAAAATGTTTTTGAATTATTATCTGAAAGCTTTATCTTGTTATCAAGATGGAAATGGTAGTAATCATCCTGTGAAATTATTTCGTCTGAATTGCCCCCATTTATGAGAAAAATGACAACTATTTAAATCTCCAAAGATCGCCTGTAGGTGATCTTTGGGGTCATTTATTCATGCACAAAAACCGTACTTGGATTTTTCAGCCTGGTTTTCTGAAGTATTACTGTACTGCATCTATGTGGCTGAAATTTCGACAAGGTAGTTTTCTCACGCTAGGCTTTCAATGCATAGTTCCGACCTCTCAATCATGCCGAACCCGCGACCAATCACAACAGAGCTAGCAGACGGCGCCCACAAAGGTCAAAGTGATGCAATCATCACAAACAATCCCGTAATTTTCTGCCCATACAGTTTGTATGTTGTATGCGCCAGTGACCGGGTGAATTTTTGTTTCAATGTTGGGCGATTCGCTGTTCAAAGGTAGGAAAGCGCATTTTTATGAAATATATGTCATCCCTGCGCTAGCCCTTCGCTCAGTGTGTGCTACGGTAACTGTCGACCTCAAAACATAAATACCTTTGGGTTTTCTCCAATGAATCTGTGCTTTCCATGCGGAGTCCCATTGCTTTGTACGTATAGTCTCACCATTTTTTTGCGATGGCTTGTGAGCACATAGCAACAATATCTAAGGGGCGGGGTTAACTGGGCAATCTCGGAACTATGCATTACCAGTGGAAATCATGCTGTTTTTAACAGTTTACTAAAGAAGTATACTACCTTTAACATCGATGATTACTGTTCAAGTAAATGTTAGAGTATTAAGCCCATTGTGTCAATATTGACTAACTTATTTTTCTGAACTAAAGCTATTAGGGTTGATAAATCTAACATCATCTCCTAAACACAGTAGTGATATAATGATCTCCCTTCGTGGTCATTATTACACATTGGTCTCCCGGAGGGCTACGCTGGTTAAATATGCAGGGCCACACTTGCAAACCAATCAAAAATTCCTTCACTTTTTGCCCTGCCTTGTGCTTCCAGAGAGAGAGAGAGAGAGAGTGGGTTCTGCAGAGGCACATCAAGTTCATCTACCTAGAGTAGTGCTATTCAATTCAGCACGATCGCCATGAAAGATGACCTTTTTCTCAAACCTTCAGCCAGAGAATTGGCGGGCTCAGGTTACGTTCCGATCTCCATATTTGCCGTCCCCGGGCCATTAGTGTCTCTGCGTACATTTCCTCTTCTCCCAGACCCTGCAATTTTTCCTCTCTGTGTCTTATTCTTCCCCTCTTTTCTACCTCTCTGGATCTTGCGCCCCACCACGAGTCCGCCGGTCGGATATCGCCGGCGCTTAATGGCCCGGTAACGCATTCCGGGCACGTGCAGTGGCTCAGATGAAATGCGCATGGTTCAGATGCGAGCTCTATCGGAACCCTTGGCTCCGGAGATTGTTTCCTGAATTGGGGATATAGGTGGTGGTGTGCAACCAAAGAGCCCCCTCATTGGATAAACAGACGCTCCTTCAGCGTGCATCGAGGACTAGGAGAACCCTCGTTATATCCTGAAGATGGGGCTAAGAAGGATTCTTGAAGGGGGAACTTTGTACATTGTGTCTTAGTTTAACTATAATGCATTTGGAAATGAACCTGTTTCTACATTAGACCAAAATACAAAAGATGTTTGTTCCCTGGTCCGCACGCACGTTGATTTCAAGCATGCGCGTCAATCTTTTTTTTCCTGCTGCAGCTAAAACAGCGACCTCCATTGCCACACCACTTCACATTTTCTAGACTGATCGCAACGTCGGGAATGAGAACAAGTCTATAGACCGTATCGAATAGCCGCCATTTCGTGGGGCACCTTTTGTTACTTAAACCGTTCAACAATGGAAGCACAATATGTGCAACCATGCATGTCCTCAAGGAACAAAGAAACTGCCTCACGAAATGGCGGCTATTCGATAAGGTCTATATGTATTTTCCCGGGCAGCTCGACCTCGTACTCAGGGCAATAGATTCGGATGATGCTGATATTGAATGAGAACGAATGATAGTGAGTATGAGGTTGTTTAATCAGCTGCAACAATGGCGGCTAGTTCTCACGCGACACAACAAGGAATTGCGATTGTGAATTAGAGCGTGTCTGAGCTGAGCTGAATACTGAAATATGCCTGCACTTCCATGTCTATTGTTTGTGGAGTGAAAACTCTCAGAACATTCAGTGTTGTGATGGCTCTGCAAGTTTACTATATAGGCCTTTTACTATGTACGAATCTGTGTGCGTGATGAGGGGGAGGGGGGGGGGGGGGGGGGAAACGCATTGCCGCATCAATTCCGTAATTTTTGTCTGACCAGAGACAGACTGGGGTTTTTTGCCTTAATGTGACCAGTTCAAACTGACCCTTAGTGGCCTAAAATATGGTAAAATGGTGAGGGCGCATGTTTTGTGAAACTGCCTGGTAAAAAAGAAAATCGGGGGGGGGGGGGGGGGGGGGGAAATCATTTTTTACTTAAAAGTACTTGCAAGGAAGTTATCTCGTGTTTTGGCTTTGGAAAGGAATTGTTCCAAGGAAATATTAAGACACTGCGAATTAGTATAAGATACTACAATGTACTTTAAATATTGAATATTCACTTACACTGACTTCCAAATCAAGTAGGCCTACTATACAAACTGCGATGTAATATTTCAACCATTCTAGAAATTAATTCTTCTGCAATTCTTCTGTTTAAAGGAGCGTGACCAGATTACATTTTTGACTCCCCGATTTTTACCAATCATGTACCCTATCTTTAAGTCGTCTTGCAAAGAAGACTCAATTTGTATGTGTATTTGATCATTATTTGAATATTTCATAATCACTCAAATACTTTTCACGGTCTTACAAGGAAACTGTCTTGAAGCATCTCTTAGAATGATGAAGTTGACGTTCTGTTTGCCAGGTGAAGTGGCATCAGAATGATAACGACTTAAAAATTGTGCATTCTTTTCCTATTTTAGCTTGAAATGCACTTAAGTCGAGGAAGACGATCTTTGCATTTCAAATTTCTCGTGTTTTTGAGGACTTGATGTCAGTCGGATATGTAGTGTGCTTCACCAGACAGTAATTAGGTCGTGATGTTATATGGAGAGTACGCAGGTCCCCCCCACCCCCCCTTACGCTGACGGCTGCATGAAAGCTAACACTCCAGAAATGGAGGCAACATTGATTTTTTTCCTTCCCCCGTCCGCACTCTCTGCTTGCACTGGAGACATTTAACTTCCCCCGGTAACTCTGAAAGCGCCCGGCGAAAATGATATTACCTAAAAAAAAAAGCGAGTCGGGTGATTTAAGGACCAAACGTGTTGGCCCCGCTACTGCAACCAATCAAGACGAGTCTGGTACTATACCTCCTCTGGCATTGGTGGATTAGGGGAGGAAAGTGATACCTGGCTAAAGTAACTTTTTGGGAAAGCACCTAATTAGGAAGTTGGTGTTAAACTTAATTTGAATGGATTGGCATGCATTAGTAATCCTATAGCACTCTGTGCTGTGAAACTGAAATGGACGTAAAACATGTGTGGTTGGGAAACCAGATATCTCTTAGCACTATAAATAATCAATAATTTTAATTGAGTCATTTGGGTATTAAATTGTCAGCAATTTAAGTTGCTTTTTAGGAGGCTGGGCCACGCACTTTTTGAAACATCCAAAAAGTTGTGAAGGCCAGTAGAAGTAGACTCTTTGAGTAATTGAAAATAGCTTTGGTGTCCCTAACAACCAAACAAGAGTCTATAATAGATTTGGACGAGCTTAATGCAAATTCCTTTATAAATACAACTTAAGAAGTAAAGAAAAAGTGGAAAATAAATGTATAGTTTTTATTTCTAAAATTGTAAAATTAAGAAGAATATTTTGGAAATAAACTCTTAAAATTTACTGTACAAATGTCCATGAACTAGTTACTCACACTTAATACATGTAATTGGGGTCTTACAAGCTGGGCAGAATTTGGAGCGTATCTTAAATGATCTCTGGGAGGGGTGGTTATCTCATTGTAGGTCTTGCTAAGCTCACGTGATAGCCAATCCCAATCAGTGAGAAACAACCAGTTGGCTTCATAGCTCAATTGGTAGGGCATCTGCACGTTAAGCAGAAGGTCTGCGGTTCGAATCCCGGTGGAGCCAAGTTGCTTTTCACTGAATCCAGATTTTCTATTGGACATTTGTCCCCATTTGTATCAAATTAATTCACCTCGGCGGTCCCTGGGTTATAATCCCTAAAAATATAATCACAAACTTTACTGTAGAAAGAAAACTTGAATATGTTTGTGAAAGTGAAAACCTTTCTGATTTCAAAATCACAAACACACTTTTTCAGTTTGGTTCAGTTGGCGGAAATGCACAAGACCTACAGTGCTAATGAAGCACTTTATTAAAATAACTACAATTAGTGAGAATTTTACACTTCAAATAGCTTCAAAATGATAAGGATAGGCAGAGAGATTTGAAACAAATAATACCAAGCTAGGATGATTATGTTAAAGTTAAGGAACTAAAAGGATAAAAACTGTTAAATCACAGAAGAACATTATTTTGTGATGAAATGAAATGAGTTAAGCGGGCCTCCCACTGTGCGATTTTGGCCACGAATTAGGTACGATTAGCTACGGTTTTGTGTAGACTCTATACACAATCGTAGCTAATCGTACCTAATTCGTGGCCAAAATCGCACAGTGGGAGGCCCGCTTTAATCGGAAACATTTGAGTCGCACAAGAACTTGCCCTTTGGGAATACGTAACCTTCTGTAAGCTTTTGTCGGGACGGATGGCTTGGGCTGCATTCATAAACTATCTCATGCTAATGTAATCTAATTGCTGAAATATATTCCTAGCCTCACTATCCAGGCAATATAGTCTGTAAAGGAGACAAAGTAATTTAAATAATGGTTAAACAGCCCAAGATGACTTGTTAAGTGTCACTGAATCTGCGACTGGTATCGCGATAACGGGTTCCCGCACTGCCCTACATGGGAATGACAAGCGGAGCCCGCGACGCCGCCGCTGCGTCTCGTGTGTCGCGCTCTCAGGAACTATCACATTATATGAGTTACCACGGTAATGGCTTCAGGTCTGAAACCCGACCAACAATGGAACTTCAATTTGCATCGCCAACTCCGCACACCCCAAGAATTTTCTCTTTTCCCAACTAAACTTGGTAATTTTTTTCTTCTTTTTTTAACTCGGCGAGCATCTCATTCCAATGTGAAGAAATTTTAGGAACGAATTAGTCGCAGAGGGGGTAGTGATTGGGCCGAGTGAGTGTGTTAATTTGTGAGGTTGTCGGCATGTAGGAGGGGTATTGATCGTTACGAACGGGTGGTTGCAAATATCGGTCACGGCGTTAATGGAATTAGACCGGTTGCTGGCAGCAACGAGGTATAGGTGTTTGATAGAACTTGGATGGATTGGGAGAAAGGGTGGAAGGATCCTAGTCAGCTTACAAGGCCTTAAAGGCCCTATATAGAGCTTTTGCACAGGCGGCCATGACAGGGGACAGGTTTTCTTATTTTGATGTGACAATAGATCCACAAAGTGCCTAGTCGTGCTTGACGTACGGTGACAATGTGACTGTCCCCTGTCATGGCCACCGTGCAAAGGTTCTGTAGATGATCTGTTTTTAAGCGATTTTGTGAACAAAACCATCATAAATCAGAAGGACATTGAAAAAAAAAATATCTGAAGACTTTTCAGTTCCGAAAAATCCATGCGCGTTTTGCCGCTCTTGACGAGGTGTTTCAACACGACTTATTCTAAATCTGTCTCTTCGTTCTCAGTCGGTCGCGTACGTATGTATGCACTCTGTGGCTCGCGTTATACTGGTTGTGTGCGCGACCAGTCAGTCCACATACACAGTGTAGCCTACCTACATGTACGGAAAGTGTGCAAAGCCTGAATCGTGCAGCCTGTACACAGCACCCGTTTCGGACCGCCCAGATGCGAGCCAACTATTACTAAGTAAATTGTTCGCAAACGATCTAAATAATTTCATCTTCATGGATCATTTTCTGGTAAAATTCTGTCCTCTTGGGCGGAAACATTTTATTGGATAGTTGGTACCCATTCAATCCTTATGCACCTATCAATTGTTTCCCCCACCCCTCCTGCGCTGCCCCACCCCCTAGGTGGGGGTTTGGTCACATTTTTCATGCCCCAGGGTGGGGCATTTGGCCCATTTTCTGTGCAGTTTTGCACCCGAGGGTGGAGATTTTTGTCACCTAAATGTTGCCCCAGGGGTGGGGATTTTGTCACGCAAAAAGTGACAATCCTCACCTCTTAGGTGGGGTAGCCCGGGGGGTGGGGAGGGGTGGGGGAAACAATTGATAGCTAGTGCATTACTTTGAAGAAGCTTTTCCTAGTCAACTCATTGATTGACATCATGTTTGTTGGGTCATTGCAAATGCTACAGTGGGCCTTTTAACACCCCCACCCTGCCCCACTGAAACAGGCTCATGCAGCCTGCACTCATGTTTAGTCTCGTTATAATAGGGTGTCATCATTTTATTTTAATTTTTATTTTCCCAAATGATAAATAAATTGGGCGTGTCCACTTTACCACAATTATTAAACTGTAAAACTAATTTTCCAAAAGCAGATGGGCGCATTGTTTAAAAGAGCATCACAAGGCAGCGAGTTTCACATGTGTGCATTTTGTGGTTTTAACACATCCAGACAGTTTTTGTTCTGCTACGGCAAAGCTCTGACGCCACCACACCACTGTAAACTCGAACAATTAAACATACAACAGTGTGTTGTGCTGGCTGGAAGTAAAACACAATGACTAACAGCGAACATGTGCATGCAGTTAAGTGTAATCCGCTACTGGTGCGGAAAGGACAACCTGGTACCCCGTGAATAATTGGTACACAATAGCCTGATCTGTCCTATTGTTTAGCCAGTTGTTGTTTCTCAGGATTGTTACTCGAGCATTGTGAGGTGGTAAGCTGTGCACGCTTGCTTAAAGGTGCGTGTCTAGATCACATTTTTGAACTCCTATTTTTCACATGGGTGTTGGGATTTTGATACCATATAATTTCTCAAATTTTTCTCATTACCATTCTGAAATTGTGCATTCTCAATCATATATTGTCGAGGATATCGTAAAAAGAAAAACACTGTTTTGTGAACTAATTCATCTGGTTCCATTGTTGCATCGATGCCCTGAAATAAACTGAGAATTTTTGTTAATGCTACAAAAATTGCATCATCTTTATGAACGTTAAGTTCCTTGCCATGAGCAATGTTTACAAAAAAAGAACATTGAAGAAAGCCCAGACAATTTACTGATTGTATTGGCCAAATTGCAAGATAACAGATTAGTCTGTTATTTTCAATGTAACTATGTACATAATTCTAAATAATGCAATACTTAAAGGCCCAGTGTATCATTTGTAATCGACGAGTTTACAGGGGAAAAGTTTTGAAAGTAATTAAGATTGAATTAATAGCAACTACCCAATGAAAGGTTTCCGCTCAAAATGATATAATTTTACCAGAAAATAATCCGTAAAGATGAAATTATTTAGATCGTTTGCAAACGATTTACTTATTTTGGTTTGCACACGCAGTATATGATGTGCACCACAGAGTGCACCACAGAGTGCATGACACAAGCCACATAGTACCCGATCAACTGAGAACGAATATTTGAAACACCCTGCCAAGACGAGGAAAACGCATATGGATTTTCATGTTTTTTTTTTAATGTGGTACATTTGACAAAGCTGAAATTTCTTCAGATGAGTTTGTTGATGTTTTTCTTTTGATTTATAATGGTTTTATTCGCAGAATTGCTCAAAAACAGATCATCTACAGGCCTTTAATGTAGGTAACGTGTTAAATGTAGGCTATGTTGTTTTGAGACACAAAATTTTGGAATATTTCAATTTGATCCAAACAATATTGAATGAAATTATAGTTTACACAAGAAAGAAATATTCAGACGGCAATGTATTAGATAAATTTTAGGAAGTATGTAAAAATATTTTTAAAAAGGTTGAAGTCACAGTGGATTAATTCTGCATACACTTGAAAAATAAAATTCTGCATCTTTCGCCTGCATCTCAGAGATGAATCAAAGATGTCAAGATTTTTAAATTAAAAAACAAAACAAAACAAAGACCTTACAAACTGGATAAAACCTGGCTGTTTCTGGACAACCAAAAAACTCCTTTGTCCCCAAATGTCACAAATGTGATTATAGGCCAATAAGGTTTTCCTATAGTCAATCGTGGTTGACAAAATTTTAGAAATTTCATTTCTCCCAATTGCTGCCCAAGGAATTCAATCATCTTAAGTGAATTTACAGCTTGGCAAAGAATGACCAATTTCAGTCTTTTTTTTTTTGTCTCGGATTCAATTGTTACCGTGTCATCGTCTGCGCACTCCTCTACGGGGTTTTGTGTAAGATCTTTTCACACTGCTGCGCACGTTAGGATTGATAAAAAAAGACCTGCACTTCGGGTGGGAAAATGTAATTTTTCTAATTTCGTTTGATAAGAAGTAGTGATGTGTGTGTTTTTTTTATGATGTTGCAGGGAAGGGCTATTGTTGAGTGGTATGTGACTATTGAATAACATTAGGATGACAATGTTACGTGTGTATGAGTTAGGTATATGGGAAGATGAAAAGCGAATTGAAAACAAGAAATTAAGCTTAGTAGCAGGAGAAAAAGAGAACTATTGTCAAGAGCTCAAGGAGTTATAAAGCTATTGTGATGTAAGGAAGGAATATTTGTACAGAATGGAAGTTTATCAAAGACAAAGGGAAAACATGATAGAGTACACTAAAGTAAGCTAGGGCCAAACAAAATAAATGGTGCGTTTACGGTAACGGCCTAAAACAAATCCAGGTAGGTACATGTAGGTAGGAAAATAATTTTATTTTGTCATTTTGTTTTACATTTCAGTTCATGCATTTGCAATGTTTGAAACTCACTATTAACCATGTTCATGTACAAGTGTAGAAAATGTTATGTTTGTTGGAAATTATTGCAAATAGTGCTCATTTAAAATTATATCAACTTGAAAATTGGCAATAAGTTTGAGGTTGGCAATTTGGCCTCAAAAATTCCAGGTACTGTAGGTCGGGTAATACCGTAAACACACCATTTATTTTGTTTGGCCTAAGGTTTACCGTAGATCAAGGCCAAATTTCATAATCATGTTCAACAGCAAAATGTCTGTTTAATCTTCCAGCTATTTCATGGAGATCAGTAAGCAGTTTTATTTATCAACTAAGCTTGATAGGGAAAATCTGCTAAGAGATAATGTATCTCCAAGTATGCACAGAAAGCTATAAAAGTGCTTACAATTGGCAAACCTTTTCTGCCGTAGTAAGATTTCTTTTAGGCCTACTTCAGGTGATACCACTCAAATAAGAAAACTTTGTAGAAATTCTCAAAAGCCTTTTTTAATTAGAATTGAAAGGAAAAGCAATGCAAGCTCAAAAGACGAGGGGCCAATTTCATAAAGCTGCTGACCAGAAAACACTGCTTTATTAGGCCTATCAACAATTTATTTGCTTTATAAAAATGGGTTAGCAGTCAAAATCTTATATGGTGTGTATTGACTGACAATGTTCTGCTATTCTTGCTAAAAACACAAGTTGACATACAATTTTGACTAATAAACCATTTTTATAAAGCAAACAAATTTTAAAGTAAGCATTTTTTTCTTCTACTAAATGGCTTGATAAAATTGGCCCTGAATATTTATCTTGTACTAATTGTCACCCTGCACACGGCTATGGTTAAGACGTTTTTAAAGCCTTGGGGATAAGACAAGAACATGGATTTTCAAGATGCTTGCCCGGGGAAGCTTGGGGGAAACGAGAATACCTCATCACGAGCATTAAGACCAGCATCAAGGAAACCAACAGGCAATACACTCTCGTCTAAATGCTTAATTTTCTGTGCCTCACCATCGGACAAACATTTACACATTTAATAACACGGCTAAACTCAGTGCAGTGCCCGTTGGTCATGTCCCGACGTCGTCCAATCCCCGTCCTCCATTAGTCTGCCCAAACAAGGATGATGTCATCAACGAATCTACTGCCTTTGTGTACACAGCTAAGGGGAATAGATAAATTGGTGCTGGTTGCACAGTCGGGCTCTCTGCGTTGCGAATCGCGCTCCATGATCGTGGCCCGGCCACCGTTAACCGTCCCACTGCTGGGGATCTGTTTGCAGTGTAACGCGAACTTCTTATTGCGGTCATTCGGGTGCGATCGTATTTACTCGCAGCGAGTCCGCATTGGGCACGCTCAGAGCGAGCGAATCAACAACCCTTCTGTTTAAATAGCTTGATTCCATAGGTACCTTTAATGATAAGTCATTGGGAGTTGTACAAATAACTCAAAATGGCAAAGACCATGTTGGACTTTGCTCTATTTGTGGGGAATTTCCCTCAGAGGTGCAGGCTTTCCCAGGATTTAATCTAGGTCGGGGAACACCACTTTGATAAGTGTTTGCCTAAAAAATTGGGATAAATTGAAAGGGGGGCTGTTGTCGTTTGTTTGCAGGTAAAAGTATATGCACTGGTTGATAATGTAGTACTAGCTTGTGGAAAGTAATCGTAAAAGTACAGTAGAAAGAACATGGACTGCAGGTCCTTTTATAAAGCATTAACCAATGCAAAGTGTATGGTATATAATAATAATAATAATAGGCAGTTCTTATATAGCGCATTTCATGTCATGGCCGCCGGTGCAGAAGCTCTATAGATCCACAAAGCAACTACTAATATGTACGACACACAGTGACAATGTGACTGCCCCCCGTCATGGCCGCCTGTGTAAAGGGTTTTTGCCTAGTGTGTCAGAGGTCTTGGGGAAACCTGGGGTAGATTTCACTAACGTTTACGATCCTTCGTAACTCGAGATGCGATGGGTTACCACTCCGTAACTCGTGTTGCTAGAGTCGGAACGTGAGGCCAATTATTTTACAATGTCACTTAATTTACTCTCGTTTCCTTTTTTGACTTCTTGTCTCAACAGCTTGCAAGAAAAAGGAGGAAGAAGCTAAAGTCTCACAGCCCCAGAATCACATCAAGAAACCACGGCTAGTGTTTACTGACATCCAACGGCGGACGTTACACGCCATCTTCAAGGAAACCAAACGACCAACTAAAGAAATGCAAGTCACCATTGCTCAGCAGCTGGGACTGGAACTTAGTACCGTCAGTAACTTCTTCATGAACGCACGACGGAGATCTCTGGACAAATGGCAAGACGAGATGGGCAATAGTACCCATGGCAACGCCAACACGCCAACAACAATCACGCCCAAGAGTGAATACAAAGCGTAGTTTAGATTCTAAGCATCATGCTTTCTTTATAATTTGACAAAGTCCACGAAATTATATACTTAAATTGTACTTAAACCAGGATGCAATCAGATATATTATACATCATTCATAAATTAATAGACCAATCCGCTAAGCAAGCCCCGCCCTCAAAGAAACATGGGGAGAGGTACAACATAAACAATTTTAGTAACATTCCTGAGTACATATAATTATGGAATTTTTGGTCTTAAGGGGCTTCCCAAAGTTGTCAAGATGTTTACAGTTCTACAAAGAGTAGGAAGGGGAGGGGGTCGAGTGCTGCGTAGGACTTAATTTACATGCATGCACTGTAAAATGTTGACATTTCATGGTAGTCACAACATATGTTTCGGGGGAGGGAGGGAGTCTTGAAAAATACTACGCTCTGTAAAACTGTTGATAACTTTGGACGGGCCCCTAAGAAGGGGAAACTCGAGCCCTATATCCTCTAAAATCTACCCTCATATAATTCAACTGCATGCCAAGATTTTCATGTTTTCATTTCCATGGTAAATCTCGTAAATAGCTACTTTAATCCTATTAAGTCCAGTTCGGACAGCCTAGCCTATTGCACGAGTCTTTTCCTCCCGAAGTCTGGCTATTTTTACTAGCTGGGACAACCACTCTGTGGCCAGGAAAAAACTGACCTATTTCAATTTCACGAAACCTAAACCTAGCTTACGCAGCTGACAAAGTCTGCTTACGCAACATTTATTGCGTAAGCAGCACAAAAATCTTCCGATAATTGCACACAATTTCAAACGTTGTTTTATGACATCGACCACCAATTTCACGAAGCTGCTTAAAGCACAAAAATTTGCTAACCTCAATTTGCTTAGCAAAAATAGGTTACCAACCAAAATCGTATATTTTATGTGTAATACAATTGATTGGTATTCTATCTGGTAACCCTTTTTAAATTATTTTTTATTGCAAAATAATTTTTGTGCTGAGCAAATTGGCCCCTATGGTAAGCGTAACCGAGTCACACATTCCAATTTAGAGTTTCACACATGGCAATGATTAAGTTATGTTGAAAACAGTTTGGGTAAACTTTTACTTTTACTTAATTAAAAGCTTGTTCAAGTTTATAAACAGAATTTCACATATTTTAAGACAAAAGTACGAAATATTACACTGCATTTTTAGTGATTTCTATTATTTTCAAAAGAGCATGTCCATGCTTTCTCAGTTTATCTACAGTTATTTATCAGCATTTTTGTCGTACATGTTTAGATTTGAGCCCCGTCGGTAGATCAAATCCCGATATAATCCTGAACTGAGCAAGGATTACACCCTAATACACAATTACCGGTAGTGATCTTACAGTACGTCAGCTTGGTCAATATTTCATTGCCACATGCAGTGCATATGGAAAGAGCTTGCACACAATTTTTTTTCGTAATTTTGTGGTTTTTACCAGTGTACAATGTTTTATTTTATAAGCGTAAAAAAAACACACAAATTACTGACCTTATACTAGGCTTTAGTGAGCATATGCTGGGATGACCTTGGACCTTCTGGCCTCCGCGCTGCATGTGAATGTGGCCCCAAGATTAGATGGCTCAAGGTCACTGTGTACTCGTCATCACAGAATCAATCTTGATCCCACTGTAACAAGTGTAAACGCAATGTTTGAAGACAAAAACCAATTTGGTTATTAAATTACTGTAAATTAATAAGCGATCTCAGGACAAAAATGTACATTATTGTACAGAAAGGGCAATGTGTTCTGAGTATGATGTTAAACAAAAACCTGCTTGGGAGAAAATCCAGAAGAAAGACATTATAAATCAAGGGCCCTTTTCCAAATCTCGACTCCAACTTCAGGCTCCGGCTTCATGCGGCTCCGGCTCCAACCGCCTCCGGCTTCACTTTAGCGAAGCCAAACCAAAAACCGTTTGGAACACTAGTCAGGCCTAGTAGGCCTACCACTCTTTTTCACCCGCTTTTTTTAAGCGCTAGCAGACGAGTCTTGTCGGCAGCAAAGTTTAGCAAACCTGCAAAAGTTCACAAAGTTTTTGTTGCCGTCACGTGATTTTCCAGTTCATGACATCACGAAGCCGGCCGAAGTCACCTCTTTAGTACGACTTCGTTTTGGAGCCTCATTTGGGCCAAAACGAAGCCTCAAAATGAAGCCTGAAGCCGAGCCAAAGTTTGGTATGCTTTGGTATGCAAAGTTTGGCTTCAAGATGGTGGAATGGAGACGGAGCCGGAGATGGAGACGAAGCCGAGATTTGGAAAAATGCCCTAATCTCAATGCCATCCTTCCCACCACACCCCTCCCCCCTTCCCAGCTTATTCCGAGGCACTGCAGTACAAATCGCACGTTATCCTAGCACCTAGACTAAATGTTCCATCCACAGCTACCACGATTCAATGCATCTAATTTTAATATATCCAACATTTCTGGATATATGCAAATATTCACATGGGAGAGTTTTTGGGAATGATCGAGGTTGGGAATCCTAGGGATAAGGTTGTATTCTGGGAGCATGTTCATAGACTCGTAGATTTCATCAAAAAATTTCGATTTTAGGATCAGCTTAATTTTACTTTCTGAGAACGTTGTCCGCAAAAACATGAAAACTGCAATAATGTTTATTTCTACCTCTCTTAATTCTCACATTAGTTGAACTTGTAGCGAAACTGTTTGTTTTCAAGCAAATTTCGGCTGTTTATAAGTGGCAATATGACTATTTTATCACATTTTTAAGGTGGCAATTTTTGTGTGCTTCGTTTCATTCTTTTCAAACATTCCAAAAGTCTGCGTCTTATGCTTAAATATTATTTTGCTCTATTGTAAAAAAAAATAATTTATTGTGATTTTCCACAAATTACATTCATGTTAATTGTTTGAAGAAAACCAAATTTAAAATACTTAGCAGAGACGATAACTTTTTTAGGACACATGTAAAAATCTCTGAAGTTTTTGATTGTATGACAATCCAGGAGAGTTCTTTTCATCATTTGGTGCACGATATGAGACCGAGTAAACCCCCCCCCCCCCCCCCCCACCCCCACACTTACATTGTTCCCCCATTGTGTGTCAAACATCCAGGAATTTCCTTTCAGGTTTCAGGCGGGAGTCGTGCATTAACAAAAGAGAAGAGTGTGTTAAGGTATGGGGGGTTGGGGGGTGGGGGGGGGGAGTCACGCAGTCTCATATCGTGCAGCATATATTTTTTATCATGGTTGAAGTCAAGTCCATCACAAGTTTCTGAGTCTTAACTGAAGTCACTTATTCAAACGAACTGCAACAAAGACCCTGTTCTAACTAGAGAAATCGCTTCATTCAACGAAGAGATTTCCTGATGTAAACGCACGCCTCTTCATTCGACGATGATTAGAATCGCTTCATTCGATGAAGGAAATAGCTTCATTTGACGAAGAGATCGCTTCATTCGACGAAGCAAATTTGTAATGTGAACGGCTCCCTTCGTTCGACAAAGCGATTTGGCGGGCCTGTTGCACAAGCGCGTTGTGCGTCGAGCGCCTAGCAAGAGTTGTTTATGATGCGCCGCTGGAAAACCACACAGCGCGACGCTTGATGCGCGACGCACATGTACGACCTCCCACGGCTTCGGTCGCTCTTCGTTCCATCTTCGTTAAGTGATATATGAACGCACACTTCATTAACTAATCTTTGTCGAACAAAGCGATTTCTCCAGTGAGAACGGGGTCAAAGACACTCTTGTGCGTGTGTGTGTGTGTTCATCCTTTGCTTCTTATAGCTGGACTTGATAGATTTTTGACACACTGAACTCCTTGGATATTGTTACAAGATCTATTACAAAATCTGAGAAAATTGGCAGCTCCAACTTAAAGGCCGTATGTATCATTTGCAAGATAAAACCTTTTACAGATTCGTGGAATAAGAGTGTAACATATCTAAGGAAGAATGTTGGTAAACTAGCCTGAAGAAATTTTAGCTACTTAGATGCATCAATGCTTCAGAAAACCTTCAGAAAATCTATATGTATTTTGTGTACAAGTAAAAGGTAAAATAGTCCTGTGTACGGGACTTTTTCAGAAAACCACCTTCGGTTGTCAATTTCCAACATGAAATACCATTTTGGACGGAAATAAATTCATGTGGTGTTTGTTATCATTGCTATATCAACACTTTGAGTAAGGTTTTTCTTGTCAACTCAAAAACAAAATTGCAAATGATACAATGGGCCTTTAAAAGCCAAACTAAATTAATTTGACGAGGCAATAAGCAATTCATCTAATCGCTGGGATTTATGAAGGGGTTTGGTTATTTGTGTGTAGATATAAATATTTTTTCAAAGATAAATTATTTGTAAGAAAAGAATTGTTTTTAGAATCTAAAAATTGGCAGTCAAGTACTAATTTGTTTTCCTTGGGAATTTCTTTCAATATTGTTTTATTGTAAAAAGAAAATGCATAATTAGAACACTAAATGTTGGTTTGTAAATTTGATTGTATTTTGGTTTTAGATTTGGTTGGGGGAAGGTTATTTCTTAGAAATTGTTAAGGCTACAAGAAATCCCAATTCTGGGAAATGGTGTAAAAATACGCATTTTGTTTTAGTTTTATTTGAATTTGGCATATCTAATGCGAGTTCTTTGGTCAAATTTGTAGTTTTTTAGTAACAATCAGTTTAACTTTTGCCAGTTTGATTGTATAAGTGATTATACCGTAACCAAGGCAACCAACACCCATCACTTTTTGTAAATCTCACTAAATAGATCAAAGCAACTGGGGGCACCTACTCCCTAGCAGGGTTGTCGTCAAGTCCTCACAAGCCTTCGCTAGTCCACCACAAGTCCCTGGGTCTTAATTCAAGTCACAAGCTATTCAAATGAACTCCAACAAAGGCATTCTTTTGTGAGTGTTCATCCTTTGCTTCTTGTTACTGGACTTGTCATGGACTTGTGATTGTATCGGCTCTGGATTTAGACTTGTGATGAACTCGACTACAACCCCACTCCCTAGTTCCAAATTTAGAAATCTTCTTGTTCTTATTTATTAATTTTTAATTCTAAAAAAATGGGTGAATGAGTATTTGAGGTGAATTTTTATTTTCAATCCTGGTTCTAAACCAGGTATTGAGAATTTCTTCCAGCTTCTTAAGAGGCTCTATCTGTTTCATAGTAAAGAATTGAGGACCATGTTCGTATTATAGTGATGCTTTCTAAATTCTCCCAACTTGATGGTCAAGGATGTGAATGTGTTTTTGGAGGTAAACTTTTAACAATATTATGTGCAGTTTTCTAACCATTCCATTTGTTTTGGGGTAGTTAATTTCTCCTGGACCTGTAAATGAATTAGCTGTACAAAGTTTCAACTGAAATTTTTAAAAAGGGGAAGAAAACATGTTTCACAAATGTTTACTCTTGTGTGCATTTGTTTGTGCAATATCTTTAAAAAAAATGTAAATACAATGAGAATGTTTTAGAAGCCTTTAAGGGCGTGGTGTGTGATTGGTTAAAATTGTGAATACATAAATAGTTTTCAACCTCGTAAATTTGACCGTGGGGAAATTTGACCCCAGTGAGATTTATTTGTAGTCTCTGTAGTTTTACTTTCACAGAATATTAGGTGTATTTATTACTGTTTGTTGTGCGACATTGCCATGTTCTAAGGCTAATTTATTTTAGCATCTTCACCGAGAGAAAAATTGGGTTCTCAGAGAACTTACCCAAGGTATTTTTTTCGTTTAGATTAAAGGCACAGGCTCGTCAGCAATGCGCGCGCGCAAAATTCGTAATACGCAGCTCCATAGCAAAGGCATGGAGCTGCGTATTTCGTGGCACGAATTTCGTGGCACGAATTTGGCGCGCGCGCATTGCTGACGAGCCTGTGCCTTTAAACAAAGATTTTAAGGAAATTACCTTCTGGAATCAACAGATAATTCAATCCTAAGATATACTTCCCACTTGCACTTCTGTCGGAAATGTTGCATTTCTGAGATAAATAATTGATAAAATTCCTGCAGAAAGTAATGTACAAAATCACGGCGCAAGTGCTCTGTGCGTAAGCGCGACAACAGAGGGCGCTGCATGCGCGCGTACATGGTTCATCTTGTGCACTAACTGAACGCAGTTTTTGAAGAAGAAAATGTTATTTTTCTTTAGAAAAGCAACATTTGTGACAAAAGTGCATGTGGAAACTATCGCGGCAATTGAATTATCTTTTGATTCCAGGATGTAATTTCCTTAAAATCTTTGTTCAATCCAAACGAAAAAAATACCAAACCCAAATACTACTCGGAATAAGTTTGGGATATTGTGGGGTGTACGCAGATATTTTGAGGGTATGCATTCCCAGACCTACCGCACACTCCTAGGTTTTTGGGGAAGACATCTGGGAAAACAGGTTCATTCAGTGACTCCAAACACATCTAAAAAATCCCCAAGGTTGTTAATTGACAATCCAGGAGGGTTTTTATCCATGTCAGGACTCACAAAATTAGTCATTTTCCAAAGAATCTGTTGCAAAATCCGGGAGGGCTGGCAGCTCTGCATTCCGCTTGAATGATTTTGTATATGATTAGAAGATTGTATCTACATGACGGATGCACCTTGTCACAGGAATAGGTGAAAACAGTCATTTGGGAAAACAAATTCAAAATTGAACCACACTAATATCCCTAACTTATTGTGATTAGTGTACCCACTGAACCTCGAATCATAAAGCTCAGCTGATAATATCTGTCCAGTATGTTAGAGGTCTCGGGTTTGAATCTCATCGAGGACCATATGGGTTTTTCTTTTGACCTATTTTATGTAGAACATAAGTGGGATAAATTGTAGGTTCACAGCTAATTATTAAACGGAAATGATACAATACAAACTAATTTGATTTAAGGCTTATTTCTTCTATTCCTACCAAGTGTCTTTCATGCTAATCTTAAAGAAGTAGGGGGGCATATCCTAGTTTAATTCAGTAACACGTCCTTAGTGTTTAACATATCCTGTACTAGGTTTTAAATGTTTTGCCCTGCTGTGCTTGTAATACGTTTAAATTCCTCTGCCCCCATTTTGGTCAGTACAATTAATAATAGCCTGTCAGTAATTAGCCCCCACCCCATCCAAACCCCCACCCCAAGAATGGTTGAATTAGTCACCCAGTGTTGCATCCTTTATAGAATGGATATTAAATGTCTCTTTTACATTGTCAATTTGGCATGTCATAAAAAGACAAACACGGAAAGGTTTAAAAGGATAAACCAATCTGTTTTCACGTGACCCCCTCCCCCAAATTTGGGATAATGCTCTCTCCCCCCCCCCCCCCCCTCCCCCTAACCCCCAACCCATAAACAAAATATATAGCTTCTTAAAGGCCCAATATATAATTTCCAAGGTAAAACTGTTCATATATTACTAGAATAAGGGCATGATAACATATCTAAAGAAAAAAATGGTAAACTAGTCTGCAGAAATTTCAATGCTTCAGACAACATTCAAAATTCATGCATGGTTTTTAATTAAGTGAATGGTACAACACAATTAAAAAACCTTCAATTTGTTAATTCCTTAAAGGTACATCTTGGACAGTGGACTGTTGCTATCAACACTTTGAGTATGTTTTTTTTTGTCAATTACTTATTTAGTAAAATTTTGGGTCATTGCAAATATTAAATGTAATCTGATATTGCCTTTAAAGATTAAGATGAAACTGAGCCCATCTCCAATATTTACAAGTAGGCCTAGCTGCAAATATTTGCAAAGAAATTTACGAAAAAAATGTGCAATATCGCAAACATAAAATGCATGATATGCGATGCATGCCCCAAGTACGCTACCATCATGGCCGTAGCACAATCTACTCTGCTTTTCTGATACAGTAAGCAAAGTCCTAGGACAACATTTGCTGTCATTTGTTTTCCATCACGACAATCGTCTTTAGTTAAGCACTTTAAATTATACTGCACACTATTAGTTGATCTGAGTTATCGTTCATTTGGTTGAGTACAATTTCGTATTAAAACTACCTACCCGTACCCGTCCGGTATCTCCTCACGGTTGTACATGGGGCTTCTCCGGTCCTACGCGTGGTGCATGTGCACAAGTACGTGGTAAAGCCTAGGCATTATTCTCGCGGTGAAAATTTCAACTTTGCCCGTCATTTTCAGAAATATTTTGACGTTAGCAGTCATTTGTTTTCCATTCTCTTGGACAAAAACAGCCTAGTGTTTTCTCTTGTCCTCTTGGTTACCGTGGCATTACGAAGGAAATGTGGGTTTTCACGAGTCTTTTCATGCAAGAAATGAGGCCTAAACGAGTGAACTTTTCCGAGGGGCGCCATTTTCTTTCGTTATGGCATATTTACAAACGCATAGTACGCATGTGTCATGCACGTGACAAGGTTGGTTTTACCTGGTTGGACCCTGATTGGTCGAAAGTAGGAAACAGTTGTCCAATGAAATGGTTAAAATTTTACAAGTGCAATCTGCAGACGAGAAGTGAACGATCCCATTCAAAACTCGTGCGTACAATGTAAGATTTTAATGTACTTTTCTTTACTATACCTGTATATGAGAACGGAAGATGTTATTGTTAAGAATAAAAATATCCTTTGAAATAAATGTTTAAGGGTCTTTAGTTTGGAAAGTTTCCAAGTTTTCTTTTTGCAGTGTTTTTGGAATTTTACAATAAAAACCAAGGCACATTTAATGTTTTGTCTGCAGACGATTTTTAAGATTCCAGCTCGCTCGGATTTGACTCCCTGGACATTTAAAAACAATTCTTCAAGATTGAAGAGGAACAAGGCCCATGATTTACCAGAGATTTCGGAAGTGTTTGACCAAATTTGTAAGACGGATGAGGTTGCCAAGATTAACCCTTTGAACCCTAAATTATTTCTGCGCAATGACACCGGTTTGTCAACCGGTTATGAAGACGTCACTCAAAAGTCACAATAGTGGCTCATCGGGTTATTCCTTGTTCACGTGGAAGTCAAAAATGTGACATTTAGGGTTCAAAGGGGTTAATATTTAGAGTTCGCTTCGTTTTATATTGTCTAATATTAGGAAAATCGTAATGCTGCTCACTGAATGCTTCCTGGCGTCCCTCCTGAAATTAATTGTACACAGGAGTTAATTTTATTCTCAATATGGCTCTAGACAAAAAAAACAAGAAAAATATGTAGCAAAAATAATCATACAGAGTTCTGGAACCGCCCCTCCCCCCTCCCTCCTCAATCAAAGTGGCAACGTTTTTGCGGATTTTGAAGCATTGTGGCAGAATTTACGTACTCCTTGACAAGTTTTAAATTAAAGGCACAGGCTCGTCAGCAATGCGCGCCCGCCAAATTCGTGCTCGAAACACGCAGCTCCATGCCTTTGCTATGGAGCTGCGTATTGCGTGGCACACATTTTGGCGGGCGCGCATTGCCGACGAGCCTGTGCCTTTAACACTGACAGCCTCGTTTCAGATGCTGAGCAATTGTATTACGTCACGTGCTTTTTCATATTGCAAATGTTATCACAAAAGAAAGCAGCGAAACCCTCGTTTTCGATGGTAATTTATTGAAAACAAACTATTGCCAGATTATTAACATTGGGTGTTTTGCTAAATTAGGCTAAATGCGGTATGCCTACATGAATGCTGAAACACTCACCATGAACCATGTAAGCTTTAACATCAGTCAGTGACTATGTGCGATTTCTTTTCATTAAAGTTGCACTGCCCGTGTTTTGGCCGATTTGGGCGTCAATTTTAAAAAAAAAAGATAAATAGGTATTTTTTTAGAATAGAAAAAGTTATCAGCTTTCATTTGGTACCAAGAACGCAAAAATCCGTCAAGGATTAATGCCAGTCGATTAAAAACAAGAAATTGTTAAATGGCTGGCAGGTCATTCAATCGAGAGAGTGTTGACGTATTATGTTTTGACGTTTTAGGAAAAAGGCTTAGACCAATAATCTTCAGTTTTCGTTACAGAGACACGTAAGCTTTCTAAATTCGTTCGCTTGTGTAAATTAATTTTTAAAATCTTTTCACCGAAACACGGGCAATGCAACTTTAACGATAGAGCCAACGGCAATGAAAGGCCACGTGGATGAAATTGGGGCACATCGTCTGCCGACCATCACTGGAAATGATGAAACACCACACCATTTCACATGAAGGTTTAAGACTAAGTCCTCTTTAAAGGCCCATTGTATCATTCGCAATGACCCAGTTTTTATTGTTCATTAGTTGACAAAAAAAATCTTACTCATAGTGTTGATAGCAATGGTAACAAACACCACATGAATTTATTTCTGTCATAAATGGTATTTCATGCTGGAAATTGACAACCGAAGGTGGGTTTTTAAAAACTACCATTCACTTGTACACAAAATCCATATATAGATTTTCAAGGTTTTCTGAAGCATTGATGCAGGTTAGTTTACCAACATTCTTCCCTAGATATTTTACACGTTGTATCTTGCGAATGGTACATAGGGCCTTCAAATGATTGTCAGTCAATAAAAGGCCACGTGCCGTGGATGAAATTTGGGGGACATCGTCTGCGATTTAAAGATACATATCGCTGCTGACCATCACTGGAAAATGATAATGTGACCGGGTCCCCTTTAAATGATTGTCAGTCAAAATCCCTAAATTCAAAAATTAAGAACACAGTTTTTATCCTCGGAATTTTCGAACGATTGACAAATTTCAAAATGACACTGGCAGCCTCGTTTCAGATGCTGAGCCTCGTTTCAGATGCTGAGCCTCGTTTCAGATGCTGAGCCTCGTTTCAGATGCTGAGCCATATTAGGCCTACATCACGCGTCTTTTCATTTGCAAATTTTATCACAAAAAGAAAGCACTGAAACCCTTTAAAATTTCTAAGCTTTATAGCATTAGGCAGATTATTATTAACGATGGGTGCCCTGACGATCTACAGGGGTGCGGAAAACACTAATTTTCATGTGGAACTTGAAGCCTTAACATCAGTGATTATGTGCGATATTTTAGCTTTTCATTTACGCAGTAGACCCAGCGGCAATGAGCCACGTGAATGAAATTTGCAGGGTAATATCGTTTACAATTTAAGGGTATAGTATTGCGGCAGACAATCACTAAAAATTGATAAAACAAATGACACCACCACACCACTGATTTAAAGGTAGTAGGGACATATACTCGTTTGGTAAACTGTTAAAAACGGCACGCCGATTTCCATTGTTAATTGAAAGCAGGTCAAGAAAACTACCTTGTAGAAATTTCAGCCATTTAGATGCAGTAATCAAAGCACGGTTTTTGTGCAAGAATGAATGGTTCCAAAGATCGCCTACAGGTGATCTTTGGAGATTCAAAACATTGATAACATCCTAAGCTTCAAGATAATAATTCAGAAAATGTTTTGGAGGGTAATTACCAAAAAGTAGACTACCTTTAACGGTAGAGCTGGCGGCAATGGCAGGCAACGTGAATGAAATTTGGGGTACATCGTCTGCAGTTTAAATATACATATCGCGGCCGACCATCGCTGAAAATTGATAGAATGGCGGCCGGCACAGCACGCCATTTTGGTTTAAGACTGAGTCCCTTTGTTTGTCAGTCAAAAACCCTAAACTCGAGAATCAGGAACGCAGTTTTTATCCTCGGAATTTTTGAACGATTGACAAATTTCAAAAATAATACTGGCAGCCTCGTTTCAGATACTGAGCTAAGCCACACGCGTCTTTTCATTTGCAAAATTGTACCACAAAAGAAAGCACGGAGACTTTCGTTTTTGATGACAATTTGAAATTCTTCAATAAAGTGTAATTTTGGATCCACAGCCGATCCAGGACGAACTAAGAGAACGGTCAAGGTCCCACGGAAGCTGGTACGGTGTAGCGTGTTTGTAGAGATGCAGGTGCGCCGTGTAAAGGCGCTCGTCACCCCAGGCCAGACTTCGTTTCCTTCCCGCTGAGCTGCGGGCTGAATGCGGTGGGGAATTCCGCGCTGTTGTACACCTGCCGTGGAGTTGGCCCGGAGATAATCAAAATGATGATCAGGGGAGATAATGTGAAGAAGACGGGGAGATGGAGATGAGAATTTATGAGATGAGATATCTACATGTATATTCCTTCCGAATTCCTCCTGGGTTTGCGGGTGGCGAGATGGCCGCGCTCCAGACATTTTCACAGAAGTGAGGTTGTCAGTATAATATAGGGCCTACCCTTAAGTTTGCATCAGCGGCCATGACAATGGGCAAGTTTTAATATTTAAATGCGACAATAATCAACAAAATGCCTAAAGACCGTATCGAATCGCCGCCATTTCGTGGGGGGCGGTCTGGTTGGCGTAGTGGTTCTTTCCTCGCCTTTCACCTCTGGCGTCCCGGGTTCGAATCCGGGGCGTGTACGTGTATATGTAGATTGGGTTTGCAGTCCCTATTTGACCGCGTGGGTTTTACCTTTCTCTGGGGGATTTCTCTAGGGGTTTTCCTCCCACTTCTAAAACTGCAACTCCTTCTTCGTCATCTCAAGTTGATAATAAAGTATAGTTAAAGCTAAACCCCTATAGTTAATGGCATAAAGGGTCTTAGTTGCCGAAAATGCCATTAAATTAACAACAACAACTACAACCATTTCGTGGGGCAATTCATTGTTAATTGAGGACATGCATGGTTGTACATATTGTGCTTCTATTGTTGAACGGTTTAAGTAACAAAAGGTGCCCACGAAATGGCGGCTATTCGATACGGTCTATACTCGAACTCGTGTATAACGCACAGTGACAACCTGTGCCCTCAAAAATAATGTGCAGATTGGGGAAGACGCGGTAAGGCGAACCTGCAGGATTCCGAGGTTTGTACGTGTGTAGACCCTTTGCATGAGCGGCCATGACAGGGGGCGCATCACATTGTCACTATATGCATCATGCACAAGTAGGCACTTTATGGATCTATTGTTACATCATTTAAAATATGAAAACATGCCCCCTGTCATGGCCGCGAGTGGAAAGTGTCTATTGAGGAATTTCAAATTGCTATCGAAAATTTGGGTCTCAGTGGCTTGTGTGATTAAAATTAATTTGCAAATGAAGAGACACGTGACGTAATACAAGAGCTCAACATCTGAAACGAGGCTGGCAGTGTTAATTGGCAATTTGTTAATCAATTACCTTTTAACATTATGACGTCAAGGTTTGTTACATGTTTGGTTTCTTATGGCCCCGTTTGGCGTTTTCAACACTAAACGAAACAAATCTTAAACGGGGTTCGTTTCTGTATACATCACACACGGGACCAAGGAGCTCGAGAGAGACGACGTAAAAGCTTGTAACCGTACATGCATCATAGAGGGCGCTGCAGCACGAATATGGTGATCGGGGCCCAATTTCATAAAGCAATTAAGCAGACAAATTTGCTTAATCAAAAATTTGTTTGCTTTATAAAAATGAGTCAATAGTCGAAATTGCCTGTCAACTTGTGTTTTTCACAAGAATATCTGCTATTCTTGCTAAAAACACAAGTTGACGTACAATTTTGATTATTAACTCATTTTTATACAGCAAACACATTTTTCTGCTTAATTGCTTTATGAAATTGGCCCGTGTTCACTTCACTTTTAGCCTAAACCTGGCCATGATTCACAACGCGCAGTGACCGATGGCAAACAGGACTATAAACCGTATCGAATAGCTACCATCTTGTGGGGCACCTTTTGTTACTTGAACTGGTTCAACAATGTAAGCATAATATCTGCAACCATGCATGTCCTAAAGGAACAAAGAAACTGCCCTACAAGATGGCAGCTATTCAGGGGTACCGTGGCCGAGCGGTTTAGGTTATTGACTCGCAATCATAGGTGAAAATTTGGGGTTGCAGGTTCGAACCTTCCCACGGCTACGGTACCCGTGCCCTTGAGCAAGGCACTCAACCACACTTGCTCCATCCTTCGGAAGGAATGTAAAGCCGTTGGTCCAGTGTGTTAGGTAATGGAAACGCACTCTAAAGATCTCAGAGCATTCTTTCGTGAAGAGCAAGGGGGATCATCCCCGGTGTCTCTGGCCATTTCTAATTCTAATTCTTCATGGGTTTCCTCACGCTTGCGAGTGACAGTGCAATGAGCACTATTGAGGAATCCTTGGTATGAATACCAAAAAGAAATAATAATAATAATAATAATATGGTCTATAGACCCTCTGCAGACTGAACCAGCAGCCATGTTGGGGCAGGTTTTTTTTTTATAGTGAAACCTACTATTAAAGGCAAGACTCGTCAATGCGCGCGAGGCCAAATACGTGCCACGAAATACGCAGCTCCATGCCTTTGCTATTGAGCTGCGTATTTCGTGGCACGAATTTGGCCTCACGCACGCATTGACGAGCCTCTGCCTTTAATGCCATCCTGATAAACAGACTACCTGCTTATACTGGCCAACCGTCTTTGGTCTCAAATGCCATGTGTATAATGCTTATTAAGCAACCTCTACAAAGTTGTCGCCCGTTTATAAGATTTAAGGAGTTAAGGATTTAACTTGGTCTAAACATGTTCTATAGAGCCTTTGCACGGCGGCCATGACAGGGGCAGTCACAATGTCACCGTGTGTCATGCATGAGTAGGCACTTTGTGGTTGTATTATTACATAATTTAAATAAGAAAACCTGCTCCCTGTCATGGCCGCAGGTGCATAAGCTCTATTTGTAAAAACTAAATGTGCCAAACTGTGTGGACTGATAAGACATGTACTGGTCTAGCCCTTGTTTTATTGAAGTTTTTATGATGTATTTGAAGATTTTTTATTATTAGTAGTATGTGAGCCAGCTGGAGAGAACCTCTCGACAGGAACTTTAGTTTCTTTTAGGTAATCCTTCGGGCTCCGACTGTTTTTTTGTAATGAATTTTTTTACTTGTAATTTTCCCGAAAAATGAAATAAATAAAATAAAATAAATAAATAAATAGTGGCCACTATATACATGTACCAGTTTCACTGTGAATGTCTTTGCACCCCCCTAAGGTGGCTGCTGCGTAAATGGTTATGAAAAAAAACACAGGCCACAGTAAAACCTCTCAAAAATCACAATACTGCAGGAAAAAAAATGACAACCTAATTTCATTTCCTGAGCTGAGTTCAGTCGATTTAATACTTTAACACATTACAAACACAATAAATATTCCATTCATGATTAGGGTTCACAAATAATTTAGTAGAAATGCCTATATTTAAATCCACCTGTTTATGAGGGAGGGGGGTTGGGGGAAGGGGGGAGAGTGGGGAGAGTGGGGAGAGTGGGGGAGGGGAGGAGGGGGTTGAGTCCATCAAAAGTCCTCACAAGCCTCCACAAGTCCACCACAAGTTCCTGGATCTTAATTCAAGTCACAAGCTATTCAAATAAATTCCAACAAAGGCATTCTTTTGTGCGTGTTCATCCTTCGCTTCTTGTTACTGGACTTGTGACGGACTTGTGATTTTATCGGCTCTGGACTTGTGATCGACTTGTGATGGACTCTACTACAACCATAGTGTCAATGGCCGTGTAGGACTTTACATGCACTGTAAAATTTTGATATTTCGCGGTAGTGACAAAAATGTTGATAAGTAGTATTTCGGGGGGAGGGAAGGGGTCTTGAAAAATACTACTCTCTGTAGAACTGCGAAAATGTTGACAACTTTGGACAGTTCTAAAAAGGAAGAGACAACACTTGTTTGAAGTTATCGACGAATATAATCAAAAATATTACCGATGTATTGCCCGGTGCATAAATCTTCATGAGAATCAGAGAATCAATGTCGGCAACCCAATTAATATTGATGATAAACTCTGCAACTAATGCAACTATGTGCTGCGCCATATTTGAAATTTTGAAAGGGATGATGACATCAACCATGCAACGATTGCATGGATGACGTCAAGACCGATGCCTTGTTTCCCCGACTCCAATACGCCGTGATGTACGTACAAAATCTGTTGTGTCCTGACCCACGCCCTCTCAAGTCTGAGCGCCGAACTGCAAAAGATGGCGACTCACATGAAGCGTACAGAGTTAGGCAACCCTTTGCAAGTGTTGTCCCTTCCTTTAAAGAAGCGTGACTAGATCACATTTTTGACACATCCACTTTTCCCCATGGGTATTGAGATTTTGATACCAAATCTTGTCATATTTTTCTCATTACCATTCCGAAATTTTGTTCTCTCAATCCGTATATCTCCGGTGACATCGTCAAAAATCTACCAAAGTTTTGTAAACTAATTTATCCGGTTACATAAAGCAGTGCAGTGACTACACCAACCTTTTTGCTTCCACATCCAAATTGATCACTCTTAAATGACGTCACTTCCTACAAATTGTCACGTGTATCAGGATCTTGAGCGTACATTTTTGTGATACGCATCGGTTGCGCTGTATTTCGAGCACCAGGATGTTCGTACGCGTATGGCGTTTAATACGCAGTAGCATTTTTCCTACAAAGATGGCGTCTGCGGGAGTGGTCAATTTGGGGATTTCAAATTTCCTGTTGTCGTCCCATAGATAGTATTTTGGGGAGGTATGTCATAAATTGTTGGGTTAGAACAAAATTCTTGTCACGCTCCTTTAATTTCCAAATAATGGGGTATTTTACTGACACAGTTGGGGGAACTGTGTCTTTTTAGAAAAGAATGCTATTAACGGCCGCTTCTAAATCTGGGTCAGATTCTTGTGCCTCTGCCCCAGCTGCTCCGGAGAAAAACTCATCTGTTGACTTCGTCTCGTCTTCGCTGCGTCTTTGTTGGAGCATGCTCAGTTCGTTTTGGAACTGCGCAACCACCGAGCTTTCATCCGGGAGCAAGGAGTCTTCGTCTTCAACTGCCGGGGTATCTGGAGTTTGTCCCAGGTACTGCCTATCGGAGAACGTATCACTGTTCAGACTTGATTGCGTGTTTTCGTTAATGGCGTGGTCTTGTAGCAGGTTGGGGTCGACGGCGGTCATAACCGGCGCTGGCGGGTAGGAGGAGCTGCTAATATCCGTACGAAAAATATCTACAGAATTTTGGTCTTGCAAGAACGCACCGTGATCGTCGTTATCAAACGGAAACGCGACGTCAGTCATTGTGTTCAAGTCGTACTCAATTGAGTTGGTGTGACTCTCTAAATCGATGTCTGAAAAAGTGGACTGATCTTCAAAGTTTAAGCTTCCGTCGCTTCCTAAATCCTGTAAGTTTCTTGAATTGTTAAGCTGAGCCTGACCAACGCTCGCTTGGTTGGTCGATAAAGAATCCAGCGCAACCTCAACTTTTAATCCCGATCTTTCCAACGCTGATTCGTGTCTCCGCAAATCTAGTATGCTATTAATGGCGCATTCCATCTGTTCCTGCAAGTCAACGACAGAAATCTTCTCATCTTCATGTCCAGCAAAATTTTCAGCTGCCGCGTCATTGGAGTCACCCAGCTCGGTCTTTATTTTCTTTGTCATTCCGATCGACTCCAGGAAAATGTCGTGAAAGGACGTTCTCCTGTTTCGCACCAGTTCTCGCTGCTGATTGGTTGGAGCCGTTAGAACATCGTCGCGTGTTTGATCAAGCACACCCGACTTTGAGTCAGGCTGTCGCTTGAGTTTTAACTTAACGTGATTGCCTACGCTGCCGCTTTGAGACGTATCAACTTGATCGTCCACCAAGTACACGCTCATGTCGATTTTGCGTTTCTTGGGCGGTAATCGTGGCGATCCGGCGGCATCACCAGATCCATTCTTAACAGTGTCGCCGGTCTCCGATTCTAAGCCGACGTTCCACTTTGTGTTGTCACTTGCTTCACTGTCGACGCTTTGTCTAGCGGACGCTGCCATTTTGGCGGTTACAGCATTCGATAAGACTGCGGCAATCTTGGGCGATAACAGATTCTGAGGTATGGTGGGGGAGGTCACCAGCTCACGTAGAATGGGCGTATCCTGTTGAACAACCACAAACAATTTACATCTCAATGCTCAGTAAAAAAGTATTAAAGGAGCGTGTCCAAATCAAAATTTTGAGCCTCCAATTTTCCCCATGGGTTTTAAGATTATTATACTATTGATCACATTCAAATGACGTCACTTCCTACAAATTGCCACGTGCATAATAATTTTGAGCGTATTTGTTGGTGACGCGCATCGGTTGCGCCGTATTTGGAACAAATTTCGAGCAATACATGTTTGGAACATGTTCCAGCCTGTGCGTGCGCGTACTTTATGGCGTTTAATACGCAGTAGCATTTTTTTCCTACGAAGACGGCGTCTGTGAACGTGATCAATATCATGTGTCATATTTTTCTCATTATCATTCTGATATTTCGCATAAAGCGATTACCGACGCTAGGCAAGTTGGAAATCGTGATATATGTCATGTGATCACGTAGGGCACACGTACTGTGTGCATACAACATGTACCACAATAATCACAACTGGGGAGCATACTGGTTGCGGAGGCCTGCTGCACAGATTGCGAGGTACTTTTGTGTTTTCATTCTAAACAAAAATGCAATTTAGTCGCTCAAGTATGTGTACATTTTAAACCAAAAATCCACCTGTCATTTTTAATGTCCATTTGACAAAATTCTACCCGTCATGTTTTATTGTCCATTTCACAAAGTGCCCATCTAAAATCACACACTGCCCGTCCAAAAGACGGGTGGACGGGGTGGCTAGATGAAACAGTGTTTCACACCAAACTCACTGAACACTTTTTTCTCAAAGTGACGTGCGTCAAAGTTACATGCAACTCTAACACTCACCATTTTCTGGCTGGCTTTGGAGATGTTTATTGTCGTGCTGGATTGCGTTGCCATAGGTATGGTCGAGGTGGATTGCGTTGCCATAGATATGGTTGAAGTGATGTCACTTCCTGTTGTTGAGATTGCAGCGGCACTTGAGACAGGGGTTATCTTATTCAGCAATTCTGATAAAGAAGAGGATAAAGAATATTTGCTTTGTTAAAATGGATTAGTAATTGATTTAGCATGCGTCTGGGAGACTGAATGTTAATTAGGGCTTGTTTTTGCCTTTACCCGACGTAATTATTAACACTGTATATTCAGTGCTTTCCCCGAGACACTATGAAAAACTTCATAGCATGCTCGGGTGGGACTTGAACCCACGACCTCCTGCAAACAAGGCAGACGTCTTAACCACTCAACCCCTGAGCTAGCCGGTGTTGAATGGCCGGTTCGAATCATTTCGCAACAGGGATCGCGATTAATCAGTAATTGATTTAGCTTGCGTCGAGGAGACCGATTGCTAATTAGGTGGAGGGGAGACCCACCTTTGTTTGAGCTGGCAAGTTTTTTGTCCGATTCAAGTTTACTCCGTTCATCACTGAGAAACATCCGTTCAATCATGACGACTTCCGCCGACGGTCTTAACCTCTGGAAGAAAACAAACAGTGCTACTGTTAGAGGTGCGAGGTACTTTGCCATTAAGTTGTGTGTCTTATTACTCCTCGGGGCTTTTTGGTAATGTTAAGTAATGTTCAAGGTCAATAACCAGAGTTATCCAATAGTAGCCACCCTTACTGAACACAAGATTTGAAAGAGGATGAGTCAAGCTATGAGTACTATTAATTGAGGGTGTGTTTGCAGAAACTTGAATTTGACTGAGGAAAAAGCTGCAGGGCGGTTTATGGGTGCTTTGAGGAGAACGCTGCAGGGCGGTTTAGGACGGTTTGGGGCACTTTGAGGAGAAAGCTGCAGGGCGGCTTTTGGGCGCTTTGAGGATTAAGAGGTTAAGGGAAGACACACAAATCTAACCGCCAGGACAAACAGCGGTACCGGCGTTTTTCTAGGGGATGTTTATTTCCGATGGATCCAGATTCAGATCTGCGCATATCCAAGGTGAACTCGTTCACTTCGAGCAGATCCTAATCGAGATCTGTGATATCTTTCTCGAGAGATGGTTCAGCGCTAGATCCAAAATGGCGGCGTAAACATCGCGAAGATTTTTGTGTGAGTAAAACCGTGTCGTTTCAATTTTCAGAGGCAACACACATTACAAACAAATTTAGGTTGCTTGTTTATTTACGATAAATGTCGTGGGAGAAATTTGGACCAGAAATTTGACAAATTTGGTAAATAAATTGCAATTCACATGATTTGAGGTCCGAGATGAGAGCAGTTTCGGTTGTTTCTGCGATCTGGATTCGGATCTGTCATGAAACAAACACACCCTGCACGAAGGGAGAAACCACAATCTTCCTCCCTTCTTGCAGGCGGTACCGTTAATAAAAAACCGCCGGTACAGACAGCGGTACCAGCGGTTATATTTGCGCGTCTTCCCTAACTCACCATGCTTTCATTGTAGAGAAGCAACTGGTACTTGTTGAACATTCGTTCCTTTCTCTCTACCAAGGCACTACATTTGGTTTCAAATACATCGTCGGCTACAAGAAGGGGAAAAAATAGACATTGTTGTAACTCAAATACTCAGTGGGAAAGTCACTATTATAGGGGTGTTATAACGGTGAATCGAAAAGGTGTGCGGCGGGCTTCATGACGAACGTGGCGACAGCACTGACTTTATTGGAGACTGAAAGTATTGATTGCTTTCCGGTGACGTCACGCCTTCCATCCACCACGTGGCTCGAGTGATTACCGGCAAAAAAAAGAGAAAGAAAAGCACATTGGTTGCACTTACCTCTGTCGCTTAACATTGCTTTATGTTGTTGCGCCATGGCTGTTGTATCGATAAAGATAAAATGTATTTCTTCAGGCTATAAATCGCGATCAAGTAAAAACACTTTCGTTTTTACAAGCCGATTACATGCTCAATAATTTAAACGTATCGCGGCATTTTCGAATGAAAATACGCTGTTGAGTATTACGCGTGTTCATGTGCATCTATTGGCGCGCGCGCGTGACCGGTAACACCCAAACATTACCGGATGTTCTACGTCATGGAAAGCAATCAATATGTGAAGGACTTGTGAAGACATGCAGGCACTTGTGAGAAATTGTGAGGACTTGGAGGGACTAGTGAGGACTTGCAGGGACTCATTGTGGACTTGTGAAGAGTTTCATGAGCATGGAAGGACTTAAAAACTCACTTTTAGCAAGTTGTTTGTCAGTGGCCGTGTCATCTTGACAAAGATGAAAGGGGAGGAGCCTCTTAATGGCCTTGGTGGGCGTACTGAAGGGATGTTTGGTGTCTGTTTTCTCTACGCAGGCCTGGTCTTGGGCTAACTGCTTGGTGATACTGCAAGTGGAAATCAGAGAGTTTAAAACAGATTTACAGTATTAGAAAATGTAAAGGTCCAGCAAGGCCCATCTACACTATCAGATTTTTGTCCGACAGACAAAAAACCCGACAGTGTAGACTGCGCATCAAACACCATCAGACACTGTCAGACACGATCAAACTTGTCTGTCAAAAGATTGAACATGCACATTAAAGGGACAGTGTCGTCAGTACAAGGATGAAGTTTTTGAAGTGAGCCCTCTTGCTGATTCTCAATTCTCCATTCCTATTTTTAGCAGCAACTGATGAACTTTTGACCTGGCCGACCGCACAAGTCATGAACACCGCGCGCGCCTCTTGTCTGGCAGGCTAGGCCTGCAGGAATATGTTCATGTACGTAGACTAGACGTACATATACGTACGTACGGACGTGTACATGACTTTTTGTACTATGTAGGCCTACATGTTGAAAAGTCAGATAAAGTGGCGTAAAACATTGTGAATATTTTTTTTTCGAAATCAGTATCGATTAAAATATCACATAAAATGGTCACAGAAAGCGACATGAACCACGATTTTCCAGTGTGACGGCAGGGTCCTGGTTGGCCTGGAGAGGTGCATAATTTATAACGGCTTTGCATAACACAATCCACAAACTACTCAATGCAAATCTGTTTCTTCTTCGCTTTCATTTCATTTTGTCGTGATTATTTTGGTGAAGGGGTGGGGTGGTTCCTTGGACATGACTTGGAAGCAGCCTCACGCAAATATCTCAATGTCTCAAGTTTGTTTACATATGGCGACTACCCACGTGCTCATGGCCCAATTTCATGGCGCTGTTTTATAGCACAAATATTTGGTTAGCACATAATTTCTTTGCCTTATTTTGCAAAAATGAGTTGTCAGCCAAAATCGTATTTGGTGTGTATTGACTGGTATTCTGAATACCAGTCAATACACATCAAATACGATTTTGGCTGCCATCCTACCATTTCGGTTTTAAAAAACCACAGTCGCACTAAGTGCCCCATTCATTCGATTTCACAAAGCACTAGTTTGTCCAGGTATTTTTTACCACAACGTCAAAACGGAAAAGTTCAGCAACCTTGGGGTGACGTGATTCACAAAGTTGATAAAATTCCCCAAACGTTGATATAAAAAGCATGCCTATTGGACAATAAATTCTAACGACCATTTTTGCTTGAAAAAATATATCTAATCAGTGTACACACTTTTTTACATGTACTATAGTACAGTAGTGAAAAGCTACATGCACAGTACACAAAAATATGTATGCAGAGCTTTTGTCAATGTGTAACGAGCGCGCGCGCGTCTAGTCTGGCATATATCCGGAAATAAATAATCCGCACCGCCCACATAGAATTGTTCTAGTCTCACGTGTCATAATCAGCAGCGCAACATTTGCACGCACAACAGGTTTTCATAGAGTCCGTATAAGCCTAACAGTCGTACACTGGGGTAAAGTTTAATACGCAAGCAAAGTCGCAGTGCGCATGCGCTAAGGCTCAAATTCGGTCCGAATTTCAAAACGCGGTGAAGCTGACGACACTGTCCCTTTAACCCTAAGGGAAGACACACAAATCTAACTGGTGTTTTTTTTTAGCAGTACCGTCTGCATGGATGGAGAAAGATTGTAGTTTCTCCCTAAAATGCTGGTACCGCTGTTGGTACCGGCGGTTAGATTTGCGTTTTTCCTAACATGATTATGATTTGCACACACCCTAGGGTTAATTCAGACAAAAGTCTGAAGTCTGGACAGACAACAGCCAATCAGTGGACAGTTTGATAACATGTGACCACATGATTGAACAAAATCATCAAAAATCATCAAACATCATCAGACTTGTCTGACAGTGTGAACGACGTCTTCAGACAAAGTCAAACAACATAAAACAATTGATAACTCTAAAATGACGTCACTTCCTTCAAATTGTCACGTGCATCATGATCTTAAGCGTAATTTTTTGTGACGTGCATCGGCTGCACCGTATTTCGAGCAACACGCGCGCGTGTTTGGAACATTTTCCTAGGGTGTGCGTACGCGTACCTGATGGCAATTAATATGCAGTAGCATTTTTCCTACAAAGATGGCGTCTGTGAGAGTAGTGAATTGTCTGTCAAGTCTGTCAGACAAAAATCTCATAATGTAGACGTTTTGCAGAGGCCCAGAGCGATTGTAATACTTACGGCGTAGACTTGAGTTTCTTGGTCGTCTTATCTTTTTCTCTTTCTTTATCCTTGTCTTTGTGCTTGGACTTGTGTTTGTGTTTCTCTTTTTCTAGTTTGGACGGTTCCTTGAGGGCTTCCTTTGGGGGTGGCTGTTTGAGTTGGATGGCTGGCTTGATGGCAATGATCTGGAAAAAAGAATTTAAAAAATAAACAATTGTATTATTTTTATTTTTTTTATTTTTATTATTCAAAGGTTTATTTCAATTACAATGACCAACAGCTGCTGCTGACCTAGACTTGATGTCAAATCTGTAACTAGACCGGTTGTTTCGTAAACCGCAGCAGCGTAGTCGCGAATAGACTGAGAACAAGCCAATCGACCTCTAGTTACAGACTTGAGAAACCTGTTTCCGTTTTGTAGACGGTCTATGGAGTTTGCTACTGTGAAAACGTTGACAACTTTGATCGGCCTCTTAGCGTGTCACATCACAAAACATCTCAAACATGCTATTTACTTCATGTTTGGATGAGATTTTTGACTTGATGACGAATATTTATCAAGCCAACACGCAACCTTCTAAATTTACAATTTGATTTTAATTATGGGTGAATTTCCAAGATTTGTTCCCCCAAGTATAACTGTCCTTGATACCTTTACAGGACTAGAGACAGTCTGTTGCTGTTGGGGTACTGTTGAAGAAGTCTGTGCACCACTCAATCTTGCCTGGAGAAGAAAAGGAAAAATAAAATCAAAATCAAAATTTACTCATACGTACTTCATATAAATTGCAAACTAACGTATTATAAATGTAACTTTACTTGTTTGGCAATAACCCTCCAAAAATATAATTTTGAATTAAACTCCTGAAGAAAAGTTCGGTAAGTCAATTGACCCTTGTTTTACCTGTGCCTGACATTTGAGTAGCAGTTCTTGTTGGTGCTTGTAAAATTGCTGTTGCTGTTCTGGAGTCATCTTCTTGAGATGCTCTCTAAGCTGATGCATCATTAGTTGTTGTTTAGGGTTGAGTGTGGGTCCCGCGGATTGGCCGGGAACCTGACAAAAATGAATACAGAAATGGACAAATTGGCATGAATTTCGTTGGATACAGAAATGGACAAATTCATAACATAAAACACATCTTTTTGTTCAGTATTACCAGACTTGATGCTTGATGATGATCTTTGGTTTTAACGTTTAATCTTTTTTATCTATGTACATGTATATGTATGTTATCGCTTTGGTTTATACTGTAAAGCGCCTAGAGGCCCTGGCATTTGGCGCTATATAAGATTGCTGTTATTATTATTATTATTATAACAATTAATAACAATGACATGTTTAAAAGCCTGAAGATAAAGGTAGAACACATGATTGGTATCTCAAAAGGTTTACCGTTGCTGTAGCCGTACTCACAGCCGTAGCTAGTAGCTGTGATCCCTGTTGCTGCTGCTGTTGCTGCTGTTGCTGCTGCTGTTGCTGCTGCTGCAGTGTTTCATTACCACTCAGCGACTGCGACAAGCCAGGATTTCCTGTCGGTCTCTGAACCGTAGAGAAGGCCGGAGTGGACTGGCTTAAATTCTGAGACGGCGGGTTCATGGAGGAGGGAACAGATGGAGCTTGGGATACGGGACTAGGCTTCTGTGACCCTGTGGGAATAGCAAAAGGATATGCAAAGGGAATTTAAACAAAAACTGGCATGAATTTCGTTCACTGCTCACCACTGAGACGCTGTGTGTTAAAGGGCCCCCAGAGCTGCCAACCCTCCCGGATTTTGGGGGAGGAGATCTGGGGAAACAGGTTCATTCTGTGACTCAAAACACATCTAAAAATCCCCAAGGTTGTTAATTGACAATCCAGGAGGGTTTTTAATCCATGTCAGGACTCACAAAATTAGTCATTTTCCGAAGAATCTGTGGGCCCTATGTATCATTTGCAAGTTAAAACTCTTTAAAGATTCGTGGAATAAGAGTGTAACATATCTAAGGAAGAATGTTGGTAAACTAGCCTGAAATTTGTTTAGCTACTTAGATGCATCAATGCTTCAGAAAACCTTAAAAATCTATATATGGATTTTGTGTACAAGTGAATAGTAAACATTTTAGAAACCTACCTTCGGTTGTCAATTTCCAGCATGAAATGACCTGAGGTCAAGGGTCAAGAGGTCAAGTCTTACCTGTAGCCGCTAAGTACTGCGCCAGCTGGTGACGAACCTGTAGCACTATCTTCTGCTGTAGAGCTTGTAGTTGTGCTAGTAGGGTCTTCTGTTGCTCCCTAGGCTGACCAGAGAGGTCAGCTGACTAGTGATTTGAGGTCAAGGGTCAATGGGTCAAGTCTTACCTGTAGCCGCTAAGTACTGCGCCAGCTGGTGACGAACCTGTAGCACTATCTTCTGCTGTAGAGCTTGTAGTTGTGCTAGTAGGGTCTTCTGTTGCTCCCTAGGCTGACCAGAGAGGTCAGCTGACTAGTGATTTGAGGTCAAGGGTCAATGGGTCAAGTCTTACCTGTAGCCGCTAAGTACTGCGCCAGCTGGTGACGAACCTGTAGCACTATCTTCTGCTGTAGAGCTTGTAGCTGTGCTAGTAGGGTCTTCTGTTGCTCCCTAGGCTGACCAGAGAGGTCAGCTGACTAGTGATTTGAGGTCAAGGGTCAATGGGTCAAGTCTTACCTGTAGCCGCTAAGTACTGCGCCAGCTGGTGACGAACCTGTAGCACTATCTTCTGCTGTAGAGCTTGTAGCTGTGCTAGTAGGGTCTTCTGTTGCTCCCTAGGCTGACCAGAGAGGTCAGCTGACTAGTGATTTGAGGTCAAGGGTCAATGGGTCAAGTCTTACCTGTAGCCGCTAAGTACTGCGCCAGCTGGTGACGAACCTGTAGCACTATCTTCTGCTGTAGAGCTTGTAGCTGTGCTAGTAGGGTCTTCTGTTGCTCCCTAGGCTGACCAGAGAGGTCAGCTGACTAGTGATTTGAGGTCAAGGGTCAAGAGGTCAAGTCTTACCTGTAGCCGCTAAGTACTGCGCCAGCTGGTGACGAACCTGTAGCACTATCTTCTGCTGTAGAGCTTGTAGCTGTGCTAGTAGGGTCTTCTGTTGCTCCCTAGGCTGACCAGAGAGGTCAGCTGACTAGTGATTTGAGGTCAAGGGTCAATGGGTCAAGTCTTACCTGTAGCCGCTAAGTACTGCGCCAGCTGGTGACGAACCTGTAGCACTATCTTCTGCTGTAGAGCTTGTAGCTGTGCTAGTAGGGTCTTCTGTTGCTCCCTAGGCTGACCAGAGAGGTCAGCTGACTAGTGATTTGAGGTCAAGGGTCAATGGGTCAAGTCTTACCTGTAGCCGCTAAGTACTGCGCCAGCTGGTGACGAACCTGTAGCACTATCTTCTGCTGTAGAGCTTGTAGCTGTGCTAGTAGGGTCTTCTGTTGCTCCCTAGGCTGACCAGAGAGGTCAGCTGACTAGTGATTTGAGGTCAAGGGTCAATGGGTCAAGTCTTACCTGTAGCCGCTAAGTACTGCGCCAGCTGGTGACGAACCTGTAGCACTATCTTCTGCTGTAGAGCTTGTAGCTGTGCTAGTAGGGTCTTCTGTTGCTCCCTAGGCTGACCAGCGAGGTCAGCTGACTAGTGATTTGAGGTCAAGGGTCAATGGGTCAAGTCTTACCTGTAGCCGCTAAGTACTGCGCCAGCTGGTGACGAACCTGTAGCACTATTTTCTGCTGTAGAGCTTGTAGCTGTGCTAGTAGGGTCTTCTGTTGCTCCCTAGGCTGACCAGAGAGGTCAGCTGACTAGTGATTTGAGGTCAAGGGTCAATGGGTCAAGTCTTACCTGTAGCCGCTAAGTACTGCGCCAGCTGGTGACGAACCTGTAGCACTATCTTCTGCTGTAGAGCTTGTAGCTGTGCTAGTAGGGTCTTCTGTTGCTCCCTAGGCTGACCAGAGAGGTCAGCTGACTAGTGATTTGAGGTCAAGGGTCAATGGGTCAAGTCTTACCTGTAGCCGCTAAGTACTGCGCCAGCTGGTGACGAACCTGTAGCACTATCTTCTGCTGTAGAGCTTGTAGCTGTGCTAGTAGGGTCTTCTGTTGCTCTCTAGGCTGACCAGAGAGGTCAGCTGACTAGTGATTTGAGGTCAAGGGTCAATGGGTCAAGTCTTACCTGTAGCCGCTAAGTACTGCGCCAGCTGGTGACGAACCTGTAGCACTATCTTCTGCTGTAGAGCTTGTAGCTGTGCTAGTAGGGTCTTCTGTTGCTCCCTAGGCTGACCAGAGAGGTCAGCTGACTAGTGATTTGAGGTCAAGGGTCAATGGGTCAAGTCTTACCTGTAGCCGCTAACTACTGCGCCAGCTGGTGACGAACCTGTAGCACTATCTTCTGCTGTAGAGCTTGTAGCTGTGCTAGTAGGGTCTTCTGTTGCTCCCTAGGCTGACCAGAGAGGTCAGCTGACTAGTGATTTGAGGTCAAGGGTCAATGGGTCAAGTCTTACCTGTAGCCGCTAAGTACTGCGCCAGCTGGTGACGAACCTGTAGCACTATCTTCTGCTGTAGAGCTTGTAGCTGTGCTAGTAGGGTCTTCTGTTGCTCCCTAGGCTGACCAGCGAGGTCAGCTGACTAGTGATTTGAGGTCAAGGGTCAATGGGTCAAGTCTTACCTGTAGCCGCTAAGTACTGCGCCAGCTGGTGACAAACCTGTAGCACTATCTTCTGCTGTAGAGCTTGTAGCTGTGCTAGTAGGGTCTTCTGTTGCTCCCTAGGCTGACCAGAGAGGTCAGCTGACTAGTGATTTGAGGTCAAGGGTCAATGGGTCAAGTCTTACCTGTAGCCGCTAAGTACTGCGCCAGCTGGTGACGAACCTGTAGCACTATCTTCTGCTGTAGAGCTTGTAGCTGTGCTAGTAGGGTCTTCTGTTGCTCCCTAGGCTGACCAGAGAGGTCAGCTGACTAGTGATTTGAGGTCAAGGGTCAATGGGTCAAGTCTTACCTGTAGCCGCTAAGTACTGCGCCAGCTGGTGACGAACCTGTAGCACTATCTTCTGCTGTAGAGCTTGTAGCTGTGCTAGTAGGGTCTTCTGTTGCTCTCTAGGCTGACCAGAGAGGTCAGCTGACTAGTGATTTGAGGTCAAGGGTCAATGGGTCAAGTCTTACCTGTAGCCGCTAAGTACTGCGCCAGCTGGTGACGAACCTGTAGCACTATCTTCTGCTGTAGAGCTTGTAGCTGTGCTAGTAGGGTCTTCTGTTGCTCCCTAGGCTGACCAGAGAGGTCAGCTGACTAGTGATTTGAGGTCAAGGGTCAATGGGTCAAGTCTTACCTGTAGCCGCTAACTACTGCGCCAGCTGGTGACGAACCTGTAGCACTATCTTCTGCTGTAGAGCTTGTAGCTGTGCTAGTAGGGTCTTCTGTTGCTCCCTAGGCTGACCAGAGAGGTCAGCTGACTAGTGATTTGAGGTCAAGGGTCAATGGGTCAAGTCTTACCTGTAGCCGCTAAGTACTGCGCCAGCTGGTGACGAACCTGTAGCACTATCTTCTGCTGTAGAGCTTGTAGCTGTGCTAGTAGGGTCTTCTGTTGCTCCCTAGGCTGACCAGAGAGGTCAGCTGACTAGTGATTTGAGGTCAAGGGTCAATGGGTCAAGTCTTACCTGTAGCCGCTAAGTACTGCGCCAGCTGGTGACGAACCTGTAGCACTATCTTCTGCTGTAGAGCTTGTAGCTGTGCTAGTAGGGTCTTCTGTTGCTCCCTAGGCTGACCAGAGAGGTCAGCTGACTAGTGATTTGAGGTCAAGGGTCAATGGGTCAAGTCTTACCTGTAGCCGCTAAGTACTGCGCCAGCTGGTGACGAACCTGTAGCACTATCTTCTGCTGTAGAGCTTGTAGCTGTGCTAGTAGGGTCTTCTGTTGCTCCCTAGGCTGACCAGAGAGGTCAGCTGACTAGTGATTTGAGGTCAAGGGTCAATGGGTCAAGTCTTACCTGTAGCCGCTAAGTACTGCGCCAGCTGGTGACGAACCTGTAGCACTATCTTCTGCTGTAGAGCTTGTAGCTGTGCTAGTAGGGTCTTCTGTTGCTCTCTAGGCTGACCAGAGAGGTCAGCTGACTAGTGATTTGAGGTCAAGGGTCAATGGGTCAAGTCTTACCTGTAGCCGCTAAGTACTGCGCCAGCTGGTGACGAACCTGTAGCACTATCTTCTGCTGTAGAGCTTGTAGCTGTGCTAGTAGGGTCTTCTGTTGCTCCCTAGGCTGACCAGAGAGGTCAGCTGACTAGTGATTTGAGGTCAAGGGTCAATGGGTCAAGTCTTACCTGTAGCCGCTAACTACTGCGCCAGCTGGTGACGAACCTGTAGCACTATCTTCTGCTGTAGAGCTTGTAGCTGTGCTAGTAGGGTCTTCTGTTGCTCCCTAGGCTGACCAGAGAGGTCAGCTGACTAGTGATTTGAGGTCAAGGGTCAATGGGTCAAGTCTTACCTGTAGCCGCTAAGTACTGCGCCAGCTGGTGACGAACCTGTAGCACTATCTTCTGCTGTAGAGCTTGTAGCTGTGCTAGTAGGGTCTTCTGTTGCTCCCTAGGCTGACCAGCGAGGTCAGCTGACTAGTGATTTGAGGTCAAGGGTCAATGGGTCAAGTCTTACCTGTAGCCGCTAAGTACTGCGCCAGCTGGTGACAAACCTGTAGCACTATCTTCTGCTGTAGAGCTTGTAGCTGTGCTAGTAGGGTCTTCTGTTGCTCCCTAGGCTGACCAGAGAGGTCAGCTGACTAGTGATTTGAGGTCAAGGGTCAATGGGTCAAGTCTTACCTGTAGCCGCTAAGTACTGCGCCAGCTGGTGACGAACCTGTAGCACTATCTTCTGCTGTAGAGCTTGTAGCTGTGCTAGTAGGGTCTTCTGTTGCTCCCTAGGCTGACCAGAGAGGTCAGCTGACTAGTGATTTGAGGTCAAGGGTCAATGGGTCAAGTCTTACCTGTAGCCGCTAAGTACTGCGCCAGCTGGTGACGAACCTGTAGCACTATCTTCTGCTGTAGAGCTTGTAGCTGTGCTAGTAGGGTCTTCTGTTGCTCTCTAGGCTGACCAGAGAGGTCAGCTGACTAGTGATTTGAGGTCAAGGGTCAATGGGTCAAGTCTTACCTGTAGCCGCTAAGTACTGCGCCAGCTGGTGACGAACCTGTAGCACTATCTTCTGCTGTAGAGCTTGTAGCTGTGCTAGTAGGGTCTTCTGTTGCTCCCTAGGCTGACCAGAGAGGTCAGCTGACTAGTGATTTGAGGTCAAGGGTCAATGGGTCAAGTCTTACCTGTAGCCGCTAACTACTGCGCCAGCTGGTGACGAACCTGTAGCACTATCTTCTGCTGTAGAGCTTGTAGCTGTGCTAGTAGGGTCTTCTGTTGCTCCCTAGGCTGACCAGAGAGGTCAGCTGACTAGTGATTTGAGGTCAAGGGTCAATGGGTCAAGTCTTACCTGTAGCCGCTAAGTACTGCGCCAGCTGGTGACGAACCTGTAGCACTATCTTCTGCTGTAGAGCTTGTAGCTGTGCTAGTAGGGTCTTCTGTTGCTCCCTAGGCTGACCAGAGAGGTCAGCTGACTAGTGATTTGAGGTCAAGGGTCAATGGGTCAAGTCTTACCTGTAGCCGCTAAGTACTGCGCCAGCTGGTGACGAACCTGTAGCACTATCTTCTGCTGTAGAGCTTGTAGCTGTGCTAGTAGGGTCTTCTGTTGCTCCCTAGGCTGACCAGCGAGGTCAGCTGACTAGTGATTTGAGGTCAAGGGTCAATGGGTCAAGTCTTACCTGTAGCCGCTAAGTACTGCGCCAGCTGGTGACAAACCTGTAGCACTATCTTCTGCTGTAGAGCTTGTAGCTGTGCTAGTAGGGTCTTCTGTTGCTCCCTAGGCTGACCAGAGAGGTCAGCTGACTAGTGATTTGAGGTCAAGGGTCAATGGGTCAAGTCTTACCTGTAGCCGCTAAGTACTGCGCCAGCTGGTGACGAACCTGTAGCACTATCTTCTGCTGTAGAGCTTGTAGCTGTGCTAGTAGGGTCTTCTGTTGCTCCCTAGGCTGACCAGAGAGGTCAGCTGACTAGTGATTTGAGGTCAAGGGTCAATGGGTCAAGTCTTACCTGTAGCCGCTAAGTACTGCGCCAGCTGGTGACGAACCTGTAGCACTATCTTCTGCTGTAGAGCTTGTAGCTGTGCTAGTAGGGTCTTCTGTTGCTCTCTAGGCTGACCAGAGAGGTCAGCTGACTAGTGATTTGAGGTCAAGGGTCAATGGGTCAAGTCTTACCTGTAGCCGCTAAGTACTGCGCCAGCTGGTGACGAACCTGTAGCACTATCTTCTGCTGTAGAGCTTGTAGCTGTGCTAGTAGGGTCTTCTGTTGCTCCCTAGGCTGACCAGAGAGGTCAGCTGACTAGTGATTTGAGGTCAAGGGTCAATGGGTCAAGTCTTACCTGTAGCCGCTAACTACTGCGCCAGCTGGTGACGAACCTGTAGCACTATCTTCTGCTGTAGAGCTTGTAGCTGTGCTAGTAGGGTCTTCTGTTGCTCCCTAGGCTGACCAGAGAGGTCAGCTGACTAGTGATTTGAGGTCAAGGGTCAATGGGTCAAGTCTTACCTGTAGCCGCTAAGTACTGCGCCAGCTGGTGACGAACCTGTAGCACTATCTTCTGCTGTAGAGCTTGTAGCTGTGCTAGTAGGGTCTTCTGTTGCTCCCTAGGCTGACCAGAGAGGTCAGCTGACTAGTGATTTGAGGTCAAGGGTCAATGGGTCAAGTCTTACCTGTAGCCGCTAACTACTGCGCCAGCTGGTGACGAACCTGTAGCACTATCTTCTGCTGTAGAGCTTGTAGCTGTGCTAGTAGGGTCTTCTGTTGCTCCCTAGGCTGACCAGAGAGGTCAGCTGACTAGTGATTTGAGGTCAAGGGTCAATGGGTCAAGTCTTACCTGTAGCCGCTAAGTACTGCGCCAGCTGGTGACGAACCTGTAGCACTATCTTCTGCTGTAGAGCTTGTAGCTGTGCTAGTAGGGTCTTCTGTTGCTCCCTAGGCTGACCAGAGAGGTCAGCTGACTAGTGATTTGAGGTCAAGGGTCAATGGGTCAAGTCTTACCTGTAGCCGCTAAGTACTGCGCCAGCTGGTGACGAACCTGTAGCACTATCTTCTGCTGTAGAGCTTGTAGTTGTGCTAGTAGGGTCTTCTGTTGCTCCCTAGGCTGACCAGAGAGGTCAGCTGACTAGTGATTTGAGGTCAAGGGTCAATGGGTCAAGTCTTACCTGTAGCAGCTAAGTACTGCGCCAGCTGGTGACGAACCTGTAGCACTATCTTCTGCTGTAGAGCTTGTAGCTGTGCTAGTAGGGTCTTCTGTTGCTCCCTAGGCTGACCAGAGAGGTCAGCTGACTAGTGATTTGAGGTCAAGGGTCAATGGGTCAAGTCTTACCTGTAGCCGCTAAGTACTGCGCCAGCTGGTGACGAACCTGTAGCACTATCTTCTGCTGTAAAGCTTGTAGTTGTGCTAGTAGGGTCTTCTGTTGTTCCGTTGGATTGACCAGCGAACTGACTTGGCGTATCTTATTTTGGACGAGTTGGAGCTGTTTTTGGGCTTGGATGCCAATTAGCTCAATGGCCTGTTGTCGCTGGCCGGACAACTGGCTTAACTGACAAGAAAGAGTAGGGGGGAAAAAAACTAAATGTTTTATTTGTGAAATTTTTAAAGTAGAGTGTCATATCAGGGGTCGAAATTAACCTTAATTTCATGCTGGTCAGAAGGACCAGTAGATTAGAGAACTTTACTGGTTTTGCTGAAAATTTGGTGGTCCACTGATGCTTTTCAAAATGGCACCGAGATACTGCAACACTTTCTGGTTTAAGGTCATTGAGTGCAGGATGGATGGGATTGCTTTTTGATCCAATACTGGGACATGTTTGGAGAGATCGGAGAAAGAAATGTAGTTAACTGAAAATGTCTAAAGCGATTAGGATTTGTTTTTTGGTAACCAGGAATTATTCGCATTGAGTAGGAAAATACTGTGGATTAGGCATCGGAGAATGTTTCCATGAGTCAGTACATGTTTTCACTGGTCCATCGTTTGACAGATCTAGTGGTCCTTCTGAATTTTGTACTGGTCTCGGACCACAGGACCAGTGTTAATTTCGACCCCTGCATATCGATTTTGGAACCCCCATTTTTTCCATGGGTGTTGAGATTTTAATACCATATCATTTGTCAAATTTTTCGCATGACCATTCTGAAATTCTGCACTCTTAATCTGTATATTTCCAAGGATATCGTCAAAAAACCACCACTGTTTTGTAAACTAATTTATATGTTCCATAAAGCAGTGCAGAGATCACACCAACCTTTTTGGCTTCCACATCCAAATTAAGATTATTTAGAGTATTTTATGTGATTGTTAGCTCAGTGGGGTGTTATGGCCGAGCGGTCTAGTGCGTCAAACTCAAGTTCCTGCCAGTACTAGAATGTGGGTTTGATTCGGGGCCGTGACGGGTTGTGGCACTTGTGCTCTTGAGCAAGTCACTTAATCACACTTGTTCCGTCCTTCGGAAGGGATGTAAAGCCGTTGGTCCAGTGCGTTAGGTTTCGGTAACACACTTTAAAAATCCCAGAGCATTCTTTCGTGATGAGCAAGGGGAGGGATTCCCCGGTGTCTCTGGCAGTTTCTAATTCAACTTAGAAGTTGATAGTTATTCGAATATCTATGTTAAATGATCCCATTCCTGGGTCCCCCAGCGGTCCCCGCTGTTGGATGTGGTGAATAAATAAATAAATAAATACAAAAAAAGAAATCCATTTTCTGGAAATATCTGAGGCCACTAATTTTACAGAGTGAACTTACTATTTGGGTGGTTACGGGTTGAATGTTTTGTTGTTGTGCTCCTTGTGGCTGCTGCTGTTTCATGTCTTGTACTTGGGGGACAGCTTGCTGCTGTTGCTGCTGCTGCTGTAGTATCTGTTGCTGTTGGAAACTTTGCTGCATCTGTACGTTTTGTTGTTGCTGCTGCACTTGCTGCACTTGCTGGACTTGTTGGACTTGCTGGACTTGCTGGACTTGCTGGACTTGCTGGACTTGCTGGACTTGCTGGACTTGCTGGACTTGCTGGACTTGCTGGACTTGCTGGACTTGCTGGACTTGCTGCACTTGCTGGACTTGCTGGACTTGCTGCACCTGCTGCACCTGCTGCACTTGTAGTACTTGTAGCTGTTGCAGTGATGCGAGCAGTAAACAATAAAACGAAAGGAAAATAAGGCTCAGTGTTTCCTTCAGAAAATTGTTAAAGCGTAGTGGGGTCTTTCCACGGTAAAGGGGGCATTTTGGTAACACAGACCATACTTTCGAGGAAATACCTTTGTCTGGTCTCAAAATAAAAGAAGTTTAAGTTGTTCTTAAAAAGGGTTACAAATAGTGCAACATGCCTTTCTAAAAACCCTGTGTACAAATTTATAATATACGATCGTAACTGGGACGGACACTTGTTACATTTTAGGCCGTCCCGGTTACGAGCGTACAGTACATTGGAAATTTGTATACAGGGCTTTTAAAGGAATGTTGTCACACTATTTGTAACCCTTTTTGAGCCCAAGTTATCTCTTTAGAACAACTGAAACTTATTTTGAGACCATGACAAAGGTATGAATCAGATGAAAAGAGGAAATTTCACATGCCTGTTGTTGTGAACCTTGTTGCATTTGCACGTTTTGCTGCTGTTGCACCTGCTCAACTTGCTGTAAACCAATCTTGTGCGTCTGCATCACAGACTGAAGTTGCTGGCCATCTGCTGAAGCACTCTGCATGACATCATCCGTTCCGCTTGGTACAATTCCCTGCAGCTGTTGGTTCTGCATTACGGCAGGTGCAACGCTCAACTGCCGCTGTTGCAGTTGCAGTAAACCAATCTTGTGCGTCTGCATCACAGACTGAAGTTGCTGTCCATCTGCTGAAGCACTATGCGAGACATCGTCCGTTCCGCTTGATACAATTCCCTGCAGCTGTTGGTTCTGCATTACGGCAGGTGCAACGCTCAACTGCCGCTGTTGCAGTTGCTGTAAACCAATCTTGTGCGTCTGCATCACAGACTGAAGTTGCTGTCCATCTGCTGAAGCACTCTGCGAGACATCGTCCGTTCCGCTTGGTACAATTCCCTGCAGCTGTTGGTTCTGCATTACGGCAGGTGCAACGCTCAACTGCCGCTGTTGCAGTTGCTGCTGCTGTTGTTGTACTGTTATTTGCTGTACAGCATGACTCTGAACAACATTTCCTTGTACCATTTGGATCCCGCTCTGCTGCGTCTGCGTTTCGTTCACAGTTTGGGACTGCTCAATTTGTAAGTCCTGTTGCTGTGCTATGTGTGCTGTTTGCTGTACACTCTGGCCCACTGTGGCTTGACCCACTGTGGCTTGACCCACTGTGCCCTGGCCCACTGTGGCCTGGCCGCCTGTGGCCATTTGCAGGGGGTTAAGAACAGCGCCTATCATTTGCGGACCCACTGCCGTACTAATTTGTTGTTGCTTTTGCAACTGCTGCAGCAGTTTCTGTTGCCTCAATCTTGCCAAATGCATTGCGGCCGAGCCCAGCCCTCCAAATGCATGCTGCTGTCCTTGAGAACTAACGACCTGCTGCGTGTTGGTGCCAAGTCTCGGCTGTGGCATGGCCTGGAGGCTTTGTTCAGACTGGGTTTGAATTGTCACCGCTTGATCACTGTTACTGCTACTGTTTGAAAGTTGCGTCAGCCCTTGATTGGGATGAACCGTAGCAATGTTAGTAGCGACCTCTGGAATGCTTGCTTGACTCGTCGAAGCCCGAGGTCCAACAGAGTCCTGCGAGTTTTGATTCTGTTGTTGCTGCTGCTGTTGCTGGCGTTGTTGTTGTAACTGTTTCTGCTGTTGAAGCGTCGCCTGAAGTTGCTTTATAATGTGGGGATTGGCTTGTATGAACTGGTGGAGTTGCTGTTGCGTTGTTATCTGCTGTCCTTTGCCGCTCTGGTTAATGATCGCCTGTAGTGCTTGGCCGAGAGTCATCTGTTTTGGTGCTGCTGCTGCGGCTTGCGGTTTTTGCGACAGCTGCTGTTGCTGTTCGTGATTTTGCTGTGCAGACTGAAGAGGTTGGACTGTTGTTGACGAGACTGGCTGCTGCGACTGCATACCCTGTGAGCTGCCCAAAAGCAACTGCTGCTGCTGCTGCTGCTGCTGTTGCTGCGTTGCGTAAGCCACTTGTGCAGATTGTAGATCTTGAGCTTGCTGCTGTTCATGTTGTTCTTGCTGCACTGGCGGGGCTGAAGTTTGGAGCGTCTGTTGTTGGTCTTGTTGCTGCTGCGCTGCAAGTTGAGCCTGATGTGCCGCTAGCTGTGCCGTCAGTTGCGCTTGCTGCTGAGACAGCCGCAAGGCTTGCTGCAGTGCCTGCTGGCTCGACTGGGGAAACCGACCACCCTGTAGCTGTTGCTGAGCTGCTTGTTTTTCCTGTTGCAGTTTTTCCTTTTGCAGTTTCAAGACTTTCTGATACAGCTGAAACTGTTGTTGATCGGCCTCCAATAAGGCTTGAGCTTTGGCATCAGGCTGCCTGTGTTGCACCAAAACGGATCCGTGGGTCACTGTGTGTGTAGATTGAGTCACGGATAACTGCGTGGCAGCTTGACCCCCGACGGGATGCTTGCCCGCTTGGCTAACAGTCATTGTAGGTATCCCCTGAGCATTCGGTGTGACTGTAAAGTCCTTCTGCTGCAAGACGATATTGCTTGGGGCGACTTGCGTGGAAACTTTCTGGATGGCTTGAGTGGAGGACACAAGAGGCAGCGGCGTATCCACGACACCTGTTTTTAGGGGCGTGTCTGTAGCCGTTTTCTTTTTCTTTGAAGGGCGAGACGACTTCTTAGCTTTGCTGTTAGCCGAGTCTGCCTGGGTGTCACTTAAGAACGAGTTCACAGGCAAGACTGCGGACTGAGTCGTGGTGGTGTTAGCTACAGGCTGAGACTGTGTCATTACAATGATGTTTCCTTGACTTGTGCCGATTGTGATAACGGGCTGCGCTATTTGGGACATCCCGTCTGTTCTTAAGCTGGACATAGTTGGATTCTGCAGAACAATATTCGGTTGCTGGACAATACTGCTTTGTTGAGACGCAGAGGTCCCCTGCTGCGAGATCATTTTGGGCAACGCGGACGCTTGAGTGGGGACGGTTTGGTTCACAATTTGGTAACTCGGCTGCTGTACTTGCAGGGTCTGCCCCGTTGATCCTTGCTGAACGACTCTCAAGTTCTGCTGCTGCTGCTGCTGCTGCACGCCAGTATTCCCCTGCTGCAGAACCTGCGCTGCAATCTGAAGCACCTGACCCGACGTCGGGTGTTGTATGAGGCGATAACTCGCAGCTGGTGTCGAGTTGCTATTGTTTTCCTGCTGCGAGGAGGCCATGGGTTGCAGTATTTGAGACACAACTTGGGGTTGTTGGTCTTGGCCGGCCGATGACACCACTACAGAGGCTCCTAGAGTTGGCTGAGTAATTATCTGATAATTCTGAGGCACACCGGCCTGTATGGCCTGCTGGGGGATCGCGATTTGAACAGGTCGGATCGATATTGGCGGCTTAGATGTAGCCGTACCGAGTGCAGGTTTTGGTTGTATGTTAGTTGGGCCCTTGATAACCTGAGGTGAGGCAATGATCGTCTGCATGCTCGACGCCTTCTGAGTGGCTTTAGTCGGAGCTTGGAGAACCGTAATCTGTTGATTTGGGGCTCCGCTGATTATGACCTGACCTAAGGTCATGACCCTTCCGGATTGGAGAGCGCCACCTTGCTGTATGATTTGGTTACTGGGAATGATCTGTATGGGTTGGCCGATGGCCTGGTTCTGGGTCATGCTTTGGACGGCTTGTAGAACAGTGTTAGACAGTGTGACCGGCTGACCGGCAGCATTTCTTGCAATTAACGTCGAGCCCGGCGCGAGATAATGAAGTGTCGTTCCCGGAGTCTGCGCAAGGGGGGCAGGCTTAACTACGGACTCCTCTGTATTGTTACCAGCTGTCTGAACCTGCGACGGTTTCTGTAATGACGCATCGTCAGGACCACTGGTTCCACTGTTCAAGGCTTGAAGCGCTTGAGTTGCAGCGTACGGCTTAATCGTCGCGACAGGGATTGTGCCCGAACCGGTCGAGCTTGACGTAACATGTGCATGCGGCCTCTGATAAGACAGGGGCGCCTGTGAGGTGGTTCCCGTCTCCAATGTGCTAATTTCTACCACATCCTCATCAAGATCTTTATCAAGAAATTTATTAGCATCCGTTGTACTTGATATGGTTTGGCCGTCGAAGGCTGGAAATGAACCGATGGATGTTAACAGCGACGTCTCGTGATAAGATTGTTGTTGGGTATCGCTTCGGGGAAAGATAAGATCGGTCGGAGACAGAAGGTGGTGACTAGACGGATAGCTGTCCTTCCCAAATAGATGCTGAAATGAAAGAGGAAAATTGTTGACGATTTATCAGGGGGCGCGTGTAGTCTAGAGGCATTTTCCCACTAGACAAAATCTCGAGGATGGCCCCGGGGTGATGCTAAGGTGAAAATAAGCCCCGATTCCCACTTGCAAGTCTTAACCCCCGCACCACCCCCGAGATTGCTCATTTCCTGGGTAGAGTTCATTGCTGCTCAGGACCAGCAAAAGCGGTGTCTGCAAAAGCTTCATTTTATATAATAATAGTTATTATTATACCTATACTATTATTTTACCTGCTCGATATCGGAACCTTCACTGAAGAGGTTTAGTTGCTGTTGTTGTTCCTCGTTTTGTAGGAACTCATCCAGGGCAATAGGGTCTCTGCAATATCGGGGAAAATATGATAGGGCTGTAGTGTTGAAAAATTTCATTAAATAATTACTTGGTCACTGCTTTTTTTGTGCATACTAAAATAGACCTTATGCACGGCGGCCATGATAGAGGGCAGTCACATCGTCACAGTGCGTCATGCACGAGTAGGCACTTTGTGGGTCTATTGTCACATCATTTGAATATGAAAACCTGCCCTCTGTCATGGCCGCCATGCATAAGGTCTATTGAAAATTAAACAGTTCATGTGTACTGGAACTCTGTGACTGCAGTAAATAAACTTGTTCATTCTGGAAAGTAATTCTTTCACAAACGTGTTTACTTTTGGCAGATTTTCTTTCTTATAGCAACATACAGAACATATATCTATTGCAAAGACTATATTTTTCTCTGTGCATTAACTGGGTCTTTCTATAAATTAGGGGTCCAAAAGTGTGACATTTAGTGTCCCCCGTTACACCTGTGTTATTTTTCGTACAAAAATAATTAAAATGGCTTTTAAACAATTTTTTTTATGAATTGTACTTTATGTACTCACTCTTTGAGATGGAAAGTTTTTAAAGAATGTGTCCTGAATTTACAAAAACGAGATGTAAAATGTAACGGGGGACACCAACATTGGACCCCTAATTTATAGAAAGACCCAACTGCGTTTGCAAGTATTTGTATTTTGAAATTTAACAGGGCGTAAGCACCTATAAACCTTTTGCGACGACGGCCATATTTGTGAACAGGTTTTGGCATCTAGCCAATGTTAGGAGTTTCTATATCCAAACCACATGGTAGACTGAGGCAGGGATTCAAACTACTCCTTTTGCATTTGATTTAGCAAGCGTTGATGAGCGGAGGAGTCTAGGTACTGGTTAAAAACCTGACCCTGCTGGCAACTTCTTGCTGTTGTATATTGGGTGCATCTTGATATTACACAAATTTTCATCATGTAAAACAGTTAATTGGAACAGGTGGCAAATGAGACAGGTGCTTGAGAGAAGCTTACCCAATAACGTCCAGTAAACAACGACCATCGTCCATGGCCTATTACTGGACCTTTAAACAGAATGCAAAACAAATAACTGTTCAAAATTCAAAGTCGGACATAAAATTTCATATCTTTTTAGCTACACTGTCACCATTAAAGCCCCTGTGCATAATATCTATATCGTAGCAGTGGAAATTTCCCGAGATCTCAGGATGTCGTTCTTAGGAAAGTCCCACTTTTCATTTGGTCATATCTTGTTCTTTGTATAGACCTTATGCGTAGCGGCCATGATAGAGGGCAGTCACATTGTCACAGTGCATCATGCACGAGTAGGCACATTGTGGATCTATTGTCACATCATTTAAATATGAAAACCTGTCCTCTATCATGGCCGCTACGTATAAGGTCTATTGCAATATTTTATGGTTTACTCTTATAGTGTTTAACACAATATCTATTTGTTTCTTTTGTATCATTTTTAATACACACAAACTCAGCAATTTAATTAGGCTAAACAAAATAAATGGTGCGTTTACGGTAACGGTAAAAAACAAAATCCAGGTAGGTAGGTAGGTAGGAAAATAATTTTTTTTTGTCATTTATTTTTACATTTCAGTTCATGCATTTGCGTCTTGTTTTGCAATGTTTTAAACTCACTATTAATACTATTAACCATGCTCATGTACAAGTGTAGAAAATGTTATGTTTGTTGGAAATTATTGCAAATAGTGCTCATTTAAAATTATCAACTTGAAAATTGGCAATAAAAGGTTTGAGGTCGGCAATTTGGCCTAAAAAATCCCAGGTAGGTCGGGTTACCGTAAACACACCATTTATTTTGTTTGGCCTTACAAGAAGTTGAAATGAGACAGAAGTACACAAATCAATAATAAATAATGGGTGGATTTGTAACTTACTGCATGTGGTATATAGGAGCTATACAGGAATAATCAACATGATGCACTCTTTCCGCTTTACTCTCAAAACTGAAAGATGTAGCTGAGCGTCAATCGTTTTATCTGAAAGATAATTTCACATAATTTTTTTTATTTAGGTCTCAAGTCTGTTCTGCTTACTAATATTACAAATTCTATTGACCCCCTTCGAACACGTGCGAATACGCCATTTTGGGAGTCAAATAATGCGTTGTGTGTGTCTCTGGTGGGCGTAACGCGGTTTAATTCACCAATGGGAGCCTTAGCATTGCGCGTTACGCACACTATGGACACACACAACGCGCCGCACATTGCTTCCACAACGACGCAGCAGTATTTGACTCCCAAAATTACGTCATTGGCACGAGCTCAATAGGTATAAATCCAATACAGTTTGCCACTAATTCTTCCTAATATGACATGATAATGCCCAAGGAAGTGTAAATTCAGTTAGTGAACATGATTTTAGCAATGAGAAAATATCCATTTTTTGTTTTTTTTAAACACTTAGGATTTTTATGTCATGCTTCTTTATAGACTTATATAGTGCATGGAGTCTCAACTGGCGAACGTGTATGGTAGTTTTTCCATTCTATAACAAGGGGAATTCCATTACGTTTTTCCCACAAAGTTTAATTTTGCCCCTCCTAAATCTGGATTTTTTTTTATGTAGCCGATAATCAATCAAGACTCTCAACTGAGGAACATGTATCAATTTTTTTTTTTCTGGAAAGGGAAAGGATATATGTGACCCGCTCAGGAAAAAGGTAGCACAAGTCACGCAGGCTAAGTTGAGTTTTCGCGACCATAAGTAGAAATCTGTGGCAGATCCACGCTCATTAAAATACCAAAACAGACATTCCAGGCGGTATCTGGGCACTGCCAGGAATTACCATTGTGTTTTTGTATTTTTAATGAGCGTTGGTCCACCCACCATGATCCACCACAGATTTCTACTTATGGTCGCAAGAACTAGATTTATGCTACCTTTTTCCAGAGCGGTCACATATTATGACATGTTGTGTGCAGCATCTATCTTGACTCAGACTATGACCGAGTGTGTACAACACTTCTACATAATATAGATCCACATACATGAACTAGCATTGAAAACAAACAAACCACATTACATGTACACTTCCTCCATGGTACAGCATGGTATACATGTAATGCAACCCTGCCAACAATGCATAAACCACACTGTACTGCCAAGCCACCAACACACTGTATGATGTGAAAGGATCAGAATACGACCTTCAACCAAGTCACTCACTGCTCTTGGAAGCTGGTCATGTGACACATGCCAGGGACCAATCAGGTGCCAGCAATAAATCAATGCTCATGGAATGCACAATACCCAGTGATATATTACTAGTATATATTTTTTGGCCGTTTGCTAAAAATAAAGCCCTTTGAGGGTTGATTTCAGGATTGAAATCAATATTATTTGGTGTTAATTGGGGAACATTCCATTTGGAAATTGTTTATTTTCCACTTTTTTTTCGGTGCATTTACTTGCTATTATTTTTAGCAATGGCTTCAAAAATTATCCAACTGTACACAAGCTTTGTAAAGGGTCATAGTTTTCAACAACCAAACTTGGGATGAGAGAAAAAGGGGATTCGAACCCGAGACCTCTGAATCACCGGGCAGATGCTCTACCAGCTGAGCTATAAGGCACAGTTGGTATTGATTGCTTTCCGGTGATGTCACGTACGCCTTCCATCCACCATTTTGGTTGTCATTTTTTTATGACGCACAAGGCTCGAGTGATAACCGGCAAAAAGGGCAAGAAAAGCGCATTGGTTGCACTTACCTCTGTTGCTCAACCTTGCTTTATGTTGTTGAGCCATGGGTGTTGTATCGATAAAGATAAAAACATATTTTTTCAGGCTAAAAATCGCAATCAAGTAGAAGCACTTTCGTTTTTACAAGCCGAGTGCATGCTCAATAATTTTAACGTATCGCAGCGCGCGCGTGCGGCATCTTCGAATGTAAATACGCTGGCGAGTATTTGTTACGCGTGTTCATGTGCGTCTATTGGCGCGCGCGTGTACGCGCGTGATCGTTGACCACCAAACATTCCCGGATGTTCTACGTCACGGAAAGCAATCAATAGTCCCTCAGGTTTTTCCTATAGACCCAATTTTTCTCTTGGTGTTGCATGGTAGCGCAACTGAGCAAAGTAACGAACACAACATCTGGTATGGTGCCTGATCACCATTGAAATGTAACAACCAAACTCGGGATGAGAAAACAATTAGTTTGGTTGTTTCACAAACGTATTTACTTTTGGCAGAATTTCTTTCTTATAGCAACATACAGAACAGAACATATATCTACCGGTATAGTGCAAAGAAGACTGATTTTTCTCTGTGCATTAAAGTTATACGTTTGCAAGTATTTGTATTTTGAAATTTAACAGGGCGTAAGCACCTATAAACCTTTTGCGACGACGGCCATATTTGTGGACAGGTTTTGGCATCTAGCCAATGTTAGGAGTTTCTATATCCAAACCACATGGTAGACTGAGGCAGGGATTCAAACTACTCCTTTTGCATTTGATTTAGCAAGCGTTGATGAGCGGAGGAGTCTAGGTACTGGTTAAAAACCTGACCCTGCTGGCAACTTCTTGCTGTTGTATATCAGCATGTGTCTGAATTTATTGGGTGCATCTTGATATTACACAAATTTTTATCATGTAAAACAGTTAATTAGAACAGGTGGCAAATGAGACAGGTGCTTGAGAGAAGCTTACCCAATAACGTCCAGTTTGGTTGTTTCATTTCAATGATTATAGGCACCATACCAGATGTTGTGTGTATAGTTTTCAACATCAACTGATCTTCATTTCACTTCTGTTGTATCATCTTATTGCCTTGAAGAATTTCCTCACAAAATGTTGCACATTAATTACCCTCAATTTAGACCCTTTTTAGAGACATTGGTATTTTTATAGTTTATGCCACAACTCGAATTTAAGGAAAATAATTATTGGAATCGATAGCTTGGATGATTTTGAAATACCTTTTCCATTGATATTTCCGTCGCAAATGTTGCATTTCCATGAAAATTCTGTGTTTTTGTCACGCCCGCCGTCATGCAAAAGTGTGTGAAACTGCTGCTGGCCGAGGCAGTGTGTGAAGCGCGCGAAGAAAGAGGGCGTGCGCGTGATGATCCGTTTGGTTTCTGGCCGGCCGCTTTGCGTGCAATCATATGCAATATTATTTTCGTGATTTTTCTCTAAAACTAAGCCTTTGCGACGGAAATGCATGTAAGTATTACAATTCTAAAATCGTCCAAGCTATCGATTCCAATAATTATTTTTCGAGTTGTGGCATAAACTAAAAAAATACCGAGACTCTTCCCACCTTGTGCTAATCAATGCAGGATTTTGGCTGTCAGTCACTAAAGTAACCGTGGCCGAGTGGTTTGGGTCACTGACTCGCAATACTCGGGTGAAAGCTTGGGGTTGCAGGTTCGATACCCGGCTGGGGTACATGTGCCCTTCAGCAGGGCACTTAAACACACTTGCTTCATCCTTCGGAAGGAATGTAAAGCCGTTGGTTCAATGTGTCAGGTAACGCACTTTAAAGATCCCAGAGCATTCTTTCATGAAGAGCAAGGGGATTCCCCGGTGTCTCTGGCCGTTTCTAATTCTCCTCATGGGTTTCCTCACGCTTGCGAGCGACAGTGCAATTAATGGGCACTTTTGAGGAATTCTTGGTTTCGGTACCAGAAAGAATTAATAATATTGGCTAATATTCGCCAGCTGTAACCCTGCTAATTGTTCATCAAAGAGAGTCCAAGTAATTAATTAAAGCATGGAGGAAGAACGTTTTTTCCTTCATGATTGAAGGAAGGAAATGGAATGGTTCCCGAGTGCTAATTTCTTACTTTAGGCTACTCTCCGATTAAAGGAGCGTATTCAAAAAAGTGGATTTCGTTTAACCTAACAATCATATAAAATAGCTCCCCAAAATACTATCTTAGGGAAAGAAAATAGGAAATTTGCAATCTCCAATTTGGAAGAAAGCAAAAGGTTGGTGTAATGACTGCACAAGTTTATGGAACGAGACAAATTAGTTTACAAAACATCAGTGGATTTTTGACGATATTCTTGAAAATATATGGATCGAGAATGCAAATTTCGGATTGATATAAATATCAACGTTTTGATATAAAACTACTACGTTTTTGCTTAGTTAAATTCATGACTTTTCCTTCCTAATTTTGTGTTTTTATCATCAAACTGGGTAACATTTTACATGGTTTATAATGTCATAACATGGATAGAAAGAAGGAAAATCCTGGTTGTCTGTATTGTCTGTAATTAACCCGAGAATTCAAAACGACACTTTTCCCCCTCAATTATCCTTACAAAACCCAGACAACGTACAAACAAAGCCAAAGCCAGTTTAGGCATGTTTTAGGGGCCTGCATGTACGGACACCCAGCAACATTTTCATCATGTTGATGATGTTTGACGTGTTCGATTGCTAGGCATACGATTCCTTATTTTTGGTCCACGCATATGCAACGCAAAGATCACCAACCAATTACTGAGACCGATGGGGTGACTTGGGTCAGGCTTGGGAAAGGGGAAATACTCTTACAGCTATGACCAAGCCTGACAAATTAGGCCTGTCCCGCAACAAACAGTTTGGGCCATGGCGTTCAACCGGGAGCCCGGGAATATACGCATACGCATTGAGCCTCGTATTTATTATCAGGGAGCTGCAATCACAAAAAGCCTCATCGCACGGCCAACTTTGAAACCTAATCTAACCCCTCCGCGCTGCCAAAACCGCATTGAAAATAGCATTTCTGGAAACGAGAGGGTTTTAATTGTGGTTTAGAGCCCTTGCTAGACCCTTTTGGCCCTGTTTTCCCCTGTAAATTTTATCAGAAAATAATATTCACAATCGCACTCACCACCGATGTAGTCAGCATATCCAGCGTATAATAGAGTGTATTTCAATAACAAAACATCCCATTGGTCAATGGTGACCGAATAACAACATTAGCATACTAAAGTAGCCAATGGGAAAAATTGGTACAGAGAAGATGTACAGGATATTTCCAATCGGATTTGGGGTTTCACGGTCTTACTACAGGGGCTTCGTGGGCGTGTGCGTAAATTTTGCGGTGCGTTGTTGACGTCACCACTAAAACAAATTAAAAATCAATACAATTTTACACCTAAAATGTAAACATAACACTAATAAATAATGTAAATTAAAGCTAAATATGTCCTCTCAACACATGTCTGGCCTAAGTGTGCAGGAAGTCTATTATTATTATTTTTTTAAAGGCAGACGTTACCATTTTAAAAATAGGTAAGGTCAGTGGCGAGCGGGTCAGTGAACTGCAAAAAATGTTACAAAGAAACAACTGAATAGAATTTGCTATTCTTTAAACAATCAAAATTATTAGTAAAATTTAATGTGTTGCCGTCTTTGTAAAACATTTCTGAATAAAATATAGGATAAAAATATTCAGTTTTTTATGTCTTCCCTATACTATAAATGTATCATTTTTCGGTGCGCGCGCGCGCGGGTTATTTGAATGACAGGTGCTTGCGCGCGCTTGACGTACTGTTCTAATCTAAGATGGCCGATCCTGTGAAAACTACGGATTGCCTTCAAAATTTAGGACTAACTACCCTAGAGAAGGGTAAGATAAAGATTAAAATCAATCTCATGTATACCTCAAGCATTCGCCATTTAATAGAAAAAGTCGTCATCATGATCGAATATTGCAAAAATTGCAATAAATTGACGAAATATAAACCGTTAGAAGTTGTGCTGTTTTATAGTGTTGAACTGAATGTCGAGAATGTGTCGATAGAGGGCGCCCTAATTGAACCACAGAAACTCACCCAAAATGATCCTTGTTTAAATTATTGATCATTCTCACAGACGCCACTTTGTAGGAAAATGTTTACTGCGTATTAAATGCCATCAAGTAGGCCTATGCGCACGCACACCCTGGAAAATGTTCCAAATACGCGCGTGAGTTCAGTAATTGCTCATAATACGGCACAGCCGATGCGCGTTACAAAAATTTACACTTTAAAATCCCGATGCACGTGACAAATTGTAGGAAGTGACATCATTTGAGAGTGATCAATAGACAGCATATATATAGGCCTAGAGCATGTCAAATTGCTAAATTGATCATAAAAACACAAAAATAAAAGGGAAAAGTCATAATTTTACCATGGGTTGTGTGCAGGTTTTTACTAACGTAGCATATGAGTAAAACCAAAGCACTATATACATGATTGGTAATAAACCCTTTCACGGTTATCGACGCCATGTTCACGGGGCAGTTCGAAAAAAAACAGGCGTTGCTGTGTTCGTGTGCGGATCGCATACAAATGCATTGTTAGGTCACTGTTTATAAGCTGCGATACGCGCACACACACGGCAACGCGTGTTCGAACTGCCCCGTGAACAAGGTGGCGTCGATAACTGTGAAAGGGTTTATTCAATGCAAACACACAAAAGCTATGTTGGAAATTTAATTCGGTGATGTCAACATAATTTTTTCTTGTTTAGAATGGGTAGATGTGGTCTGGGAACAAGACTTTACAGAGAAGCCTGAGCTTCCTCCAGCTTTAGCCCAAGATATTAACGAGGGCCGGGCCTACGTACGAGGCTTGCAGCAAGCCATACAGTCATGTGTGCCGTGGGCACGCATTGACTTTGCTACTCTTCCTCAAGGTAATTCATTGCTGCGGTGTCGCCAAGGGGAGGCTGGTCAGGTGCCACCTGAAAAAGTGCCGCATCCCTCCCCCCTCCCCCCTTGTGCCCCCAAAAAAGACATGAGGTGCACAACAATACATGTATACATGTGTAAGCTGCTTTGCGTGCCCCCTTTCAACTTCTTGTGCCACTCCTTGCCACCACCTCCCCCCTCTCAACTTGAAAAACTCTGGCAACGTTGCTGTTGACTTATAAATAACTTTCTTTCAGGGACTTGTGGTGGACTTGTAAGGACTCGCAGGGATTATGAATCAGAGACTTGTGAGTACTTGCAGAGACTTGTGGAAGACTTGCACTGGCTTGTGATGGACTTGTGAGGACTTGCAGGGACTTGTGGGGACTATTGACTTGTGGGGACTATTGACTTGTGGGGACTATTGACTTGTGGGGACTTACGTGATTGACTTGTGGGGACTTGTGATTGACTTGTGAGGACTTGTGAGGACTTGTGAGGACTTGCAGGGAATTGTGAGGACTTGCAGGGACTTGTGAGGACTTGCAGGGACTTGTGAGTACTTGAAGAGATCTTCCAGGAACTTGTGAGGACTTGCATGGACTTGCATGGACTTGCAGGGACTTGTGGGGACTTGTGATTGACTTGTGGGGACTTGTGAGGACTTGTAAGGACTTGCAAGGACTTGTGATGGCTTGTGAGGGGTTGCATTGACTTGCATTGGACCTGTTAAGATTTTCATGGACTTTTCGCCTAAAGACTTATTTTGTGAAAAACTCAACAGAAAATGTTCCGCGTGTGGCGCCCGTGCAAAACGAATGGAGAATTGCGTTGTCATGCAAGTACATGTAGTGTGAACCGTTGTCAAAGAAGTAAGCGCGTCCGCGTGCAAATTTCCCTGCCAATTTCCCATTGTGTTTTTCATTATACTAGGTTTTTGGAGTGTCCTCTCAGAGAATGGTCTATCACCCCGCGCCTTGCTGGCTCTCCTGCATTACTTCATGTGTGGTGTGGATAAGATTCTGTCGTCTGCCATGGAGAGGGAACGAGCAGTGTTGGCTGCTAATCTCTATTTCATCTTGAATGAGATTCCTGGTGAGTAAAGCTGGCTCAATTCGAGAAATTGGAAAGAATTTTGTTTACTGGTCGCCACTTATTCTCCGTATAATGACTTAATAACCACCAAAACCTGTTAATATTTTAAAGGGAAGTGATTTTAGGAGTGAAAAACTCTGGGGTTGGGGTTGAACAAATAAGAAGACAGAGACTTAGGTTGAGTTCGGGCGGTCTGTTCTTGAGACGTGTTAACGAATGACGGGAACACGGCCCGAGAACACTGCACTCGGAACAGGATCACACACCACCAATCCATCAAGAACAAGTTATCCGTGTCAACAGACCGCCCAAACTTGACTTTGGAACTTGATATGCAATAAATACCTATAAGCCATACACATATTTCACTGTTTTGCCTAGAAATAAAAAGCCGCTCCTATTTGCTTTACATTTTGCAGGAAGTGGTGCATACAGAATGTTCCATCCATGTGTGTTTCACGAAGCAGTCGATTTACTGAAGCAGTGGCCAGACCCAGGTAAGAATGGTGGCCCATGTGAGGATGATGACAATAGACCATATTCCTGAATGCGTGAGGGCACTCGAACTTAGGGTGACTTGGGAAAAAATGGAGGGAAGGCGCGGGGCCCGTAGCGTGTGCGCAGATTTACATTTATAGTAAACGTTTGGGAGGTGTGTGCGTGTAGCTCGTTTGTGTTCAAACATAACGCGCGATGGGCACGGACCACTTGACACTGCCCTGACGCGTTCAGGAATACGGTCTATATGCACATTGTTGAATTTTAGCATTGGCTAAGCCAAGATAGGAATCGTGGTCCAATTAAGAATGGGGACTAGTTTATAACCATTGCTATCAACATTTTGAGTAAGATTTTTCTTGTCAACTCAAGTAAAATTTTGGGTCAATGCAAATGATACAATGGGCTTGCAATGGAGCTTGTTGAGATTTTTCCAGAAACGGACTTCGTTTTGACCTAACAATCATATAAAATACCTCCCCAAAATACTATCCATGGAAAGAAAACAGGAAATTTGCAATCTCCAATTTAGATGTGGAAGCAAAAAGGTTGGTGTAATTACTGCATTGCTTTAAGGAAAGGAAAGATTAGTTTACAAAAAGTCGGTGGTAAAGGTTTTTTGACGATATCCTTGAAAATATACGGATTTAGAACATGAAGTTTTCAGAACGGTAATGACAAAAATATGACACATGATAAGCTATTAAAATCTCAACACCCATGGGAAAAATGTGTGGCTCAAAAATATGTTCAGTAGCCGAAGTATGTAGCTTGCACAACTTTTGAAAATGGCATAGGCCCCATAGCTTGCGTGTAATTTTTACAGAAACATTGTGCAACTTGCGCATTCAAAAGTTGTGCAAGTTTTCGTGAAATCGGCTGCTGGACGCGTTCCTTTAAAATTAATGTCACAAATTTAATTTCGTCCCAGCAACTGGAAAACGCAAACGAAATCCCTCTGGTGCAGCAGCCTCCAGCCAGCCAAGCCAGGCTCGTCGCGGCACTAAAACCAGAAGAATTCACGAAGAACCTAACGAGCCAGCTGAACCACGGACGCCGTTTGATGCTGATGAGAATGATGAGGAGGCGGATACTGATGACATTACGGTGTTGACTCCGCAAGAAATGGGAAGGATCAAATCGGTCGTGTTAGGAGCTTTAAAGGTAATTTTGTTTTGGGACAAATAGGCCTTTTGCACTCACCGCCATGTTGGTGGTCAGCACTGGAGTCACTAAGTACCTAGCAGTGTTTGCCTTTAACTTTTTTCCCAATTGGCCAACAGGGCCAGTTGGCTTAAGTCTTTACTGGCCTATCGGCATTTCAAGTGGCCTGGTTCAAATTTCGTTATTAACTCACAGCCAGTTGTTTGAATTAACCACATGTGAGCGAATAAACAAGGAAAATTTGGTAGATTTTCCCTTTAATTTTCTCTAAACTAAAATTTTGTAGATTTTCCCTTTAATTTTCTCCAAACTTGAAGGAGGCACTGTATGATAATACCCTACCTAATGCATTTTTTAAAAAGACAATGTGTGAGTTACGGCATGGGTCTGTTTTATTTTAACTGGCCAGCCGGACCATTTGGGAAGGCTTTCCAACTGGCCCGAGACAATTTCAACTGTCATTTGGCCAACGGACCAGTACTAATTCGAACGCTGCCTAGGGTGGATTGCAATATGTCTGTCTGGTGCTGGAGGGTAAACAAAACAGAATAGAACCTTTGCACCGGTGACCATGACAAGGGGCAGTCACATTGTCACTCTGTGTCATGCTTGAGTAGGCACTTTGTGAATCTATTGTCACATCATTTAAATAAGAAACCGTGCACCCCTGTCATAGCCGCCAGTGCAAAGGGTCCATTATGAGTACCAAGTTCCCTTAAGCCTATCGACCTTGCAACTGGAAGCAACTAGTAGCAACTGGTGATTCCGGCAACTGGGAGCAACTGATCAGTTGCTCAAAAAGGTCGATATACGCGCACTTGCAACTACCGGCAACTGAAAAAAATCCCAGTTGCCGCGAGTTGCTCATGTTCTACTTTCTGGCAACTAGTTGTACCCAGTTGCGGTCAGTTGCGTCGATGTACGTGTACTTGCAACTAGTTGCTGCCAGTTGCTCGCGTGCATTTGATCACGTGCGCGCACATCGACAGCAACTGCAAGCACAGTTGCTTTCAGTTGCAAGGGCAATGCATTCTACGCTTTACCGAGTTGCTGTGCACTCTGGAAATGTAGATATAGCTTGATGTTAATAAGTTGCTGTCGATGTGCGCGCTACGCACACATCGACAGCAACTGATCAGTTGAGTTGCTTCCAGTTGCAATGTCGATGTACGCTAGGCTATTTAGACACTCATTTCCATATTTTTCCCCCTCCTTCAGGACTTTGTTCATCTCCTCCGCAACTCAACCCTGAAGTCAGCAGAAGATTCTACAGAGCTTGCAATGCAAGTCTTGTCGGAGTTAACCCGAGTGTCTGGAGAGCAAAGCGGAATTTACGCTTTTGACTCTACTTCGTAAGTAGTCTCTGAACACTTTCAAGGCCGGTCGTTTCGTTGTTCAAAGGTACGAAAGCACGTATTTCATGATATGACATCCCTGTATTTCTGGCCCTTTACACGGTGTGTTCTAAGATAACTGTCGACCCTGAAACATGAATACCTTTGAGTTTTCTTCAATGAATCTGTGCTTTCTGTTGAAAGTCCCATAGCTTTGTGCGTTGTGTGTCGCCATTTTGACGATAGCGTGTGAGCCATAGCAACAATATCCAAGGGGGCGGGGTTAACTAGGCAAAATCGGAACTATGCATTTGGTGATGAACACAACATCCTGGGGCCAATTTCATGGCACTGTTTAGCACAAAAATTTGTTTAGCACAGAATTTCTTTGCTCTGTAAAATGGGTTACCAGCCAAAATTGTACGTCAAATTGTATTTTTGGGAACAGGAGCAAAATATAAGTAAATACACCTCACTTACGATTTTGGCTGGCAACCCAATTTTGCGAAATAAACCAAAGAAATTCTATGCTAAGCAAATTTTTTTGCTAAACAGCGCAATGAAATTGGTCCTGGTATGGTGCCTAATCACTGTTGAAATGAAACAATCAAACTTGGGATGAGAGAAAAATGAAAAATCGTAAGGCCTAATTTGAGAGAAAAATTTGGTACAAGTGCCACAACCCGTCACGGCCCGGAATCGAACCCACATTCTAGTACTGGCACAGGAACTTGAGTTCGACGCACTAGACCGCTCGGCCATAACACCCCAGTAGGTAGAGCATCTGCCTGGTGAGTCAAAGGTCTCGGGAAAAACCTGAGAGAGTATACCAACTGTGGCTCATAACTCAGCTGGTAGAGCATCTGCCCGTTGTGTCGGAGGTCTCAGGGAAATCTGAGGGAGTATACCACTGTGTCTCACAGCTCAGCTGATAGAGCGTCTGCCCGGTGAGTCAGAGGTCTTTGGGGAAACCTGAGGGAGTATACCACTGTGTCTCATAGCTCAGCTGATAGAGCGTCTGCCCGGTGTGTCAGAGGTCTTGGGGAAAACCTGAGGGAGTATACCACTGTGTCTCATAGCTCAGCTGATAGAGCGTCTGCCCGGTGTGTCAGAGGTCTTGGGGAAAACCTGAGGGAGTATACCACTGTGTCTCATAGCTCAGCTGATAGAGCGTCTGCCGGGTGAGTCAGAGGTCTTGGGGGAAACCTGGGGGAGTATACCACTGTGTCTCATAGCTCAGCTGATAGAGCGTCTGCTGGGTGAGTCAGAGGTCTTGGGGAAAACCTGAGGGAGTATACCACTGTACCTTATAGCTCAGCTGGTACAGCATCTGCCTGGTGAGTCAGAGGTCTTGGGGAAAACCTGAGGGAGTATACCACTGTACCTTATAGCTCAGCTGGTACAGCATCTGCCTGGTGTGTCATAGGTCTTGCTGCAAACCAGAGGGAGTATACCACTGTACCTTATAGCTCAGCTGATAGAGCACCTGCCTGGTGTGTCAGAGGTCTTGGGAAAAACCTGAGGGAGTATACCACTGTGCCTCATAGCTCAGCTGATAGAGCGTCTGCCCAGTGTGTCTGAGGTCTTGGGGGAAACCTGAGGAAGTATACCACTGTGTCTCATAGCTCAGCTGATAGAGCGTCTGCTGGGTGAGTCAGAGGTCTTGGGGAAAACCTGAGGGAGTATACCACTGTATCTTATAGCTCAGCTGGTACAGCATCTGCCTGGTGTGTCAGAGGTCTTGGGGAAAACCTGCAAGGGAGTATACCACTGTGCCTTATAGCTCAGCAGGTAGAGCATCTGCCCGGTGTGTCATAGGTCTTGCTGCAAACCAGAGGGAGTATACCACTGTACCTTATAGCTCAGCTGGTAGAGCATCTGCCTGGTGTGCCTGAGGTCTTGGGGGAAACCTGAGGAAGTATACCACTGTGCCTTATAGCTCAGCTGGTAGAGCGTCTGCCTAGTGAGTCAGAGGTCTCGGGTTCGAATCCCAATAAGGCCCTTGCGATTTTTCTCTCAACCCAAGTTTGTTTGCAATTTGGTAGGATTTTTATGATTTTATTTATTCAACTATATTGTTTTTGTCATGTTTTTTGCAGGTCTCCCAGTAACTTGTCCTCGGTTCCTTACATAGCCTATCTTGGTCTTGCTGCTCTGTGCTCGTCGTCTCACGGAAACGTCACCGAAATGTTCAGATTGGTAAGTTTATACAAGGCAATTATAAGCCAGTTGCTGAGTTGGCCTTGATGCCCATATACAGAATACATACGCTCAAAGGCCAACTTGGCCAGTACTGCCTCAGTCCAATGCAATGATTATAATGATTCCGCACAAGATATCTTTTCATGTAAAATTATAATTAAAGATGAATGTACATGTGTATAAATGCATGTGCAGACACATTTTTTAATAATGGCATGCTCGTGTGAACAAAAGTAGGCCCCCTGTCTCTTATGGTATTATAGTTGTGTTTTTTGTGCAGTATAACCAGGGAACCAGCCTAAATAGGACTGTGGCTCTGCACAATTTCTTGAAAACATGGACAATTGTTCTTGATTAATCATGCATTTTGTTATGAGCTGTCCAAGGTTGTCAATGTTTTTCTCAGTTCTACAAAGAGTAAATAGAATATTACTTTCTGTAGAATTGGGACAAGGTTGACAACTTTGGACAGCCCCTTTTTGAAATGTTACAATTGTCATTGAAGGTATTAAAGCACCTGATGCCGAATCTCTTGATGCTGATTGGTGAGAGTGAGTCAGTTGCTATGGCAACCATCCCCAAGACAATACAGACCATTAAAGACAATGCTGTGTGCTTTGTGCGGTACGTATTTACTCCGATACGTTGCCACGTTTTGTGACATACCATATCACAAAAACTATCAATTGAACTTTGTATGTTGTGCCCCAACTTGATGGAATACGTGCCAAAACGCAATAAATGCCAAATCCAATAAAAATTGAGATAATGGTGTCAGTACATTATTAGTTATCCCACGAGCGCGAGTGGAATACGGCATCATGTAGTGCGTTTGCGTCCCATATCCCACGAGGCTGAAGGCTGAGTGGGATATGGGACGCAGACGCACTACATGATGCCGTATTCCACTCGCGCTCATGGGATAACAAATTTATCTTCAAGCAAACTTGACGCACTAATAACGCGCACACTTTGCAGTCGCACAGTCTGCGGGACGCAGTGCAGAGAATTGCGCGCATAACAAGCCGCATCAGATAGCTAGATTGAAGTGTGCAGCTCCGTGTATGTAGGGGACGCATGCATTTGGAATACCAGGGCGCATCACGCAGAGTACGTGCGACATAAAATCGGAAGACAGGACATAAGATAATGTCACACTGTTGCTGCCATGGATCCACCAATCAGAACCACGGATTCAAGTTTGCTTAAAGATAATCTTGATTGATGGTCCTATACATTTGTCAAATAGATTATTGGCGAACTGTTACATCCCACAAAAACTCTTACTTTTACTTATTAGAATTTGCCATTGATTGTAGTGCTTAGTTGTAATACAAAATGGCAGTTTTCTGAAAATGCCGAAAATGGATTTATAGCGTTTTGCGATGAAACTCTTCAATAGACCTTTATCACGGTGCGTCCATCTTTGTCTTGTTCCCCACTGCATAGTACGTGTAGGTCTACGTGTCGGGCATGATCAGTGCGTGTGCGTGTCTGCACGATAGCGCGTGCAGTCTTCCGTTGTTGTTTTGTGAGAATCAATGTCCGCGCTGCGCGTTTTCTTGATCGCACCGCGCGCATGTCATTGTGATGCACACAATGAACATTTTCAATACGGGGCCAAACTATATTATTTCGGCAAGCCTCGCTTTAGTTACCTTTATTTTAATAGGGGAAAAGGGAAAATGGCCGCACCGTGATAAAGGTCTATTACTTTTTGTTTGGTGCAGTCGTATGTCTTCGGACCTCGAGGACAAGGCAGTTCCAAGCCTGAGGATTCTCCTACAGCACATGTGTGTCAAAGTCCCTGATAAGGCGGAGTACCGGACACACACGGCTCAAACCATCGCACAGATCCTGACGTTCATGCCGGTCGAACATCGTGCAAGGTTTATTGAATGGCTCTACAAACTCACCAGAAATATCAAGGTGAATCAGAGGTCTCGGGTTCGAATTAGAGCTGCGACGTTTAAACGTTTAAACGTTTAAACGACCGAAATTTAACTATCCGTTTAGAAAAATGCTAAACGGATATCCGAAACCAACTTGTGAAAAAACGATCCTCCCTTTTTCAAAGATCTAATGGCTGTTTTGCGCCGCCAGAAATTTCTAAAGTGGCAATTTTTTTCGTAAGAATCAGGCAGCATACCGCTGTGATGAGCCAAACAGTACGTCGGTAACCTTTGTGCTTTCAAGCCAAAGATGTACAGTTGCGTTCGCGGGCGGAAGCGAATTTACTGGTTTACGGTTTAATCTTGTCGAATTCAAAGCAAGGCGGTAAACACTGTTTACTATATACATGTAGCTGAACTTTCGTGGCCTGCATCGTGTATGCTCCAATTTAATGAAGTGTCAGTGGTGCCGCGCGAACGCACATGATACCAGGTCAAAGAACTTTTTATTGCGAGCGCGGTAATAAGTTTTACTTTTTGTTATGTTTACTATTCGTTTAAACGTTTAAACGAACGTTAAATTGACGTTTAAATGTTTAGAAAAATAAACGGTAACTCCCAGCGCTAGTTCGAATCCTACAGACCAATCCGGTAACTAAGGTCTCCTTCCCTGTATATCCACTCTGCTAGTGCAAGGACTATGCGTTTTGTGTTGCTGTTAGAACGAAAAGCGCGCAACCATTACATGCTCAGCTGGTAGAGCATCTGCCCTGTGTATCAGAGGTCTGGGGGAAACCTGAGGGAGTGCACCACTGTACCTTATAGCTCAGCTGGTAGAGCATCTGCCCGGTGAGTCAGAGGTCTCAGGTTGGAATCCCGATAAGAACTATACGATTTTTCTCTCATCCCAAGTTTGGTTGTTTTGTTTCAATGGCGTAAGGTACCATACAAAATATTCAGAAATAAGTCATAAAACCACGTCAAGTGATGACGATTTCTTGGAATAAGTTGGAATAAGATGCCATCAGTAAACATGAACTAACCGTCTTCAATCTGCTAATATCTCCCTCAGATCAGTCTCCGCTCCTTCACGATTGAGGTCATTGCTGTGTTGTTAGAGCAGCTACCCAGATACTTGACTAACGATGGGCCTGCACCTGCTAATGTACCTGCAGGTGGCATAACACCTGTTGCATTAAATGCACCTACACCTGTACCTACTACACCTGTTGATGCACCTGTTGACTCACCTGCAGGAGCACCACCCACACCTGCTGGTGACACCTGGCGCCAGTTCCTATCCCCTACATTCCTGGCTCATCTCTTGCTATCACGATGCTCAGATGCAGCGCCTACGTAAGTCACAAATGCTTATTCTCTGCATTTGTTACATTTTCAAGGTGTTTCAATCACAAAGTTTTTTAAAACCTTTAGGTATTTTTAAGCTTGTTGCACAAATGCTTATTCTCTGCATTTGTTACATTTTCAAGGTGTTTGAAACACAAAGTTTTTTAAAACCTTTAGGTATTTTTAAGCTTGTTGCACAAAATGATCTTTGAGAGATTATAAAGCATCTGACTCGGGGTGGGAAAAGTCGCTTTTTCTTTAAGCTCGGAGAAGCTTGTCTCAATTTTAGCTGTCTTACTTTTGTCTAGCTTCCATCTTTTTTTTTAAATTAAAACATTTTGCCAATGCATCTTTTTTATGTTAAAACATTTTCTCCCCAATCCTTTCGGTTTAACTCACCTAGCCCTAAGACTTCTCTCACATTTTCTGTAAGAAATTTTTAAAATAAGTGTTTATGTGCTTGATATGAGAATGGGAATAAGAACTTCAATTGCTGTTTTTCCACAGAGTACGCGCCAAAGCTCTGACTTGTTTTGCCGAGTTTACCACTTCGACCGATCCGTCTCTCAAATTTACTTTGAAGGAGTTGTTCTACCCTGCCACTACCCCACCCACCCCTGCTCAGGTAAACGGCATAACATTTTTATTTCAGCAATTTAATAACAAACTAATTATTTGACAGATTTGCAGTGGTTTTCTTTTCGAGTAAATAGAGAATTGTTTAGGAAAATGTGTACCCTTAAAACCAGAACAGTGTATGTTTACAAATGTCATTTTGAGAAAAACGAGTTGAAAAGTTTCATTGTAGCTCAAAAATTAAAGTCTAGCATAAATAGTAGTATTATAGATTTATGTTACTTACAGGGTCTTTCTATAAATTAGGGGTCCAAAAGTGTGACATTTGGTGTCCCCCGTTACACCTGATATGTGTTATTTTTCGTACAAAAATCATTAAAATGGCTTTTAAACCATTTTGTATGAATTGTACTTTATGTACTCACTCTTTGAGATGGAAAGTATTTAAAGAATGTGTCCTGAATTTACAAAAACAAGATGTAAAATGTAACGGGGGACACCAACATTGGACCCCTAATTTATAGAAAGACCCTACACCTTGTAAATGTTGATGCACGGGCCCCATGCTCCTTGATACCCTGGGTGAACCAAACGGGCCACAAACTTCACTCATTTTAGCCAAAACTGGACGTAGGCTGTTCTGGTTTTAAGGGGACGAAATAGAAGAGGGTTTGAACAGTCTTAAACTGTACATTTAGAACAGGCTATGGGCCTGGACGCTGATAATGGCCGGAGCTGCAAGGTTAAAACGCTGGTGCCAATAGACCTTTATCACGGTGCGGCCATCTTCCCTTTTCCCCTATTAAAATGATCGTAACCAAAGCGAAGCTTGCCGAAATAAAATAGTTTGGCCCCGTGTTGAAAATGTTCATTGTGTGCATCCCAATGACATGCGCGCAGTGTGATCAAGAAAATGCGCAACGCGGACAGTGATTCTCTCAAAACAACAACGGAAGACTGCATGCGCTATCGCACACGCACTGATCATGCCCAACACGTACACGTACTATGAGGAACAAGACAAAGATGGACGCACCGTGATAAAGGTCTTTTCTCTGATTCAAATCAATTTACCTCAATCATTTTGAATTCTTTAACAACTTCAGTTTTGCATGATCCCAATTGTGCTTCATTTCACAGAATATTCGTACTGCACCTTCCGTATCTGATGACCCTGGCAACCAGTCTAGCACTGATCATGTGACTGATGCACAGCAACAGGTGCAGGAGGATGGTGCCACGCCCGGCAACCTGATGGGCGGGTCCCCAGCGTTGTTACTAGAATTGTCTAATGGAGCATCCTGTAAGTTTACAAATTAGCCACCTATTATTAAAAAAGCGTGACCAGATTTTTCCAGAAAATGGATTTTGTTTTAACCTAACAATCATATAAAATATCTCCCCAAAATATTATCTATGGGAAGAAAACAGAAAATTTGCAATCTTCAATTTGGATGTGAAAGCAAAAAGGTTGGTGTAATCACTGCACTGCTTTGTGTAACGGATAAATTAGTTTACAAAACATATGTGTGTTTTTTATGATATACTTGAAAATTATGACAAATGATGTATCAAAATCTCAACACTCGTGGGAAAAAAAGGTTAAAAATCCAATCCACATGATGACCGGGATTCGAACCAGGGCCACAGAATTTCACGGTAAAGAAAAACCTTCATTTGCTAGGAATTGAACCCATACTGGGTCATGTTTGTGTTTTTTTTCTCCTTTCAGCTTCGAATGTCGGGAAGAAGAATATTACAACCATGCTTCAGAGACGGGCTCGGGACGAGAAAGTTGGCGTGAGAAAAGCAGCTCTACAGGTAACAGCAACAAAAAATGACAGAATACTCTGTGAAATAATAGTCAGTCAATATTGTAATACACATCAGAAAAGATTTCGACTGTTTCGATTTTTATAAAGCAAACAAATTTTACATTAGGCAAACATTTTCTGCTAAACAGCTCTATGAAATCGTGATCGAGAGGTTATGGGTTCAAGCCCCACATGTGCCAATATGTTTGTGTTCGTGGGTAAGAGACTTATTCTCAATTGCCTCGTCAAATTTTAGGGGAATGCCACAATCTAAGTGCTGATAGGGTTGTGTGTCTTGGCCAGGCAGCCACCTAGTTGAAGCAAAATGGTTCTGGTGATTCCCTGATGGCAGCGGTAATAATGGCAACAGCGCCAGGAGTACCCTGTAGGGGGAATGCCACAATCTAAGTGCTGATAGGGTTGTGTGTCTTGGCCAGGTAGCCAACTAGTTGAAGCAAAATGGTTCTGGTGATTCCCTGATGGCAGCGGTAATAATGGCAACAGCGCCAGGAGTACCCTGTAGGGGGAATGCCACAATCTAAGTGCTGATAGGATTGTGCGCCTTGGCCAGGCAGCCACCTAGTTGAAGCAAAATGGTTCTGGTGATTCCCTGATGGCAGCGATAATAATGGCAACAGCACCAGGAGTACCCTGTAGGGGGAATGTCCCAGTCTAACTGCTGATAGGGTTGGCCAGGCAGCCACCTAGTTGAAGCGAAATGGTTCTGGTGATTCCCTGATGGCAGCGATAATAATGGCAACAGTGCCAGGAGTACCCTGTAGGGGGAATGTCCCAGTCTGACTGCTGATAGGGTTGGCCAGGCAGCCACCTAGTTGAAGCGAAATGGTTCTGGTGATTCCCTGATGGCAGCGATAATAATGGCAACAGTGCCAGGAGTACCCTGTAGGGGGAATGTCCCAGTCTGACTGCTGATAGGGTTGGCCAGGCAGCCACCTAGTTGAAGCGAAATGGTTCTGGTGATTCCCTGATGGCAGCGATAATAATGGCAACAGTGCCAGGAGTACCCTGTAGGGGGAATGTCCCAGTCTGACTGCTGATAGGGTTGGCCAGGCAGCCACCTATAGTTGAAGTGAAATGGTTCTGGTGATTCCCTGATGGCAGCGATAATAATGGCAACAGTGCCAGGAGTACCCTGTAGGGGGAATGTCCCAGTCTAACTGCTGATAGGGTTGGCCAGGCAGCCACCTATAGTTGAAGTGAAATGGTTCTGGTGATTTCCTGATGGCAGCGATAATAATGGCAACAGTGCCAGGAGTACCCTGTAGGGGGAATGTCCCAGTCTAACTGCTGATAGGGTTGGCCAGGCAGCCACCTAGTTGAAGCGAAATGGTTCTGGTGATTCCCTGATGGCAGCGATAATAATGGCAACATAGCCAGGAGTACCCTGTAGGGGGAATGTCCCAGTCTAACTGCTGATAGGGTTGGCCAGGCAGCCACCTAGTTGAAGCGAAATGGTTCTAGTGATTCCCTGATGGCAGCGATAATAATGGCAACAGTGCCAGGAGTACCCTGTAGGGGGAATGTCCCAGTCTAACTGCTGATAGGGTTGGCCAGGCAGCCACCTATAGTTGAAGTGAAATGGTTCTGGTGATTTCCTGATGGCAGCGATAATAATGGCAACAGTGCCAGGAGTACCCTGTAGGGGGAATGTCCCAGTCTGACTGCTGATAGGGTTGGCCAGGCAGCCACCTATAGTTGAAGTGAAATGGTTCTGGTGATTCCCTGATGGCAGCGGTAATAATGGCAACAGTGCCAGGAGTACCCTGTAGGGGGAATGTCCCAGTCTGACTGCTGATAGGGTTGGCCAGGCAGCCACCTAGTTGAAGCGAAATGGTTCTGGTGATTCCCTGATGGCAGCGGTAATAATGGCAACAGTGCCAGGAGTACCCTGTAGGGGGAATGTCCCAGTCTAACTGCTGATAGGGTTGGCCAGGCAGCCACCTATAGTTGAAGTAAAATGGTTCTGGTGATTCCCTGATGGCAGCGATAATAATGGCAACAGTGCCAGGAGTACCCTGTAGGGGGAATGTCCCAGTCTGACTGCTGATAGGGTTGGCCAGGCAGCCACCTATAGTTGAAGTGAAATGGTTCTGGTGATTTCCTGATGGCAGCGATAATAATGGCAACAGTGCCAGGAGTACCCTGTAGGGGGAATGTCCCAGTCTGACTGCTGATAGGGTTGGCCAGGCAGCCACCTATAGTTGAAGCGAAATGGTTCTGGTGATTTCCTGATGGCAGCGATAATAATGGCAACAGTGCCAGGAGTACCCTGTAGGGGGAATGTCCCAGTCTGACTGCTGATAGGGTTGGCCAGGCAGCCACCTATAGTTGAAGTGAAATGGTTCTGGTGATTCCCTGATGGCAGCGATAATAATGGCAACAGCACCAGGAGTACCCTGTAGGGGGAATGTCCCAGTCTAACTGCTGATAGGGTTGGCCAGGCAGCCACCTAGTTGAAGTGAAATGGTTCTGGTGATTCCCTGATGGCAGCGATAATAATGGCAACAGTGCCAGGAGTACCCTGTAGGGGGAATGTCCCAGTCTGACTGCTGATAGGGTTGGCCAGGCAGCCACCTATAGTTGAAGTGAAATGGTTCTGGTGATTCCCTGATGGCAGCGATAATAATGGCAACAGTGCCAGGAGTACCCTGTAGGGGGAATGTCCCAGTCTAACTGCTGATAGGGTTGGCCAGGCAGCCACCTATAGTTGAAGTGAAATGGTTCTGGTGATTCCCTGATGGCAGCGATAATAATGGCAACAGTGCCAGGAGTACCCTGTAGGGGGAATGTCCCAGTCTAACTACTGATAGGGTTGGCCAGGCAGCCACCTAGTTGAAGCGAAATGGTTCTGGTGATTCCCTGATGGCAGCGATAATAATGGCAACAGTGCCAGGAGTACCCTGTAGGGGGAATGTCCCAGTCTGACTGCTGATAGGGTTGGCCAGGCAGCCACCTAGTTGAAGTGAAATGGTTCTGGTGATTTCCTGATGGCAGCGGTAATAATGGCAACAGTGCCAGGAGTACCCTGTAGGGGGAATGTCCCAGTCTAACTGCTGATAGGGTTGGCCAGGCAGCCACCTATAGTTGAAGTGAAATGGTTCTGGTGATTCCCTGATGGCAGCGGTAATAATGGCAACAGTGCCAGGAGTACCCTGTAGGGGGAATGTCCCAGTCTAACTGCTGATAGGGTTGGCCAGGCAGCCACCTAGTTGAAGCGAAATGGTTCTGGTGATTTCCTGATGGCAGCGGTAATAATGGCAACAGTGCCAGGAGTACCCTGTAGGGGGAATGTCCCAGTCTAACTGCTGATAGGGTTGGCCAGGCAGCCACCTAGTTGAAGCGAAATGGTTCTGGTGATTCCCTGATGGCAGCGATAATAATGGCAACAGTGCCAGGAGTACCCTGTAGGGGGAATGTCCCAGTCTGACTGCTGATAGGGTTGGCCAGGCAGCCACCTAGTTGAAGCGAAATGGTTCTGGTGATTCCCTGATGGCAGCGGTAATAATGGCAACAGTGCCAGGAGTACCCTGTAGGGGGAATGTCCCAGTCTGACTGCTGATAGGGTTGGCCAGGCAGCCACCTATAGTTGAAGTGAAATGGTTCTGGTGATTCCCTGATGGCAGCGATAATAATGGCAACAGTGCCAGGAGTACCCTGTAGGGGGAATGTCCCAGTCTAACTGCTGATAGGGTTGGCCAGGCAGCCACCTATAGTTGAAGTGAAATGGTTCTGGTGATTCCCTGATGGCAGCGATAATAATGGCAACAGTGCCAGGAGTACCCTGTAGGGGGAATGTCCCAGTCTAACTGCTGATAGGGTTGGCCAGGCAGCCACCTATAGTTGAAGTGAAATGGTTCTGGTGATTTCCTGATGGCAGCGATAATAATGGCAACAGTGCCAGGAGTACCCTGTAGGGGGAATGTCCCAGTCTAACTGCTGATAGGGTTGGCCAGGCAGCCACCTATAGTTGAAGTGAAATGGTTCTGGTGATTTCCTGATGGCAGCGATAATAATGGCAACAGTGCCAGGAGTACCCTGTAGGGGGAATGTCCCAGTCTAACTGCTGATAGGGTTGGCCAGGCAGCCACCTATAGTTGAAGTGAAATGGTTCTGGTGATTCCCTGATGGCAGCGGTAATAATGGCAACAGTGCCAGGAGTACCCTGTAGGGGGAATGTCCCAGTCTAACTGCTGATAGGGTTGGCCAGGCAGCCACCTAGTTGAAGTGAAATGGTTCTGGTGATTTCCTGATGGCAGCGGTAATAATGGCAACAGTGCCAGGAGTACCCTGTAGGGGGAATGTCCCAGTCTAACTGCTGATAGGGTTGGCCAGGCAGCCACCTAGTTGAAGCGAAATGGTTCTGGTGATTCCCTGATGGCAGCGATAATAATGGCAACAGTGCCAGGAGTACCCTGTAGGGGGAATGTCCCAGTCTAACTGCTGATAGGGTTGGCCAGGCAGCCACCTATAGTTGAAGTGAAATGGTTCTGGTGATTTCCTGATGGCAGCGATAATAATGGCAACAGTGCCAGGAGTACCCTGTAGGGGGAATGTCCCAGTCTGACTGCTGATAGGGTTGGCCAGGCAGCCACCTATAGTTGAAGTGAAATGGTTCTGGTGATTTCCTGGGGCCAATTTCATAGAGGTGTTTAAGCACAAAAAATTGCTTAAGCACAAAAAACTCTTGCTTAGTAGAGTATGTTACCAGTGAAATCCTCATGTGATAGAAATAGTATATGACTAGTTTTAGAGGACTGTTTCATTACAATGACAATCACATGAAATTTTTGCTGGTAACCTCATTTTATCAAGTAAGGTTTTTCATGCTTAAGCAATTTTTCATGCTTAAGCAGCTCTATGAAATTGGCCCCTGATGACAGTGAAAATAATGGCAACAATGCCAGGAGTACCCCGCAGGGTATAGACCGTATCGAATAGCCGCCATTTCGTGGGGATGTTTCTTTGTTCCTTGAGGACATGCATGGTTGCACATATTGTGCTTCCATTGTTGAACGGTTTAAGTAACAAAAGGTGCCCCACGAAATGGCGGCTATTTGATACGGTCTATAGACATGTGTGCTAAACAAGACTCCACCATTACTGTAAGTGCCATTTCTCGACCGTCCAAGCTATGTAGCGCCCTCTCTCGTTTTTGTGGTGCTATTATTGGGCGCTTCGACATTCAGTAAGTTGACCGTTGCCTAGGAAGGTTCACAAGTTTTTAACCGCGTCATCGCGTCATTAACGTCAAGTTTACCATTGGAATCACGCCTCTGTTATTCTTGGGACATCAATTAAAGTTATAAGAAGTGTTCATCGGAGTCGTGAGTGAGAAGTTATTGACTACAGAAAGTGGATACGAGTTAAAACGGACATATTTTGGTACCAGTAACGCGTCAGCTTGAACAGAGTATTGGGCTCTACAATTACTATTAATATTATTATCTCTGTTGATCTCGTTCAGGCGTTGGTTAACATTCTCCGTCTCCAAGGTGAAGTCATCACGGCAGACGACTTAAAGGTCCTTGACGAAGCGTGTCGGGACCCATCATTGTCCATCCGCAAGCAAGGCGTAATATCACTGACGACCCTACTCATTGAGCAAAAGATGTGTGTGCCACTTCAGAAGTAAGCTAACCCAATAGGTCCTTTGCACCGTCGGCCATGACAGGGGGCAGTCACAATGTCACCGTGCATCATGCATGAGTAGGCACTTTTTGAATCTATTGTTACATCATTTAAATTTGAAAACCTGCCCCCTGTCATGGCCGCCGGTGCAAAGGCTGTATAGCACTCACTGGTAACAAGTAGTGTGTCTTATTACTCCTCGGGGCTTTTTGGTAATGAGCAATGTTGCTTGTCAAGGTTAATAACCAGAGTTATCCAATAGTAGCCACCCTTACTGAACACAAGATTTGAAAGAGGATGAGTCAAGCTATGAGTACATGCCTATCAATTGAGGGTGTGTTTGCAGAAACATGAATGCATAGTTCCGAGATTGCCCAGTTAACCCCGCCCCTTAGATATTGTTGCTATGTGCTCACAAGCCATCGCAAAAAAATGGCGACACAACGTACAAAGCAACGGGACTCGGCATGGAAAGCACAGATTCATTGGAGAAAACTCAAAGGTAGTTATGTTTTAGGGTCGACAGTTACCATAGCACACACTGAGCGAAGGGCTAGTAATGCAGGGATAACATATATTCATAAAAATGCGCTTTCCTACCTTTGAACAGCAAATCGCCCGACATTGAAACCAAAATACACCCAGTCACTGGCGCATACAACATACAAACTGTATGGGCAGAAAATCGCGTGATTGTTGTGATGATTGCATCACTTTGACCTATGTGGGCGCCGTCTGATAGCTCTGTTGTGATTGGTCGGTGGGTTCGGCTTGATTGACAGGTCGGAACTATGCTTTTCACTGAGTTGAATATGGAAGAAATACAGGGCAGTTTTTGACACTTTGAGAAGAAAGCTGCAGGGCGGTTTTGGGTGCTTTGAAGATTAATGATTTAATATTCTGTATATGTTTTACTCACGATTGTTTGGGTCTGCCAGACACATGTTACATAACTTTTACGAATATCTCGTTAAATGTCAGATGACGGTAGATGTGCGTTTCTTTTTTTATTCAGTATATTTCCCTTTATGCTCCATAATCTTTGATTCTGCAACTTTATCTTGGTCTCTAGGGTTTGGCTTCAGAGCATTCTACCTGGAATCATGGATCGAGAAGAATCGGCTCAAGAAAAATGTCTTCAGGTTAGAAGGATTTCTTCTTGGGAAATAAGAAAACCCAGCCCTAACATGGCCGTTTATATGCAGCACGATATGTGGCAGAGGGTATCCCTCTACCATTGTTCCCCCATTGTGTCTCAAACATCCAAGGAATTTCCAATTTCAGTTTTTAGGGGGGGGGGGGGGGGGGGGGCGGTCTTGGTGTGTTAACAAAAGGAAGAGTGTGTTGAGGTATAGGGGCGTCAGTGCAAAGAGTCTATTGTTGCTCATTTTGCTTGGGTTCATAGGGAAACCCGAGGGAGTATACTAGGAGTATACTACTGTGCCTTATAGCTCAGCTGGTAGAGCATCTGCCCGCTGAGTCAGAGGTCTTGCGGGAAAAACCTGACGGAGTATACCACTGTGCCTCATAGCTCAGCTGGTAGAGTATCTACCCGGCGAGTTAGAGGTCTTGGAAGAAACCTGAGGAAGTATACCACTGTGCCTCATAGCTCAGCTGGTAGAGCATCTGCCCGGTGAGTCGGAGGTCTTGGGGAAAACCTGAGGGAGTATATCACTGTACCTTATAGCTCAGCTAGTAGAGCATCTGCTTGATGTGTCGGAGGTCTTGGGGAAACCCGAGGGAGTATACCACTGTGCCTCATAGCTTAGCTGGTAGAGCATCTGCCCGCTGAGTCAGAGGTCTTGGGTTCAATTCCCGATAAGCCACTTAACAATTTTTCTCTCATTCCACGTTTGCTCATTTTGCTTGTTAATGATAGGTCCTGAAGGAAATTCTGTTTGACGGCATCAAACCTCACAATCGTAGCAACGATGAGTATTCTCGTTTGTCTTGGAGTCTTCTTAAGAATCTCTCGCAGGACGATTGTGGGGATCTCAGGTGAGGTCATTGACCTTTTAGTGACCGTAGCGGTTTTATAAACAGCCTAAAACCTAACGCACATAATAGGGTTTTCAGAAAATGATTTTGTCGGGTTTCAACCTGTTTGAACATGCGTGGGATGACCTGACCTCTGGATCCGCGTGTCTCTCAAACAGCTCTGGAAATGCAGGAGCTCAGGGAGGCACTTCAGGCAGAGTGGCACACCCTGCCTCAGTGGCTCTTACAAAGGCTGGTGCAGCCAGCCTTGCCACAAGAGGTAATCATACACGTTACTGACTGATAAAATAAGATTCATCTATCAGCCTCTTTTATCTTTTAGTTGGAGTATAATACACTATTGAAAGTATGACGTCAGTTACTGGGTCCAAACATTCACTGGTAATCTAAAACGTCCATTGCTAAATCACAGGAAAACTAGTTTTTGTGTAGACCCAGTAACTTTGGCAATACACAGAGTGATGTTTTCACTTTAGTACTCTATTTTTTTAACCATATATTTACAGCGAGACTAAGCTTAAGGTTGACAACATGAGAACAGTGTTTCTTATTGATTTTCTTTAAGACGTTATCTTCGGAAGGCCTGCCAGCTCTTGTCTGGTAAGAAGCTTCTCTCTAGTAACGTGGTTCGAGCGTTGACGTCTCACATCAACCAAGAAAATGACCAGGTATAAAACAAAATAAAATGCTCACAAACAGACGAGATGAAAAATATATGTTTTTGAGTAAATTTCTGCAATGTAATATATAGACGATATGCCCTCTGACATCACAACAAACCAAAACATGCCGGGCGTTATCTGCACGCATCATGTTTTACATAAATTTGAATAATGACTCCCAAGCACAGATTTCCATTAACAGCTAGATAAGAAACGAGTGTGTTATTGAATGGCACATCACCTTAACCAGTTTGGAACGCGTTCGCGTATATAGCGCTTTTTGTGTTCGAACATAAAGCCGGCCGTACACCTTGCGTTTCGTCCATGATACGATAACGAAAGCGCATGTTATGCAGTCGCATCACAAGGTGTATGGATTTTGCGATGCGTTCCGATGGCGATGTGGTCACAATTTTGTGTCCGTCGCAACGCAATTGCAGAATTTCGAGCATGCTCGAAATTTGGCGTGTGTGTGCAATCGCAACGGAGTCGGAACGCAAGGTGTACGGCCGTGTTAACATGCGCGATTGTCACATATACAAAGCATGATACGTGCGCACAACGGCAGGCAAGATTTGATTAGAAGACGCTTTATATGTTAACAGAGGGCACATCGTCTATATTTTTCTGTTTCCTCAAGGCTGCATGGCTTCTGCTTGCCGACGTCGCTCCATGCTCCCCGACCTTTGACCAAACAATCATCAATCAGGCGTGGAATCGTTACAAACACAGCGATTGGTCGGCTCAGCCAATCACATTACAGCATGTCCTGTCAATCATGGGAAGCCTTTCAGCGAAATTTGACGAAGACATGAGGAAGTCGATGATCGAGGATCTTAAGATGAGATTGATGGCTTTGGATGCTTCAGCGCAGCTCAGCAGATCGTTAGTTGCTGCTCTCAAAAAGGTAATCATTGGTTTGGTTTGGATTTGGTTTTGGTTTTGGTTTTGGTTTAATAATCTGGTTTTAGTTTAATAATCCGGTTTTGGTTTAATAATCCGGTTTTGGTTTATTAATCCAGTTTGGGTTTAATCCAGTTTGGTTTTGGTTTAATCTCATTTCAGGAATTTGGTTTTGGTCTAATAATCTGATTTTGGTTTATTAAATTAGTTTTAGCTTTGGTTTTAATAATAATCTGGTTTTAGCTTTGTTTTAGTAATTTGGTTTTGGTTATTGGTTAATAATTTGATTTTTTTGTTTTCAGTTATATGGTTTTGGTTTGATAATTTGGTTTGATTAATTTCACTGATTTGATTGAAATGATTGATCTGACTTCATTTATTTGATTAGAATTGATTGATATGATTGATATGATTGATCTGATTGATCTGATTGATCTGATTGATCTGATTGATCTGATTGATCTGACTTCATTTATTTGATTAGAATTGATTGATATGATTGATATGATTGATCTGATTGATCCGATTGATCAGACTTCATTTATTTGATTAGAATTGATTGATATGATTGATATGATTGATATTATTGATCTGATTGATCTGACTTCATTTATTTGATTAGAATTGATTGATCCAATTGGTTTGATTCTGATTTTGACAGCTTTGTGTTGCCGTTGACGGCACAGCCACCAGAACCAGCACCCTCGCTACGACCATTGGCTCTGAAATCCTGGAAGCGTGTAACTCATATCTGTCTAGGGTTCTCCTGGAGGAAGCTCCGAGTCAGACCGAGATCGTCTGTGAGACGACCCTGATCCCCTGCCTTAGTATCCTCGGGGAGGTGGCTTTCTTATGCCCCGCCCACACACCCAAACGCACATTTATGTTGGTGCAGTCGCTGTTGGCAGGACCGACGCGATTGGAAGGTAAGGTTTGATTCACATGGAGACTTTTTGCGCATAAATGTGACGCGCGGAGCTTTGAGAAAAAGCAGTTTGGAGGTAATTTGGAGTGGAAAGAGGCACTGAAAATCCGGGGCAGAATGCAGAGAGTCATTGAAAAGAATTTTGTTGATTTGGAAGGCAAAGAGATCACGATGACACCAATTCTGCCGCCTTCTGTTGCAGATAAAGGTTGCCCTAACTCAGTCGGAATACTTTTGTATTTTGTATTTTATTTTATTTTATTTTCAATTATTTAATTTGCTTTTTCCCTGTAATTTATTTAATTGTTATATATTGTAACATGGTTTATTTAATATATTTATGTACATGTCATTTATTTAAATACCAACCTGTAATTGGTGACTTGATCGCTGTTGGATTTGGTTAATAAATAAATAAATAAAATGATCTCTGGGAGGAGAGGTTATCTCATTGAAGGGTTTATCCCTCTGTAGGGCTTGCTAAGCTGCACTACCGTGATTCCAGACCACCGGTTGGCTTAATAGCTCAATTGGTAGGGCATCTGCACATTAAGTAGAAGGTCCGTGGTTCAAATCCCAGTGGAGCCAAATTGCTTTTCACTGCATCCAGATTTCCCAAACTCATGGAAATTTGTTCACATTTGTATCAGATTTTTAAAATTTGAGTTATCTGTTAGCTCCTGATGAGGAGACTTTGAAGTAAATTTGTGACCTGTCATGACCAAATGAGCGTAAAGTCGCACTCTGTTTCCCATAACGACTGTTCAAAGTCAAAAATTTAAGGGGAGGTCAATTTTAGGGTTTTGTAATATTTGGAAAGATTAACTCTTTAATTATATTTGATTCTGAATTTTTAGCGTCATCCAACAATTAAAAACATCATTTTCAGACCAATTTTGACAATAGCTTTCTTCATGCCTCGTAATAAATTTTTCTTAAAGATTGTAAGATTTGTTTGAACACTACCATTTCTCCAAGCTGTGTTGCGTTGGGGGAATAGTTTTACCTTATGTGTTATATGCCATTGGAAAGCTCTTTTTCTGCTCAATTCAAAAATACCAATATCCAATTTTTGAAAATTTGGTATGCATGTATGTGTCTCCCCAAGGCAACTCCATTCCCAGCTCTCAATCCAGCCAGAGTCAACCTCCTCTCTCCCAGCTCAGTAGCAGCGTTTTCTCGGACACGGTCCGGGCCCACGCCTTCATCACATTAGGCAAGCTGTGTTTGCTACATGAGGCCCTGGCTAGACGTTGCATCCCCGCGTTATCGCGCGAGTTGGAGACTTCGCAGAGTCCGATGATACGAAATAACGTGGCTATCATCATGTGCGACTTGTGTGTCAGGTAAAACGCCCTCGGGTCAACCTGTCTACTTTATTATTATTATCTTTTAATTACATGTATGTTTTAAATATTGTCTAATTTTTATTTCTTGTTTATTTTTCTCCTCTAAGATATCCCAGCGTAGTGGACCGTTACATGTCAAATCTATCCATGTGTTTCCGAGACGAATCTCCGCTTGTTAGGAAACAGAGCTTAGTAGTTATTACTCGCTTACTTCTGGTAAGCAGCAAGACATAGCAGGGTTCTAGTCAAGTCCTCACAAGTCTCTGGGTCTTAATTCAAGTCACAAGCTATTCAAATGAACTCCAACAAAGGCATTCTTTTGTGAGTGTTCATCCTTTGCTTCTTGTTACTGGACTTGTGACGGACTTGTGCGGGACTTGTCACAGACTTGTGATTTTATCGGCTCTGGACTTGTGATAGACTTGTGATGGACTCGACTACAACCCTTTTGTTGTGTGGCTGGCAGTAGGGCATATTGATTGCTTTCCGGTGACGTCACTCCTTTCATCCACCATTTTGGTTGTCATTTTTCATGACCCACGTGGCTCGAGTGATTACCAGCCAAAAAAGCAAGAAAGGTGCATTGGTTGCACTCACCTCTGTTGCTTAACCTTGCTTTATGTTGTTGCGCCATGGCTGTTGTATCGATAAAGATATTTTCAATATTTTCAAGCAAATTATCTTTTCTTAATTTGAAACTAAGGCTGCGTTCGGGCGTGCAGTTCTCGTTACTCGGGAGTAATGCGTGCGCAGTGCACTCGGGTCACATCCCGCGAACGGCAAGTCCGCAGTCCGCGTGCGCGAATGGCAATCAGTGAAGATGGCCGTCTCTTGCCATCACTGCACAAAAAACGCCGTTTAAATGCTCACAAGAAACACAGGAAATACAGGCTGTAAGTCGTGAGAACCTTTGATGCCGTCCAAAACAAACCTTAGTGAGTTGTTGTTTCAGTTATCGAGTTGACACGTTGAGCAAATTCACCAAAAATCCCACCCATATTTCACCATCTTCGTACAAATCACATGACACTTGACAGGAGTACGAGCACACTCCCCATTTGTTGGGGAGTAGCGAGAGCATACTCTCACTGACCCAAGTGTCGTTATTTTTGCCGTTCACGCACGCAGGAGTATAATTCGTGTTAACACGAGTACACGCCCGAACGCAGCCCGAGAGTCTTTGTTTGACCTTTGTCTGCAGGAGGACTATGTAAAGTGGCGAGGGTCTTTGTTCTTCCATTTTATCACAAGTCTCGTTGACGATGTCAAGGAAATTAGAGATTTCGGTAAGTGCACCACAGAATCTTTAAAGTATTGAGTAAAATTTAAAATCGTTTGAGCGTAAATTTATATTTCACAACCTTTTTTGTGAGAAGGTCATCGCTTTCCCAAAAGGGTCTTTCTATAAATTAGGGGTCCAAAAGTGTGACATTTAGTGTCCCCCGTTACACCTGATATGCGTACAAAAATCATTAAAATGGCTTTTAAACCATTTTGTATGAATTGTACTTTATGTACTCTCTCTTTGAGATGGAAGTATTTAAAGAATGTGTCCTGAATTTACAAAAACAAGATGTAAAATGTAACGGGGGACACCAAAATTGGACCCCTAATTTATAGAAAGACCCAAAAGACAAAATTGCTTTAAGGAGAAAAATCTGAATTAGTCTCTACATAGTATTGCTGCATCTATGTGGCTAAAATTTCTACAAGATAGTTTTCTCGACAAAGGCTTTTAATTATGAGTGGAAAAAACTCCCTTTTTTATCTTTTAAAACTATTTTGCCAACAGTTGAGTATTCGTTAGTTGAGCTGCTTCTGAAGCGGCATCCCAACTTACTGCACCAACACTTTGCTGAGTCGGTGTTTCACTTTAATGCTTACGACAAACACAACGTCTACAACCAGTTTAGTCAGACGGACCGCGAGAAGCAGATGTTCTCACTAAAGGGCGCCCCCAATGCTGAAAAACGGAGAACAATTTATCGCTTCATGCTAAAGCACATGATGGACGAACATCGCTTCAAACTGACGGCCAAACTCTGCCAGGATGTATGTAGATTCACTGATTATTTAATAATCATGAGGTCCATATTTCATGAATAATCATGATTCCAAATTTATGAATAATCATGAGGATTGGAATGCTTTAAACTGATGACAGCCAAACTCTGCCAGGATGTATGTAGATTCACTGATTAATGAATAATCATGAGTTACAAATCTCATGAATAATCGTACTATAGGGATCAGTTTACAATCTTTAAGACCGATTTAGGGGACACAATTAAACTGTTCTTTCACGTAATTATGATCTATAGACAGTATCAAATAGCTGCCATCTTGTAGGGCAACTTGTTGGTCAACAGTATAAGGGTCATTCTATAAATTTGGGGTCCAACGTGTGACATTTTCCTGTCCCTGTTACACCTGACATACTGCCATTTGCCATACAAGTATTATTAAAACTGCCTTCAAAACATATTTTTATGAATTGTACTTTATGTAATCACTCTTTGAAATAGAAGGCATTTAAAGAATATGTCCTGAATTTACAAAATACAACATTTTACAAGATGTCAGACGTAACAGGGGACAGAAAAATTGGACCCCAAATTTATAGAATGACCCATAAGCACAAAATAAGCAACCATGCAAGTTCTCAAGGAACAAAGAAAGTGCCCTACAAGATGGCGGCTATTCAATACGGTCTATTAAAAAAATGCTAAATGTTGTCTAATTTCTTGATCTCAACAGGTACTTGCGGCTATTGTCGATAGCGTGCTTCCGTTGAATGAAGAAACAAACGTCCTCCTACAAGACACGTTGGACATTCTGTGTTGCAAGGTAAAGGATTATTAACTTCGGCTCAGCAGATACTGTAAAGTTCTTTGGCTTGCAGTAACAATTTCTTTCTATTTATACTTTTTAAAATGTATTTCTTGTGTATGTAATTCGCCCTTATTGATTGCTTTCCGTGACGTAGAACATCCAGGGATGTTCGGTGGTCAACAATCACGCCCGTACACGCGCGCGCGCCATTAGACGCACATGATACACGCATAAAAAATACTCACCAGTGTATTTTCATTCGAAGATGCCACACACGCGCGTTGCGATACGTTTTAAAATATTGAGCATGCAGTCAGCTTGTAAACACGAAAGTGCTTCTACTTGATCGCAATTTTTAGCCTGAAGAAATACGTTTTATCTTTATCGATACAACAGCCATGGCGCAACAACATAAAGCAAGGTTAAGCAACGGAGGTAAGTGCAACCAATTCGCTTTTCTTGCTCTTTTTTGCCGGTTGTCACTCCAGCCACGTGCGTCATGAAAAATGCCAACCAAAATGGTGGATGGAAGGCGTGACGTCACCGGAAAGCAATCAATAAGACCCACATGCCACTTGAGGTAAGGGCTGCCAAAGTACCGAGAAACCAACCACTCGCATTTATAACAGACTTATCCGGGGAAACCCCTATCAAGGTGCCTACACTATCATTACCCCTGATCATAGGGCTCCATTAAATCACTCCATATACCATCTCAGCTCTCTGGGGAGTATACAGCCCCAGCTGCCTATTAGGCACTCAATCACATCAACTTTCGCTACCCTCTCAGGTACCCATTTACTCCTGGGTGGAGAGAAGCAATGCGTGGCAAAGTGCAGGCCTCCATTAAATCACTCCAAATATCTCTGCTTCATGGGGAGTATACAGCCCCGGCTGCCTATCAGGCGCTCAATGGAAAACACATCAACATATACTACCCATTTACTCCTGGGTGTAGAGAAGCATTGCATGCCAAAGTGCCTTGCCTATGGGCACACGTACCATGGATGGACCGGACCGGACCGGGATCTGAACCCACTACCTTTGGAGCTAACTCGGGTTTTGAATACAATTCACCAGACTGCTCCAAGAACCATTTACTTCTTGGTGAAGAGAAGCATTGCATGCCAAAGGGCACATGTACCATGGATGGTCCGGACCGGGATCCGAACCCGAACCTACTACCTTTGGAGCTAACTCAAGTTTTGAATACGATTCACGTGACTGCTTTACCACAGCACTCCACTGAAGCAAATTGTTTTTTTCAGGAAATAAAGCTTGCAACTCTACGAGCCAAGTCGACCTCGGACACCGACAATCAGATGGAAATGGCTGAAGCGGTCATCAATCAAGCCAAGACTAAAATAATCACGCAAGTCGTCAAGAAAAACGTTATCGAGAACATCGTGCCTGTCATTATAGCGCTCAAACAGATGGTAAGAAACCGCAGTGTGCTGGATTGTTGCTTTAAAAGGAGCGTGTCCAGGGGCCAATTTCATGAAGGTGTTTAAGCACAAAGTACAAAAAGACTCTTGCTTAGTGGAGAATGTTACCAGTGAAATCCTCATGTGATAGAAATAGTGTATGACCAGTGTTAGAGGACTGTTTTATTACCATGACAATCACATGACATTTTTGCTGGAAACCTCATTTTATAAAGCAAAGTTTTTCATGCTTAAGCAATATTTCATGTTTAAGCAGTTCTATGAAATTGGCCCCAGATTACATTTTTGAGCTCCCCATTTTTCCCCATGGGTGTTAAGATTTTGATACCAAATCATTTGTCTTTTTGTTTTCATTACCATTCTGAAATTTCGTACTTTCTATCCATTATTTTTAAGGATATCGTCAAAAAACTATTTTATCTGGTTCTAATTCTGTAAAGCAGTGTTGTACTTACAGCAACCTTTTTGCTTCTACATCTCAATAAAATTGACTAATCAATACATTGATTATTAATCAATGTATTGATCATTAATCAATGTATTGATCATTTATCAATATCAGCTTGAAAAGGTTCACTCACTGACTCTTTGGCAATTGATGCTGTACCTCAATAATAAAATTGACTAATCAATACATTGATTATTAATCAATGTATTGATCATTAATCAATGTTATTGATCATTTTATCAATGACACCTTGAGAAGGTTCACTCACCAACTCTTCGCCATTTGATGTTGTATCTCAATAACAAAATTGACTAATCAATGTATTGATCATTAATCAATGTATTGATCATTAATCAATGTATTGATCATTAATCAATGACACCTTCAGAAGGTTCACTCACCGACTCTTCGCCATTTGATGTTGTACCTCAATAACAAAATTTACTAATCAATGTATTGATCATTAATCAATGTATTGATAATTTATCAATGACAGCTTGAGAAGGTTCACTCACCGACTCTTCGCCATTTGATGCTGTACCTCAAACAACTCATGAAAGACTATCGTAACGAGGTTAAAGGTCAGTACCATCCTCTCTACACAGAACTGTCATAAACAATTTATCTCGTAATTCCTAATTTTAGAAAATATTACACAACGTCCAGGCGATCATCTAAGTAAAGGGGCCGGGCCGTCCAAAGTTGTCAACATTTTTACAATTCTTCAGAGCGTAGTATTTTTCAAGACCGCCTCCCTCTAAAATACTACTTATTAACATTTTTCTGTCACTACCATGAAATGTCAACATTTTACAGAGCATGTAAAGTCGTACGTAGCCCTCGACTCCCCCCTCCCCACCTTCCCTTCCCCCCCACCTTCCCCTTCCTACGCTTTGTAGAACTGTGAAAATGTTAACAATTGATGACGGCCCCTTAGTGACCATGAATTTGTTTCAATATTTAACTCCCCTCCCCCAGACATTCTGGCTGCCGATCGACAACTTGCCGCTGAGATCGAATTTGACTTAAGACGCTTTGAGGAAGAACAAGTTGCAGCCGCTAAGAAACAACAAGCAGTCCCAGTTCCTGCAGTAAACAGTAGACCAGCCACGCCTAGCAACCAGTCTGCCACACCTAGCAACCAGTCTGCCACACCCAGAGATAGACCAGCCACGCCTTGTGCGTCTCCACGGAGGGTGAGTATTGACACATTTCAAATTAACACCGGCAGCCTCGTTTCAGATGTTGAGCCATTTTATTACGTCACGAGTCTTTTCATTCGCAAATTTTATCACAAAAGAAAGCACTGCTCAAAACCCTCGTTTTCGATGAAAATTTTAAATCTTTTGAATATTTTTTATTTACAGTCCCCAGCGTTACCAGCTGTGCTGACCCCAAGAGCCATTGCTAACTGCTCCCCAAGAATCATGCGAACACCTCGAGCAGTACCGCAGGTTACCAGTGACGTGATTACAGAACAGAATGAGGAAATCGACACACAAGACGGAGTACCAGTCACTCCGGTCAGGAACAATAGGTAAGTCTGTCACACTAGTTGTGGGGTCACTGTATCCATGCAGGGTGTCCGCGGGTCTTAAAAAGTCTTAAATTAATTTTCTAAATTTAAGGCCTTAAAATGTATTAAAAAGTATTAAAAAGCATTAGAAAGTATTAAATTGTTAGCTAGATTTTGGGCCTGTGGTGGCCGAGTATGGAATTCTTTCCTGTTTTGGGGGTTTAATTGGTCTTTAAAAGGCCTTTAAAAAAGTCTTAAAGACACAGGCTCGTCAGCAATGCGCACGCCAAATTCGGGCCACGAAATACGCAGCTCCGTGTAGCAAAGGCATGAAGCTGCGTATTTCGTGGCACGAATTTGGCGCGCGCGCATTGCTGACGAGCCTGTGCCTTTAAAAAGTCTTAAATAAGACTTGCTGAAACCCTTGGACACCCTGCCATGTCAAGGTTACCTACTGTCAGTATTGTAATTCCTCGCATGTTCATCACAAATCCCTGGGTTTTAATTCAATTCAGTATTGTAGTCAATGGCCGAGCGGTCTAGTGCGTCGAACTCAAGTTCCTGTGCCAGTACTAGAATGTGGGTTCGATTCCGGGCCGTGACGGGTTGTGGCACTTGTGCCCTTGAGCAAGGCACTTAATCACTTAAGTTGATAGTTATTCGAATATCTATGTTAATTGATCCCATTCCTGTAATGGGCGGTCCTTCCGCTGTTGGATGTGGTGAATAAATAAATAATAAATAAAGTTCCCTGCAAGTCCTCACAAACCCATTGCAAGTCCTCGCAAGTTTTTCACAAGTCTCTGTGTCCTAATTCAAGTCACTATTGTAGTTTAGTCCTTGAACTCAATGCTATAGTTGAGTCCAAAACAGGTGTTGTTGACAATAGGTTATTGTTAATTTCCTCATTGTTTACAGACCCGTTTCCCTGGCAACCCAAGCTATTATCAATTCTGCAAGGAAAGCCATTGCAACCGCTAAGCGTTGTCCACCAGTTAAAGCAACTAGCAACCTGGTCAGAGGTTATGACCCTGAAGCCGTGTCAACCAAAGAACGATCCCCACTCAAAGAAAGAAATGTAACCATCCAAAATAAGGTACAGACCTTAGTAATTTTTCACAATCAGTATCATACTTTGTGGTGTATAACAGTGAAGGCGGCTTTCCTTAGGTCTGTTTTTTATCTATCGCAAATTGCATCGCTAAATCAAGTCAAAAACTGCGATGCACTTTGAAAAGTGGCATCGCAGATTGTCAAAAACGCGTCGCATTTTGTGATGCGATACAGGGGAAATCGTTCACTGTTGTATAAACTCGGGATAATGTAAAGTGCATGTAAACATATTCATATGGAATGTGCACTATATAAATGTAATAATGATAATCGGTAATTGGTTTAGCTTGCGTCGGGGAGAATGAATGTTAATTAGGGTTTGTTCTGCCCTTACCCGACGTATATTAGCACTGTATACTCGGTGCTTTCCCGAGACACTATGAAAAACTTCATAGCGATCCCCGTTGCTAAATGATTCGAACCGGCCATTCAACACCGGCTAGCTTGGTGGTCGAGTGGTTAAGACGTCTGCCTTGTTTGCAGGAGGTCGTGAGTTCGAATCCCACCCGAGCACGCTATGAAGTTTTTCATAGTGTCTTGGGAAAGCACCGACTATATAGTGCTAATATACGTCGGATAAGGGCAAAACAAACCCTAATTAATAATGATAATCATAATTATTATTGATTCCTCTAGACTCCACCTCGTCGTGGTTTACGAAGTCGCGCCGTGAGCACTCCCGACCAAACCATTGCTAATATCACGTTCCAAGCCCCAATGGACCTCAGTGTTATTCCAGCTTCACCATCGCCGAACGCACTATTAACCATTGAAGAATCTAGCCAAGACCAGCTTGACAAAGGTAGGTTTAAAGGCAGTATACATGATTGGTAAACCGTTGCAAATGGTTTAATCTCCCTGTGTGATTGAAGATATTCATGATTAAAACCAACCTGAGCAAAAATCAGCTCTGTACTTCGTCTAACTTGTGAGAAAACAGTCAAAAAAGGCTTTACGATCACTTCGCCCCGAACCATGGCCTGTGCACGCAGATGTCACTCATGCACGTTACTGACACATAACATGGCAGAAACCACTGCATGACATTATATTCCCAAACCCTATAGACAGCTGTGTGTTAACACACATTGCCTGAATATTGACCAACAAAATGAGTGAGAAAAGCGTGTCGGTTGCACTTTATTGCTTTATCTTGCTTTTGGTTGTTGCTCTGAATAAGAGATATCTTTTTTCAGGGATCAATTTTACAAAAGTTAAGACGAGTTCAAAGCATCCTAATTCCCATACCAACGTCCCAAGATAAGAAGAGTGACCTTTCCTAAGACGCATCTTAGCGCTTTGTGAAATCGGCCCCTGGTCATATATTTAGATCAAGTAACAGGGCTTGCCAGTTAGTACAAATTATCAACTACGTGTAGCCACTGATACCTGGTATAACAAAAGTTAAGACAAGTTCAATGTGTCCTAATTCCCATATCAACGCCCTAAGATAAGAAGAGTGACCCTTCCTAAGACACGTCTTAGTGCTTTGTAAAATCGGCGCCAGGCTACATCATGATTAATTAAAAAACACTGCAGATTTTACGTTGAGCTATATAAGGCACGACGGCTCTTTTGAATTTTGCTCTTTTGAGATTTACCATGTTTTTTAATTTTTTTTTTTTTTCCAGGTGGACCGATCAACTGGAATCCACAAGTCATACTTGAGAAGAACGAAGACCTGGTCTTCATTTCTCTCGATAAATCGTGAATGACTTGCGATAAACTAGACTACATAAATTATGATGTCAGTTAAGTATCTGTTAAGTAGATGTACTCAATTATGCTTAAATGTTTAATACTTTGAAGTATGTTTTGTTAGATCCGCAGTTACATAACTATTTTTTTGCTACCTATGTACGTGTGAAGCATTCTAGATTTAAAGGGGTTGTCACATTCTGTAGAAAACATGTTATTGTGGCCAATGGCATTGCACTTGAAATTGTACTACGGGTTTCAGAATGTGCGCATGCAAACTGTGGGACAGTCCCTTTAATCATGAATCAGGCACTTGGTTTGATTTTGATGAATTATTTTCTGATATAGCTCAACAAACTGTGCTTTTATCATGTGACTCCTAAAATTTGTCCAGAGGCCATTTTCATAAAGCTGTTTAGCAGAAAAATTTGTTTGCTTTATAAAAATGGGTTAGTTGCCAAAATCAGAATTGTGTTTTCCTAGTCTTGAAATGGACATACTATTTTGACTGTAAACCCATTGTTATAAAGCAAACAATTTTTTTCTGCTAAACAGCATTAATATGAAATTGGCACCTGATCTGTAGAAAGTGTTTAAGGTTTTCACAAGGCTGTGCAAATCCTTGAAACTTTGTGGATCTGAGTCTATCAAAGACACTACATAGTGCGTCAAGGCGCCATCTTAGTAAGCGTCCCATGTCTGACATGCCTCTAAATGAGTCTTGCAGATGCTGCTGTAACTACAGTGTTAGCCATTAGGGGCATGTCAAACGGACACGAGACGCGTCTAGTTTGCTTACTAAAATGGTGCAATTTCGCATGAGTGGAATATCTTACGCCTACGGCACTATATTATCTTTGGTCTATCTCATGCAATATAAGCTATAGAGCCTTTGCACGGCGGCCATGACAGGGGGCAGTCACAAAGTAGGTGCTTTGTGGTTCTATCGTTACATCATTTAAATAAGAAAACCTGTCATGGCTGCCGGTGCAGAAGCTCTATATAGCATTCTTTGTTTGTAACTATCTCCCTCAGCTGCACCTCATAAGATAGTCCCAACTATACAGTGTATATAATTAATGGCAGATGCACAATTTTTGTAATACTAGACCCTTTGCCAGGTTTGTTTTTTTTCTACAAGTTGCCTACTCATGCACGATGTCTATATAGCATTCTTTGTTAGTAACTATCTCCCTCAGCTGCACCTCGGAAGGTAGTCCCAACCATGTGCAGTGTAAATAAATATTGGCAGGTGCACATTTTGGTAATAGCATTATGAAGGCTTTAGCTGATTTGATAAAATGCTTAGTAAAAACAGATACTTAAAATTACTTATCAGCATTTTATTGTACTAAATACGAATTGTTTTCCAAAATGAGTATGAGTCCTGAATAAAATTTATTGCATTCAAAATTCACCTTTTACATGCGTAGTTCTGTACAAAAAGTCCCAATATTTGAATTAGAGGTAACAAGAAACAAAATGTCTTATTACAAAAATATAATTACAGCCTATAACTAATGCCTAGCGTACATCGACCTTGCAACTGGAAGCAACTCAACTGATCAGTTGCACAACTAGCGGCATCAGCCATGTCTACATTTCCAGAGCGCGCCCATCAACATGGCAACTAGAGTACATCTCAACTGATCAGTTGTTGTCGATGTGTCCGTAGCGCGCTCATCTACAGCAACTGGGAGCATCCATGTCTACATTTTCAGAGCGCTCACATTGACCTTGCAACTGGAAGCAACTGTTGCTGTCTAAGTGCATGCACCGGACGGCAACTAGTTGCAAGTACACGTATATAAACCTTTTTAAGCAACTGATTAGTTGCCGGAAAAGCCAGTTGCAAGGTCGACAATTTCTGTCCAAATTCCATGAATATGAACTACGAATAATTTACAGCCTTTTACATGTAACCATTACACTATGGCAAGCATCCTGAATTATTTACACCTGCTGTGTGCTCCTGGTCACATTACATAGTGACAATAATTTAGCCTGGTCATCTGGATACGTGTGCATGTGTTCACTACAGACTCTTTGCACCGGCGGCCATGACGGGGGCAAGTTTTTATATTTAAATGATGTGACAATAGATCCACAAAGTGCCTACTTGTGCATGACACAATGTGACTACCCCCTGTCATGGCCGCCCTTGCAAATGGTCTATTCATGTGAAAAATAAAATGCAAAATGCTAATTAGAGCTACCCTGGTTGCATTCCTGTCTTGAGGCGTTCACAGATTCTTAGGCAGCTAGTAAAGTCAACATGCCCAACATACCAATATCGTTTAATACAATCGTTACTTGGTTCCAAAACTCCACTCGTTTCCACTTCCAATAACCAAAATCCATATCCACCATCACCGTGACAACCAACAAGACAACCAATAGAATCCTGACGGCCGTTTTAACGCGATACTCGGATAAGAACATAAAGCTAGCTACCATGCAGATTCCACACGTTATTGACACACTCACGATTCCCCCAGGAACGTGCTGGGTGAATACCTTATGCTCTATGGGTTCTCGGTTGAGCTGGTAGGCAAGAACGATGAAATAAGACGCTAGGAGGCTCCTACCGAGGGGGTAAAGTTTGGCCAATCGATAGCGGCGTGTTAATTCCTCGTGGGTTCGACTTGCCATAGTTAGGTAAGCTCCTACCATGCCCAGATCTCTTGAAATCATCCGGATCTGTCCAGGTATAAGACGAAGAAAGAGTTGAACCTTGATAATAAGCGGAAGTCTTTTTTAATTTTTCAGTTTAATCAAAATTTGAAAACCTCTTGTAATAAAGTGGACATCGAAATATTCACATAACAGCTTCATTACGCATGACTGCATAAAGCTTTTGTGTGCTGAAAATTCCCACTCTGAGATTGACTGGGGGTTTTTTTCAATTAAAAATGTCGAGAAAATTTGTCCCTATTCATTTTTCTTTGTCTTCATTCCTGATAATACAAGACCTGTTCTGTTAAAATAAGGACGTCTTATTAATGAGGTTTAACTGTACTTGGTCTTGCTTGATTATTCTTTAAATTACTTTAGCATTTTTAGAAATTTCTAAAGACTACTGTCATGTAATACACCCTTTGTATTGCCAGCCCCATTAGGGAACAATCATGCAACATTATTACGACAATGGTTTGTGTGGGGTACAGTGGCCGAGTGGTTTAGGTCCCTGACTGTATTCACAACACTCGGGTGAACACTTGGGGTTGCAGGTTCGATACCCGGCCGTGGTACCTGTGCCCTTCAGCAAGGCACTTAAACACACTTGCTCCATCCTTCGGAAGGGATGTAAAGCCGTTGATCCAAGAGCATTCTTTCGTGAAGAGTTAGGGGATTCCCCGGTGTCTCTGGCCGTTGGCTGCCAATGGCGCCACCCACCTACCTATCTCGATGTTTAGGTGGAAGACACTTGTAAGCTTCATGCAATCCAGCCTATGGGCTGCGAATAGACCTTATGCACGGCGGCCATGACAGAGGGTAGTCACATTGTCACAGTGCGTCATGCACGAGTAGGCACTTTGTGGGTCTATTTTCACATCATTTGAATATGAAAACCTGCCCTCTGTCATGGCCACCATGCATAAGGTCTATTGAAGTTCATTAAACCCATTAAATTTTGTTCTGTAGTGCAAAATGGAATACATTTTTCCGACTTTGCGACTCGTTTGTGGACGACAGTCAGAGATGTCATTAAATGCCGACTCACCGTAAGCCAAGATTTAAACCGTAAGGATGGACTCGTGTGCGTTACTAACATCATGATGGTTATCTGTACTGCACACATCAGAGCAAAGAGAGATCGCTGTGAAGCAAATGACATCATGCTGCCCTCTAGCATCAGCAGAGCAATATGGAGATAGATGGCTATATGCGGATATCCTTCAGTTCTACCATATAAAAAAAAGTACACACCGTGGAGTATTTTTATAAACAAAATTTATAACTGATGATCATACTGAAAACAAGGAGAAAAATTTGTCTAACGTAAATGTTGATATAGTCACCAGGGGCCAATTTCATAGCGCTGCTAAAACATTAGCTGAAAAAAGCATGCTTACTATAGCAGACAAGTTAAGTGCTATTTGAAGACGGCCATTGTTGCGTCACTATCTTAAGGCACGTTTTTAGTTGCTTACCATTAACGATGCCTATGAAATAGCAGATGCTCGGTTAACAAAAAATCGGCCGTTAAGCAGCGCTATGAAATTGGCCCCAGGTCCGTGACCTTCACCACTCTATTCATTAGCCATTCGCATTGACATTGCATTGTTCATTGATAGGGTGGCAATATGGTTACTCAGTCATGGATTTAAAGACTATACCGACATTTACGTTACAAATATTTACAACTGTAACGCACGACCACGCCCCTGCCCTCCCCCTCCCCGCCCCGCCCCCTCCCCGCCCCGCCCCGCCCCACCACTGAAATTTAAGACAGCAATATATTCCAAAATCACGATGTTTTCGTACCCAAATAAATATTTCGTTACCTTCCATTGTTTTCTCGTTCGTAACATAACATGGCAAAGACAACTGCACAGGCAAATGGGAATCTTGTCAGGATAAATACTCCCAACTGTTTCAGAGCGCGAGAAAGACCTTCGCTGGGCGCAGCCATTTTGCTTTTTGTACAGTCTGGCGCTTTTTCCTCGTTACCCGCAAAACGCCTCCGTTAACCCAGGCATTCAGACCAACTACAACATTTTAAAGGGATCGCACATCTAATCCTTTCTTATTGTTTTCACAATGATTTGCTGCAACAAATTATCATTAAATATATCGTCACAAAACTGTGAAATATCTTTATTTCTTTTAAATTAACTAATGATTATTTCTAACGTTAAAACCTCTTTCGACTGCGTGTCCTGAATTTTTATGATAAATTGAGACCGAAAAGATTGACTTGAGCATAAGACTAGATTTTGGTTGGTCTGGAAACCGACCCTTTTCGGTTACGTATTCAAATACTGTAAATAAACAGGACCAGACTACACTAGACAGAGGGAAGTGTCGAGTGAGCTTTTGCAAAATACTCCTTAAAAAAGTTACTTTTCTGCTCGTTTCTTCAACAAATTGGTGCAGACATGTGGGTGAGACCAGAGGAGGTTTTATTGGCAAACGCACTCTGGTACGTAATTTGTGGGGTTTTTGTAAAATCATGCCGTTTGGCTTGAAATCCGCAACGTCAACATTGTTGAACACGCAGGGCCGCGCCACCGGTCCGGTGACGTGGGCCGTACCGGCCGCAGGCGGCAGGTTGTTCGCCAAGGGACGGAGGGGGGAAGGGGCGGGGGGTTAAATGTCCATATCCACCCACTGAGGTTTTTGTCATGATGATGTTATGATCTGTCAATCATGTATAAATGCTAGTTTGATGATAAAATTAAAAACACAAAATTACAAGGGCAATAGTCAAGATTTTACTATAAAAAGCATGGGGGTTCATTATGCACGGACACCCAGGATTTTCCATGTTGTGACATATAAACTATGTAAAAATGTTAGTTTGATGATAGAAACGCAAAATTAGGAGGGAAAAGTGTCATGAATTTACTAAGAATTTTAAACTTTATAATTGTCCCATAGGTTTAACCATGGAGGAACCTCCATGGTTTAACGCATGGGGTCTTAGAGGGTCTCTGTGCATGGTAATCTTTCCAACATTTTGCTTTTTAGGTACTCATTTTTCTCTTAATTTTCCCTTTTTTCAGGGTAACAGAGAGAGCCAATCCCTACTTTGTCCTTCAGCGTCGTAAAGGCCATGGAGGGGGTGGATTAACGTCACTGTTCATCGGCACGCTGGATTCAGTTCTTGATTCCAAGGCTCTGCCATATCGAATTCTCCATCAAACTCCAAGCTCGGAAGTCAGCTACAGTACGTAGACCAGAGTTGGACACAAGTCAATCACAAGTCCATCACAAGTCCTCTGGCCCCAATTCAAATTAATGTGTTTGTGAAGTCCATCACAAGTCCCTGCAAGTCCTCAGAAGTCCGTGAATCTTAATTCAGGTCTTTTTTCAATATTTGAATTTATTACAACTCCTCATAAGTCCCAGCAAATCCCAACAGGTCCATCCCAAAAGCCGCTTGTGGCTAAAATGGTCACTAAAGGGTAAATGGAATTAAAATTATATCCATTTAATACATAAATGAAGTTAATATGTAACATTGTTTCTTTTTGTTTAATCTTCTCAGCTGTAGCCACTGCAGTCCACAAGAAACACATCTTCGTACACTGGGAATGGCTAGAACAGAATCTTATGGGAACTTTAGGTAAGTAATAGACACTTTGCACGATGGCCATTTTGGGGGCAGTCACATTGTTACTGTGCGTCATGCACGAGTAGGCACTTTGTGGATTTATTGTCACATCATTTAAATATGAAAACCTACCCCCTGTCATGGCCGCTGGTACAAAGGTTCTATATCCAGAGTAAGTGACTTGAGTCCCTGTCTTGTATTTCATACAATAAGCAGGATGATTTGGGTTCATAGGGAAAACCAGTATAGCAGTGTGTCTTATAGCTCAGCTGGTAAAGCATCTGCCTGGTGAGTCAGAGGTCTTGGGGGGAAAACCTGAGGGAGTATATCACTGTGCCTCATAGCTCAGCTGGTAGAGCATCTGTCTGGTGTATCAGTGGTCTTGGGGAAAGCCTGAGGAGAATACCACTGTGCCTTATAGCTCAGCTGGTAGAGCAGCTGCCTGGTGTGTCAGCGGTCTTGGGGAAAACCTGAGGGAGTATACCACTGCGCCTCATAGCTCAGCTGGTAGAGCATCTGCCTGGTGAGTCAAAGGTCTTGGGAGAAACCTGAGGGAGTATACCACTGCGCCTCATAGCTCAGTAGGTAGAGCATCTGCCTGGTGAGTCAAAGGTCTTGGGAGAAACCTGAGGGAGTATACCACTGTGCCTCATAGCTCAGCTGGTAGAGCATCTGTCCGGTGAGTCAGAGGTCTCGGGTTCGAATCCTGATAAGGCTCTTACGATTTTCCTCTCATCCCAAGTTTGGTTGTGTCATTTCAATGGTGATTAGGCACCATACCAGATATTGCATTCGTCAGAATAGGGATTAGAGTTGGAACTGTTATGTTATTTTTGTCTCATTTCTTCCAGATACTTTTGAAGCAGAAGACGACATCACCGAATTTGTGAAGTGTAAAATCGAGAGTCTTGTTGCTGCAATTGAAACTGCCGATGAAAGTCCCAGGGAAGGTGGGCGGAAAATGGAATTGATTACCCCTAGTGCCCCCCTCCCCCCTTTTTTTTCCATTTTTAAAAGTGCATACAAAGATTTATATACCTGTGAAAAGAAACAAACGGCAAAAGTTCATAGATTTTGTCCCTCCCCTTTTTTTCTTTTTTTTGAGAAGTCGATGATCTGCAAAAAAGAAGGGAAAAAACTATGAAGAATTTGTTTGGTTTTGTCTTGAAAATTTGTTTTGCCCTTATCTGCATTTTAAGCTTGTGTTATTTAACCCTAACTCCCTAGGTCGTATGTAAAGTCATATTAACTTTGAAGGATTAAGGAGTGTTAGGATTAATTTTTCCCCCGGGTCTCAAATTTGACACAAATTATCATATGCAGCACGATATGTGGCAGAGAGACTCCCCCCTACCATTGTTCCCCATTGTGTCTCAAACATCCAAGAAATTCCAAAGGAATTCCTTTCAGTTTTTAGGGGTTGTTGGTGCGTTAACAAAAGGGAAGAGTGTGTTGAGGAATAGGGGCGTTAGGGGGGAGTCCCTCTGCCACATATTGTGCTGGGTATACAAATTATGACTATTTTGACTCCGTTCATCAATAACATTAACTGTATTGGAGTACAGTTTTATTTGTTCTTTTTTTATTTAACATGTAGTTGATGACGAGAGCAAGGCGTTTAAGTCGGCATGTGAAAAATGGCACCGTCTGTTCAAAGTTCTTGAGGATGAAAAGCTTGTCAACTGTGAGTTCTTTTTCAAAGATGGATATAACTTTAATATTGTCTATTTTTCTGCTGCTATTACTAAACTATTCTTGCAGCTATTGAAAAGGGAAAGTCCCTCTTTCAGGCTTAATGTATCTTATATTTTCTCAATAGTCTTATATTGTCTTAATATTTCTGTTACCTCCAGACTATTCCTGCAGCTATTGGAAGGGGAAGTCTCTCGTCAAGGGTTAATGTATCTTATATTGTCTCAATACTCTTATATTGTCTCAATATTTTGGATACTACTAGACTATTCCTGCATGCTTAATGTATCTTATATTATCTCAATATATTTATATTGTCTCAATATTCTTATATTGTCTCAATATTTCTGATACCACTAGACTATTCCTGCAGCTATTGGAAGGGGAAAGTCCCACGTCAAGGCTGGATGTACCTCAGTGTAAACCATATCTACTTCTATTCGTTCCTGATGGGTACAGAAGCCAGACTGTCTATACGATGGACGGATGTTACGGTATGTTCACAAATTGCTGTCAGTATTTGTCACAGGTCTTGGGGGGGGGGGGGAAACCTGAGGGAGTATACCACTGTGCCTCATAGCTCAGCTGGTAGAGCATCTGCCCGGTGAGTCAGAGGTCTTGGGGGGAACTTGAGGGAGTATACCACTGTGCCTCATAGCTCAGCTGGAAGAGCATCTGCCTGGTGTGTCAGAGGTCTTGGGGAAACCTGAGGGAGTATACCACTGTGCCTCATAGCTCAGCTGGAAGAGCATCTGCCCGGTGAGTCAGAGGTCTTAGGGGGAATCTAAGGGAGTATACCACTGTGCCTCATAGCTAAGTTGGTAGAACATCTGCCCGGTGAGTCAGAGGTCTTGGGTTCGAATCCCAAAGGCCCTTATGATTTTTCTCTCATCTCCAGTGTGTTACCAATGTCTGTCTTGATTTGTCTACTTAGCATCTTGAGAAGAGTAATGCTGTCATCTTCCCCGAGAGCATCAAAGTCTCGACTCGAGATCAAAACTTCTACTTCTCCATGTTCATGCGCCCTATTGAGACCTTCAGCCTTATGGAGCAACTAGCCAACCTTGCAATGAAACAACTCTTGTCTGAAGAAGGGTTTGAACAAGACAAAGACCTTCCACCAAGAACTAAGATCAGGTATAGGTCTCCCTAACCCTGGTATACCCAGCACGATATGTGGCAAAGGGCGAAGTGACATTTGGGCGCTGTAGTATTTGGACGAAGTGATTTGGGGCGAAATGGCACTCGGGCAAAGTGGTTTGGGGGGCGAAATGGCACTTGGGCGAAATGGTTTTGGGGCGAATTTAATTTTCGTCTCATGAGACGAAAACTAATTGTTTTACTCATTTCTCAAAGACTATAGCACTTCAGACAAAACCATTTCAGGGGAAGTTTTCTATGGTCATCATGTTTATATTGTGTAAGTTAGGCATAAATCTGTGAACATTTCTGATTTTCGAGATACCAATTATGTATACTGCCTTTAAGTTGGCTAATCTCAGCAACCAGATCTCTTTAGGGGATCATACGAAAGAAGAAGAGGAAGCTAATATCTCTCTTTTTTTTCTTCTTGGCAGTACAAAGCGCAAGAAAGTTTCGTCCTTAAAGAGAGACCTTGACGCAAGACTAAGAAGCGAGGCTTACCGGTACGTCTAGATTTGTACTTAACATACATTTAATAATTGCTTATTACGAGCATTTCTAAGAGCTAACTGAATTTGATTCATCATTTAGTTACTCTTCTATATATTCTTTTGAGGATGATACAAAGATCAGCCACCTAAACATCGAGATACATAGGTGGGTGGTGCCATTGGCAGCCGACGGCCAGACACCGGGTAATCGTCTTACCCTTAATGAAAAAAAATGTTCTGTGATTTTTTTTTTGTAAGTGTATTAGGCAACACACTGGGTTGATGCCTTTACATCCCTTCCAAAGAATGGAGCAGTATCACAATCGGTGTGTCTAGTGCATTAAACTCAAGTTCCTGTGCCAGTACTGGAATGTGGGTTTGATTCCGGGCCGTGTCACTTGTGCTCTTGAGCAAGGCACTTAATCACACTTGTTCCATCCTTCGGAAGGCATGTAAAGCCGTTGGTCCAGTGTGTTAGGTAACGCACTTTAAAGATCCCAGAGCATTCTTTCGTGAAGAGCAAGGGGAGGGAATCCCGGTGTCTCTGGCCTTTTTTTAATTCAACTTAGAAGTTGATAGTTATTTGAATATCTATGTTAATTGATCCCATTCCTGTAATTGGCGGTCCTTCCGCTGTTGGATGTGGTGAATAAATAAATAAATAAATAAATAAATAAATAAATAAATAAATAAATAAATAAATAAATAAATAAATAAATAAATAAATAAATAAATAAATAAATAAATAAAATTCTCATCATTCTATTGTGATACAATTGTGATCGTATCCCAATAGAGTGGCAAAACACGCGTGTAACCCCATCTCGTAATTAATCGTATTACAATCCATCCCAAAAGCCCCTGCTTAAAAACGCTGGAATGTTCTGCGTGGCATGGGCAAGCGTTGTTTTGACGCGCCGCCCAATACACATGGAGCATTCAGAGCGCTCGACGCAGGACATGCGACGCTCGACGCGGGATGCGTATGTTTGTCCTGGGGCCAATTTCATAGAGGTGTTTAAGTACAAAAAACTCTTGCTCAGTAGAGAATGTTACCAGTGAAATCCTCATGTGATAGAAATAGTGTATGACCAGTGACAGAGGACTGCTTCATTTCCATGACAATCTCATGAAATTGTTGCTGGTAACCTCATTTTATTAAGCAATGTTTTTCATGCTTAAGCAATTTTTCATGCTTAAGCAGCTCTATGAAATTGGCCCCAGGCCACAAGTCGATTACGACCTTGTAACTTGTGTGACCCCCCCTTTATTGTAATACAATTACAATCCGATCATGATAAGTTTGTCGTGTGACCCCACTCGTCGTTGAAACTATTACGATCGTATCATGATAGAGTATATATGAGATTTTTGCTGTGAGACCCCGGCCTAAGTTCCTGTTGGCTTGATAACCGACTTTGCAAAAAACTTTCTTTACTTCTTCTAGACAAGTATTCCGTCTTCCGGGCTCTGAGAAGTTGGATGGTCATGTTCCTTGTACACTCTGGACGCCTTACAACAAGACGCATGTTAACGGTGTTCTGTATTTGTCTCAGAACTACATGTGTTTCTCCAGCAGAGTAAGTTAAGCATAATTTCTTCCAATAATTAAGTAGTGGGTTTACGGTAGCACCATGTAAAGTATTTCCCTTCTTTTGTTTCAGTTGAAGAATTTGGTTCACGTTGTGATTCCAATGCGAGAGGTTACCGTCATTGAGAAAGTGGAAAACTCCCCTTTGATTCAAAATGGACTTCATGTCTCCACACGATCCAAGGTACCAAACACTTAGACGCTTTGCAGACTTTCTCTTATTGATTGCTTTCCGGTGACATAACGCCTTCCATCCACCACTTTGGTTTCCATTTGTCATGACGCACGTGGATCGAGTTATTACCGGCCAAAAAAGCAAGAAAAGCGCATTGGTTTGCACTTACCTCTGTTACTTAACCTTGCTTTATGTTGTTACATCATGGCTGTTGAATCGATAAAGATAAAAATGTCTTTCTTCAGGCTAAAAATTGTGATCAAGTAAAAACACTTTTGTTTTTACAAGCTGCAGTGCATGCTCAATCATTTGAACGTATCGCAGCGCGCGCGTGCGCGACATCTTCGAATGAAAGTACGCTGGTGTCTAGTGTCACGCGCGTGACCGTTGACCACCAAACATTCCCGGATGTTCTACGTCACGGAAAGCAATCAATAGAGAAAGTCTGCAGAGACAGGGACATGGTGGTTGTTAGAGACAAGGACACCAAGCTTTATGAAATTCTTTTTGAGATCATGATTTGGTCACGCTTAATCCAGTTTTCGTGCTATGCTTAGGGGCCGTCCAGAGTCGTCAACGTAGGCTGCATCCGAATTACTGGCTTTGGCTTTGACTGTTGCTTTGACTGTTGCTTTGACTGTTGCTTTGACTGTTGCTATGCTGTTGCTAAGGACTGCCATTGTCCATCCATAGCAATAGCATAGCAACAGCCAAAGCCACAGCCAAAGCCAGTAATTCAAATGCAGCCTCTTTCACAGTTCTACACGGTTCTACAGAGCGTAGTATTTTTCAAGACTCCCTCCCTCCCCCGAAATACTACTTATCAACATTTTTCTGTTACTACAGTGCATGTAAAGTCTTACACAGCCCTTGACCCCCCTCGCCCCCTTCTTAGACTTTGTAGAACTGTGAAAATGTTGACAACTTTGGACGGCACCTTAATACAAAATGTGTGCTTAAATGTAATATGTTTTATGAAATTGAGGCCTGTATGTTTGTTTCTCATTTCAGATGACCATTCTCTTTGCATCTATCAGAGACAGGGACTTTCTCGTCCATCATATTGCAGACTTTCTCTCCAAGACAACAGAAAATACAAGGTAAATGATCTTATTTATGATTACCATAGATGGCCTTGCAGTGGGCATTGCCATATGATCGCCATTTGATCACCATTTGATCGCCACGTGATCGCCACGTGATCGCCATGTGATCACCATATGATTATCATGTGATCGCCATATGATTATCATGTGATCGCCAAATGATTATCATGTGATCATCATATGATAACAATGTGATCTCTTTGTGCAGTGGGCATTGCCATGTGATTGCCATGTGATCGCCATGTGATCGCCATATGATAATCATGTGATCGCCATATGATCGCCATGTAATCACCATATGATAACAATGTGATCTCTTTGTGACTGACTAACAATCCCCCTTTCTCCCTAGGCATTGTAAAAACAGCACATCCTTCAGTTCAAGCAGTGGGCATTGCCATATGATCGCCATGTGATGGCCATGTGATCGCCATATGATTATCATGTAGTAATCATGTGATCTCTTTGTGACTGACTAACAATCCCCCTTTCTCCCTAGGCATCGTAAAAACAGCACGTCCTTCAGTTCCAGCAGCAGCAACAGCTTCATCGAGATGCCTGCCAATCAGAAGTCACTGGCACAAATTAGCAGCAGCCTAGGGAGCCTCGGCAGCACAACAAGCAGTAACGCCAGCATTAAATCCGGTAAGGGGGACACTATCAACTGTAACACTGTACATAACGTGTTTGCACAGTTGTACACAATATATTGCATGCACAGTGTGAAATAAACTTTGCATTGTTGAGATACACTACTCACAATGAGTTAGGGATGTTGGTATGTTGTCAATTTTGGAATGTTTTTTCTCCAAATGACTGTTTTCACCTATTCCTGTGACAAGGTGTGTCTGTCATGCAGATACAATTGTCTAATTATATACAAAATCATTCAAGCGGAATGCAATACACCCCACTTGTAGGTTGTTCAGACGAGGGGCTATCTCTGGAACTAGCTCCTGTCGTTAGAACGCAATTTAGCTCCACCTCTGGGGCTAGCTCCGGGGCTATCCCTCCCCAAATTTAACCCAAAAAATGTGTGGGGCTAGCCCTACGTTCAGCACAGTGGGGTTTCTTTTATGACTTATAGCTCCAACGTTATTTACTGACTGAATGCAACTGACCTCGCTCTGTGGCATCTGGCCAATGTTAATATGCTATCAAATTTGACTACATTTTAGCTCCTCTGAAACTGTAGCTCCGGAGTTATCATCACCGTTTGAACGGGAGGGCATTTTGGACCAACTTATTTTAGCTCCAGTGAACCCCCGCTGAGTCTGTTAATTGGATTGGGGCTAAACAAAGTAGCCCTCCGTCTGAACATACCCAATATCCCTAACTTATTGTGAGTAGAGAAGTTGCTGTCCTTCGCCATTTTGTTTTATTTCTTCCCAATAATTCTCCCTGCAAGTAGAATCCTCGCATCCATTGCATGATGTAATCTAACCGTATTTTGTTTGTTCATTTGCTAGACCACATGTCTTACTATACCACAGTAACTAATGATGATGTCGCTTCATACAGTAAGTTAGTGCACTGTTATTTATTTATTTATTCACCACATCCAACAGCGGAAGGACCGCCAATTACAGGAATGGGATAAATTAACATAGATATTTGAATAACTATCAACTACTAAGTTGAATTAGAAACGGCCAGAGACACCGGGGAATCCCTCCCCTCGCTCTTCATGAAAGAATGCTCTGGGATCTTTAAAGTGCGTTACATGTAACACACTGGACCAACGGCTTTACATCCCTTCCGAAGGATGGAGCAAGTGTGATTAAGTGCCTTGCTCAAGAGCACAAGTGCCACAACCCGTCACTTCTCGGAATCGAACCCCCATTCTAGTACTGGCACAGGAACTTGAGTTTGACGCACTAGACCAAGGAGCGTGGTCAGACCACATTTTTGACCACCCCCCATTTTTCCCATGGGTGTTGAGGTTTTGATACCATATCATTTGTCATATTTTTCTCATTACCATTCTGAAATTTTGCACTTTCGATCCAGATAGTTCAAGGGATATCGTCAAAAAACCACTGATGTTTTTTAAACTAATTTATCTGGTTCCATAAAGCAGTGCAGTAATTACACCAACCTTTTTGATTCCACATCCAAATTGGAGATTACAAATTTCCTGTTTTCTTCCCATGGATAGTATTTTGGGGAGGTATTTTATATGATTGTTAGGTTAAAACAAAATCCATTTATTGAAAATAAATCTGGTCACACTCCTTTAACTTTTCATTTTTTTAAATATAGTATTTTTTTGCTTTTGTATGAGCTCACCTTCTTTTAAAATTCCAAGTTTATTCTACAAAAATTGCACACGTTTTCATTCAACTAACTTGATTGTTGTTGCTGTTTATTCTGTTGCACTTGCCACCCTTTTCAACTCTTTTTAGTTTTTACAACTGCATGCATTTCCCGCCAGTAGACCCTTTGCACGGGCGGCCATGACAGGGTGCAGCCACATTGTCAATGTACGTCATGCACGAGTAGGAACTTTGTAGAACTATTGTTATATCATCTAAGTATGTGAACCTGCCCCCGTCATGGCCGCTGGTGCAAAGGGTCTATTTATTTATTTTGCCGTTTTTCTTTTTTTGTCTTCCTTTTGCTGTATTTTCTTTTGAAGGAGTTTTAGATGCATGTGAAACACAAACATAACTGGTGTCAGAAGTGGGATTCGTATTGGCTCAGTAAAATCACATGGGACATTTTGTCATGCGAAATGGCTTAAGCATAGGGCTGCTTTCGAGCGCGGCACCAGGGATCCCTGGTGCTCCATGGTGCTTCACATGTACGCATGTGTGTGACGTTACGTTTCCAACGCATGGGAGCACCAGGGACGAGCGCTCGAAAGCAGCCCTGGTCGTATCTTTAGGAGGATTTAGAACCCAGGTCGAATTTTGGTCAGGGCAAAAGATTTATCTTGCCACAAATATCACATTTATCAGTTCCAAGATTTCCTCAATGTAATAGACCTTTATCACGGTGCGGCCATCTTCCCTTTTCCCCTATTAAAATGAACGTAACCAAAGCGAGGCTTGCCGAAATAAAATAGTTTGGCCCCGTGTTGAAAATGTTTATTGTGTGCATCACAATGACATGCGCGCGGTGCGATAAAACAAAAACTCGCAGCGCGGACAGTGATTCTCTCAACACAACAACGGAAGACTGCACGCGCTATCGCGCAGACACGCACACGCACTGATTAGCCCGACACGTACTCGTACTATGGAGTGGGGAACAAGACAAAGATGGACGCACCGTGATAAAGGTCTATAACAAAGTGCTCAAAGCATTTCGCGTTCACATTCCCTGTTTTATGTGCATCTAAACCTCCGTTTTGTCAACCGTTACACAGATTCCCCATTCAGTTTGTCTCCCTGCATGGCTACTAACAAGTATTTCTGCCTTAATCCTGCTATCGGCATGCACACAGGTAGCTGAAAACTGCTCTGATTTTTGTGTTTTAAGGGGTCATCCAAAGTTGTCAACATTTTCACGGTTCTACAAAGTGTAGGAAGGGGGAGGGGGTCGAGGGCCACGTAGGACTTTACATGCACTGTAAAATGTTGACACTTCATGGTACTGACAAAAAAATATTAATAAGTTGTATATCAGCAGAGATGCCAACATTTACAATTTAGGCGTAGTTTGTACAATTGTTTCAGCCAATGACGATAAGTATTGTGACATAATTCTAGAATGCATAGCTTCAAATGTGGGTTTTAAATAGGGTTCGGGTGTAAGTTGTAAAATTTCGTGTCTAAAGCGGGTGCCCCGTGGTAAATTACTCTTTTTCAAATTGCAATGTTGGTATCTCCGTTTCAGGGGGAGGGAGGGGGTCTTAAAAATATACGTTCTGTAGAACCGTGAAAATGTTGACAGCTTTGACAACATTGACAAATATTTGCGGTTCTTTTTTTGTTTTGTTTTGTTTTGCTTATTCAGAATTCAAATCTTTAAAGGGGTGTGTGTTATATTATGAAATTGGTGTTTGTCTTGGCAAAAAAGATCACATTAATACAATGCATACACAACATATGTATAACGAACAAATACCAAAAAAAGCAATGCATGGAATCAAAATTTTTAAAAATGTATTTATTTAATGGGTTTAATGAACCTCAAATTGCAGCCCATAGGATGAATTGCATTCAGCTCACAAGTATCTATTTCACCTAAACATCGAGATACATGGGTGGTGCCATTGGCAGCCGACGGCCAGAGACACCAGGGAATCCCTTTACTCTTAATGAAAGAGTGCTCTGGAATCTTTTAAGTGCGTTACACAACACACTGGACCAATGGCTTTACATCCCTTCCAGAGGATGGAGAAATTGTGGTTAAGTGCCTTGCTCAAGGGCACAGGTACCCCAGCCGGGTATCGAACCCGCAACCCCGAGTGTTTTCACCCGAGTATTGCGAGTCAGTGACCCCAAACTACCCAGCCACGGTACCCCACAATTTGTCTTTATTCTGACCGTGTCTGTCGGCAGATGACATCAGTGACCCATCAGGGAGTGTTGCCGTCCAGCTCCAGCCTGCTCTGATAACGCTCTTTAACCGACGTGGTTCCGACGAGATGTCAATCAGAGAATCCGTCAAGACTCATCTATGGGATCTTCATTTCAAGGAGTTTGGCAGGCGAGTATCATAGCGTCATCCTATTGCAATCTTAAGCCAGCCAGACACCTTGCATTTTGCCATGATTCGATCACGATAGCGCATGTTGTGCAGTCACATCACAAGGTGTTTTGCGATGCGTTCAGATGGCGATGTCGTCACGAATGTGTACGTGTCCGTCGCAACGCAATCGCAGAATTTCTAGCATGCTCGAAATTTGGCGTGTCTGTGCAATCGCAACGGAGTCGGAATGCAAGGTGTACGGCCGGCTTTAGACCGTGTTTCTAAAATGTTAAGACGTCGAATTCACGGACCAACACTATGCCACATAGGCCATTTCATTAGAGTAATCCAAACAATCCCATGAATCCGTGCAGCTTTTTGTGTCTGTTTTTCAGAGGAGTATGCATGTATCGCACTGTGGAAACCCAAGAGCTGATCATCAAAGGAATCCCAGAGAGTCTGCGAGGAGAGATTTGGCTTCTCTTCTCTGGTGCTGTCAATGAGGTCAGGAGGTTATGGTTAGATTTCAAATGAATCCTCTATAGATTGCTTCACGGTGACGTCACGCCTTATACCATTTTGAGTATCATTTGACAATCATGACCCACGTGGCCCGAGTGCTAGCCAGCAAAAAGAGCAATAAAAGCGCATTGGTTGCACTAACCTCTGTTGTTGTGCCATGGGTGTTGTATCGAGAAAGATAAAAATGGGCACTCGCGTGTATGTGCGTTGACGCGCATGCCCAGTGACACCCAAACATGACCATTGAAATGAAACAAGCAAACTTGGGATGAGAGAAAAATCAGCATCCGCGAGAGCCGGTGCCTAATCACCATTGAAATGAAACAACCAAACTTGGGATGAGAGAAAACTCATTTTAGGACACTATTAAGAGGTCATCCAAAGCTGTCAACATTTTCACATTTCTACTTGGAGTAGTATTTTTCAAGACCCCCTCCCTCCCCTCGAAATATTACTTATCAACATGTTTTGTCACTACCATGAAATGTCAACTTTTTACAGTGCATGTAAAGTCCTACGCAGCCCTCGACCCCCTCCCCCTTCCCCTCCCCCTCCCCCTCCCCCTCCCCCTCCCCCTTCTTACGCTTTGTAGAATCGTGGAAGTGTTGACAACTTTGGACAGCTTCTAAAAGAACATTTCTGATCCAAAACTTCAACCCATATTTTTGTCTTTAGATGGCAACTCAAGCAGGATACTACCAATCCATTGTTGAGCAAAGTCTCGGCAAGGACAGTATAGCCACAGATGAAATCGAGCGAGATCTTCACCGATCGTTGCCAGAACACCCGGCCTTCCAATCAGAACTCGGCATTGCGGCACTACGGAGGGTCCTCACAGCTTATGCATTCCGTAATCCAAGCATAGGTAATGAATATTCAGCAGTCAGCATATAATTGATATTCAGCAGTCAGCGTAGCTAATGAATATTCAGCAGTCGGTGTAGCTAATGAATATTCAGCAGTCGGTGTAGCTAATGAATATTCAGCAGTCAGTTTAGCTAATGAATATTCAGCAGTCAGCATATAATTTGATATTCAGCAGTCAGTTTAGCTAATGAATATTCAGCAGTCGGTGTAGCTAATGAATATTCAGCAGTCAGTGTAGTAATGAATATTCATATTTAGGTCTTCTATGAATATTTATATTGAGATTCCTTGACTGTTAATTTGGGAAGATACAATTTCTTTGTCTAGATCTTTAACGGTGTTGTACAAAGACTAAAATCTGTTTGGTGTGTATATTTCCCAAAATTTGTATTTTTAATGTCATTATTTTCAGGTTACTGCCAAGCCATGAACATTGTGACCTCTGTACTCCTCTTGTATGCAAATGAGGAGGAAGCATTCTGGTTGCTAACGGCGATATGTGAGCGACTTCTGCCTGATTATTACAACACCCGTGTAGTTGGTGCGCTTATCGACCAAGGTGGGTTATTTCTCTTACACCTAGCGACAATTTGTTTACTGCTCTACAAGATTTTATGCTTAGAAAAAATAGCAGAGCGCCAGTCAAACATAATGATGGCGTAAAGTATTTGCTGGTATCAGTTCTTTTGCTAAGTGTAAAATTTCTGTGCTAAGCAGTTATTTCTGTGCTAAGCGCAGTTATTTCTGCGCTAAGCAGTAATTTGGGCCCTGCGCTTAAGCAAAATATCGTGCTTACTATAGCAAATTCTGCTCAGTTTAGGTTTTATTTCATGGTTGTGAAACTATCTTAAGCACAGTATGGCTCTGCAAATAAGATACTTTTTCAATTGCTTACTGTGTTAAGATGTCTACGATTAAGCCACAGTACTATTAAAGAATAATTATTTTGCACTATTTGTAGCTTTCTAAACTCAAGAAATTTTCTTTTCCTAGGTGTTTTTGAGGATTTGACGAGGGAATACTTACCCGATCTCTCCAGCAAGATGGAGAAACTTGGAATCCTCGGCATGATTTCATTGTCGTGGTTTCTAACCATATTCATCAGGTGAGGTATCTTGTTACTCATTACAGTTGTACGCCGTTAACTCTTTCAGAGCCCATGCTTTTTAAACATTTAACCCTAATGTGCCCAACTTTTTGCATTTTTCGTAATTCTCTGAAATTCTGTCAAAAATTATGTTATTCCCCCTTCATCATCTCACTCAATATCCTGAACAGATATTTCCTCCTAGGAGTCTAAAAAAATCATATTTTTTCACAATCTGAATTCGCAAAATACCCTACTTGAAGCGAAATGGTTGTGGTGATTTCATAAGGGCAGCGATAATAATGGCCTCGGCGCCTTTGAATAACGGTGTTAGATACTGTGCGCCTTACAAATGCTGTGTCATTATAATTATTATTACTCAAGTCTTCCGCAGAAAAGTGAGCATGATTTTTTACTGGGGGCCACCAGTAAAAAATTACAGAATACATGTACCTTATAGTTGCTTAAAACAACTCAGAGACAATGCCCCCTCTTGTGGAACTCCGAGGTCGTACATGAATGAAATTGCATATTATGATAGATCAATACACCCTCTTCAGATATTCTTAAGTTGTACATGTTCGGAGGTTGGCGTTTTTGAAGAAAAAAATTTGATAAAATACAGATTAGGAGCATAACATTTAAGAATGGTAATGATAAAAATATGACAAATGATATGGTATTAAAATCTCAACACTTGTCATTGATTATTTAAAACACCTGTCATCCATTAGATGAAACACCTGTTTAATTGATTGATTGATTGATTGATCAATTGTCTATTGCTAATAGTGTCATGCCATTTGAGAGTGCAGTCAACATCATGGATTGTTTCTTCTACGATGGAGCGAGGATCATATTTCAGATCGCGTTGGCGATTCTCAGTGCAAACCACGACGCACTGTTAGAGTGCGAGGACGACGGTCACGCCATGACAGTTCTCAGCGCGTATTTGGAAAGCGTGAAGAACAAAGACGCCACCGTACCGACAATGTCGCACATGTCAACACTCGCTGCTATGACTATAGATCGAAAGGTACCGTCAGTAAAATGTCATTTCAATGATGCTATGTTTACACCGAAGCACGACCAAGTTAGGGTCGACTTACGAGCTGTAAAATTCTGTATTTCTTGGACTCGTGAGTGGTCATAAAACTTTTGTCAAGGGGGCGACCGAGAAAGTTTCCTGACTGTTTTGAACCGTTCCATACGGTCGGGGAACTTGTGCCGAGCGATGGCGATTCCCCCCCCGAGTTATTGCGAGTGTTCAGGACTAACTTAGGACCGTCTGACAAGTAACATAGGAGGAACTTGAGATCTTGCCGACCAACTCCTGAGGAAATGCCATTTTGACAAATTTTTGTTCGTAAATCACTCCCAAGTCCCTCGGGATTTCGGTGTAAACAGGGTATGAGCGCCGAGATCTTTCAAGACCTTTCCCCGACATAATTGGTCGCAAATATTTCATAAAACAACCATGATTATTTTTTAGAGATTATGACCCAGGGACCGCCGGGGTGAATACATTCGATACAAATGTGGACAAATGTCCATGAATTTGGGACTGGATGCAGTGAAAAGCAACTTGGCTCCACCGAGATTCGAACTGCGGACCTTCTGCTCAACGTGCAGATGCCCCTACCAATAGAGCTATGAAGCCAACTGGTTCCTTACTGATTGCCCCGCCCCCCTTGGATATTGTTGCTATGGCTCACACGCTATCGTCAAAATGGCGACACACAACGCACAAAGCAATGGGACTTTCAACGGAAAGCACAGATTCATTGGAGAAAACTCAGAGGTATTCATGTTTCAGGGTCGACAGTTATCTTAGAACACACCGAGTAAAGGGCCAGTAATACAGGGAGGTCATATCATGACATACGTGCTTTCGTACCTTTGAACAACGAAACGACCGGCCTTGAAACCAAAAATTCACCCGGATCATCGCATACAACACTGTACAAATTGTATGAGGCAGAACATCGCGTGATGTTGTTGTCGGAGACAGTGCACTTTGACCTATGTGGGTGATATCTGCTAGCTCTGTTGTGATTGGTCGGCGGGTTCGGTTGATTGACAGGTCGGAACTATGCATTGCACGTTAAGCAGAAGGTCCGTGGTTCGAATCCCAGTGGAGCTAAGTTGCTTTTTACTGCATCCAGATTTCCCAAACTCATATGGATATTTGTCCACATTTGTATCAAATTTATTCACCCCGGCGGTCCCTGGGTCACAATCCCTGGGTCACAATCCCTGGGTCACAATCCCTGAAAATAATCACTTATTCAAAATTACTACTTATCAACATTTTGTGTCACTGTCATGACATGTCAACATTTCACAGTGCATGTAAAGTCCTACACGGCCCTCTTCCCCTTCCTATAGACCAATCCGGTAACTAAGGTCTCCTTCCCTGTATATCCGCCATAGCTGGGGTTCTTCCAGTGCATGGGCTGTGCGTTTTGTGTTGCTGTTAGAACGAAAAGCGTTCATCCATTACATGCACGAACGTGCCCCCTCCGTGTGCACGCGACGCGCCTCCTCCGCGTGCACGCGACGCACACCCTTCACGTGCATATGACGCATACACAACCTTCGCATACACAACCCTACAAAGACGCGCAACTTGTTCGAAGTAAACAAATGCAGCTTCAGCCACAGCAAAAAACATGCAGTTTATTCAGTGGAAGTCCCCCAGCTATGGCGGATGTACAGGGAAGGAGACCTTAGTTACCGGATTGGTGTATACTTTGTACTTTCTTGTAGAACCGTGAAAATGTTGATAACTTTGGATGGCCCTTATTATTTGTTGACGTTTTTACTTCCAACAGCCGAGCATCGAGGTTTCTGATCTCATTCACGATGCCTATGCCAAATACGGCTACATCCGCACCGATCAGATCCAGAAGATGCGATTAAACCAACGACTGCGCGTTGTTCAAGGTCTTGAGGACACGGCGCGCCGTACGATTGTACGCAGTCTGGTCGGCGAGGTGCCATTTGACATGCAAGAACTCGAGGAACTCTATTCCATCTTTAAAGTAAGTTAACCGATTAGCGCTCACTGGTAACAAATAGTGTCTTATTACTCCTCAGAGCTTTTTGGTAATGTTAAAGGGGGAATCAGAGTTTATTTCTCCGCTTTTCACGAGAATAGACCTTTATCACGGTGCGTCCATCTTTGTCTTGTTTCCCACTGCATAGTACGTGTACGTGTCGGGCATGTTCAGTGCGTGTACGTTTGCGTGTCTGCGCGATAGCGCGTGCAGTCTTCCGTTGTTGTTTTGAGAGAATCATTGCCCGCGCTGCGCGTTTTCTTGATCACGCTGCACGCATGTCATTGTGATGCACACAATGAACATTTTCAACACCGGAGCCAAACTATTTTATTTCGGCAAGCCTCGCTTTGGTTACGTTCATTTTAATAGGGGAAAAGGGAAGATGGTTGCACCGTGATAAAGGTCTATTGTATTGATCCTCGGTTACTAGAGAGACAAATTCTGAATAAAAAATATGAAAATTCCACCCCTGTTGAAAATTTAGGACAATTGTTCGTCGTAAGTTTACCTACCATAAAATGCGAACAAAGGACGGATTATGTGAATCTTTGCGTGGTAAACAGCGCCCTCTGTAGTTCAGCTCCGACATATTGGCTGTTTTCAAAACCACCGTCTTCGTCTGTGGCTTCAGCCTAGTGTATCCCAGCAATATTAATGGATTAAGAAGCATTTTGGGCCAATGCTAATCTGAGCGTTCACCCCTCTTGAGCATATTTATTAACACCAAGAGAATCCACGAAGGTAAACTACACACAAAGGAAGACATTGAATTCAAAATACCGAGCCTGCATTTTGCGATGAAACTCTTTTCATTGGTAACCAACAGGAGGAGTACCTTTCAAGCAACATGTTGTACGGTTCACCAGTCTTGGACCAAACTCAACACTTCTTGTCTACGTTCAAGATAGATATGGAGAAGTTCCGTACTCTATTCCTAAGTTTCTCTACCTGGGCGTGTGGCACGCAGGCTGACCTACTCGCTCTTAGGACGTTTAGGGTGAGTGTTTTATCATAAGGCAAAAACAAAAAAAGAACTATGTTTAGCAATAGCGCGTGCGTCACTTTCAACCCCGTGCGTCAAAGGTTTTAAAAAACTTTTTAAAAAGTGTTTCAATTTAAAACATGCCTTTATTGCGTGGAATCCACTCAAAAAAAAAAAGAAGCGAAAAAAAATAAAATGCGTCATCGCATTATTTTGGGAGACTTCAACTTTGGGAGACTTTAACTGGGCCTAATAGTGAGGTGTTGTGGTGGAGCGGTCTAGTGGATCGTATTCAAAACCCGAGTTAGCTCCAAAGGTTGTGGGTTCGAATCCCGGTCCGGTCCATCCATGGTACGTGTACCCTTGAGCAAGGTGCTTTGTCACGCATTGCTTCTCTCCACCCAGGAGCAAAATGGGTACCTGTGAGGGTAGCAAAAGTTGATGTGTTTGGTTAGCCATTGAGTGCCTGATAGGCAGTCAGGGCTGTATACTCCCCAGGGAGCTGAGATGGTATATGGAGTGATTTAATGGAGCCCTATGATCAGGGGTAATGATAGTGTAGGCGCCTTGACTGGGGTTTCCCTGATAAATGCGCAGTATAAGTCCATATTACCAGTGAATGTTGATGTGTTTGATTAGCCGTTGAGCGCCTAATAGGCAGCTGGGGCTGTATACTCCCCAGGGAGCTGAGATGGTATATGGAGTGATTTAATGGAGCCCTATGATCAGGGGTAATGATAGTGTAGGCGCCTTGACCGAGGTTTCCTTGATAAATGCACAGTATAAGTCCATATTACCAGTGAATGTTGATGTGTTTGATTAGCCGTTGAGTGCCTAATAGGCAGCTGGGGCTGTATACTCCCCAGGGAGCTGATATGGTATATGGAGTGATTTAATGGAGCCCTATGATCAGGGGTAATGATAGTGTAGGCCTTGACCGGGGTTCCCCTGATAAATGCACAGTATAAGTCCATATTACCAGTGAATGTTGATGTGTTTGATTAGCCGTTGAGTGCCTAATAGGCAGCTGGGGCTGTATACTCCCCAGGGAGCTGAGATGGTATATGGAGTGATTTAATGGAGCCCTATGATCAGGGGTAATGATAGTGTAGGCGCCTTGACCGGGGTTCCCCTGATAAATGCGCAGTATAAGTCCATATTACCAGTGAATGTTGATGTGTTTGATTAGCCGTTGAGTGCCTAATAGGCAGCCAGGGCTGTATACTCCCCCAGGGAGCTGAGATGGTATATGGAGTGATTTAATGGAGCCCTATGATCAGGGGTAATGATAGTGTAGGCGCCTTGACCGGGGTTCCCCTGATAAATGCGCAGTATAAGTCCATATTACCAGTGAATGTTGATGTGTTTGATTAGCCATTGAGTGCCTAATAGGCAGCCGGGGCTGTATACTCCCCAGGGAGCTGAGATGGTATATGGAGTGATTTAATGGAGCCCTATGATCAGGGGTAATGATAGTGTAGGCGCCTTGACCGGGGTTCCCCTGATAAATGCGCAGTATAAGTCCATATTACCAGTGAATGTTGATGTGTTTGATTAGCCATTGAGTGCCTAATAGGCAGCCGGGGCTGTATACTCCCCAGGGAGCTGATATGGTATATGGAGTGATTTAATGGAGCCCTATGATCAGGGGTAATATCCCTCTTCACATCCCTCTTCACATCTTGACCTTTGACCTTTTGACCTTTTGACCTTTTGACACAGCTCCTAGATGCAGACAGGGATAACCTAATCAACTTCCGTGACTTCGCCTGGGCGATTGGGATCATGTGTCGAGGCGACCTCCCCGAGCGGCTACGGCTACTGTATCGGCTTCATCTACCACCAGCCTTGTTGGCTGAAGACATGGAGAGTGTAGCCGGAGACTCACAAGCAGGTGGATATGTTAATTATGATCTGCATTGTGATTGGTGGATCACCACTGATTCCCAGCGCTCATTGGCTAATTTTGACAGTTTGTGTTTTACGTCCAGTTCCAAATGGATTCAATTATCTAATGCCATTACGTAAAGGGTGTTGCAGTGACGTTGCACCTAGGGCCCGTTTCTAGTGGCCTGGGGCAGTATTCAATTCAATACTTAAGCCAAAAATTTAAGAATTTTACTTAGTTTTTGGCTAAATTAAAATACTTAGCCAAAATCGGTATTCAATTCGCAAGGGGCTAAGTTTTTGACTTTAGAAAAATACTTACAACATTTGGTATTCAAATGGTTCTTTTTGGGAAAGTATTTTACTTAAATTTGAGAAGGCAGGAAAGCACACTTAAGCAATTTTTTACATACATCACACGCATACTGCAACCGGTTTAGACCGGTTTTGTTTTGGTGCGCGTGTTGTGCGTTTTGTGTGAGAAAAATGCTTATGAGAAGGCGCGGTTCATAGCGCGTCCCACGCTGTATTCGATTGGCTGTTTAGGGAGTTCTGCGCTCTGCGTTCATTTGTAACGTCACAATTTATCTAAGTATTTTAATTCCTAAAGTAAAATTCTTAGAAGGCTTTGAATACGAGATAGGTCATTTTCTTAGCCAAGCCAAATACTAAGTAAAGTTGTTACTTAATTTAAGTATTGAATTGAATACTGCCCCTGTTTTTTTATGGTCCTGAGGTTGGCCACTGTAGACTAGTTTGACTGTACTTCTAAACCACTTTGTCTAACCTTTGTTCAGATGAAGCGAGTACCGTGGGTCAGCCCTCACCAGTCGACGAACAAGAGGAAACTGAGACGGCTTTGGATGCAGTGGAGTATTTTGAAACCTCGATGGAAACTCCAACCTGTGAGCAAACTCCAGTAAGCAATTTGGCTGTTGTTTTTCGAGAAGGTGGAATTTCTAGTTAATAAGCAGAATATTATTTTTCCCCAGATTATTATTATCTGTTTTATGTATTCAGCAACATCTGGTATGGTGACTAATCACCATTGAAATGATACAACCAAACTAGGGATGAGGAAAAAAATCATAAGGGCCTTATCAGGATTCGAACCTGAGACCTCTGACTCACCGGTCAGACGCTCTACCAGCTGAGCTATAAGGCACAGTTGGTATACTTAATCAGTTGGTACATTTATTCAGGGTAGCCTTATCAGTTATAAAAACTGCTTTCCTTATTCTAGGAAAACAACAAATCTGTATCTAAATTTACAGAGATATGTCGTAAAGATTACATTACATTAAACCTATGGGACAACTCTCAACAATTTTTCCTTAGTAAATTCATGACACCTTTTTCTTCTTAATTTGTGTTTTTATCATCAAACTAACGTTTTTACATTGTTTATATGTTCATGGTAATAATGAACCCAATATGTCTGTAAAATCTGTTTGAATAGGATCAGACACCGCCCGATCAACCTGGTGAAGATATTGAAACGACTGATTCAACTCGAGACAAGACTGAGTCCCCTCCACAAGGAACACCGAGCCACTCGCCCCAAGACACCCCTAGTTGCACACCGTCCGCCGAAGCGGCTGGGAAGACCCTGGAAGTTCAAGGGTCGGACGGCATTGAGATCGGGAGAGAACGGAAGGAAAGTAACGACGTGTTTGACCCAACGGGAGATGAGATTCAAACAGTGCTGCTGGAAAGCGATCAATCCACGTCGACCAAGCAAGGTAGAGCGCCCTCTATAGACGTGTCACAAACCAAAACATGCCCGGCGTTGTACGCACGCAACATGTTTTACATAAATTTGGTTTATGAATGAGGTCGCATGTCAAATCGTCTTTGAATTTTGTGACCTTTGGCATTATTACCAAGCCAAATTTATGCAAAATAGGATGCACGTACATAACAACGACCAAGAGGGCGCTTCAAATATAAACAAAGAGCACATCATCTATAGACCTTTATCACAGTGTGGCTATTGTCCATTTTCCCCTATTAATCTCAATGTAACTAAATTGAAGCTTAAAAATAAGAGCCTGGGGCCAATTTAAAGGCATAGGCTCGTCAGCAATTCGCGCACGCCAAATTTGTGCCACGAAATACGCAGCTCCATGCCTTTGCTATGGAGCTGCGTATTTCGTGGCACAAATTTGGCGCGCGCGCATTGCTGAAGAGCCTGTGCCTTTAATGGCACTGCTGAGCATAAAAATTTGCTTAGCACAGAATTTCTTTGCCTATATAGTTAATCATAATTTGACTGTTTCCAACTGAATGCAGACTAATCAACGATGGTTAGTCGTGTCTGGTCGACCATTTAGAAACCAGCCCACAAGGCACGGATGTGCTGGTCACTGGTACCCATCAGGCATTGAGTTGATGCAGCGTTTTGCATGGAACCAGTTGACTAACGTAAGGCATTCGCACTTGAACGGTAGTGCACATGTGTGTTACCAGGATGACGTTTGACCAGGTGCCAATTTCATAAAGCTGTTTAGCAAAAAAATGAGCTTAATCCAAAATTTGTTTGCTTTATAAAAATGGGTTAATAGTCAAAATTGTATGTCAACTTGTGTTTTTAGCAAGAATAGCAAAACACCAGTCAATTGTAATACACATCACATAAGATTTTGACTGCTAACCCAATTTTATAAAGCAAACAAATTTTTGATTAAGCAAATATTCATTGATCGTACCCAACACGTACTATGGGGAACAAGACAAAGATGGACGCACCGTGATAAAGGTCTATGTGCGTGGCTGGTGACACCCAAATATTCATTGATCGTACCCAACACGTACTATGGGGAACAAGACAAAGATGGACGCACCGTGATAAAGGTCTATGTGCGTGGCCGGTGACACCCAAACATTCCTGGATGTGCACGTGGTCGAATATCAATATTCTGCAAGTCATGACCGCATTTTATTTGATAATCTTTTATCTAGAAGATGACCTTGAAGTCCAACGAGAGGGATATCGTTATTATCTACGCAAATGGGAAAGAGAAGAACAAGAAGCGGAGAGAAAGAAAAGTCTCAAGCTTGTTCCTCGCATCAATCAGGTACGGCTATTTAAGGAGATTTTTCCAGACAGTGGATTTTGTTCTTACCTAACAATCATTTTAAATACCTCCACAAAATACTATCTATGAGAAGAAATTTGCGGTCACCAGTTTGGATATGGAAACAAAAAGGTTGGTGAAAACACTGCACTGCTTTTTGGTGTTAAGCATGGACACTCACTGCTTTGAATTGTCATTGATTTTGAAGAAAAAAAAGTTCCAATTTTTTGGGAGTGAATTTGTCACCTGCACCAAGAAAATACTGAGGTCGATTTCACGAAGCGCTACGATGCTTCGTAACTCGAGATGCATGTTACTCGAGAGTCGAGACATTTGTTACAGTGGTTTATTCATTATTATTATTATTATTTCTTTCTGGTACTGAAACCAAGGATTCCTCAAAAGTGTCCATTGCACCGTCGCTCGCAAGCGTGAGGAAACCATGATGAAATAGAAACACTCAGAGACACTATACCCAGCACGATATGTGGCAAAGGGACTCCCCCTAACGCCCCTATACCTCAACACACTCTTCCCTTTTGTTAACGCACCAACTCCCCCTAAAAACTGAAAGGAATTCCTTGAAATTCCTTTGATGTTTGAACAATGGTAGGGGGGAGTCTGTTTGCCACATATCGTGCTGCATATGAGAGACACCGGGGAATCCCCTTGCTCTTCACGAAAGAATGCTCTGGGATTTTTAAAGTGCGTTACCGTTACCTAACACACTGGACCAATGGCTTTACATCCTTCCCGAAGGATGGATCAAGTGTTATTAAGTGCCTTGCTCAAGGGCACAGGTACCCCAGCTGGGGCGAGTTTCGAACCCGCAACCCCAAGTTTTCACCTGTGATTGCGAGTCAGTGACCCAAACCACTCGGCCACGGTACTGGTGTTGAGAAGGATCGTTGCGCTTCGTGAAATCGACCCCTGATTGGACAATTTGTATTTCTGTTTATCTGACAGGACCAATTCATTCAACTTCTTAAGACGATGTACGATATGTTCGTAGACCATCCCAGAGAACAAGAGCTTTACCGTGCAATCGCTACCGTCGGCTCTCTGTTATTTGAACTCGGCGAGGTCGGTAAGAAATTCAGAAAGGTAACACCCACTGCATCGGAGCTCTCTGAAAGCTGCAAAGGCGTGGAGAGTTCAGCAGGAAGTGGGAGGTCGGAGGTCATCGGGCATGTGCCTGGGCTATCGGGAATGGATGGCGGTTTGGAATTGCAGAGTAGAGAGGTTGACGTAACGAATGAGCGTCAGAACGAAGACACGGAGCAGGATCTCGTAGGAAGTGGAGATAATGTCCAAACTGAACTTGGCAACGCTTTGTCAGACATTCATGTGACCTCTGAACAGGAGGTTACAGGAAGTGGGTCACGACCTTTGGGTCACGGGGGTGCCACTCTTCCTATACCGCTGGGTGCCAGTGATTCGCCTCTACGAAGCGGCGCCAATTTGCAAAGACCAAAGACACTGCCTTGTTCGGTCGAAGACAAGACCGAACCACCGTGGGAAGTCACGTTTGAGCAAGTTCTTGCCTCGATGTTGACGGAGTCGGCCATTGTTGAGTTCTTTGAGGAGAAACCTGACATCTTAAAGAAAGTGGAGTCTTTCAGACAGAGTCGTGTCTTACAGAGACAGACAAGCGATTTCAGCATGTCCGGTTCATTTTAAAGGAGAATTATAGACCATTTGCACGAGCAGCATGACAGGGGGCAGTCACATTAGGGACCATTAGAAATTATACGCGTACGGGAAACGTATGCGGCTCGGAAAAATCGGGTGGTTGTATCACGATTTTGCGTGGGTATTAATCTGAAACAACATAAGTAATGAGAATTTCACATCAATATGCTCATGTACACATGCGCTCATTTATTGAATAAACACGCAAAATTGTGATACAACCACCCGATTTTCCCGAGCCGCATACGTTTCCCGTACGCGTATCATTTCTAATGGTCCCTAATGTGACTGTGCATCATGCTTGAGTAGGCACTTTTTTGATCTGTTGTCACTTCATTCAAATAAGAAAACCTGCTCCCTGTCATGGCCACCAGTGTGCAGGGTCTATATCCAAGAAACAAAAAACGTTGTGTTCAACACTCTTACATTTTTATACAAATAACAAGAAATATGACCCAGTGAAACGTGGATACGAACGTCACAAAGAACGGTAATTGCAGTGATGCCTCGTAGTAAGGAGAGTACATGTACCATTTTGTCCAAAAAATGGGAAAAGAATGACTTTTTTTGCGTACAACTTTTTTGTGCAGTTCACACAAATGTTGTACGCAGAAACGTCATTCTTTGCCCAGTTTTCGGACAAAATGTCAGCACCACCCAGAAGCCATTCTTTGTGAAGTTCGTATCCATTTTTCAGTGGGTCATATTTCTTGTGCAAGTTCGAAGTCTTGACGCGCTCGCTCGAAGTATTGACGCGCTCGATCGAAGTCTTGACGTGCTTGCTCGAAGTCTTGACGGGTGTCTAGTTCACGCTGGCGCAAATTTCATGCACTAGCTAATAGTGAACCCCACGTGACTGCGTTTCAGCCAGTCAGGATTGAGAATCAGAAAGAGGCGTGTTATAATTCCTGTTATGTAGTATATAACATGAACTATGTATTACATACCTCCAATATAGATTCTTGTCATCTGATTGGTTTATTTGAAGAGATTTTGTTACAACTTCCAAATTTTCATTGCAGCTTTCAGACGTTACTTTTCTTGATGTTAACAATTAAGCTCCACAATCGAGTTCTGTTTGGGTCAAATCAGTGTTACTACTTAACTACATGTAATTAACGGTAGGAATTGATTGCTTTCCGGTGACGTCACGCCTTCCATCCACCATTTTGGGTGTCATTTTTCATGACCCACGTGGCTTGAGCGATTACCAGTAAAATAAGCAAGAAAAGCGCCTTGGTTACACTTACCTCTGTTACTTAACCTTGCTTTATGTTGTTGCGCTAATCGTGGTAAAGTAAAAACACTTTCGTTTCTTACAAGCTCAATAATTTGAACGTATCGCAACGCGCGCGCGTGCGACATTCTCGAATGAAAATACGCTGGTGAGTATTTTTGATGCAGCATCATATATTTTGTAATTAACAGTAGATGTCGAAAGGCTAGGCTGTATGAGTTTGGTTAATTTGGTAACAACCTGTGAGAACAAGGCTTTCCGCACCTAAATACTTCCCATTAATCATGGATATGAAATTGGAATATAAAGATTTGGGGAAAGACTCTGAACAGTATGCGGAGAAGGCTGAATAAAGTGTGAAAATTTCATTCAATTCTACACAAAAAATTGTAATTTACTTAAAAACCACCTCTTATAATGTATAAATTATAACGTACAAATTATGATGTACTTTGTCAAGTATATGTCACATTTTAGAATTATGTGTTAAGACGTGGGAAATTTTAAATCGTCCTTGAATGTTGGTCAGTATTTGGTGACAGATTTCATGATAATAAGTGCAATGGTGTGAAACAAAAAGAAGTTTATTTTGTATTTCGTAAATGTTCATACTGTAGTTGTTAGAACAGTAGCGCCAGTCCCAGAAGCTCCGCCCACATGATAAAGTCCTTAGTAAGGCTGTATCCGAATGATTGCCTTTGGCTGTTGCTATGCTGTTGCTATGGACGGACAATAGCAGTCCTTAGCAACAGCCAAGTCCACAGCCAAAGCAGTAATTCGGATGCAGCCTAACATTCATAGCAATATGCAAATGAGCAGGAATAGGTGGGCGGGGCATGACTGTTATTGACAAGAAACCTTAACCACACAATTTGACAAAATTTCTTTGTTAAATTTGAAATAAATCTCAATATTTCGTGGCTTCCCATCCAGGGGAGTAGCACTGCTCCATGCCATGGAAACCAACTGCATGAGCTACTAGATTCATGAAACAAAATGTATATTAAGACTGTCTTAAATTGTACTTATTTTAAAGTATAGACGAATCCGGTTGCTAAGGACTCCTTCCCTGCACGTCCGCCATTACTGGGGGCCATCCACTGCCATGAACTGGGCACTCTGTGTTGTTAAATCGAACAGCGCACAACACGCGCCCCTTCGCGTACACAGGCTTCGCAAGCTTACATCAATAAACGCGCAAAATTGTTCGAAGCGATAACATAATGTAACAGCTTATAATCAACACAAAACCCACAGTTCATGGCACTGGATGGCACCCCCAGTTATGCTGGACGTACAGAGAAGAGGTCTTCAGCTCTCGGATTGGTGTATATCTAAATAATATTTTGCCTCTATAATAGGGAGGTTTAGATGCACATAAAACGTGAACGTGAACGCGAAATGCTTGCAGAACTTAATAATTTTCCTGGATGCCGCATTAGGGCGACACTCCGGGAACCATTTCATATACTACAACCAAATTTTCGGTAAAAACTTCTCTAACGAACACCAACTTTCTCTACCTAAAGCTCCAAAAAAAAGGTTTGCGACCTAAAAAGAATGGTTAAGAACCTAATAAAGATGGTTTTTGAGAAAGTCAACAATAGGGCGACAGTAATGCGTCGCCCTTATCGACCGTGTCGCCCTAATCGACCGTGTCGCCCTAATCGACCGTGTCGCCCTAATCGACCGTGTCGCCCTAATCGACCGTGTCGCCCTAATATAGCTTTTTTTACGCACCAATTGTCGCCCTATTAAACCATGAATGCTTAAATAATAGGCAGTTCTTATATGGCGCATTTCAGATCCAACGGATCCATCAATGCGCTTTCTGCATTATTACCCCTGGTCATTGGGCTCAGTAATATCATTCCTAGAACTTGGTCATTACTTTGAGGAAATCTTAGAACAGACGAAAACAAAAATCCACAAATGTGACTTTCGTGGCCAACTCTTTTGTAGTGACCAAGATTTGAACCTAAAGACCTAAAGATATGACCAGTGTTCAAGCCATTTCGCGTTCACATCTGCGTTTTACGTGCATCTAATCCTCCCTAATGTCTGCTAATTAAATTCATTTCTATAGTGTGTGATTATAAAAAAATAGTCTTGTGGTGATTCCAAGACATTTAGCCAGTGAATTCAGATAAGGTCTTAATTTCATCCGATCGGAACCAGACTCAACGAAACCGCATGGTCTTTCTCTCATCCCTTGCTTATTTCATTCATCAAAATATATACACTGGATAAAGCAACGATGTCTAAAATTGAAGCCACCGTCCGCCATTGTACCCCACCAAATACAATGCCTTGCCTAGACTGGTCATACTGTCTTCACTAGTCTACATCATGGTCTACATGTGTTAAGTGGAATGCAAGCGATCGCATGGACCGGGGATCAGTCTAGGCCAAGCATTGTTCGTGGGGTACAATGGCGGGCGGCTCATGGCTTCAATTCTCGTCAAGCCAACTGCTATTGCATACTTCATCCAGTGTATATATATCAATGATTTAATTTCAGTGGTGATCAGGCACCATGCTAAATATTCCATGTGAAAATACATGTAACAGATAAGCCAGTGTTGTGTAATACATTTGGGTCTTTCTATAAATTAGGGGTCAAAAAGTGACATTTAGTGTCCCCCCGTTACACCTGATATGTGTTACTTTTCGTACAAAAATCATTAAAATGGCTAAAAATCATTAAAAACCATTTTGTATGAATTGTACTTTATGTACTCACTCTTTGAGATGGAAAGTATTTAAAGAATATGTCCTGAATTTACAAAAACAAGATGTAAAATGTAACGGGGATACCAACATTGGACCCCTAATTTATAGAAAGACGCATTTAACCTCATCTCACAAAAGGGATTTTTTTTTACTGAAAAATGTATGAAGCTGAAAATAGCAGTAAATTAAATTAAAACTAAAAAATCTTAAATGTGAGTTTTGCTTTTTGGGGTATCTTTTTTTTCTTGTGTGAATTGTTCACAGACCACTGCATCACAGAATGCACCAAAATGTGTAAATGTGAAAACTGCAATGGATTGCCACGCCCCCTCTTCACCTTTCCAGCAGGAAAGGTGTAGAGAGCGCCACCAATAGTTTAGACGAGGACATTACACAAGATGGCTGCGCCCATGCGACAACAACGAGTGATCGAGTTCTACAGTGGGATTGGAGGAATGCACTATGCACTTAAAGGTTTGTACCTAACTGTCGATGTCCGGTCAGGAATAGTGCACTGAAGGATATCGTCACCCTTTGTGTGTTGCCTGGTTACTGGGTCTACACAAACCAGTAAACTGTTTTTCTTGCCAAATCCGAAGGACGTTTGCCATGACATGTTTGCCGGTTTGGTTTGTTTGAGAACCAAGCGACCGTCGACCAGCCAGGGAATGTTTGGACCCAGTACTATCAGTAAGAATTGAGGAATTGATGAGTCTGACTTAACATGCTTATAATGTCGGCATAATCGCAAGGTCCGTGACATTGCCACCCTATCATGCATATTGTCATAATTGTCACAATCAACATGATCAATGGCTGAGTGATGAGTAGGTTGGCAACCTCACGAACCTGGTGACTATGCCGACATTTACGTTATTTATTTCCCCCAAAATGTCACGATTTTACTCAGGAAAAACTTTTTTTATTTCTAACTTGTCCCATACTATGGGTTGTGAATGTAATCCCAGGCAGTGCTCATGTCTGTCTTTATCGTGCTTTCAGCCAGCGGACTCGATGCTTCTGTTGTTGCTGCTATCGACATCAATGATCTGGCTAACAACGTCTATAGACACAACTTTCCAAATGTTAATCTTCTACAGAGAAACATTCAGGTGGGTTCAACATTTGCAGTGACCCCAATTTCTTTCATGAGTTGACAAAAAAAACCTTACTAAAAGAGTTAACAATGGTACCAAGTACCACATGAATTAATTTCTGTCCAAAATGGTATATTTTTATGAGAAATTAACAACCAAAGGTGGTTTTATAAAAAGGTCTTTTGCAAAAGACCTTTTTAACCATTTATTAAACTCAACACAAAAGCCATGAATGGATTTTTTCCAAGTTTTCAGAAGTATTACTGCACCTATGTGGCTGAAATTTCTACAGGGTTTTATCAACATGGGCTTGTAATCGCGAGAGGAAATAACGTCCCTTTTAACAGTTTACCAATCATGTGTTCTACCTTTAAGTCTCAATGCACTTTACATTGCTACCCCTGGTCATTGAGCTCAATAATATCATTCCTTAAACCTTATAAATTTCATGCTGTTTGAACATGTTTAATAGGAAGTGAAGAACTCTCTTTTTTCTGTCTCCATGATGTAATGGCAATTAAACCATTTTGATATTTTCTCGCATCAGTCAACGACCAGAGCCTGTGTGTAGATTCTTTCTGTACCTAGTTATGTAACCCTAACCCAATTTATTGTTTTATCTTTTCAGTCATTGTCAGTGGAAGAGTTTGTTGACCTTGATGGTGATATATTCTTGATGAGTCCCCCATGCCAGCCATTCACAAGGTGCAACAATAGACCATTTGCACTGGCAGCCATGACATGGGGCATGTTTTCATATTTAAATGATGCTACAATATATAACGTGCATGACGCACTGTGACAATGTGACTGCCCCCTGTCATGGCGGCACATGCAAACAGTCTATATTCTCAATGGACTTTTCATTTCATTTCATTTTTTGATATAGTTCATTGATAAGAACCAGATTTCTTTCTTATTCCATATTTGATTATTTCTTAACCGCTTCATCATTTAGTCATATACACTGTGAATTTTAAAAACGAGAATGCATTTAGGAGGAAATCTTCACAGCATTTCATATTGTCATTTTGTTTCTTCAATCCCTCTAGAGTTGGTTTGAAAGGTGACAGCGACGATCCTCGCACCCAGAGTTTTCTTCACCTCCTTCATATTCTACCAGTGTAAGTTCTTTTTGCTGTATTTACTCATCAGCAATCACATCATAATTGGGGGATTAAATCTCATCTTTTAATATCCAATTTACCTAAAACTTACCCTAGTACTTAAATCTTAAACAGCTAGAATCCCCCCTTCCACATTTTTTTAGTTTTTCTGTTTATCATGGAGGTGTATGTGTCTACAACACCATCACAACTTGTTTTTCACAAAAAAATCGACAGACTTTTGCTTAAAACGTAAAGCAGTTCCGACCCTCTTCACCCAAATTCTGAAATGCTCGAGGTCACTCGGCTTGTTTATCAACAGGGTTTTGACGTCATCCTGAGAAACATACAAAACGGTCTGTGCAGTATTGAATGGAAAATACACGAAGTGAATGTTTATCATGCCTACTTTGTCCTTGTAATTCAAAATACAAACGCGAAAAACACTTCATGTAATATGACAGCAATCTACTATTACCCGTTTTGTGAAAAAACGATGAAATTGTGGCTCACAGTGAAGCTCTTTTGAAGTAAATACTGGTGCATTGCGACGGGTGGTTTTGTCACGGAACGAACGGCATTCACAGCGGTCTGTGTACGGTCCACTGCGGGCGTAGTTTCCACGTGTTTGGACATTGGCCGTACAACTTTTTTCATAGTGTCTGGTAAAACATGCAACCACGCAGCTACTGGGCATATCTCTGGCTTTTTGAAACAACAAAATTCTTCAAAAAACACCATCTAAAAGAGACGGTTTTCCAAGTTTTTTGCGTGTAAACGTATGGAGCTAACTATCGTGTTGACTTCTCTTTCTCAGGATTGCGTCACGGGGTCACGCGCATATCATGAATACCTAATGAGCGTTTCAGAAATCGCGAAAATCTCATTTTCGAAAAGTGCACTTTTGCTTGCAATTTATCCACTTAAAACCGACAATTAAAAAATAATAAAAATCCACGTCGGCAAGAGGGATGTTTGGACTATCGAAAAAAGCCTAAATGCTGGATTTTCGTCAAGGGGAATTCTTCCTCTTTAAGTTGCTTCCCTCTGTGGTATTTTCAGAGTAGTCTTTCCTCCGTTACATTAAATGTAACTTTGGGTTTGAGTCTATTTTATGCCAAACTTTTTCTCCTCGATGAAATCAAAGCTTAATTAAAATTGAAGTTTGTTGACATATTTTTTGATTACATTTTACCCACTTTAATTAATCTTTATTTTGACAGAACTCAACTAAGAAATCTTATTCTTTTTATTCTTCTTAACAACAGTTTACCCAAAACGCCCAAGTATATTATGGTGGAGAATGTTAAAGGATTTGAGGTTTCACATACAAGGTAAGGATACAGTCTGAGTCTATTGCAGTTCAGCAGATTGAAAGAGTGGAATTACGTCCATTAAAGGAATTTATATACCTCATACATTGATTCTCGTTCACTGATTGGTTAAACGCAGATCACGCGACATAGATTAGTTCAACCATTTCAGTGGGCAAATGAAAAAAAGTACTATTGTTTGACCTATTGCGCAATAGGTCAAAGGATAGTACTTTCTAAAAGTACTATTTCATAGCGCGTACGCAATCGCGCGAGCGTGTGCCATGCGCCAGCGCGCGGGAGACGCGTTCGCGTGCGTGAAGCAACTAGCAGTGGATAATGTGCACTTCGGCTTGGCTCTCTGAAAACTGAATTTTGTCCTGAAAATACCAATCATTTGACAAAAAAAATCAATGTATGAGGTATATAAAACAAATATTGACTGCTTTTATTCGGGTGATGATGCAAACTACCGCCCCTCGGTGATCTTGAAACGGCAGTCCTGCTATTTTCCCTCGGCCTGCGGCCTCGGGAAAATAGCAGGACTGCCGTTTCAAGATCACCTCGGGACGATAGTTTACACCATCACCCTCATGAGCAGTCAATATTTGTATAATATTCACTGTTACATTATTTTTTTACATGCATCATAAGTGATTGATTAAAACTGAGATTTCGAAACATTGAATTTTGGAAGATGTCGCCAGAACAAGTTTTAATAAAAAAGTTATGTGCATAACTTTTGATGGAATTCATTCACATACTTTGCTTTCGTGCTTATTTTCATAATTTTGTCCTTTTATTTTGTCATTTTTACTTGTAGGGGTCTCTTGGTTGAAAGCTTAAAAGCCTGTGACTATATTTATCAGGTATGTTCCTTTTTGTCTCTTCAGCATCTAAAGATATTTCAGTCAGCTTGAGATCGACAAGAAAACAAGATTTGAGAGTTAATAATAATAATAATAATGATTAGATTTATATAGCGCACATATCCACCCTGCAGGGTGCTCAAGGCGATGTTACCATTATTACCACTGCCATCAGGGAATCACCAGAACCATTTCGCTTCAACTAGGTGGCTGCTGGTCAGGCGCACAACCCGATCAGCAGTTAGATTGTGGCATTCCCCTTAACAGCTTCCCATATATCGCTTGGGTTGACGAGGCAACTGGGATTAAGTGTCTTGCCCATGGACACAGACACGTTGGTCGAAGTGGGGCTCGAACCCCTAACCTCTGATTGGGAGTCCCGCTTCATACCCACTAGACCACACGCGTTAAGACTCATTAAGACTTGTGAGATAAATTTGACTCTTTTTATCTTAATCTAGGAGTTTCTTCTGTCTCCAACCCACTTTGGCATCCCCAACCAGCGGCTTCGCTACTTCCTTGTGGCCAAACAGCGCCCTCTAGTGTTCAGCCCAGTCGGAGTTTCAAGCAGTGACCATCATGCGTTGCTTCGTCAGCGGATTGGTGGATCGTGCAATCATGACACTTGCATATCAAGGACGAATCTCGGTCCAAAAATCAGACCGGAAAGTCCCAAAATTCAATCCAATTTGGATATCGACTCCAGAATTAACAACATAAAACTGTGCCATCATCACGAGAACTCTGACGGAATTTCAGAAAATAGGGAACAGAATCTCAGTGGAAGTGATTCGGATATTTCCAGCTTGAACAGCAAATGCTTACACAGAACTTCAGCTGCAGAAAAATGTAGTAAATTACTAGTTACTCCGTTGAACTGCTCAGGTATGTTTCTGTTACTTTGCATTCGTTACTTTGCCTAGTTGCGCGCCCATGCAACACCGAAAGAAAAATATGTTTGAAGGAAAAATTTGAGGGAGTATACCACTGTGCCTTGTAGCTCAGCTGGTAGAGCATCTGCCTGGTATGTCCGAGGTCTTGCGGGAAACCTGAGGGAGTATACCACTGTGCCTCATAGCTCAGCTGGTAGAGCGTCTGCCCGGTATGTCAGAGGTCTTGCGGGAAACCTGAGGGAGTATACCACTGTGCCTTATAGCTCAGCTGGTAGAGCATCTGCCTGGTGAGTCAGAGGTCTTGGGTTCAAATCCTGATTAGACCCATATAATGTTTTTCGTTCTAATCCCATGTTTAGTCTTTATGTTACCCTCATCAATGAATTGACAGAAAATGCTGATGCATCTGTTAGATGTGAAATTGGGAGTGTGTATGGTCTAGTGGGTATGAAGCCGGACTTGCAATTGGGAGGTTTTGGGTTCAGGTCCCACTGTGGCCGACTTGTCTGTGTCCTTGGGCAAGACATTTAATCTCAGTAGCCTCAATGACCCAGGTTGACAAGACACCCATTACTAGGCTTCTCTGAGCGATGAGAGTTAAGACTCATTAAGACTCATTAAGACTCATTAAGACTCATTAAGACTAGGGGCCAATTTCATGGAACTGTTTAGCAGCTGATTTTGTGCTAACGGAGGCTCCGACTATTTCATGGAGACCGTAACCTTAAGCACTGGCAAACGTTTGCTAGCTTCAGAGGCAAATTTGCTAAACACTCGTGACGCAAAAATGCCTGTTTCCAAGTCCTCTCATGCTTAAGCAACTTTCTGCTACACAGGGTGTCCGTAGGTCTTTAAAAAGTCTTAAATTCATTTTTCTAAATTTAGGGCCATTAAAAAGCATTAGAAAGCATTAGAAAGCATAAATTTATTAGCTATATTTCGGGGCCTGTGGTGACTGGATATGGAATTCTTTCCTGTTTTGGGGGTTTACTTGGTCTTAAATTTCCATTAAAGAAGGCATTAAAGAAGGTCTTAAAAAGTCTTAAATTTGACTTGCTGAATTAAAACCCGTGAACACCCTGGCTACAGTAAGTACACGTTTTCAGCTAGTACTTAAGCAGTGCCCTGACATTGGCCCTTGGTCATTCTTGTTAAGTCATTACAGATTACTTGGAAGATCTCTCAGAGGATGAGATGGAGTCGTTATTGCTACCAGACAAATTGCTCATGAGGTTTGCTCGTATTATTGACGTCGTCCGGCCTGAAGACTGCAACACAAGATGTTTCACTAAAGCGTAAGACAATCATCTTGAACATATAGGACAGTCCACACTAAAACTAGTTAGCTAAAGCCCTAATACATCATTTGCAGTTACCCAATGTTTTAGTTCACGAGTTGACAAGAAAAAGCCGACTAAAAGTGTTGATAGCAATGGTAACAAACACTACATGATTTTTGTGTGTGCGTGTGTAAAAATAGTACTTTTGTAAGACAAATTGCCAACTGAAGGTGCTTTTTAAAAAAAAGTTGTCTGCAGACAATTTTTTACCAGAAATTTATTTAGCTTCCGTCGGGGAGACTGAATATTCATTAGGGTTTTTTTTACCATTAATTCGTGCATAAAAACCATGCATGGATTTTTATGGTTTTCTGAATTATTACTGCATCTGTGTGGCTGAAATTTCTACAAGGCAGTTTATCAACATTATTCTTTAGTTATGTAATGCTGTTGTTCCTGTTTTTAAAGGTTTTCCAATCATGTAATCAAATTCCATTTGATCAACATTTTTTTACATTTGATCAACATTTTGTAACAGATATGGTCACTACGTAGAGGGAACTGGCTCCGTGCTACAGACTAACATGGCAATACAGGTTTGTTAAACTTGATTTGAATATGTCTTCAATACAAATGGTGAAACTGCCACACACACATGCAGAAAGATTTATAATTACATTAACTCTAAATGATGGTATTCCTTTCAAAGACGATTATCACCGAGATATTACTTTTCCATGCTGATAAAATGTTATCAACTCTGTATCGTGAGTGTTTTCCCAAAACACTATACAACAATAGACACTTTGCACTGGCGGCCATGACAGGAGGCAGTCACATTGTCAACGTACATCATGCACGAATGTGGATCTATTTTCATTTAAATATGAAAACCTGCTCCCTGTCATGGCTGCTGGTGCAAAGGGTCTTTAGTTTCATGGTATGCTTGGGTGGGAGTTGAACCCTAGACCTCCTGTATATTACTACTACAGGCATCTTACTTGAACAAGAACTGTTGAGGGGTAGTTCGAATCATCTTTCACTACGGCTTTATAAGGCTAAGAGGAAGAACTTTGCTGTAACAATGGAGTCCAAATTGAGGGAAGTTTAGTTTTTAGGTTTGCAATTTAAAACAATTAAGATGAAGGATCCGTGTATATATCAATCAAAGTTTCTTGGTGTTTACAGGGAATGTCTCTCTTAAAGAACTGTGACCAGGATCTTGAGATGATTTCTGAGGAATACCTTAAGAAGCTGAGGAATCTTAAGATTCGATACTTCTCTACAAGGGAGATTGCAAACTTACACAACTTCCCCAAGACATTTGGTAAGAGATTGGTAAAGTGTGACGTCAGTTGCCAGGGTCTAAACATTCGCTGGTAATCCGAAACGTCTATTGCTAAAGAACAGGGAAACAATGTGTAGACCCAGTAACCTTGGCAACACACAAAGGGTGACGTTTTCGCTTTAGTACTCTATATCTGCTCATTCTTATTTCCTCAGAAAACGGACTTTTATCAGTTAATTGCTACTTTTTGTGATTTTTTTCTACTCAATTCAAATTAAGCAAAACAAAATAATTTGGCGCAATTAAAATTTGAAACTTAGTCTCAAGTTTAAAGATAGTATACATGATTGGTAAACTGTTACAAATAGTTTTATCCCCCTGTGTGATTGAAGATATGCATGATTAAAACCAACCTGAGCAAAAACCAGCTCCGTACTTCGTCTAACTTTTGAGAAAACAGTCAAAAAAGGGTTTGCAGTCATTTCACCCCAAAACCACTTCGCCCTGAACCATTTTACCCTGAATCATTTCACCCTGAACCACGGCCTGTGCACGAAGTGGTTTTGGGGCGAAGTAGCATTTGGGCGATGTAGTGTTTGGACGAAGTGATTTGGGGCGAAATGGCACTCGGGCGAAGTGGTTTGGGGGCGAAATGGCACTTGGGCGAAATGGTTTTGGGGCGAATTAAATTTTGTTTATATTGTATAAGTTAGGCGGAAATCTGTGAACATTTCTGATTTTCGAGATACCAATGATTTATACTGCCTTTAAGGTACCGGCCCTCTACCAACTGAAACATTCAAAGTATACCTTATAAGGGGATGTCTAAAGTTGTCAACATTTTCACGAGTCTACAGAGCGAAGGAAGGGGGAGGGGGGTACTGACAAAGGGTTCTGACAAAAATGTTGATAAGTAATATTTGGGGTGGGAGGGTTTCTTCAAAAATACTATGCTCTGTTGAATCGTAAAAATGTTGACAATTTTGGACGGCCCCTAATGACTAGCAGGATAATCAGATAATAAAAGACCTTTTCTAATCAAGACTCAAGTGTAAACCCTTTATCATTTTTCTTAACTATATTTTGATTAAAATCTTTAATAATTATGTCTTTTTATCACAGCCTTTCCCAACGATCTCTCACGGAAGCAGCGATATCGTGTTCTGGGAAACAGTCTCAACATTCATGTTGTTACCATCTTGTTAAGATACTTGGTAACCGAAGCTGTATGTGATGGGACTGCATAGTGACGGAATTCACTGGTATAGACTACCGAAGTGAATACAAGAGCCAATTACCATGGCAACCTTCGGCACACCATTGAGACTAAAATCTGTAGATCTTTATCATGGCGCGGCCATCTTCTTTTTCTCCTATTAAAATGAACGTAACCAAAGCGAGGCTTGCAGAAAAAAATAGTTTGGTACTGTTTTGAAATTGTTCATTGTGTTCATCACAATGGCACAGGCGTTGCGCAATTAGGAGAGCGCGCAGCATGGGCAGTGATTCTCAACGGGAGATTACACGCGCTATCGCGCAGACGCATTTATCGTACCTAACATATACTATGGGGAACAAGACAAAAATAGATGCACCGTGATAAAGGTCTATTACAAAATTAAAAACCGAGCTCAGTGTCGGGGCAAACGGAGATAGGATCTTCACATGGAGTTTTCAGTTAAAGATCAAAGACCAGATTCTGCCCTGCCTTTAACAAATTAATTTGCATTTTTAGGGTAGCGCCTCAAATTCTTCACCTTAAAATGGAGGTGCAGTTTGGAAAGTCCACGTACTATTTTGTTGCTGCTACGTGGTGCACACAAACGCCTAGCAACAAAGAATCTGATTGCATTATGCCATTCTCTCCTACTGTAAACACAGTATTAATTCTGCTGCTTGCACCACATAGCAAAACAAATTTAGTATGGTCATCTGGATATTAAGTGTGCACGTAAAAAGAGGTTTGTCAGTGCATTAGACACTCCCCAGGGAGCTGAGAAGGATTAAGGAATGATATTACTGATCCCAATGACCAGGGGTAATAATGCAGAAAGCGCATTGAGAGATCCGTCGGATCTGTAATGCGCTGTATAAGAACTGTCTATTGTTATTATTATTATTATTCAGTGAAACGTGCAAATAGCTAATTTAACTTGTTTGGTATTTTTACAAAATGACATATCTCTTAATTTTATAGATAGTATTGAATGTTAATAAATTTTGGCAGTTATGGGTATAAAGTTGCTACATGTACAGCTCTTTGGAGGAGGTTTGTAACAAAGATTTTAGTAAAGCTTGAAAAATTAAATTCTGTGGGTGAAGGGGAGAGTACTACAGCTTAAAAATGCATAATTATTTTGTTTTTGAACAACAACAAAAACCAGCTAAAATCATATTCCTTGGGGAAGGTGCACAGCATAAATTAAAGAATATTTTTGTTATTTTTCCCAGGTCTGTGTGAAACATGCATTTGCCCCCTATTTTGAGACACACTGCCCTTTAACCGTGTTTGTTTGGTTTTATGGTAATGAGCCTTAATTAAAGCAATCTGATTGGTTGCCTGATAATGTACTTTGCTCTTATTTGTCCAATGTTTTTGGGTTCGTCCATGTTTAGAACTTGATAACAATCACAAACATGTGTTGCATTTACTATACTTCTCAGGAGATAAAAAGTGGAGTTTGATATTCTTTAGAAACGAAGTGTTTCAATAGAAGTGATGAATAAATGTTGGTTTTTAAACCTTTTTACCAGAAATATTCTTTTGGTTTGCCATACCACCCCTTTCATAGAAAATAAATTCGTCCACTGCCCCACGTGAGCCGAAAAAAAAATCAAAATATTGTAAATTTGAAAAGTGCGGTGATTAAATATAATCGGGTATTTAGCATTTATAAAGACGTTTAAAAATGTAGACAAAACTTTGAACAATTTTGCAAAATCGAACCTTCTGCAGCTAAAAATTTGTGTAAATAGACAACCTTTATTACACCGCAATTGTACTTGAACGAGACTCATGGCAACATTAAAGCCGCCATTTTGTAAAAATTTGTAAAAATTAAAATTAGCCGTCTGCTGTCAACGCGGTGTATCCTTGGCATGTCGTGTGACTTGTTCAGTCGTATTTTCGCCTAACACGATACGCACATTTACTGCAGTGTAACTCTATTTTATTAGGGAATGTTATCCACTATTTACGTGTGAAATTTGCTGCAATGGGTTGCGGAAACAGCTCGGAAACCGAGGGTCACAAAGAGGAGGAACATGGATTTTTTCACCGGCGACCCAAAGTGAGCATACGAGTGGGCACGCACGTCGAAGAAATACCCAACAAGGATGAAACGCTGGTTGTGTTCGTGTTTGGTAAGTTGCGTAGCCTATGTCACGTAGGCCTATATGGGGATTTTCTGTAAAATTTAATTGATTTCTATAAAGAAAAGCTTTACTTTTTCCACTCTTAAAGACTTAATTAGGCTAATCAGCTAATGCCTAAACTTAAGCATGTTAAGTAAAGATTTATTTTTTATCAAATCTGCACAATGCTAGACTCGAGACTTGGAAAACAAATTAAAATTTTCTATTTTGAAATTTGAGTTAAAACTTGGCACAACAGACAAGTTGCAACAGATTTCAAAAATACATTGTTGCAAAAATTTATCAAGCGGTTGCTGTTTTATGCTTGTTAAAATGCGTCAAATTTACGTGCGGAATCGTCAATGAACATGATTTAATGAATAGACGGCAACTTCAAAAATTGTGATGTTATGCACGTTATTTTTTCTTGGTTAGCCTCGAATTCAAGTGTTTAGGTACAGTACATGTATATTTATCTTGTCCTTCAAGAGCAAACTGCCAAGCAGAGCATGAGGGCCGCTATAGGCACGGGTTTTGTTATGCTCATGGTCATGCCCGTATTGATGTCTTGAATCAAGACTAGGTAGTTGACGGGGCTCGCCAACTGCCGATTTTGGTGATATCTTAGGGCGTAAAATCTCACCAGTGCACGGGTGGATTTGCGTGATATTTGGCACAAATATAAAGAAAACCAGCCCCAATAATGGACCTGCACCAAAAAGAAACAGAAACAGAAACAAAAGGCGGCATGATTTACAGTGCAAGTTCACGCAGCGGTCCATCAAGCTTGCGAACTTCGGTTACGGATTTGACCAATAGTGTCACGACTGCGCGGCTGATGTTGTCACGGATTTCCAAGTCGCCAACAATGCTTTATAGCGGAATTTATCATTTATGTTAAAGGAGTGTGACCAGATCACTTTTTTTTACCCATAACTCCCCGGGACTTACCTTATGGGTCATGAGATTTTTATATCATAACATCCGTTATATTTTTCTGATTACGAAACTGAAACTCCCGCGCTTCTAGGCTGCATATTTCCGAGGATATCGTCGAAAATCCACCGATTATTTGTAAACTAATTTTCCAGTATCAACGTTTATACACTGAAAGCCGACTCGATAGTTTTGTTCAATTTTTTACCGGAAATTGCGAATGTTTTCGGGTTTTTGGGACATGGGAGGTGTGTATGGGAGTTACTTGATAATATTGGTAAGTTACATCGAAAACTATTTTCCAGAAACTCTGGTCACGCTCCTTTAAACGAACACAATAAAAGATGTGATTTTTGGCTTGCCACAAAACCGATTATTACACACGTAATAATACCCTACCTTCTATGTTATTTTTTTCCTTACAATATGACAAATCCCTGTGTTCTATCAGCTAGGTTTAAATTTTTTCGTCATTTTATTCATATTCCTAGGCTAAGACAACAAAATACATAACAAAAGTAACAATTTTTAATACTGTGTATTTCACAAGGCCAGCCTTGAAATAACCAACGGCAACTTGGCAAATTGCCATCGGTGCCCCATGATTTTGTCATGTTGCCCTTAAAAATTTCTAACACAAATTTTCCATTTTCTCATTCAGGTGCCCTTTACTAAGGAAAAAATGCCGTGCCCTTTTGAAAATGAATTACAAAATTCAACAACGGCGATCAAGTTCGCCACATCATTTGCACTGTAGTTTCTGCATGCGGCCAAGGGCTCACGCAAAATAGTACTGCCGCGCATGCCCTATGCTATGTAAATGACTGCATGACGATATCGATCGATCAATGTACATGTACGTGTTATCGCGCTTGCACTGCTGCAATCCTGTAACTATAGTCATTCTATGCATTACGGTTACCGTAACTATAGCCACTTATAACTGCATTATAAATAAATTGTCTAATGATCAATTTGACCATGTTGATATGCCAACTTTTACTAAAATTAAATAAGCCTAGGCCTAAATCCCTCGAAATACGATTTAAACCATCATCATTATGCACCTATCAATTGTTTACCCCACTCCTCCCCCCTCCATGCCTTCCCATGATCCCCCATGTTGCCCCACCCCCTCTTCACACTGCCGCACCCCTTACATGCCTTAGATGGGGGTTTGGTCACATTTTTCATTTCCTAGGGTGGGGATTTTTACCCATTGAAATAAAAATGCCTGTGCATCTGATAGCGAGACACGCTTGTGGGGTGTTATGGCCGAGCGGTGTAGTGCGTCGAACTTGCATGTAAGTTCCTATGCTAGTACTAGAATGTAGGTTCGATTCCTGGCCGTGACGGGTTGTGGCACCTGTGCCCTTGAACAAGGCACTCAACCACACTTGCTCCCATTCCTATAATTGGCGGTCCCTATGCTGTTGGATGTGGTAAATAAATAAATAAATAAATAAATAAATAAATGTTTTGCACCCATACTGTAGGTGGGGATTTTGTCACCTAAATTTTGCCCCAGGGGTTGGGATTATGTCACACAAAAAGTGACAATCCCATTATAGGTGGGGTAACGCAGGGGAAGGGGTGGGGGAAACCATTAATACATGTAGGTGAATTAATTTCAGTCTAAAGAGGCAAAATTGGGGGCGAGTGCTCTGTTTTTGCCTATATTTATTTGTAATGCAGGACAGAGGGTTTTCAAAAATGAAAGGAACTTAGTAGTTGATCGTGGCTTTAGACGTGGTGTACAAATCATACAAGACTTTGATACATTTTGTTTTTTAAGAGAATTTTTTTATTTTTCCCACTCCAAAATTTGGGTTTTTCTATTAAATCTGCAGTTACTGATGCCTGATATAAGTCATTTTAAAGAAAAATATTAATGATCATCTCAATTTTTAGGGATGGGAATTTACGGTTAATTCAGAAAACGGTTTGCAATTCTTTCAAGTGTTGGTTAACCGTTTAACCGTTCGGCCGACATAAACAATATTTTGCTGGTGTTTATAGATGCGTGTATGTATACATGTATGTACATTTTGTACACAATACCCCTAGTCCCCCAAAATATAAATTGAACCTTTTATCTGGTCAAATTTTACTACGACCCTATATACATTTATTTCACTTTCATGAAGTCATTACAAATAACCATTAGAAAACTATTGTAAATTCTTTAAAATTGGGTTTCATTTAAATGTTCGGCAAAACCGGTTTTTCAATTGTTAAACGTCCAATCCCTAATGCATAGTCAGACACAGTATACATGTGTGTACATGTTGTTACAACATTGAGACTGCACTACATGTATTAAATGTACAAGATGTATATGGGTCTGTCCACGGTAATGGGGTACAATTCTGTAACATTCAAGATCTTAGGTCCCAGTTCACTTCAAATGTCTTAATTTTATCTTTAAATTATCAAGCTAAACTGAGGAAATAACTTTTTCACCAAGGAGTAAGAAAAATAGTCCAACAACATACATTTGTGAAAACCTCGTGCACAAATTTTCCTATTACGCATGTAACAAAGACGGAAAAAGATGTCACAAAATTGTCTGTCCACGTTACATGCGTAATAGGAAAATTTGTGCACTTGCTTTTTAAAAATGTATGTTGTGGCAGCAATTTGTTACTTTTTTGGGCAAAAGTTATCTCCTGAGAACAAAACAAGGACATTTCTTTAATTCTGAGATAAACTAAAGACATCTGAAAGGAATTATTGACTTATTTTTCAAATGTGCCCCATTACTGTGGACAGACCCACATGTAAGTGTATGTGTACATGTACCTTGGAAATTACAAATTTATGGAATGGCTTTTCAGTCACGTGTACTTTGAACTTAACTGTAAAGAAGAGAGAACATGGAAGCATTACATATTAAGACTGAGCTTGCGGGCACAGTCCATCAAATAATTAAAGTGAACTACAGCAGACTTGTCACTGTAACATGGAATGATGGTTGATATTTTCTTTTTCCATTTAAGTGTACATCCCCTTGCATCTTATAGCACTAAAAACTAAACATGTACATAGACTGTTTCCAGCTCTATACTGTACATTCACTGCATGGTTAATTGTTTAGAATAACAAGAGTTACATGTACATGGTGTAGGTAAACTTTTTTTCAAGCTTTGAGCAAGGTAACAACAAAGGGTTTCAGGCAGAAACAGTACATTTAATTTTTTAGTAATTTTTTTAAAATGACGCATCAAGCATCAGTAAGTGCAGATTTGATAGGACAACCTAAATTTCAGAGTAAGAATATTTTAATATTTTGTGAGGAAACACTTGTCATATGGTTTGTAACCGACGTCTGAAGCAATGATCAACTTCTCAATTATTTCCTTTTTTTCTCTCTCTTGGCCTCAGGACAACTAACTAACGGGGATACCTAGGCAGCGCTGTAACTAGGGGCAGTTTGTATAGAGCCCTACAGAATGGAAATTGGCCATTAATCTAATTTAATACTAATTGCCTATATTGCTCGCTTGGTTTGTTTGCTACATGTTCATGGATGAATAATGGTAATAGTGATGCCAATGACAATGGGCCAACAATACACTACTCGCGATAAGATAGGGATATTAGTACATTGTTGTATGTATGTTGTCATTTTTTAAATTTTCTTTCCCAAATGACTGTTTTTACCTATTCCTGTGACAAGGTGTGTCTGTCATGCAGATGCAATTGTCTAATCATATACAAAATCATTCAAGTGGAATGCATACCCTTAATAAAATATCTGCATACCGGTACACCCAACAATATCCCTAACTTATTGTAAGTAGTGTACTACATGTATATATATACTTAATCTTTTTGAGGTAACGGGACTAAGCAAAATTAAACCCTGAGCAGTTAAATTACACATCTATCTGATGGTGAAAGCTAAGTCAATTTCATGGTGTTGCTGAGCTAAAGAAAATAGCTAAGCACAAAATGTCTTTGTTTTGTAAAATTAATGGTTTCCCAGCCAAAATTGTATACATGTCAGATTGTGTTTTTAGAAACAGTAGCAAAATATTAGTAAATTTTATACACATCAGTGTTGCCCTTAAAAAGCTCTAACACAAATCTTCTATTTCCTCATTCAGGTGCCCAAGTTTACGAAGAGAAAATTGCCGTGCCCTTTTGAAAATGAATTTCGAGGCCAGCACATCACAGACGATTGTGGCTGGAAACCCATTTTTGCAATATAAAATTCTGTGCGAGGCATATTTGTTTAGCTTAGCAGCACCATGAAATTGGCCCCATATCATCAACATACTGTGCCTGCTTAGCAGATTCATAATGTATCGCTCTACAGTCAGGGGGCGGATTATACATAGTGAAAGCCTTGAGTCATTTTCATAGAAACGACAAACGAGCAATCAAATACGTCAAGCTGTGCAACCTATGATACGCCCAAGTTGATGGCCCCTGCCAGCCTGTATGCAGCACACACACACATACAGTACCAGATTGGAAAGCTCCATTGATACTTGAAATTAAAATTCACGTCAAGCTGGTACTTGTGTTCAGACATGCACGCTGCTGCTGCGGCTGCCGTGTGCACTGAACGAGTACTTGGTTATCTATAGCAGACTTGAACTCTGAACAGAATTTGGTCATTTCTATGGCAACAACTGGGTGATACCGTATTTATTACATTAACCCACACAGCGTTATGTGCTGCGGACAATGCATAATTCAATTCAATTCAATTTATTTCAACCTCCTTCGGGAGAAATATACATTAAAATAAAATCAATAACATAAAAAAGGATTACATACATGTACATTAAGTAGCCTAATCACAGTATCAAGACAATATCATGTACTAGAATGTAGGTTCGATTCCTGGCCGTGACGGGTTGTGGCACCTGTGCCCTTGAGCAAGGCACTAAACCACACTTGCTCCCATTCCTGTAATTGGCGGTCCCTCCGCTGTTGGATGTGGTATATAAATAAATAAAAGATCATTATCATGAACCCAGTATCAAGAACCCAGGTCGTGGGTTCGAATCCCATCCCAGCTTGTCCATGGTGCATGTGCTCTTGAGCAAGGCACTTTGCCATAAATTGCCTCTCTCCACCCAGGAGGAAATGGGTACCTGTGAGAGTAGAGAAAGCTAATGTGTTTAATTAGTCCCTGTGCGCATAAGCAGCACGAGACTATATACTCCCCAGGAAGCTGAGAAGGATTAAGGAATGATATTACTGAGCCCAATGACCAGGGGTAATAATGCAGAAAGCGCATTGAGAGATCCGTTGGATCTGTAATGCGCTTATATAAGAACTGCGTATTATTTATTATTATTAACGAATACAGAAAACTGGACACTATCACAAAGACCATCATTTTGTTGTGTGTCTGGCAGAAGGGCATGTAAACGCTCTGGTTTTGTTTTGTTTTTTGTTTTTGTTTTTTTAATGTGAAATCGCCCCAAACAAGGCAAAACTGCCACTTTAGGCAAAAGGCTACAGAGAAAACTAAACGAGTAAACAAACACACAAACAAGATACAAACAGTCAAACAAACATAAGTACTTAGGAAAGTAGAAAATAGGAATTTATGTTCCTCTTAAAGGAGACCAGGTCATAGGATGGGGAAAAACAGCTACCAGGCAAGGAGTTCCAAAGAAATGCAGAACATGGGAAAAAGCTATAAGAATAGCTCTTTGTTCTACATGTACATCTCGGCACAGCTCGAGTGTATGGGTGAGAGGACGCAGATAGGGGCCATCCATAAAGTACGTACGCACGGAGGGGGGGAGGGGTGGTTGTTGACATTGCGTACACCATGCGTACAGGGGGGAGGGGGTGGTCCAAGCCAATGCGTATGTACGCAAACCGAAAATGTCTTTTTAGTAAATCGGGAAAGGATGGACAAGTTGACCATTGCTTCAGACCTTATGTACTAAATATATTAGACAGGCCACACATTTTTCTCACACATCTCACATTTTTCTCACTCCTCAAATTAGGTTTTCTCATTAAATCCCCAGTTGAATGATGCTTGATGTGTCATTTTAAGTAAATTAAACAAAACAAAACAAAATGAAAAAGAAATCTATACATTTTAACATTTATTTCAGACTTAGGTGGCGACATGCGAATCGTACTACACGTAGTAGTATATAGCACTATACATGTAGTACTGAACCATTTTTACCAATGCTGAGGTATATATGGAATGCGTATGCGTACAGGGGGAGAGGGGGGGTTGGAGCCACTGCGTACGCCATGCGTACAGGGGGGGAGGGAGGGTCTAAAAAGTCGGCATTTCATGCGTACGTACTTTATGGACGACCCCATAGTCTGGTTGCACGCTCAAACACCTGACGGGAGGAACCAAGTTGGACAAGCTAGTGGCACAATTTCCATGGAAGTACATGTATCTGTAGAACAGACTGATTGTGGCAACTAACCTACGGTGGGAAAGGGGTTGTAATGTGGTGCCAACAATCAGTTACGCCCTTCTGCCAGGCAGATATTTTTGGAACCAGAGCGCTTATATGCCCCTCTGCCAGGCGTGTATGTGGATTGGGTTTGCAGTCCCTACTTGACCGCGTGGGTTTTCCCCTGGGGCATTTCTCTGGGGGTTTTCCTCCCACTTCTAAAAACTCCTTCTTCGTCATCTCAAATTGATAATAAAGTATAGTTAATACTAAAACCGTTTAGTTGATGGCATAAAGGGCCTTAGTTGCCGAAGATGCCATAAAATTAACAACAACAACAACATTCATACATGTCCCTCCTGCAAATGAAAGTCTTAAACATTAAAGATCTATATTTTTACTATTGTTCTTGCAGGTGGTCCCGGTTCTAAGAAGGGACGCATTGTAGATGATTTGGTCCACATGTACGGCTTCAGGGCACTTATTGCAGAAGATCTAATCTTGAAGGAATTACCTAAGAAGGTGCAGAATGTCATGGCCGTTGAAAGCACCAGAGGACTCGCAGAGATGCTTAAGGTAACATGTTAGATCGCTGCAAATTCCTCTAATTATTGACACCTTCCTAACAATATTGCCCACGTCATATTTTGGCCAATTTTAGATTTTTACCTAAATTTCCAAGAGGTGTCTGCTGATGCTCTGTAGAACTGTGAAAATGTTGACAACTTTGGACGGCCTTTAATCAAAGAAAGTCATTGCTGAAATTGCAATAGTGCCTAAAATCGCACTAGTGCCTAAAATCGCAATAGTGCCTCTGTTAATATGTTCATCATTTCATCGATTTCTTGAATCTTGCTTTCAAGATGTTTGGTTGCCTTGACATTGAGTAGCTTACAAAAACCCACTGATGGATCAAATGCCACTTAAACTTTAATCCTCTCTGTGTTGGAGGATTTAAATTTGCCACTAAGAAGGATTATACGCAGGCCCACATGCAAAGCATCTTTTTATAATTGTGGGGTGTTATGGCCGAGCGGTCTAGTGCATTAAACTCAGGTTCCTATGCCAGTACTGGAATGTGGGTTCGATTCCAGGCCATGACGGGTTGTGGCACTTGTGCTCTTGAACAAGGCACTTAATCACACTTGTTCCGTCCTTCGGAAAAGATGTAAAGCTGTTGGTCCAGTGTGTTACATGTAGGTAACACACTTTAAAGATCCCAGAGCATTCTTTCGTGAAGAGCAAGGGGAGGGATTCCCCGGTGTCTCTGGCCGTTTCTAATTTAACTTAGAAGTTGATATTTATTCGAATATCTATGTTAATTGATCCCATACCTGTAATTGGCGGTCCTTCCGCTGTTGGACGTGGTGAATAAATAAATAAATATATAAATAAATAAAATGCATTTATGAGGGATTATACCTGTAGTTAAATTATTACAATGCATAAAGTGTATGGGCATTGTTAGATGTACTGTACATACATTGTAGGTGTACAGATACGTTTAATTGTGAATGGTTAGGAGCAGATACCGTACATTGGGTTTTTGGAATTTTGGGTAGGAAAGGGCACTGCCATTGGAAAATCAAAAATTGTAGGAGAGCTACATGTATATTGCACAAGGGCGCCAAGACCAGAGACAAGGGACAACGGAGTCCATGGCCTCCGTGAAATTCCCACACTTGAATAGAAAGAATCGTTTTCTTCACCTTTGAGCTAGCGTGCAGTGCAAACTGCAAATACATACACAGACATGTACATGCTATGATCTTGACGTCGAGTATAATACATGCATTATTTATGAAATTCATAGCCGTGTTAACAGGCCGATGTACATGTAGTACAAATATCGGTATCCACATCCCCAGGGGGATAAAACACGGTTGACTTCTTACAGACCCTAGAATCCTACTCCAATATGCAATAGCTACTCTGTCTCATCTTCCGGTAGGGAAATTTACCATGTATATTAAATTAAGGCTTTGTGTTATTAAACGTACTGCATGTGTTCATAGATGTACAATGTACACATGTATGTGGAGGTTTGTCTGACATATGCTACAAATATGCAAAAGATGTGAAAATTGCTTGTGCAGTGTGTTCTTGTTGAGCATACATGTACATGTAATACAGGTAATGAAGCGTTACTATTCATACAAATCAATGATTTATTTTTGCAGATCAGGTGCCCATGATGATATTAACACATTCTGTTGATTACTTTATACATGTACATGTGAATGAAGTTACATTCTCTAATTTTGTAATTATTGGTCATGCATCGTCTGTGGATCGTACATGTACCATAACTCTTTAAGAATGCATACGATAGATCGTACACATGTACGACCTTGGCAGTGAAAGAGTTAATCTTATGCTAATGCATAGTTCCGAGTTTGCCTAGTTAGCCCCGCCCCCTTGGATATTGTTGCTATGGCTCACACGCTATCGTCAAAATGGCGACACGCAACGCACAAAGCAATGGGACTTTAGAAGAAAAGCACAGATTCATTGGAGAAAACTCTAAGGTATTCATGTTTAAGGGTCGACAGTTATCTTAGAACACACCGAGTAAAGGGCCAGTAATACAGGGATGTCATATCATGACATACGTGCTTTCGTACCTTTGAACAACGAAACGACCGGCCTTAAAACCAAAAATTCACCCGGATCATCGCATACAACACTGTACAAATTGTATGGGGCAGAACATCGCGTGATGTTGTTGTGAGACAGTGCACTTTGACCTATGTCTGCTAGCTCTGTTGTGATTGGTCGGCGGGTTCGGTTGATTGACAGGTTGGAACTATGCATTGAACAACCACACCCAAAGTCTGCGTTTGTCCCTTTTAGACTTATCCATGAATCAACTTTAGAACATTTCCAATGTCTTTTTTGCAAAGCCTACATAAATTTTGTATGAAGCAAATTGTTCTGCTTTAATAGAAACAGCTTTGTAAATATTGGGCCTAGTTCTGAGTTGTATTGTAATGCCAACCTTAAAGGCACAGGCTCGTCAGCAATGCGCGCGCCAAATTCGTGCCACAAAATACCCAGCTCCGTGTAGCAAAAGCATGGAGCTGCGTATTTGCTGACGAGCCTGTGCCTTTAAACATTGCTCATCAGCCATTGATGGGTATGACATTAGCAGACTCTACAAGCAATGGCTAGGCCGATATCGGCATCCTTCATCAAATCATCTCAATGTTGCAGTCATGACAAGAAGACACCCAGAGAGGGCAGTAAATTTATCTCTCCAGTTTTTTGATGGAGTTCACCTTAAAGGGATGTTGATACACACCCGTCCCGGCATTTTTATTGCGACCTCAAAACTAAACATTTGCCGCATTTACACTACACCTCGATTCGGCTTTCAATTCGCCTTTACCACTGTACAAACCGGAAAAGTCACCGCTAATTGTGACCGCAGCGCAAGTGTGGATTCGCCGATTAAACCTACCACACGGCGGGCACCGCCCCAAGGACGCTCAAATTGCCAAATCTGTATTCAGGTAGAGTTTACACTACAATTGCAGTGTTCAACCCTACCCAAAAGGTGACCCGGGTCTGATTCGCCTTTTTCAATTCACCTTTTGCATTTACACATAGCACCTTATAGCCGGCTTCAACTCACTTTTTTTAGAGTTCGATTCGGCAAAGGCGAATCAGGCCTAATTTATCTCTCTGTTTTTTTTATGGAGTTCACCTTAGAGGAATGTTGATTGATGGTTGTAGTTAGCATGTAAAGGTTAGCATGGTTGAAGAAGCTGCATGAGCGTGCTATTTATTTTGTGTTTTGGCAGTGGATATACTTATAAAAATATACATGGAACATGGAAAATACAAATTTTGTTGTGGAGTCTCAAGCAACTTGTTTATTAATTCTTTCTGGTACTGAAACCAAAGACTCCTCAAAAACGCTTGTAGCACTGAAGAAATATGCTCGGTTTTAGATGTTGGACAACAAATATATACACATGTGTATAAGGAAAGGGTCGGGGTTAGGTTTAAAAGCACTCTAAATAGAGTGAAAATCACTCTCAAATAAAGAGTAGAAATCATTATAACCCTAACCCTAATCTAATTTCCACTCTATTTTGAGTGATTTTTCACTCTTTTAATGAGTCCCCATTATATAGCATCCGTGAGTAACTGGTCAATATCCCCACAGCTACCGAAACAAGTGCACTGAATCAAGCAGGGACTAAACCAAATCCACATGCTGACCCAGGTGGGAATCGAACCAGGGCCACAGAGGTGGAAGGAGACAGGGTTGTCGAGTCGAGTCCCTGTGACAAGTCCCGCACAAGTACAGTAACAAGGAGCAAAGGATGAACACGCACAAAAGAATGCCTTTGTTGGAGTTCATTTGAATAGCTTTTGACTTGAATTAAGACCCAGGGACTTGTGGTGGACTTGTGAACGCTTGTGAGGACTTGTGATGGACTCGACTACAACCCTGGAAAGAGAGATAACGTACGTACATGTACTACCCGGTACGTACTTCTCCAACCTGATTTCCCCCACACGTAAATCATCCAGGAATGTTTGGTGGTCAACGGTCATGCGAGTACACGCGCGCGCCACTAGACGCACATGGGCATGCTTAAAATATACACACCAGCGTACTTTCATTCGAAGATGCTGCATGCGCGCGTTGCGATACGTTCAAATTATTGAGCATGCACTCGGCTTGTAAAAACAAAAGTGTTTTTACTTGATCACGATTTTTAGCCTAAAGAAAGACGTTTTTATCTTTATCGATACAACAGGCATTGCACAACAACATAAAGCAAGGTTAAGTGCAAACCAATGCGCTTTTCCTGCTTTTTTGGCCGGTAATAACTCGATCCACGTGGGTCATGAAAAATGGAAACCAAAATGGTGGATTGAAGGCGTTACGTCACCGGAAAGCAATCAATAGCTGAATATGTTTCAGCCAAATAAGGTCTTGCAAGAACTTTGCTCAGAACAATCTCCAAGTTGGCTACTAGTAATACCCTGTTTACACCGAAATCCCGAGGGACTTAAGAGTGATTTACGAACAAAAATTGGTCAAAATGGCATTTCCTCAGGAGTTGGTCGGCAAGATCTTAAGTTCCTCCTATGTTACTTGTCAGAAGGTCGTAAGTTAGTCCTGAACACTCGCAATAACTCGGGGGGAATTGCCATCGCTCGGCACAAGTTCCCCGACCGTATGGAATGGTTCAAAACGGTCGGGAAACTTTCTCGGTCGCCCCCTTGACAAATGTTTCATGACCACTCACAAGTCCAAGAAATACAGAATTTTACAACTCGTAAGTCGACCCTAACTTGGTCGTTCTTCGGTGTAGACATAGCATCAATCAACATTTTCGTCGTCTCTATTCACTACAGGATAACCAGTCTCACCTTTCACTGGACTGGATTCTGGAATTAATTAGCAACGAAATTGAAAAAGATCCAAAGCGCCCTCACATCATCGACATAATGCCCAATCTGAGGTTTCTACTACGCTGTGAGAAGTACATTCAGGATCCAGAATATGAAATGAAGAAATTTGAGAAAAGGGTGAGACATTCAAATTTTTTATTTACATGATTTTTTGATTTTTCAAACTTCAATTTCTTTTTCAAGATTACCATAATCGGTTATATCCAACGTCACACTTCGGCTGATTTGTTTTACTTTCTTACCATTCCTCGTGGTCTCCTCGAGTTCCTCCATTTTTTTCAAAACGGTGGGACCTGATCGTCAAATGCCACACAAAATGGCACACGACATGACATCGTCAGATAGGTCTATTCAAGCACCAAGCTCCAAAAATTGTTCATGTAATGTCACCAACTGTGAAAATGTCCTCCAGCATGACTAGGGATGGGACGTTTTTTTCATTAAAGGCACAGACTCGTTGGCAATGCGCGCGCCAAATTCATGCCACGAAATACGCAGCCTTTGCTATAGAGCTGCGTATTTCGTGGCCGGAATTTGGCGCGCGCGCATTGCTGACGAGTCTGTGCCTTTTAATGCAAAAATTGCCTTATAATGACACAGCAAGAGCATGTAACGTGTCATCCTATGATGAGACATAGTGGCACATGTTACACGTAACAATAGACCGTATCAAATAGGTGCCATCTTGTAGGGCAGTTTCTTTGTTCCTTGAGGACATGCATGGTTGCACATTTTTTTGCTTACATTGTTGACCAATTCAAATGTCAAAAGTTGTCCTACAAGATGGCAGCTATTCGATACAGTCTATATCATAGTGTATTGTCTGTTTGTCTTTTCAGTTTCACAACATTTTTGCATTGAATCTTGCCATCCCGGAGGAGAAAGTCATCAAACAGGTGACGGCGCACAGCGCTAAACACCCAGACAAAATGAAAGAAGCTGGTCAGAGTGATGAGGCAGACACTAGCAGAACACAGGTCAGTATCTTAATCTTAAGGCTGGATTCAAACTCAGATTTTTCACGTGATAACGTGTGTAAATTTAACAGACGTCGCTTTGCTAAACATCCAGACAAAATGAAAGAAGCTGGTCAGAGTGATGAGGCAGACACTATCAGAACACGGGTCAGTATCTTAATGTTAATGCTGGATTCACACTCGTATTTTTCACGTGACAACGTGTGTGAATTTGACACGCGTCACTTTGTCAAACATCCAGACAAAATTAAAGAAGCTGGTCAGAGTGACGAGGCAGACACTAGCAGAACACAGGTCAGTATCTTAATGTTAAGGCTGGATTCACACTCGTATTTTTCACGTGTCGACGTGTGTAAATTTGACACGCGTCACTTTGCTAAATATCCAGACAAAATGAACCAAAATTAAGAGCCTTATTCCGATAAGGCCCCAATGATTTTTCTCTCATACCAAGTTTGGTTGTTTCATTTCAAGGGTACCAAACCAGATTTTGCATTTATCTCAAATTTATTGACATCCCAGAATGTGTGATGCTGACCAAATAGTTTAAAATTTCTTCTATTTTCTTGACAGAGACGAAATGCCCTGTACACAACCAGCGTGAAACATTTCCTGCACTACTTTGGTTCGTCTGGTCGCCTCGTGACCGTCGACGTGGCGTGCGGTGTTGCCGACCTTATATGGCATCGAGTCAGCGATTTCTTTGGTCACCAAGTGGAGTTGGAGCCTATTAGGACTGTTAACACGGTCATCATATTTGCATTTGGTGAGTCATTTTCTCCACTGTTGAAGTTGTGCAAAAGAAACCCCAAACATCTCCTGAACTCAAAGTTTTTTAACTTGAGAATTGAATTAGGGGCTTTTCCAATATTGTCAACATTTTCACGGTTCTACAGAGTGTAGTATTTTTCAAGACCTCCCCCCGCCCCTCCATCCCCTGAGATACTACTTATTAACATTTTCTGTCACTACCATGAAATGTCAACATTTTACAGTGCATGTAAAGTCCTACGCGGCCCTCAACCCCCCTCTCCTTCCTACGCTTTGTAGAACCATTAAAATGTTGACAACTTTGGATGACCCCTGAATGAGACTTCACTGTGTGGCTAATTTTACAGCGATCTGACGGGTTGGTTTTTTGTCTTTCCCTCTAGATGAGCTTGATTTTGAGGGGTTGGACATGGACCGCTATGCACTCCAGTTAGTTACTCTCAGGATGCTTACTGAGGAAACCAATGCACCTTCAGTGAGTACATGTAAAGCATAGCGTACATCGACATTGCAACTGGAAGCAACTCAACTGATCCGTTGCTGTCGATGTATGCGTAGCACGCTCATCGACAGCAACTGATTAGTTACGCAACTAGCGGCAACTGAAAACGTCCAGTTTTCAGAGCGCGCACAACGACACGGCAACTCGGTAAAGCCTAGAGTACATTAACCTTGCAACTGGAAGCAACTCAACTGATCAGTTGCTGTCGATGTATGCGTAGCGCGCTCATCGACAGCAACTGATTAGTTATGCAACTAGCGGCAACTGAAAACGTCCAGTTTTCAGAGCGTGCACAACGACACGGCAACTCGGTAAAGCCTAGAGTACATTAACCTTGCAACTGGAAGCAACTCAACTGATCAGTTGCTGTCGATGTATGCGTAGCGCGCTCATCGACAGCAACTGATTAGTTACGCAACTAGCGGCAACTGAAAACGTCCAGTTTTCAGAGCGTGCACAACGACACGGCAACTCGGTAAAGCCTAGAATACATTAACCTTGCAACTGGAAGCAACTCAACTGATCAGTTGCTGTCGATGTATGCGTAGCGCGCTCATCGACAGCAACTGATTAGTTACGCAACTAGCGGCAACTGAGAACGTCCAGTTTTCAGAGCGTGCACAACGACACGGCAACTCGGTAAAGCCTAGAGTACATTGACCTTGCAACTGGAAGCAACTGTTGCTTGCAGTTGCTGTCGATGTGTACCCAATTTATACACCTGGGTGGAGAGAGACAATGTAAAGTACAGTGTCTTGTCTAAGGACACAACGCGATAACAGTGACCAGGCTTCGAACCATGGACCTATCACCCCAAAGTCTGACGGTCTATCCACTAGACCACCGTTTCTCCCACAGTCGATGTGACAATCGGAAACTCCCTATTTTTTTGCCTTTTAGGAGAATGTTCTGAGTGCTCTTTGCCGACACATTGACACGTCCGCTCCATTGGTAGAGGCTTTTGCTGTTGATGCTACAGGAACCAGCCTGCTGTCATACCAGTCAGAAAGGGTACGTTATTACTCTATCAGGAGGTCTAAGCACACTTTGAGGTTTATAGCATGTTCTTCAAGAAAAGTACTTAGTATATAGTACATGTGTTGTGTATTAAGAGTAAATAAATTCATTTTAAAAAATTCTTTGTCATTTACAGAATTTTTATTATTTTTCTCTAATATATATGGGTCTGTCCACAGTAATGGGGTACATTTCTGTAACATTCAAGATCTTAGGTCCGTGTTCACTTCAAATGTCTTAATTTTATCTTTAAATTATCAAGCTAAACTGAGGAAATAACTTTTTCACCAAGGAGTAAGAAAAATAGTCCTACAACATACATTTCTCTAAATTTTCCTATTACGCGTGTAACAAAGACGGAAAAAAATGTCACAAAATGGTCTGTCCACGTTACCTACGTAATAGGAAAATTTGTACACAAGCTTTTCAAAAATGTATGTTGTGGCAGAAATTTTTTACCTTTTTGGGCAAAAGTTATCTCCTGAGAACAAAACAAGGACATTTCTTTAATTCTAAGATAAACTAAAGACATCTGAAAGGAATTATTGACTTACTTTTCAAATGTACCCCATTACTGTGGACAGACCCATATACTCTTAACAATATATTCTGAACAGTATACTCTTCACAATATATTCTGAACAGTGTCATACATGTATGCAAATGGATAAGTCTGTGATGTGAATGTTGCATTTTCACGGTTCTACAAAGCGTAGGAGAAGTGAGGTCGAGGCCCGCGTAGGACTTTAAATGCGCTGTAAAATGATGACATTTCATGGCTAGTAAAAAAATAAGTATATTAATATTTATATATTTATATACATATTAGTATTTCGGGGGAGCGAGTGGGTCTTGAAAAATACTACTCTATAGTACTGTGAAAATGTTGACAACTTTGGCTGGCCTCTAAACAGTATGATTTTTCAATTCTGTTGAGTAGCAATGTCTTATTTTTTAGGGCTGTCGAAAGTTGTCAACATTTTCACAGTTCTACAGAGCATAGTATTTTTCAAGACCGCCTCCCTCCCCGAAATACTACTTATCAACATTTTTTGCAATAACCATGAAATGTCAACACTTTACAGTGCATGTAAAGTCCTACGCAACCCTCGACCCCGCCCCCCTCCCCCATCCCCCCCCCCCCCCAACTTTAGCCCGGTTCATACTTCACGCGAAAGCGAACGCGAATCTCACTTCAATCTGACGTCAAACATTTCGCGGCGAACATTCGCGCAAGTTGAAACTAGTTCAACTTTTTGCAAATTCGCTGCGCGAAACATTCGATGGGACGTCAAATTCGCATTTGCGTTCGCTTTCGCATGTATGAATCCGGCTTTTGATGGCCTCTAAAACATGATCTGAGTAGTGTACTCATTCTTGGTTTTGTTTGTATAATATCTGACAACAGAAAACGCGAACAACGCGCTTTGTGGAGCAAGCCGAGACCTACCTAGACAAATACATCTTCATCTCGAACCTCAAGAAGACGCGTGGTCGTAAGTGCAGTCTCTTTCAGCGACTCTACAAGGTGGTAGCCACTACCCAGAATGAAGTGTGTTTGTTCCCTCAGGAGACTGATACGGAGCTCTGCAAACGAATAGCGTTGTTCATGTCTGAGGAGCGAACGGGATATTAACGTGTGGACTTAACGGACTTGCGGACTTGAGTCTTTAGCTTTGAACCCCGAGGCAGTGGATCGTAAACTGGGAGACTTTGTGTTACAAAGTCTGCCCCTTTCAACACGAGACACGCAGAGCTTTGCAAACAAACAGTGCTGTGCATGTCTGAGGAACAAAGAGGATATTAACATGTGCACTTAGCGACTTGCAGACTTGAGTCTTCAAATTTTGAATTCAGCACTAACCCGGAAGAAAAAGGACCATAAACTGGGGAGACTTTCAGTTCAGTTCGTTTGTTTTTCGTTCGTTTTTTTCTTTCAAACTTGGGATGAGAGGAAAATGGTAAGGGCCTTATCGGGATTAGAACCCGAGACCTCTGACTCACTGGGCAGATGCTCCACCAGCTGAGCTATAATAAGGCACAGTTATAGGGAGACTGTTTTACAAATTATGCCCCTTCCAACACAAGACGCACAGAGAATGATGTTAACATGTGGACTTAACGGACAAGCGGATTTAAGTCTTTAACTCCGAAGTTAGCACTAACCCGGAATAAGCCCATAAACTAGGGGGGACCATGTGTTACGAATCCTGCTTCTTTCAACACAAGACACACGGAGCTCTGCAAACAAATAGCACTTTACGTGTCTCAAGAACGAGAATGATGTCAACATGTGGACTTAACGGACAAGCGTACATGTTAAAGAACGAAAAGGATATTAACTGGTGCACTTGCATTGTAACAGACTTGCGAACTTGAGTTTTCAACTTTGAGATTAGCACTTACCAGGAAGAAAACGGACCATAAACTTGTAAGACTTTGTGTTACGGATTCTGCCTCTACCGACACGAGACACAGAGTGGTTCAAGCAATGTCCGAGGAGCGAAAAGGATATGACTTGTAAACGTAGCAATACTGAAAAAGTGTAGCAGTGTTGCCGCATACTGGACTGTCAATTGAGAGCGCTAATGATGCGTGTTTCTTACAACTTATCAGATGTGGTTTTTGCATGAGATGTCGAGAATTTTAGATGTATTTCCTGTGTAGACCGTATTGAATAGCTGCCATCTTGCAGGGCAACTTTTGACATTTAAATTGGTCATCAACAATGTAAGCACAAAATGTGCAACCATGCATGTTGTCAAGGAACAAAGAAACTACCCTACAAGATGGCAGCTATTCGATACGGTCTACTGTATGTAGCTTAGAAAGACCATTTTTGAAATCGGCCAACTTTTGTCTCGTTCTAAGGATGTACAGCAAGTATGCAGTTGATTGAATATCTAGGCACTGCCTGGCACCCGCCCCCTTGCATATATCAACATCACCACCCCAATCCCCTTTCCCACATTCCCCCACCACCCTCCCCACATTCTTGTGTCATTTCCCCTCTTCCTCAACCCCCTCTCCCCTCCCCCTCTCCCCTCGCAAACCCCATGTATTCTACATGTAGTCCCACTTTTCATATGTAAATATCTTAACCTCCATTTTTCAAACTGCCAGTGTAAATACGTTGCACATTTCACTTTGGACAACTCAACTCATGCCTCTTGGCTGCAGTTTGGGGCACATAAACATTGACCCCAGGTTCGTCACAAGTCCAGTTTAATACAAGCAAGGATTTAAAACACACAAAACAATGCATGTCTTGCTGTGCATATGAATAGCTTGTGACTTGAATTAAGACCCAGGGACTTGTGATGGACTTGTGATAAATTCGACAGCACCCTTGGTTGTCAGGGCAAGTAAGTGGCTGTCCAAAGTTGTCAACATTTTCACAGTTCTACAGAGCGTAGTATTTTTCAAGACTGCCATCCCTCCCCTAAAATACTACTTATCAACATTTTTGGTCAGTATCGTGATTGTCAACATTTTTCAGTGTATGTAAAGTCGTACGCAGCCCTCGACCCCCCTCCCCCCTCCCCCCTTCCTACGCTTTGTAGAACCGTGAAAATGTTGACAACTTTGGACGGCCGTTACGGCCCTTAAATTCATAAACGGCATGTGTGTGTCCATTTCTAGATTGTGCACAACTGTACATGTATAAACCATATAAATTCGTTTCACATAAGCTGCATATGTGTTTTCTTGTTCAATATTTTAAAAAGGTTTACGTAAAAATTTGTGAATAACTTGCCAAATATTAATGAGAAATTGGTAACTTCGCTCGATTGTATTCATACATAATAAACACTTTCACAGTTATCAACGCCATCTTGTTCACGGGGCACTTTGAACATGCGTTGCTGTGTGCGTGCGCGGAACGTTACGAATGCTCAGTGACCTAACAACACAAAAATATTCCACCGAACCCGCGAGCGTAGAAACGCATGTTCTTTTACCCCGTGAACAAGACGGCGTCGATAACCGTGAAAGGGTGTATTCTCTTGATTATGTAATTTTTGGGAACTACGGCCATTTGCCCTTCAATTTATTATTAAATTGCATGTTCATTGCATGACTAAATACATTGTGAGTACTAATGTAGGATTTTCCAAATTCCAGTGTAATTTTGCAAAGAATTCTGCACTTTTTTAATTTAGAAAGATTGTACATATTTTATTGAGTGTTCAAATTTTGAATTCAACCGCAATGTAATGCACTGTATTCTTGGATTTAACTTTCTTGACAACCGGTTGCTATCCGCCATTACTGTGTCCATACTATGGTAGCCAAACGTTGACGCATATTTTTGCAAATGTTGCGCAAGAAAAAAAAGAAAAAAAAAGTTGGCATGACTTTTAAATGTTGATAGACTTTTTGAAACCGGCATACCGTGCTTTTGTTGGCAAGTTTGTAAAAATGTTGAGACTTGTTTTTTAGTATTGATGGTAGAACTATTAGTGTTAAATTATTTCCGCTTCGGCGTCCCATAGTATGGACACAGTAATGGCGGATAGCAACCGGTTGTCAAGAAAGTAAAACCCAAGAATACATTTTTCTTTCATTACAGTTAGTTATACGCCGTGGTCGAAGTTTTTGATAGTACTGTTTGCCAAAAATTGGACGTTTCATTCTTAGCAAATAATTAAGCTGTAATATTCAAATATGCTTAGTTTGTGTATTGGCACTTGAGCTGATTTGATTATTATTCTTAACATTTAGGAGTTAAATGTCCATGATGTTTAAAATTTTGACAATTGTTAAATAACAAGTAATATAATAGTTCCATGTTGTGTTTCAAGTTTCATAAGAACAAACAAACCTGCAGCCGATTTAACGAATCCTTTCTCACTGCATAAGCCCGCTTGCGCAACTTTTTATTGTATAAGCTGCTTAACATTTCTGTGATAATTACACGCAAGCCTATGGGGCTTATGCCATTTTCAAAAGTTGCGCAAGCTACGCAATTTTTCGTGAAATCGGCTGCAGAGGCCATAGGGCTGCGTTCTAAATATGCGAACATGGCAAACGTTTGCAATGTTCGCTAACAACAGGTACCCGGCTATACCAATGGTGAACGTTGCCAACATTTACGTACATGTAAGTGGAATGCAGCTCAGGTCTGATTGTTTAGTTGACAATTTGTACTAACTCGTTAAACCTGTTAAATGCATGACCGGGCTGCGTTCATAGCAAACGTTTGCAAACATTCACCAACAACAGGTGCCCGGCTTGCCATAGGCGCGTACGCAAAAGCACTGTATAAACCAATGGCAAACATTGGTAACATTTGTGTAAGTGGAACGCAGCTCAGCAGCCGATTTCACGAAAGAGTGCGCAGCTTGCGCAACTTTTGCAAAATGGCGCAAGCCCCATAGCTTGCGTGTAATTTTCACAGGGAGTTGCGCAGCCTACGCAATAAAATGTTGCGCAAGGGGACTTACGCAGTGCGTAAGGATTCGTGAAATCGGCTGCAGGTCTCATTGGTTAGTTGACAATTTGTACTAACTCGCGAAACCGGTTATTTAATTGCATAACTGGAATGCGTTCCAAACACTTGAACATACGGTAGAAAACCTTTGCAACGTTCGCTGTCCATAGACGAGTGCATAAAAGTACTATATAAACCAGAGACAAACGTCGGCAATGTTCGTGTAAGCGGAACGCAGGCCTGGGTTCGAATCCCAAGTCAGTTTTCTTTGCATAAATTAAAAAACGGAAACTAAAGGTTCTAAAGAGCAGTTTAAATTCCCCCTGCATCCATCCGCCCCTTGATACATTTTTTCTATTCTTCTTTTACATTTGCATATTTATTTTTAAAACATGTTCAATTATTGCTTACTTTGGACATTTGTGTTATTTATTTTGGTTCATTTATAATGCTTAGCAAACTTGAAAACTGAAACGAACACCACCAGCTAATGTGCAATCATAATTTTTTCAATTTCATATATTTTAATGTTGATTTGAGCGTTTATTTTATATAATATTGTGGTATATAAATATGTTAACGCAAATAATTTAGTTTTTCAGTTTTTCTTTCATGTTAATTTATCGTTAAGGTTTCATTTTTTTTCCCTTTTTGTTGATGGCAACATTGATGGGTCTTTGCATAAATTAGTGGTCCATTTTCTGACATCTTGTTATTTGTAAATTCAGAACACATTCTTCATATGCTTTACATCTCAAAAGTGAATACATAAAGTACAATTCACTAAAAATGGTTTGAAGGCATGTTAATGATATATATCGTGTGTACTGGGTATACAGCCGTGCTCGTGATCGAAGGGTTATGGGTTCGAGCCCCAATTGTGCCAACGTGTTTGTGTCCGTAGACAAGACACTTAATCTCAATTGCCTCGTCAACCCAAGCGATATCTGGGGAGCTGTTAGGGGGAATGCCACAATCTAACTGGTGATAGGCAGATAGTAGCCACCTAGTTGAAGCAAAATGGTTCTGATTTCCTAATGGCAGCGATAATGTTAATGGCAACAGCGCCAGGAGTACCCTATGGTAGACATGTTCCCTATACAAGTGTCCAACATTACATTATGTAACGGGGGACACTAACGTGTCACACTTTAGGGCCCCTAATATATGGAAAGACTTGGATGCAATATAAGTCTGTTTTCAATACTGGAGAGACTTTTTCACTAGGATCATAACACACTGCAGAGCCAGTTATCTTCTCTCAAAACAAAAGAAATATCTTAAGACAGGTCTAAGAAGATAACTTAAAGGCACAGGCTCGTCAGCAATGCGCGCCCGCCAAATGTGTGCCACGCAATACGCAGCTCCATAGCAAAGGCATGGAGCTGCGTGTTTCGACACAAATAGTGCAACAACATACCTTTCTACAAACTTTGTGTACAAATTTCCTATTTAATGTATGTAACATAGGACACATACATGTACTTTGTGACATTGTTTGGTATATTGGAAATTTGCACATAGAGCTCTTAGGAAGGTATGTTGTGACATTATTTGTTGCAGTTCTTCAGCTGAAGTTATCTCCTTAGATCCATCTTAAGATATTCTTTTGTTTTGAGAGAAGATGAATGACCTTGTACAGAGATATAATTCTGGAGGAAAAGGTCTCTCCATATTGAAAACAGACACATACACAAGCCTAACTTGCATACTTTTTGTTAAATACTTCCCACATATCTCACCAAACTTCTTGGCTTTATGGAGTTTATTAGTATTCGCTTTTTAACCGTCTATTTGCATTATATGAAAAATTGTGCTTAAATGTTAACATTTTCAGCAGTGCTCTCTTAAATAATCATCTTAAAAATGTTGCTGCATCAATATAATACAAATTATAGGGCGCTTTTACATGGGGTCAAAAGGTCACGGGTCTCTATTGTTTGTCCTCCAGATCGGGAGAGAACAATAGAGCCACGTGGGGAAAAGCGTGTGGCTGCTAGCAGAAAAGCATGTGGCTCTATTGTTCTCTCCTGTTCTGGAAGACAAGCAATAGTGACCCGTGACCTTTTGACCCCCAGTGAAAGCGCCTTATATTGACTGTTCGTGGAGCAGGTGGGGAATAGTGTACAAATATAACATGGTTTGAGGGTAGGTAGCTACTCGCTAGTATACACATATGGACTGGCAATGAGGTCACTAGTGCACGTCTATGGGCCCCGAGGGACTGTGAGTGACCACAAGAGGGTCCTATTTCCCGAGGCCGAAGGCCGAGGGAAATAGGACCCTCTTGTGGTCACTCACAGTCATGAGGGGCCCATAGACGTGCACTAGAGACCGAATTATGCCAGTCCGTATGTGTTTTATAACACGCCTCAGGCAAAAATACACACGTACAGATAAAATGCAATTTAATACATTAACAAGCAACCTCCAGAGGGCGCAGTAACCGGTCACTAGTTTTTGAGACTAGTGACCGGTCAGGAACACTAGCAGGGAAACACGCGTGCGTGAAGTCTTAATGCTCGCGCCCGAAACTTGATACGCGCGTCTAGTTCACGCTGGCGCAAATTTCATGCACTAGCCTAGATTAGTGAACCTCACGTGACTGCGTTTCAGCCAGTCAGGATTGACAATCAGAAAGAGGCGTGTTACAATGTATCATATTCATCTTTCTATTCCTGGGTTTTTGTTTAAACTTTCTATTTTCACTGCAGGTGCACTAAATTGTTGCTAGCAAATGTCAACTCAGGAAGAAATGTCTTACAAAGACACGTCTTACAAAGACACGTCTTACAAAGACACTAAGAATGCATTTTGCTGCTTTTCTTTTGGTTTCTTATTTTTATGACAAAAACAAAATAAGTGTGATAACTGATGATCATGCGCACTTCATCGTTGCCGTGCAGGCTTGGCTAGATTGGTTCCCGATCCTATCGCTTATTGCGAAAATATAAGGATCGGTAAAGGGCGGCCATGACGGGCAGAAATCTGCCCGTGGTCACGTGGTTATTTATTTCTTTTTTTAGTAAGTGCGTATATTTTGCATCGACATTTGTAACCCGGCCGTGCGTGTCGAACATATCCAAATGTAAGTAAAGTGCATTGCCTAAAGCAAAGGGCTTCGCCAATTTTAAAATATAAAACACACAATGCGCACGCGCAAAGACGACCAATCACAGATCAAGATGAAGCGCCCTTTACCTTAGACTGGTTCCCGTCCACATATTCCACACATGAGAATATAAGGACAGGTAAAGGGCGCTTCATCTTGACTGTAATTGGTCGTCTTTGCGCATGCGCATTGTGTTTTTTATATTTAAAAATTGGCCAAGCCCTTTGCTTAATAGGCAATGTACTTTATTTACATAATTGGATATGTTCGACACGCACGGCCAAGTTACAAATGTCAATGCAAAATCTGTGCACTTACTAAAAAAATAATAATAATAACCACGTGACGGGCAGAATTATGCCCGTCATGGCTGCCTTTACCGATCCCTATATTTTCGCAATAAGCGAACCAATCTATAGGGATCGGGAACCAATCTACGTTTACCTGTCCTTATATTCTCCTATGTGGAATATGTGGACGGGAACCAGTCTAATGCTTGGCTTACTATCAGTGACTGAATCTCTCGCGCGCATGCACCTCTGTCTGATTCCAAGCACTCATTGGCTCATTTCTGTTCTAAATGCCTCTCTACGTACAGGGTGGGCGTGGTTAATGCAGCTGTAGATTTCCCCTTTGAGTATCTTGTAAGCTAGACATTTGAAAGTACTCCAAGTTTGAATAAAACGTTTGTGGTTTAAGAGTTTCACTTTGTTCAACGTTTTGTATTTAATTTATTGCAGTTTTCTTTTTATTGTTTCATTTGCTTTATTTCCACGAAATCCTAGTGCAACTTGGTTACTTTTTCTGCCCAAAGCCGCCTGGTTGCTATTAGCATTACGTCACTTTGTTGCGTCACTTATCCAAAGTTTGCCAGAATATTTTGCTATTCTTTACGTGTGGCTTGTTATTATTAGTATAATTTATTCATGCCATTTCATATACAACACAAACAAGATGGGCATAGGAGAGACAAAAGCGATAACAATCACTGTGGCCAAAGACCTGCCACTCCACATCAAGTATTCATGTATTCTACATTTACTACGAAAATCAATCCTTCTAATTTATTTTCTTAAACGTTTGGTGATTGTGTTCAAGATCGTAAAAAAAATCAACTGATTTTCTAAGTTACAAAATGTGTAACAATATGCACTCAATATTGACTTTTTTGAAACACCCCTTGTTATCGTAATGGAGCGTGCCATGCAAATTAGTATTACAACCAATCATAGCGTGAGTTTGCTCACACGTATGCAAATGCGGGCCATGCAAATTAGTATTCTTACAACCAATCATAGCGTGAGTTTGCGCACACTTGTAATGCAAATTCACACGAGCCATGCAAATTAATATTCTTACAACCAATCATCGCGTGAGTTTGTGCATACTTGTAATGCAAATTCACACGAGCCATGCTGCAAATCAGTACTCATACAACCAATCATCGCATGAGTTTGTGCATACTTGTAATGCAAATTCACACGAGCCATGCAAATTAGTACTCATACAACCAATTATCGCATGAGTTTACGCACACGTGTAAACGATTGGATTGTGACTGGAATTCCAATACCGTAGTCGAACCACTTCTTGACGCTGTGCCGTGGATATTTTTGCAGGACAACAAGGGTAATCAACATCTAATTCGCAGGAAAATATAGTACAGAACGTAAGTACAAATTAGTGGAAAATGTTTCACACAATTTCTAGCGTTTTAATCCATGACTTTCTAAAAAAAGTGTTCGCGACTTGCCTTGTCAGAAGCCCTGAACAAGTACTCAATTCTTTCCCTGAATTTGTACACCTGTTTTGCAGACCTTAGCGCAACCATACCCAAGATGAGACAGTTTCTCTACCCACCCGTCGAGCTGCCGAGTCTCGACAAGATGCGTCAATTGCTGATGTTTCTTCTGCTGTTCGTGCTCGTGTCGACAGCTTACATGGCCGTGTCGTCTGTCACTAGATCGACGAATCAGCGACCGAATACTGGTGAGTCTATAGATAGGTTGACCAAGGTCCGGAATTACCCAATGGCATCGTTCAAGGGACTCTATAAACCATATCGAATAGCTGCCATCTTGTAGGGCAACTTTTGGTATTGAAATTGAATCAACGGAAGCGCAAATGTGCAACCATGCACAAAGAAACTGCCCTACAAGATGGCAGCTATTCGATACGGTCTAGTCGCACTGTACATGTGTAGTTGCCGCTTGGCTTATTCCAGTCAGTATTGACCCCTTTCGAACACGTGCGAATATGCCATTTTGGGAGTCAAATAATGCTGCGTGCGCGTTGTGTGTGTCTCTGGTGGGCGTAACGCGGTTTAGTTCACCAATGGGAGCCTCGGCATAGCGCGTTACGCGCGCTATGGACACACACAACGCGCACGCACATTGCTTCCACAACGACGCGGCATTGTTTTACTCCCAAAATGACGTCATTGGCACGAGCTCAATATATTGAGCTCGTGCCAATGACGTCATTTTGGGAGTAAAACAATGCCGCGTCGTTGTGGAAGCAATGTGCGTGCGCGTTGTGTGTGTCCATAGCGCGCGTAGCGCGCTATGCTAAGGCTCCCATTGGTGAACTAAACCGCGTTGCGCCCACCAGAGAGACACACAACGCGCACGCACATCGCTTCCACAATGACTCAGCGTTATTTGACTCCCAAAATGGCATATTCGCACGTGTTCGAAAGGGGTCAATACATTCCTAAAATTCGAGCACAGGAATTCCAATGCAATAAAACCTTTAAGTGTTGATGGAACTTGGTGCGTAAAAGATCATTGTAGTTTTACACGTATAAAAGGTAATATAAACCACTGTTCTAATTTTGCAGATTATTGCAGGAGGTGCAGTTTAAAGGAGAAACTCCGAACTCTTATACTCCCTGCTGATGTTTCCCCGAACGAACCCGAACTGTCACCGCATCGATTGAAGGTACAATAGAGCGAATAAGGTAGCATTGTGGGAACGCTGTGTGCAAGGCACTTTGTGAAACAAAATACCCTAGCTCTGTAAAATCAAAGTGAAATAGTCACCTTTCTTTCAGACTTTGGGGTAATGTTCTTTACAAAAGTCACCCAACCGTTTCCCTGGTTTTTTTCACTGCATTGCCGTTTTTTTAATGCTATATGCGAGTAAAAAGTTTATCTCCTGACTTGGGCTTCATCCATTGAATCTAAGTTTGTTTTGAGTTAAAATGGCACTTTTTGTTTATATTGTCAGGGCGATGGTTTATTCGACATCATGTTTCAGAAACGTCGCCAAGAGATGCTTCCTCGGGAAATGAAATCAGACCATGCACATGACCAAGACGACGGTATCCTTGGCAACGTGACGGCAGGGAAATCACAAACATTGGCTGAAGATGGCGTTGCACAAGATGGACGACTTACAAGAAACCAGACGAAACAACCAGCAGAATCTAAATCGGGCATTCCGAAAGATCGGCAGGATGAGTACATCAGATTCCTCAAGATAAAAGCCAAGGTGGTTGAGAAGCCTCGATTCTTCACTAAGGAAGAGAACGAAGCCCTGCAAACGAAACGAATGAAACATCTTAAGAGAGTCTGTGATGAGGTCTATCAGATCCCAGCGATGGATCTGGACATGGAATCGACCCTACCTTTACATCGATCTCTAAATACCATGATGGACAGCACCTTCATCAATGATGATTATAACTTCACCATTACGGTTGTCCGTAAGGTCGGCTCCTCCAACTGGAGGACCTTCATGTGGAAGCTTTACTCCATGGGTAGCTGGGAGTTTAAGACCAGATGGCGACCAGTGAAGACGATGCACGAAAGACGCCCAAAAGACACCCGACACGTCTTGAAGCACTACACCAAAATTATCTTCGTTCGCAATCCATTTGCGCGTCTTCTCTCGGCATACAAGGATCGGTTCAGTACTCTTTCCGGCCCTGGGGCTAAGAGCAAGGGTCAACCGGACAACACCACGCGATGGAACTTGCAAAAAGCCAATATCATCTTAACCCAAGTGCGAATGGGCAAACCTCATAACCCTTTCCGACCTGACATGACCTTTGGAGAGTTTTTGAGGTACATTGCCGACGTCAAGGGTAAAGATGGCGACCCGTTTTGGACGCCAATCTTCCAGGCCAACAAGCCGTGCGAGTTGCGGTACGATTTCATCGGAAAATTGGAAACAATGTCGCGAGACACTAAATATCTGATCGAGAAATTTGGCCTAAAAGGCCGTATCGAGTTCGGATACCCAAGTCCGTATTCTGGGAGCTCAATAAAGTCTGTATTGATTAAGTATTACTCGCAGATCCCAGGAAAATTAGCTGAAGAAATATTTGACATCTATAAAGACGATTTCATAGCTTTTGATTACTCAATGCCTGATAACTTCTCAAGATTAGGAGCCTTCTTTGAAACGCATTAAAATTTATTGTAAATGTCACGTCAGAAACGCACAGACAGGTGTTGCAAATTTTACAGCACTTGATGGGATAATGAAATTATTGTAACTGTATATAATAGTGAAATAAAGCTTAACAAAACGAAATAACCTTAAAGGCACAGACTCGTCAGCAATGCGCGCGCGCTAAATTTGTGCCACGAAATACGCAGCTCCATATATAGCAAAGGCATGGAGCTGCGTATTTCGTGGCACGAATTTGGCGCGCGCGCATTGCTGACGAGCTTGCCTTTTAATATATGAAAATATAATAATTGTCAAATAATTCATTCAATGGCTTCATTAATTAGATCTGATTTCAGAAGAAAAAATATTGCTGCATGCAGTCATGTATAGACCCTCTGCACCGGCGGTCATGACAGGGGGCAGGTTTTCAAATTTAAATATTGTGACAATAGGTTCACAAAGTACCTACTCGTGCATGACGCAGTGACAATGTGACTGCCCCTGTCATGGCGGGCCCGTGCAAAGAGTCTATAGCCCGCTACAGTATAGGCCTATCACATAGCCCGCTACAGTATGCACCTATCAATTGTTTCCCCGACCTCCCGTTTTTCAGCGGCCCTCCAGCTAAAGATAGAGTGGGGAATTTTGACACACAGAAATTAGATTGTCAGTGCAAACACGCATGTTTTGCACCCTTGGGTGGGGAATTTGTCACATAAAGTTTGCGCCAGGAGTACGAGTGGGGATTTTGTAACTCGAAATGTGACAAGCCCGCGAGAGGAAAGGGGGAGGGGTGTGTGTGTGGGGGTGGGGGAGGGGGTGCTGGGTTGGGGGTGGGGTGGGGGGTGGGGGGGGGGGGGGGGGTGGTGTGGTGGGGGGAGGGGGGGGGGGGGGGGGTGGGGGGGGGGGGGGGGGGGGAGAGAGTTGAGAACAATTAATACTGGTCTTACACTATGAGCAAAAACATGTACATGTTCATTGTAACCCCATTGTTAGTAACAATGGTGTGTGCCCAATTTCCATTGTTAGATGTTCATAGTGTTATCTCCGTGTACAGTATGTGGTGATAATAAAATGTACTTTGCACTCAAGGAATATTTCTATATATATGTGCAATGTGTCTGAATTGTTAGTGCTGTTTTCTGGATAGAGTAAGTCTGCGGTTGACACACTACCAGTCATCTCCTTCGCGTGTATTTTGAAGTTTGTGGTTCAGCCTCTGTCCACAACCATGACGAAGGCCTAGAGAGGCCTGAAAATTTGGTCCACCCTCGTAAGTTAAGCACTAGTTCTAGTTGCAGTTTGCTGTCTGTTTGTCATCTCGGAAAAGACATAATTAACTTCACATGGACCATACAATACCGGCTAGCGAGTAGACCCGTTGCACTGACGGCCATATTATAGGGACAGGTCGTCCTATTTAAAGACAGGCTCGTCAGCAATGTGCGCGTTCCAAATTCGTGCCACGAAATACGCAGCTCCAGACCTTTGCTATATTTCGTGGCACGAATTTGGCGTGCGCGCATTGCTGACGAGCCTGTGCCTTTAAATGTTCAATATCGCGAAGTTCACTTAATTACGCATGACGCACGGTGACGATGCAATTGCACCCAACATGGCCGCTGTGCAAAGAGTCTATATAGAGTGATTCGCTCCATGTTTGCGTGATGATCCAGGGTATTTTTTTAAGGGGTGTGGCAGTACTTAGATTAGACTCGCTTAATGTGTTTGGTTAAGAATGTTGGACCGTCGCGGCCAGCTCCTGGGGAAAAAAAGCAACAAAAAGTGTCCTCCCTTTCCCTTACCACAATGCACTAAAATAGCTGCTCTTTCAGTGTCACAATGGAAAAACCAATGGACATTTTGACAATAAATGTTTTGCAAATTGTTGATACACGATTATGAAGTTTCATTGATAATCAAACGACGTACTAAGCAAGTTTAGTGAACATGCGTTTCCAGTATGGTACCCAACTCTTACTTCGCATTCTCCAACGAGCATTTGAGAGTTACTAGACCACCTGTACTAAGTGCAAAGAGCGAGGATTTCGCCATAAAAATCTGTGGGGAAAAAGCATTTTGGGGTAAAATGATGCAGGAATTGAATCCAGGAGCGAGTGTGTGGTGGGCCAATATGCCTCTTCCACCAGGCTGGGGTGCAAAATATGATCACAAGGCCAGAAAATAGTGAGTTCGTTCATCATTCATGTTCGTTCGTTTGTTTATTTATCTGTTCGCACTGACTTGGCCAGCTAGGGATGTTAACCAACTCGACCGCGTACCAACTCGACCGCAAACCAACTCGACCATACAAAATACAAATGCAAAACAGGAGAAGCTGTGTCGCGTCGCTGGATTCGGCCGGTGAATGTCGGCTCGCTTGCACACTGAACACGACACGCGGCCGGCCGCGGGTTTGTCGGCATGTCTTTGCCGGCGCCCGGGTTGCTGTCGGTGACTGTCGAGTTGGTTTGCTGTTGGTACGAGTTGAGTTAGTAAACGGTCGAGTTGACCTGACTCCGCCAGCCAGCCAGGGCATGCAGGGGCTACTTCTATTCTAATCTAGGCCTACTTCCAAATACTTAATTATAGTTGCCTGTTGTTTACTGATATGATATGCTTAAAAAGCCTATACTTTCAATAGAACAATTTTTTTTTTCTATCAAAAACGTGGTGGTATTTTGTTTGTATACGTTGAACAAAGATTTGAAGGAAATTACCTTAGTCATGGAATCAACAGATCATCCATGTTTTTCATGCCCCAGGATGGGGCATTTGACCCCTTTTCTGCGCATGTGTTGCATTTGAGGGTGGGGATTTTTGTCACCTAAATGTTGCCCCAGGGGTGGGGGATTTTGTCACGAAAAAAAGTGACAATCCCCACCTCTTAGGTAGGGTAGCCCGGGGGAGGGGTGGGGGAAACAATTTATAGGTGCATAACCTGGACGTCGGTCATAATGCAATGAAGACGACGTCCAACCTGGCTACGGTATGTTTACACTTTGAAAAAATGTCCATGATGTACATTCTAAATTATACTTGTTTATTCCACAGTTTCTTCATGCATCACGCAACTCGTACCACGCAGTGGGTAGACCCACGTCGGGCTTACTACGAAGGGCAAAGGGGAGGTGGCATAGCCCCCGCCCCCACCGCTGAACCCCAGAGGTCGCCAGTAATGCCAGTGGTAATAATATTAAATCTTTTTTAGTTTGGTAGGCCTATTCGTTATAAAGACGTTATACTGTGTGGAATTGTGAAATTCCTTGTTTTGTAGAATATGTATTTGTTGTTGTTGTTGTTGTTGTTGTTGTTGTTGTTTTCGTTTTTCCTTTGGGAAAAACTACCATACACGTTCGCCAGTTGAGACTCCACGCACTACGTCTATAGAGCATGACATAAAAATCCTAAGTGTTTTAAAAGAAAAACGATATTTTCTCATTGCTAAAATCATGTTTCCTAACCAAATTTACACTTACTCAGTGATCTCCACTGCCGGTTTTGTCCGGGCGGCACCGTTAGCGCTCGGACAAATATTTGCAGCCCGGACAAAAAACTCGGCCGCCCGGACAAAATTAATTAATTTTTCCCCTCTAAAACACTGTGAAAGTACATTCCAAAATGAGGTATAAATGTACCAAACATGATTCGCTTGCTATTATCGATCACTTAACAAGCAAATCGCCTGAGCGTAGTGGCGTAGCAAGATACAGGTGGTGGATCATTGGGAGCGCATGTGTGGCCCATTGTAAATCGTCACCCCCCCAGCTGAGCGACATCGGCGCGCCCGGACAAAATCTGGACCAGTGGAGAACACTGCGTACTGTGGCATTATCGTGTCCTATTAAGAAGAATTAGTGACGAACGTGTATGGTATTTATACCTTCACTTTTTCTGTCTTTTCAGCAAACTAGGCCTGCAATTCCGATGCAGCCGATTGTAAAACCGAAATGTCAAACGTGCAAGAATAATGAGGTAGGAGAAATGTCTAAATTGTAAAGTGACAGACTCTTTGTCATACTGAATACTGACCCGGCCCTTGGAATAATTTGCTAGATATCTTAGACTGCCAGTTATCTTACCAAGCCGTCTTATTTTCAGTTATTTTATAAGTAGACTTGATTTGAATTAGAATGGCACTCGCATAACACTGTACTGTACAATTTGTATATATAGCGCTTTGAGGCCTTATTGGCAATTGTGCGCTTTATAAGTATCTTATTATTATTACAAGAAGAATGCCGGGTGGATTGCAAAAAAGATAAAATGTCGTAACTCTTAAAGGCACAGGCTCTTCAGCAATGCGCACGCGGCAAATTCGTGCTACGAAATACGCAGCTCCACGCCTTTGCTATGGAGCTGCGTATTTCGTAGCACGAGCCTGTGCCTTTAAGACGTCTTAACTAAGACACCATAGATTATTTTTGCCTTGCAATAAACGTTCATGTCTTAACATGTATCTAAAAATGCATACAATTTAAGACACCCAAATTCAGTTATGATATGTGATGTAATCCACCCCAGATTTTTAGTTTCAGATACCCAGAGTAAAAAAGGGGAAAAAAATGAACGTAATTGTCGGTATAGTCGCCAGGTCCGTAACCTCGCTACCCTATTGATGAACAATGGCTAATGAATAGGGTGACGACCTCACGGACCTGGCGACTATGCCGACATTTACGTTAGTTATTAAATTTAGTATTTACTGTCGGATGAAACATTTTATCTATGACAGGTAGCCGCAGCCAATCAGGATTGCCAGAATTGTCAAATGAAAGCTCGTATACGAGAAGAAGAACTTATAAGGTCAAGGAAAGAGGCGGCAGATGCCGAAATGAGACGACGTGAGGAACGCAGATTACAGTCTGATGCCCAGAAACAGACTCCTGCGCACACTGACTTTCAGGAGGTAGGTATTATACTTTTTTTTGGAAAATTTGCCTGCTATTTTGTATACTGTAGGTGGCCAAAAGTTATAAATTTGTGATGACTTCGTGATGGATTAAATAGACCCTTTGCGTGACTCCCATCTTGGGGCCATCCATCCATACAGTACGTACGCACGGAAAGGGGGGAGGGTGTGGTTAGAGCCAATGCGTACGCCAATGTTAAAGTCAATGGATGATGTCACATATGTTGCCAAAAAATGCGTACGGTTAGGGTGGGGCGATGGGTGGGAAGAGGGTGGTCTAAAAGTCGGCATTTCAAGGGGCAGCATTTAAAGGAGCAATCACATTGGGCCGAAAACATAAAACTAGCAATTGCTTTTTCTAGGATTTTACTTATACATTCTTATACATAAAAATAAGCCAAGTGCTCACAAGCAAAAGCTTCTACTTTGAAGCAAAAGCAAGAGCTAATTTACTCCAAGCAAAGGTTTTGCCACTAAGTGTCTATACAAAGCCGTTACATAATACGCGTGCCTCTTGATGAATAGCGCTATTGTTCTGAACCCAAAGCAATTGCTAAGGAAGCTTGAAGGCAGAGGCTCGTCAATGCGCGGATGAGGCCAAATTCGTGCAACGAAATACGCAACTCCATGCCTTTGCTGTGGAGCTGCGTATTTCATAGCACGAATTTGGCGCGCGCGCATTGCTGACGAGCCTGTGCCTTCAAGAAAAAGCCGTCAGCCAAAGCAAAGGGTTATGAATATGTTTTCAATCAATTGCTTTTGTGTTTGCTTCTGCTTGATGAGCTTATACTTTTGCTCGATGCTTCTTCTTATTAGCAGAACTTTGCTAGTTTTGATGTTTTCGGCCCATTGTCACAGTGCGTCATGCATGAATACAGATGTTTTGTGGATTTGTTTTCCCCTTAATATGAAAACCTAACAAATTGCCGTCAATGCAAAGAGTATATTTTGTCCTTTTGATGATTTTGTTTTCTTCACTTACAGACCACATTCAGCACGGATTCCCAAGAATTGACCGAGTCTGAAAAAAAGACATGTGAGTCCCAAGGACCTCTTAATCACGAGGTTGACTGTATTCACTATACATATGGGTATTTCCATAAAAACAGGAGCCAAAGTCTGACATTTTTATGCATTTGTAAAAATCGCCTTTTCAAGTTAACAAAATAGTAGTAATCATTCTCTGAAATTAATTTGTCTGAATTGGCCCCATTCATGAGAAAAATGACAAAATTATTTAAATCTCCGAAGATCGTGCTTGGATATTTCAGACTTTCTGAATTATTACTGCATCTATGTGGCTGAAAATTTTACAAGGTAGTTTTTTTTACCTTTGCTTTCAATTACCAGTGGAAATCATGCCGTTTTTAACAGTTTACTAAACAAGTATACTACCTTTAACGAAATGTTCAGTAAATAACGAGACCAATTTACTTTGTATGCCTCCAGTAATCGACAACTTGGATGAAGCTTTTCCCGGGGTTCACCGAAACGTTGTTGAAATGATTTTAGAGACAAGTTCTTGGGATACTGAGAAGGCCTCGTCTGTGCTATGTACCATGTCGCCTCAGAAACCGGCCCAGCCAAAGCCTCAAACCTCTGCCCAGCCCAAACCGTCTGCTGCTGCTGCTGCTGCGGCAAGTAAACCTGCTGCGTCTAAACTTGTAAGAGACTACTAAGAAATGCCAATACAGTGAAACTTGTATATGGCTTGGGAATGTGATGTCATGCAACGTCGCAATGCAGTGGTTTCCGCCATGTTATGTGGCAGTAACGTGCGCGATGTACGTTCAGCTTGTTTTGTTCACACGCGTGCAGGACTCGCATGTTGAATTCAATGACTAGGTCGTTGTTTGCGTCATATGGAATCGCCTGGGCGCCGCACGCATATCCAAACTTGACGATGCTGCACGCTAGTTCGCATAGCAACCACTCACTACCTTCAAGTATGGCGGCCCTTAGTTACCGAGAATGACGTCAATAATGGCGTCGTGACGTCGATTCCCAAGCCCTGTAGTGGCCACCCTCGAGACAGTACAAAAAATGGCCACTATGAATAGGTGGCCTCTTTATAGAGGTTGCTTAAGCATTTTACACATGGCATTTGGGACCAAAGACGGATGGCCACTATAAACAGGTGGCCTCTTTATAGAGGTTGCTTAAGCATTATACACATGGCATTTGGGACCAAAGATGGGTGGCCACTATAAACAGGTGGCCTCTTTATCAAGGTGGACTTAATAGCAGGTTTCACTGTATTTACCACAAAAAACCAATTATATTTTTGCATGATTGACGTGAATAGCATCTAAATGACTGTTTTCACCTACTCCTGCGACAAGGTGTGTCTGTCATGCAGATACAATTGTCTAATCATATACAAAATCATTCAAGCGGAATACATACCCTTAATAAAATATCTGCGTACACCCCACGATATCCCTAACTTATTATGAGTAGTGTAGTTGTCGCCTGTTGTTTACTATTCACCTGTTGTTTACCTTTATTCATACAGGCTGTGTCTTTACCCAAGAAACCAACAGCCACCAATACAGTCTCTGAGGCAGACAAAAAGAGAAGTAAGCCATCAAATTGACATTGATGATTAACCATTGCTGTCCAAGACAAACCCATAAGCCCTTGCCTATAGACCCTTTACACCGGCGGCCATGACAGGGGGCAGGTTTTCATATTTAAATGATATGACAATAGATCTACAAAGTGCCAACTCGTGCATGACGCACAGTGACAATGTGACTGCCTCCGTCATGGCTGCCTGTGCAAGGGGTCTAATAACCATTGCTGTACCAGACAAGCCCTTGCCTATAGACCCTTTCCACCGGCGGCCATGACAGGGGGCAGGTTTTCATATTTAAATGATATGACAATAGAACTACAAAGTGCCTACTCGTGCATGACGCACAGTGACAATGTGACTGCCCCCGTCATGGCTGCCTGTGCAAGGGGTCTAATAACCATTGCTGTACCAGACAAGCCCTTGCCTATAGACCCTTTCCACCGGCGGCCATGACAGGGGGTAGGTTTTCATATTTAAATGATATGACAATAGAACTACAAAGTGCCTTCTCGTGCATGACGCACAGTGACAATGTGACTGCCTCCGTCATGGCTGCCTGTGCAAGGGGTCTAATAACCATTGCTGTACCAGACAAGCCCTTGCCTATAGACCCTTTCCACCGGCGGCCATGACAGGGGGTAGGTTTTCATATTTAAATGATATGACAATAGAACTACAAAGTGCCTACTCGTGCATGACGCACAGTGACAATGTGACTGCCTCCGTCATGGCTGCCTGTGCAAGGGGTCTAATAACCATTGCTGTACCAGACAAGCCCTTGCCTATAGACCCTTTCCACCGGCGGCCATGACAGGGGGTAGGTTTTCATATTTAAATGATATGACAATAGAACTACAAAGTGCCTACTCGTGCATGACGCACAGTGACAATGTGACTGCCTCCGTCATGGCTGCCTGTGCAAGGGGTCTAATAACCATTGCTGTACCAGACAAGCCCTTGCCTATAGACCCTTTCCACCGGCGGCCATGACAGGGGGTAGGTTTTCATATTTAAATGATATGACAATAGAACTACAAAGTGCCTTCTCGTGCATGACGCACAGTGACAATGTGACTGCCTCCGTCATGGCTGCCTGTGCAAGGGGTCTAATAACCATTGCTGTACCAGACAAGCCCTTGCCTATAGACCCTTTCCACCGGCGGCCATGACAGGGGGTAGGTTTTCATATTTAAATGATATGAGAATAGAACTAGAAAAGTGCCTACTAAGCATTGCTATGCCCGACAAACTCACAAGCCCTAGCCTCTTACCTCAAGAGGTCGGATCATCGATATATAATCACTGGATGAAGCAACGACGTCTTAAATTGAAGCCACCGTCCGCCATTGTACTCCACCAAATACAATGCCTTGCCTAGACTGGTCATACTGTCTTCTCTAGTCTACATCATGGTCTACATGTGTCAAGTAGAATGCAAGCGATCGCATGGACCAGGGAGCAGTCTAGGCCAAGCATTGTTCGTGGGGTACAATGGCGGCCGGCGCATGGCTTCAATTCTCGTATAGTCAACTGCTATTGCATATTTCATCCAGTGATTATATATTGATGGGTTGGGTGTGTTCGGGGTCAAAGATCACAGGTTCAGTGCACACTCAAGATCTCATTCAGACTGATGCTTTTTCTTGTTTCGTTCAGTCAAAGCAACGGTGGCGAAAATGTTCCCCGTGGCTAGCGACACATTGGTGGAAATGGCTTTAGAAACGACCAATTACAACCAACCGAGGGCTGCGCAACTACTTCGTATGACGCTCGCTTCAGACAAAACCAAGAACACTGCAGGTAAAAAGGACGATTCACACGGTTAGATTAGATGGATTGGAAAGAATTCTGTTTAATACTGGTTGCCACTTATTCTTCTATTGACTTAATAACCATTAAAACGTGTTAATATTTCAAAGGGAAGTGAATTTAGGAGTGAAAAACATTCAAAAATTTTCTTGAAAATAGTTAAAAATTTTCTGTCATGTTCCATAAACTTAACACACAGCGTGTCAGTGGCGACTAGGGAACGGAATAGACTTTTATCACGGTGCGACCATCTTCCCCTTTCTCGTATTAAAATGAACGTGACCAAAGCGAGGCTTGCAGGAAAAACAGTTTGGTACCGTTTTGAAATTGTTCATTGTGTGCATCACAATGGCACACGCGTAGCGTGATCAAGACAACGCACAGCGAGGACAGTGACGCACTGCCTGACACGTACTATGGGGAACAAGACGAAGATGGACGCACCGTGATAAAGGTCAATAGGCCGTATTCCTGAACGTGGAGGGCGCTGTCAAGTGGTCCGCGCCTGGTCCGCGCCCATCGTGCGTTATGTTCGAACACAAAACCCGCTACGCGCACACGGCTTCCAAACGTTTATTTTGAATGGAAATCTGTGCGCGCGACACAGGTCTGCGCGCACTGCGTACGCGACTTTTCCCCACGTACGTATGCACGTACCCCCACTTTTCTACTGTCGTCTATGGACATTTTCCCCCAAATCACCTTGTTCGGGCGCCCTCCCGCGTTCAGGAATACGGTCTATTCATACTGATGGATTGCATAACTCAGGCTTCGTTCACACCAAACATAGTCTAGGATTCAGCAGTGCATTTCTCACAGTCTCAGGGAACTTTGCATTATAACCCCTGTTCGTTGGGCTCAATATTAGTAAGGCTTTGGTTACACAGGATAAGCCAGTACGACTTTTAGTCTCTGTTAAATCCTTGGTATGTACGTACATTACGTACCTTCTGTGGACTGGCGAACAAAGGATGTCCACAGATTGCAGGAGGTGGTGATGGAGTATGGACTGGCACACGTCCACAGTCGAGTTGTCAAAGCTTGAAAAATATGGTTAGGATGAAGATGGTGGTGGGGGGTGGGTAGGTTTATGGCTAGGGTTTAGGTAACAGTTTAGAAGAGAACTGTTTTAATTTTGGTGAAAAAAGTTGTTTGCATTTTTTTTAACTACACGAGAACAAAGGAATCGTAAAGTTTCATGTGCGTACATGGATCCATCACTAAATTATTGTTGTGGTCAGGAAAACTCGGCCCAGACTGTGTGACATTTTGCCATAGCATTTTAGGGCCGTCCAAAGTTGTCAACATTTTCACGGTTCTACAGAGTGTAGTATTTTTAAGACCTCCCCTCCCTCCCCCCGAAATACTACTTATCTACATTTTTCTGTCAGTACCATGAAATGTCAACATTTTACAGTGCATGTAAAGTCCTACGCGACCTTCAACTGCCCTTCCTCCGTTTGTAGAACCGTGAAAATGTTGACAACTTTTGACGGCCCCTAGCCATGAAATGTCAACATTTTACAGTGCATGTAAAGTCCTACGCGACCTTCAACTGCCCTTCCTCCGTTTGTAGAACCGTGAAAATGTTGACAACTTTGGACGGCCCCTCATATTTTATTGTTCCCGCTTGCCTGTAGCCAAGACAAGTACAACATCTACTAAATCTCAGGCTACCAGTAAAGGATCAGCAAGCACAGTAAGCTCCACGACTGCAAGCTCCACTGGTCAGTCAACGACCATTTTCTCCTCTGGACCGCCTAAGACAAGGTGAGATTTCAAAATAACATAAACAAAGGTTATTTAACACGTTTCATGAAATGTTGGACATTATCAAGATTATGTACACCCACGTGTGCCGCTTTTTACGTCAACTGAAGTGTCCCATGCATGACACTAATTTTGTTGTCACTTTGATATCTCTTTACTGAAAAAAATCTAGGAGCATTTTTATTCGTATCGGTAGTCGTGAGATTATCTGTTGCAAAATCTAGGAGGGTTGGTAGCTCTGCAATGATACAATGGGCCAGGGGCAGATCCAGGAATTTTTCAAGGGAGAGGTTTTTCCAGTGCGAGTGACAAAGTCCCTCAGCGGAGGAAGGGGGGGCGGGGGGTGGGGGGGGGGGGGGGGGGGGGGGGGGGTGGGGGGGGGGGGGGCTGTGCTTGGTGCCCTCTCTTCCTCCCCCTCCCCCAATTGTTTTTTCAATAGACTGCCGAAGTGAATACGTCACCTTTTGTTGGTTGCCTGGGCAATTGACTCTAAACTAAAAATTACTGAACCGTGTCCCTGTGCTTTTGCAATGGTACCTTTCCGACGGCCATGATAGTTTAGAGCCAATTGCCATGGCAACCCATGTCACACTTCGGCTGTCTATTGAGCTCGTCCCAATGACGTCATTTTGGGAGTAAAACAATGCCGCGTAGTTGTGGAAGCAATGTGCGTGCGCGTTGTGTGTGTCCATAGCACGCGTAACGCGCTATGCTGAGGCTCCCATTGGTGAACTAAACCGCGTTGCGCCCACCAGAGAGACACACAATGCGCACGCACATCGCTTCCACAATGACTCAGCATTATTTGACTCCCAAAATGGCATATTCGCACGTGTTCGAAAGGGGTCAATTGGGGGTTGCCAGTCAATTTTATATCAACTTGTTACAGACAGGCGGACACAAATGCATTACATTTATTTTTTATTTTTTTATATTTTTATTATATTTTATTTTTAGTCAGAGCAGGGTGAGGTTTGACCCTCTCCCTAAACCCCTCTCTGGATCAGCACCTGTGGGCTTTTAGTATTTCAGTGTATTTGCCAGGATGTAATAGACCGTATTCCTGAACGTGGGAGGGCGCTCGAACAAGGTGATTTGGGGGAAAATGTCCATAGACGACTGTAGAAAAGTGGGTTTACGTGCATACGTACGTGGGGAAAAGTCGCGTACGCGGAGCGCGCAGAACTGTGTCGCGCGCACAGATTTCCATTCAAAATAAACGTTTAGAAGGCGTGTGCGCGTAGCGCGTTTTGTGTTCGAACATAACGCACGATGGGCGCGGACCAGGCGCGGACCACTTGACAGCGCCCTCCACGTTCAGGAATACGGCCTATTGCCAGAATGTATCTGCCACAATGGGTTTGTCGAAATGTGTCTGCCAAAATGTATTTGCCAAAAAATGCAAAAACAACATTAAATTTCGCCCTGTGATTGGTTGCTTATTTCAGTACTCCTACACCTGTTGCTTCAACCACATCAACCACATCACCAGCATCCTCAACCATACCAACAAAGACTGTGTCTTCGCCATCTCCAGCTTATCAACGCCCAGCCAAAGGAATGTCTCTCGATGATGTACTAAAAGGTCTCTCTCTCTCTAACTCATTCAACCCCTCTTAATTTGAAAATCTCCCACTCGTAGTCATGGGCGTAGGCTGGTTTGGGCCTTGGGTGCGATTTTCATGAAAACGAAACTCTAGCTCCTGGCATTTGAGCAAGGGAGCGTACGTGTAAAGCCCACAGCCCCCTACAGCGGAGGTCGCCAAGTTGGGTGATTAGTCTGCGGTTGGGGGTGAACAGTAGTGGAGATTCTTATGAATGAATTATATTTTTGGAGAACATTTTTCTTGCAAGACAGAACTCTGCTGCTGTGGGGGAGGGGGCGGGGGCGGGGGGGGGGGGGGGGGGGGGGGGTGGGGGGGGGGGGGGGGGGAGGGGGGAGGGGGGGAGGGGGGGAGGGGGGAGGGGGGAGGGGGGGGGGGGAGGGGGCAGGGGGGGGGGGGAGGGGGGAGGGGGGGGGGGGGGGGAGGGGGGAGGGGGGGGGGGGGGGAGGGGGGAGGGGGGGGGGGGATATGCCCCACAAGATACCCCACAAGATACAAAGATGTTGAATGAGCTAAAGGCATTTTTGTGACTCGTGGGGCATATTCTCATAACTGAAAAAAAAAATCTGACTAATTGCAATCCCCGTTGCGAAGAGATTCGAACCGGTCATTCAACACCGGCTAGCTCGGTGGTCCAGTTGTTAAGACGTCTGCCTTGTTTGCAGGAGGTCGTGGGTTCGTGTCCCACCCGAGCACGCTATGAAGTTTTTCATAGTGTCTCGGGAAAGCACCGAGTATACAGTGTTAATAATTACATCGGGTAAGGGAAAAAACAACCTTACTTAACATTCAATTTTCCTGACACAAGTCTAAATCAACTTCTGAAAAAAAGTTACAGTATCATTATTGTTACAAAAAAATTAAGCTGACTTTCTTTGTTTCTTATAATTTCCACAATTTCCCCAATTTACCCCCCTCATTTGGTACTGTTAGGGGGCATTTAAATGATGTGACAATAGATCCACAAAGTGCCTACTCATGCATGTTGCACTATAGACCGTATCGAATAGCCGCCATTTCGTGGGGCACCTTTTGTTACTTAAACCGTTCAACAATGGAAGCACAAAATGTGCAACCATGCATGTCCTCAAGGAACAAAGAAACATCCCCACGAAATGGCGGCTATTCAATACGGTCTATAGAGCTTCTGCACCAGCGGCCATGACAGAGGGCAGGTTTTCTTATTTAAATGATGTAACAATAGATCCACAAAGCACCTACTCATGCATGACACATGGTAACAATGTGACTGCCCCCTGTCATGGCCGCCGTGCAAAGGCTCAATGGGGTGTTTAGAGGCACATAAATGCAAAATGGCTTGAGCCTTGGTTGGTTCTCAGAATCCAGGTTCAAATTTTAATCACGGCCAGCAAAAGAATTATCTTGCTACGAAAGTCACCTATGTGGGTTTTTGTTTTTGATTTCCTCAAAGTAATGATCAAGTGTTCCGGGCATTCCGCATTCACGTTCACATTTTACGTGCATCTAAACCTCCGTAATAACAATGTGATTACCCTCCAAGTTAGTAGTTGAGTCCGCCACAAGTCCCTGGGTCTTAATTCAAGTCACAAGCTATTCAAATGAACTCCAACAAAGGCATTTTGTTTGCGTGTTCATCCTTTGCTTCTTGTTACTGGATTTGTGTGGGACTTGTCACGGACTTGTGATTTATCGGCTCTGGACTTGTGATGGACTCGACTACAACCCTGGAACAAAGGCTCTATTGAATATGTTTTTGTTTCATCTGTTTTGATACAGACAACCAAACGTTTCGCGCCAACTTTGAAGATGCTCATTCATCACGCATGAATTGTGGTCCGGACGCCTCGCTCGTTAGTGGCTCCAATGTCGAACATTTGTTGTAAGTCGTTTGTTTTCAGTTTTATGGAAAGTGCTTTTGTGATTTGTTTTGTATGATGGAGCACGAGTGGTCTAGTGGGTATGAAGCGGGATTCCCAATCAGAGGTTGTGGGTTCAAGCTCCACTATGACTAACGTGTCTGTGTCCCTAGGCAAGGCACTTAATCCCAGTTGCCTTGTCAACCCAAGCGATATTTGGGGAGCTGTAAGGGGGAATGCAACAATCTAAGTGCTGATAGGGTTGTGCGCCTTGGCCAGGTAGCCACCTAGTTGAAGCAAAATGGTTCTGGTGATTTCCCGATGGCACCGATATTATTATGTTGTTTGGTTGCTATGTTGGATAACCCAAAACAATGCTTACCAGACATTGACGCTCAATGCACATGCGTGACCTGGAGCCAATTTCATGCTAAGCTGGTGGAGCGTCTGCCTGGTGAGTCAGAGGTCTCGGGTTTGAATTCCGATAGGGCCCTTACGATTTTTCTCTCATCCCAAGTTTGGTTGCTCTTTCAGAGACAACTATGTCAGTACCAAAGGCAGCGATGAGACCAACTATCGCGGTCCGATGAAAGAAAATGTAGTTGGTTCGAGTGGTAGCCTTGGCCACGATCCAAGTCTGGTAACCGGACCACAACGAAGTCACTACAAGGGGTCACATCCTAACCTGGCTAAGGGATCCATCTACAAGACTGTTCATCAGGTCTAAGTGTCGCGAGGGAAGATTTGGCGTGGTTGTGAGTATTAAACGATTCAGGCTCTGTCACTGTGCATTTTCAGTTTAAAGTAGCGTGTTCACATTTTTCCAGAAAATTGATTTTGTTCTAACGGAACAATCATATAAAATTACCTCCCCAAAATATTATCCATGGAAAGAAAACAGGAAATTTGCAATCTCCAATTTGGATGTGGAAGCAAAAAGGTTGGTGTAATCACTGCACTGCTTTATTAGTTTACAAAACATCGGTGGTTTTTTACTTTATCCTTAAATATTTTTGAATTGAGAGCGCGAAATTTTAAAATGGTAATGAGAAAAATATGACAAATGATATGGTATCAAAATCTTGGCTTGTACTAATGTAAATATTGAAATGTATGTAAATTCTAATCTTAAATGTGAACAATTATTCATTCGGAAATTACTTGACAAATTAACCCCACCTGAAACACCTTCACAGTGCTGATAACTGGACACCTTGCAATGACAGGGAAAAACATGAACAATTCTACACAATTAAAAACATCTATACATATGTTTTCATACAGGGTTTTTAAACTTAAGTTTTACAGATTTTGTTCAGTATCATGTAGGTTTTTAGTAATGGATCGTGTTAACTTTTTGTATTTATATACTTTTCCTATATTTGTGGGGGTGGGGGGAGGAGGGGGGTTAAAAATGTTAAAATGTTTTGCATTTAAATTTTTAAAAATGATTGCTGCACAAAGTTTTTATCCATGAGTCATAAGAAATGGTCATGTTTATCCTCTCATCTCACAATAATAAAACCCCCAATATTGCTTGCTTTCAGGTGACGTCACCCCTTCCATCCACCATTTTGGTGGGCATTTTTCATGACCCACGTGGCTCGAGTAATAACCGGCAAACAGAGCAAGAAAAGCGAATTGGTTGCACTTACCTCTGTTACTTAACCTTGCTTTATGTTGTTGCGCCATGGCTGTTGTGTCGAGAAAGATAAAAACGCATTTCTTCAGGCTAAAAATCGTGATCAAGTAAAAGCACTTTCGTTTTTACAAGCCGAGTGCATGCTCAATAATTTTAACGTATCACAACGTCCGCGTGCAGCATCTTCGAAGGAAAATACGCTGGTTAGTATTTTTTACGCGTGTTCATGTGCGTCTATTGGCGCGCGCATTTACGCGCGTGACTGTTGACCACCACACATTCCCGGATGTTCTACGTCTTTGAAAGCAATCAATAGGCAGCTGGGGGTTTATTCGTAGGTTAAACTGTGGTTATAAACTTCCTAATGTAAAGTGGGTTACCGTGTGGCCGAGTGGTTTGGGGTACTGGCTTGCAACATGGATGAAAACTTGGGGTTGCGGGTTCAATACCCGGCCATGGTACCTGTGCCCTTGAGCAACACACTTGCTCCATCCTTCGGAAGGGATGTGAGGCCGTTGTTCCAGTGTATTATACAACACACTTGAAAGATCACAGAGCACTTTTTCGTGAAGAGCAAGGAGATTCCCTGGTGTCTCTTGCCAATGGCGCCACCCACCTGGGTGGAAGACACTTGTAAGATTCAGCCTACAGGCTGCGAATTGAAGTTTGTTAAACAACCCACAGTAATAATACCTCCAATAATAATAATAATGATGAGATTTATATAGCGCACATATCCACCCTGCAGGGTGCTCAAGGCGCTGTTACCATTATTACCGCTGCCATCAGGGAATCATAGGCAGCTGGGGGTTCATCCGATAGGCATCCGATAGGTTAAACCGTGATTATAAACTTCTTAATGTAAAGTGTATATAAACTGTGAAATGCGCTATAACATCAACAGAACATTATTCTCTTGTGGAAACAAAAAATCGTGTTGACAAAAAAAAAAATGGCATGAATGTCAGTCTCATTTGTAGATGTGCATTTTATTGTAAAAAAGTAGGTGTTTTAGAAGTGTGAATGTCTATTTACTTGATGTTTAAAATGCATTTAATGGAGTAATGTAGAAAACATGAATTCTATAAATTATAGCGGCGTTCACACTATTGCGGAAAAATTGCTGTGCTCACTGCATTGCATGAGCTCCCAATCGCCAATCTTTCCAAAATAGAAAATTCCACCCCGTTAACTTGGGGCTTCTCTGATACCCCATTGGCTGCGCGTTGGAAAGGTCAGCACACCGTGGTCAAAATTTGAACTTCGACCCAGCTAAAAATGTTTTGCACATCGCGACAGGCCGCGCACAAACGGCAAACCAGTTTATGTACAAACCAATGGCACAGGCGCGCGCAAAGCCATTTTTCCGCGATAGTGTGAACGCCCCTTAACTTAAGCCCGCCGCACACCTTTGCGATTTGCCGGCCCATCGGACACGGAAAAATCAAACAAGTTTGATTTGCTCCGGTCTATAGCTTGTTTCAGCGCACACCTTTCCGGTATGTGGTCCGATGATCGGATTATCCGGTAAATCGCAAAGGTGTTCGGCGGGCTTTATAAATATTAATCGTTCATCTACATGTATTGTCTGATAATTAAATATAACTTGGGAAATGCCGTCAAGATTAACCGCTTTATTCATCCAATACAAGCTTGCAGAATGCGCAAGCAGACATTGGGAAAATCAGAGTGACTGACTACTGAAGTGTGACATGCATCTATTAAAGGAGCATGACCAGAGTTTCTGGAAAATAGTTTTCGATGTAACTTACCAATATTATCAAGTAACTCCCATACACACCTCCCATGTCCCAAAAACCCGAAAACATTCGCGATTTCCAGTAAAAAAAATTGAACAAAACTATCGAGTCGGCTTTCAGTGGATAAACGTTGATACTGGAAAATTAGTTTACAAATAATCGGTGGATTTTCGACGATATCCTCGGAAATATGCGGTCTAGAAGCGCGGGAGTTTCAGTTTCGTAATCAGAAAAATATAACGGATGTTATGATATAAAAATGTCATGACCCATAAGGTAAGTCCCGGGGAGTTATGGGTAAAAAAAAGTGATCTGGTCACACTCCTTTAAAGCAATTCCCCCAATGTGGACAGGATGGTACATGTACATGTAGTCATTTCTTTGTCTGATTCTGTAGTAACAAAAACTACTTGGTATTAAACTACGGTAGTCATAAAATGCAATTTACACTGTAGTGATTTTTCTGAATACATCTTGCAAAGACCGCTGGGTCTTTCTATAAATTAGGGGTCCAAAAGTGTGACATTTAGTGTCCCCCGTTACACGTTATTTTTTATACAAAAATCATTAAAATGGCCTGTAAACTATTTTGTATGAATTGTACTTTATGTACTCACTCTTTGAGATGGAAAGTATTTAAAGAATGTGTCCTGAATTTACCAAAAAAAGATGTAAAATGTAACGGGGACACAAAAATTGGACCTAATTTATAGAAAGACCCCACTATAAAACTTTAAGTGAAATGATAAAATTATTTCACTTTTATAGCTTACTCCTCATTTGCGTTTAAGCCCCAAACATTTCCACCAACCAATCATTTAAGGATCCAGACATTGGATCCAACGATTCTGTGCACTTTGATGTTGCTAGATGCGTTTCTACGTGGACAGGGTTTACTGGATCGGTCTATTAATAGACCGATCCAGTAAGCTCCGCCCATTTAGAAATTGCCTAGCAACATGCCACACATGTGAAGCACGTGTGCAGTAGAGTCGCGTGGCCGCGCCCTGGTACGCGTGTATTGAAACACGCACACAGAAACTGCACGCTCGAAAGCAAAATGTATCACACGCCTGCATTACGCGAGCGATCAAACAAAAACATCTCGACACACATCTAGAACGCAGTGACATAGCAAAACGACAAGCTAATTTTGGTGAGTTTTTCCCGTTTACACAAAAACACATTTATGAAGGGATTAAAAGTAGGTTAGGATAGTCTTATACAATCCATTTTAAACCGGCTAGGGTCCTCTGCGCTGATAAAAATTACGTTTATGGTGTTTTTGCCGTAGCTCTGTGCACAACATTTTGAGGACTCGGGTAACCAAACATTTTGGTAACCTGAGGCTGTGATTGGTCAATTCCAAAATGGGCGGAGCTTACTGGATCGGTCTATTGAATACACTACTGGTGAGAAATCTATTCATTTAGTTTTACTAAATATTCTACTACACATACTGAAATGCACAATGATCTTGTAAACTGGTTTGTTTTCAAAAGAAACAGACCTTGATTGAACCGGAAATGTGAATTTTAATAGTCATTATTAATTATTCATTTTCAGTAATGAATATTCATAATGCTGTTGAAAATAGTCGAAACCCCGGATGGAGGGATGCCGGCACTCATGGGAATTGCACCGTGTATGACCGCTTCTCCCGCTAAAATTCCACCATGCGAGGGCGCCATTGTCGTCGTCACAGGCAGTACAGTGTGATGCAGACTCGGATGTCCAACTGTCGAGGGAATTAAGTGGCTATTGTACATCTCGGCTGCACTCTGTACGACATTCCGAGCCTCTGCGAGTGCTTCTGTAAGAACGGAGCCGATAAGTGATTTATCATGGGAATACACCAAAGCGCGTGGGTTTTTATAATCAACTTCTTCAAATGCCTGCACGTTCTGGAGCTCAATACACGTATTTCTGCTGGTGTTAGGGGCAGTAGTGGGTGTGATGACAGACGGGGAGAGGGTCGTCTGGATTCGACTGGGGATTGGAGAAGGCGTGTTCTGAATGTAGTGATGCGCATGTTGACTATCGGGTGCTGGCAGGATCGGGTGTGGCTGGGGTGTGGTCGGTATGGGCGTGGTCGATATGGATCCATGAGGTGACCCATCAAAGACAGCTTGAGTCAAGCTGGCTCGGAGGTTTTTGGAGCGGCTTAAGACGATTCCGTGCTGTCGTTTGCGATGTTTGTACAAGTTGCTGCTTGTGCTTGTGGTGTAATCACACATCTCACATTTCTTCTGTTTTTCACCTGAGAAATTAAAAATATTTTGTCAGAGGCCGTCCGAAGTTGTCAACATTTTCACGGTTCTACAAAGCGTAAAAAGGGGGTTGAGAGCTGTGTACGACTTTACATGCACTGTAACATGTTGACATCTCATGGTACTGACAGAAAAATGTTGATACATAGCATTAAGTGTTGGGGCAGTTTGAGCCGGAATAGACAGTATTGAATAGCCGCCATCTTGTAGGCCAGTTTATTGGTTCCTTAAGAGCATGCATGGTTGCACATTTTGTGCTTGCATTGTTGATCACATTAAATAACAAAAGTTGCCCTACAGTATGGCAGCTATTCGATACGGTCTATAGCATCTGATAATTAGAATGTTGCCAAAAACTGCCAACCTAATTCCGTTTGAATAAGCGATTATTTTTTAGGATAGCATATAGGGACTCTTGAGATGAATGAATTCGATACAAATGTGAACAAATGTCCCTATGAGTTAAGCAGATTTGGATGCAGTGAAAAACAAATTGGCTCCACTAGGATTCGAACCACGGACCTTCTGCTTAACGTGCAGATGCCCTACCATAAACAGCATCTATTCTTCCCTACAGGTAAGTGTTTAACAAAGTCAATTTGTTGCAGGGCTTTAGTTATGAACACCTGCCAATAACGCAACTTGTTGGCAACGTACCTGTATGTTGCTTTTCATGATCTTGCAGACTGGCCTTGGAACGTGTCTCAAAGGTACAGTAATCGCATCTAAACGGCTTGTAGTCCGGATGCGTCTTCATGTGCGCCCTGAGGTTGTAGGCAAAGGGAAACGCGAGAGGGCAGTATTTACACTGAAACGGCTTCGGTCGCGGCAGGTGTTTCCGTGCGGCATGCAGCTGGCACTCTTTCTCGCTGAAAAACTTCTTTCCGCACGTATCGCAGAGTACGCGTCTGATCTTGAGATGCTTGCGTTTCATGTGCAGATTGAGAGTGTCGTGCCGTTTGCAGCGGTAGTTACACAGCTCGCAACCGTGAGGGCGCACTATGAGATGAACTTTGCGATGCATGCGCAGGTTGATGGCGCGTTTGAAGCTCTTTCCACATTGATCACAGAGGTAGTTCCTCGCTTCAAGATGAATAGGAGCATGAGCGTTGAGTCGGCTCTGATCACCAAACACTGCATCACAGATCTCGCATTTATACGGTTTTTCGCCGGTGTGCGTCATCAGGTGCCTTTTGTAGTGGTGCGACGCTCCCTGTATGAATTTACTGCACAGCTCGCATTGCTGTTCTCGCGCCGTCTTAGGAGGGCGCTCTTTTTTGTGAAACTCACTCGTATGTGTTCTTAGTTCACCTTTGAACTTGCAAGTGAAGTCGCAGTCAGTGCATTGATACCTATCCTCCGGCACCTTGTTCCCTATCTTCTTTTCCTTCTTCTCCTTCACTTTAACCTCGGGGTGACTGACTACCTTCGGGTGGACTAATCGACGGTGCAGGCGTAAGGACCGTTGAAATTTACAAGCAAAGTCGCATTCAAGACATTGGTATCGGTTTTCTGGAATGCGTGACTGGTATTTGTAAACCGGCATCTGAGAACCGTGGACGTTGTTCTTGTGCTCATTCAGGTCCTTTTTAAAGTGATAGAAAGTTGCGCAGAGGTTGCATTTGTAGCGATCTGTGTTTGAACCGTACTGCACTATTTCTTCGTCTTGACTTTCTTCGTCGAGATCCTTCCTGGCCTCTCCTTCTTCTTCCTGAGTTTCCGTCGCCCCGCCATACACATCAGGATGCGAACCACGGACATGGGCTCGTAGACTTTGCTGAAACTTGCAGACAAACTGGCAATGCTGACAACTCAGCCGATCTGACGAGACACTTGACCTCTGCCGACCCCGTGCACCTGTTTTACGTAGACCTAGAATGCCCCGCCTCTTTTTCAAGCCCCGCCTTGCTGGTCTATAGGGAACAAAGTCATCATCATACTGGTCCTCCGGTTCTTGTGGAGTTTTCCTATTGGTGGTTCTACGACGTGAGTGAATACGATCACCAATCGAATCCGACTTCAAATCCACATCACGGCTCTCCTGCCTTTGATTTTCTTGAGTCATAATTGCCTCATTTAATTGTCCACTTGCAGCAACTATCACCGATGTCCTCGGAATGCTTGAGCTTTCCTCCATCCTTTCTCCAACCTCATCAGTAGTTTTACCGTCATTTGCCTCAGAGGATGTAGGCACAGTGACATCATCGCCAACTGTAACTGAGCGAGACTCGTTTCCGGAGGCTTTAGCATTTTGTGTCGGGGGTAATTTTGAAACAGCAAGCCCGTCTTTAGCTGTTTGCGCGTCTTTACTGATTGGTTCCTGCCTGCTATCACAAGAATCTTGTTCTGTCAAGGGCTGGACTGAATCTGCAGTAAAGAAGATAAAAAAAAAATCTACCAATTAAAGGGTTTGGTGTGTTGTGAAATGTACTTAATATTCATACCTAGGATTCCTCACTCGCAACCGTAAGGAAACCCATGAAGAATTAGAATTATAAATAAAGCTGATACCTTTCTGTGTTGGTGTCTCATCATAAGGAGCACTTGATCCCACTTCTGCCACCATTTGTCCCAGATCTTTCCCATGATTCCTATGCATAAAGATGTGCTGCTTTATCTCCAACATGTCCTTGGTGCTGAAAGTGCACAGGTCACATGAGAAGCTGAAATCCATTGCATCTAAGAGAGCCTGATCCATGTTTGATGACGGGCAGCGATGTTGAAAAAGGATTCTTGTTGAATTATGCTTGTCCTATGAAAAAAATAATAAACCCAGTGTTACATTTGGAACAATACAAGAATACAAATTTTGAGTTTTAAAAGACAACAATTCAATAGGGCCCAGTTAAAGCAAGGCATCCAGTAAGGTATTCACTGTACATGTACTAGGCCTATCTTGGCAAAACACAACCAGATAATTCGTTTTCTTGAATCTTAAAAAGCTCTCCGGGTGTGTAGCGCTAGCGGTGCGGTGCGTGCAGCGTCGTTAGCTCGGCCGGCTCTGCGCGGCCGAGCGACGGCCCAGCCTCGGGCCAGTGCACGCTAAACTCCACCGTCCACGGAATACCGTGTCATTTTTTTCTCCAACGGTCACACCCATTTTTTGCCGCCTTGAAAACGCCAAAAGGCCCAGGTAAAACGTAAAAATGAACAACGAAAGGGGTATATTTCTTTCCGTCCACAAAGACAGATTTTGAAGTTAGAGTGCCGTTTGTTTTGCGATCTTTTGGAACTAGAAACATGGGTTTTTCTGACTTGGCCAATTTTCTGGGCCGCTTTAAAACAAAACAACGTTCAACGTTGCGTTCCACGGCGGCGCGGCGACAAGAAAATAACGTGCCTTTGTCACACAAAATAAACGACTTTACGTACAATATTCCAAAACTTTATCCATCAAATACAATCAAGGTTATATTCACGATACCCCAAAACAACAAAAAGATACCCAGTGTGTAAAATTATGGCCAAATTTGGAATCTATTCTTACCAATTTTTTTAGTCGGGGAAACAAAATTTCAATCTCCAACAGCCGCCATGACAGTTGTTGCAAAATTTTCGGCCAACGTTGGGGGCGCCATATCAAAGTGACAGAGCTGGCCAGTCATATTAATAATTTAATTTTTTTTCGACAAATATTATTTTAAACATTTTATAACTGTGAATCACAATTAAACAAATTGTTTATCCAGGAATATAAATTCCTGCCATCTCCCTAAAATATCCCGAACAAAAGGAAAAGAAAAACAAAAAGCCAATTTAAAGAATATGGTTTTATTTAATGCAGATCGACACAAAGACAAAATGATACGATTTCTCTTTTTAGTACATGATTTTCTCCAACATCTACAAAAAACATACAAAGCAACAACAATTATACAGTTGCATTCATTTGAGTGAGTTGTCGTTATAAATACTGGTAGTGTGAATATTAAATTCTGAAAATGTTTGCGCCTAGCAGAATAATATAACGGAAACATACTAAAGTTTGAATAAAGTAGCCAAGTTAAATGACCCAATTTTGTTTTTCATGAGTTGACAAGAAAAACCTTACTCAAAGTGTTGATAGCAATGGTAACAAACGCCAAAATCCAGATATAGATTTTCAAGGTTTTCTGAAGCATTGATGCATCTATGTAGATAGAATTTCTTCAGGCTAGTTTACCAAAATTCTTCCTTAGATATGTTACACTCTTATTCCAAGAATCTGTAAAAAGTTTTATCTTGTAAATGATACATAAGGCTTTTAAACTGAATGCTAGGCTAGATAAGACTGCACATAGTTTTCAAATACACTTTCAGATCCAAAACTGTTAACCCTGCAGGTGATGGGCTTTGGCAGTACCCCTACCAAATTTGACTATCAGGGGGGAGAGGATCCAAGAATGCTATAGTCTTTGAAGTGCTATATTCTTTGAGAAATTAGTAAAACAATTACCGGTAATATTTGTCTCATGAGACGAAAATTCACTTTGCCCCAAAACCACTTCGCCCAAATGCCACTTTGCCCAAAAACCACTTTGTGCAAAGGCCGTGGTTCAGGGTGAAGTGAGTTTTGGGCGAAGTGACTTTAAAGCTTTTTTGACCGTTTTCTCAAAAGTTAGTACGGAGCTGACTTTTGCTCAGGTTGGTTTTAATCATGCATATCTTTAATCACACCGGGGGTAAAACTATTTTTAACTGTTTACCAATCATGTGTTCTGCCTTTAACATTCAACACTAAACAAAATATTCTGTTTATTTCTCACGTTTAAATATTTTCTTGGCATATGCAACAAACATTTCTTTTGGAAGTTTGCCGCTCCGTCGTTCTATAAGATCCATTAGTTCCTGATAACTGTTCTCCTCATAATTCCTAAAAACTGTTTCCAAGTCTAATTCCATGTATAGTTTCTTCACCATGGCAACTTTAGCAGGGTTGTCAATCCCGTAGTTTTCCTGCAGATTATTAAAACAAATATATATAAAATATATAAAAAATATATTAAAAATATATAAAAAATATATAGAAAATATATAGAAAATATACTTTACTTAAAGGAGTGTGACCAGATTTTTCAAAATATGAATTTTGCTCTAACTTAACAATCATATAAAAATACCTTCCCAAAATACTATCCATGGAACGAAAACTTAAATTCGCAATCTCCAATTTGGATGTGGTGACATAGACCATATCGAATAGCTGCCATCTTGTAGGGCAACTTTTATCGTTTAAATTGGTCAACAATCTATAAGCACAAAATGTACAACCATGGATGTCGTCAAGGAACAAAGAAACTGCTCTACAAGATGGCAGCTATTTGATACGGTCTATTGTGACTGTCCCGTGTCATGGCCACCGGTGCAATGAGCTTATTGCAGTTTTACTAACCTCTAGAATTTCTCTCTGTTCATCAGTGACGACCTTAAGTGCCTGCACCACCAACCAACTACATTTATTCTCCTCGATGTCCGTGCCGATCTTTCCAATAACCTCCGGCTTTCCAAAGCAATCTAAGAAATCGTCCTGGCAACAGTAAAACAAAAGTAACACTTCAAGAACACCCAAGTATACACACAATCAGGAAACTTTATTTTGCGCTACAAAGCAGTTTTTAGATATTTGCCTAGTATGCAGGAGGTTGTGGGTTCGAGTCCCGCCCGAGCATGCTATCGAGTTACATAGGGGCAAAACAAACCCTCAGAAATATTTGGTCCCTTCATATTAAACCCAGATTTCTCCAGCCTCTATTCAAAATGAAATATGTCTCTAAATTGTATTACCACTTAGGTGAAATTTAATCTTATCCAGAATTATTAAATTATATTTTACAAACTGAATGACATTTTGCGTGAAAGTTATTCTTCACATAATCATTTAAAATATCTTTTCAAATAGAAAATACCTGAACTTGGAAGAAATGACCCATCTGAAGGAGGATAGTTTTCGCATTCTTGTGGGAGTCTTCATCTACTATCCCAACCTGCAGAGAAAATGTCAAGAACCATTAAATGACAACCCACTTCAAATAAAATTGCAAATCATTTCAACTGATCACTTTTCCATTTAGGGGCTGTCCAAAGTTGTCAACATTTTCACAGTTCTACAATTCTACAGAGTGTAGTATTTTTTCAAGACCGCCCTCCCCCTGAAATTTCATGGTCACTACCATGAAATGTCCTACACGACCCTGGACCCCTCCTCCCCTCCCCCTTTTCCCGCTTTGTAGAACCGTGAAAATGTTGACAACTTTGGTCGGCCATTTATTTTGTTGGCAACATACCATGTACATCGCCAAGGCAACTGGCAAGTAGAACGAATAGAAGGCCGTCTTCCACTTTACGATTGCATCATATCTATAAATAGACAAAGACAAAAAATATAAAGAACAATTTAAAAACTTTCACCAACAAAATTGTAAACCATATGGAGTAGGGTATTTGAACTGCAATATTAAATACTTTTTAATTTTACTTCAAAATATTTTATTTTCAATCAATTTAACTGCTTCAGAAGTGTCTTCTACCTCACAAGTTCTTCCACAAGATGCTCGACAAGTACACTAAATACCTTTGGGCATAAATTTGATGTGCATCGCGTTGCGAAAAAGCGGTGTGGACGAAACTTTGAATAAAACGACACACTGTAAACCACAATGTGTTTTTGTGATTCTGCGATTTTTTAGTGCGTCGTTTCACTCCAAATTCCCTTCACGCCGCTTTTTCACAAAGCGACGGGCATCAAATTTACATGCACAAAGGCGCAGTGTGAATCTAGCCTACGTCTCAAGTGAAGTCCTAAGACAAACCCATCCATACCTCTGCTGCGTAAACCTGTTCAGGTCTTTGTTTCCTTCGGGGGAAGTTATCAAGTCTAAAGATTGACCCACGACTGTCTGATAGGTTGTCTGTAAGATCAAAAGTCAAACATTTGATATAATAATAAATAATTTTTATTCAGATTTCCAATGCAAATATAAAGAAACACCGTGTGCAGATGGGACAAGGGTGTACTTCAGACATAGACCAGGAGCAAGTTCGGGCGGGCGACTATATAGTTAACTAGACCATTGTCGTTACGGAGCATACAACTCTATGATACGGAGCAAGCGCAGCATGCGTGGTTTGACTAGCTAGTCTGACCAGACTAACCTACCCCCGGGGCTTGGTTCCTCTAGTCAGACTAGCTAGTCAAACCACGCAGCGTTCGGGTGGCATCTACATCCTATGGTTTAGTCTATAACTACAGTCGCCCGCCCGAACTTGCTCCTAGATGTTACCCGAACGCTGCGTGGTTTGACTAGCTAGTCTGACTTGAGGAACCAAGCTCCGGGGGTAGGTTAGTCTAGTTAACTATAGTCGCCCGCCCGAACTTGCTCCAAGAGATTCTGAGAACCAGTCTATTCACTGTTGGGCACTATTTGCTGCTTGGCGGGGTTTTCCTTGGGCCTTTCGCCATGGCTTGGCCATCGCCGGCACGGTAAGACAAGCTCACAGCCTCAACAACAGTGTCATACTCACTTCATGGAAGAGTTCTAACACATTGACGTAGTACGGTTCACTTGCTATGTGCTTCTTGAGAAGTTTATAAATGCCACGTTCCACAAAGAATGAATCGTTGATAGCATCTAAACCGACATCAGGCTGAAATAGAAATGATGGAAATTAGTCAAAATGGAGACAATCTGTTTTCTTTCACACATGCATTGAAAAGAAAAGTTGTAAAAAAGGAAATTAAATAACTTTCAGTGATGTCCTTTTTAAGGAAAAATGAATCACATTCCCACCATATGCTAAACAGAAAGATGAATTGGTTTTTATTGATCTAAAAAATATGCAACGATGCAACTTTTGCTCTTCAGATTTAACTTCAAGAAAACATTTACCAAATAGATGTAAATTTTTGAAAAGTAATTCTTACTTGACGAAACCAACATGGCTGCCCTCGTCTTGTTTTTGATTGGTCCATGATGTCGTCTGAGATAAGGAAATATGCTTGGAGCTGAAAAGAGAATGAGGAAATTATTTTCATCAGGTGCAAAAGGTGCTGCCTTGGGGCCCCAATATGTGGACTTGTAGCATTTAGCGCAAAATATGAGATCGAGTGAACACCCACTCGCCCCCCTCCCCACTCCCCTTCTGTTGTTCCCCCATTATAATGTGTGTCAAACATCCAAGGAATTTCCTTTCACGTTTTAAGGAGGAGACGTGCATTAACAAAAGGGAAGAGTGTGTTGAGGTATGGGGAAGTAGGGGGAGTCGCTCAGTCTCATATCGTGCAGCATATAACGTTTAGGGTGTAAAGAGTTAATAAATAGGCCTACCTACCCATTCAACACACCAGCCCAGAACCATGGCTTGATGTACATTGCTATCCGTGACTTGGGACGAATCGGCAAGGTATCTGAACGAAGCGACGGTCGTCAGTCCACGGTTACGCTTGCCGTGTGGAACGTTGTACTCTATCATCTAAAGGAGAGAATTAAGAGCAGACATTTAGCTTGAAGTAACTGACTGGAAAGACTGGGGGAGGGGCCAGGGGCAATTTCATAAAGCTGTTTAGCAGAAAAAATTGCTCAATCCAAAACTCATTTGCTTTATAAAAATGGGTTAATATTCAAAATTGTATGTCAACTTGTGTTTTTAATAAGAATAGCAAAACACCAGTCAATTGTAATACACATCACAGAAGATTTTGACTGCTAACCCATTTTATAAAGCAAACAAAATTTAGATTCATTATTTTTTTCTTCTGCTAAACAGCTTTATGAAATTGGCCCTATAGGGGTGTTCCAAGGTCATCACAAAGCTGGCCTAGCAAGCCCTCACAACTCCACGGGTCTTAGTACGGTCACAGTAGCAGAAGTCTGATTTTCCACAAATCATAATACTAATAGGTACAAACTTTTAGACACTTGTTGATGAAGCATCACTATTCAAAAAAGGAAAAACTATTAACTGGGAATTGTATATATTCAGTCTTACCTGACGAGGAGCAGGTTACGCTAGAAAATTTGTAAGAAATAAAACGGTCGCACAAGATGATGGCTTTCAGAAAAATATTCAATTTATCTGGAGAAACCCTGTGTCGGATCAAAAACATTAAGAATGTCGAACCCAGGACCACCAGTATAAAACTCCAGTGCAGGCACTACAACCAAATTGTCCAAGGTTCACATCCCAATGAGTAAAATTGTCTTTGCTCATTTGAACTGGAATCCTGTTACCTTCTCAAACCTGAGTGCTGCATCTTGGATCTCATGATTAGCGACATCATCTTCATGACAATGTCTGACTCCAATCAAATGGTCCTATTTTCACATCACAATCAGTAAAATTTGAACTGGAATCCTGTTACCTTCTCAAACCTGAGTGCTGCATCTTGGATCTCAGGATTAGCGACATCATCTTCGACAATGTCTCGAACCAACTCTTTAAAGACGTCGTGGAATCGTTCTGCATCAGCTTTGCTGAAGTCCGCCATGGTGTAGCTGGGGTGGAACACAGAAGCAAACAAGGTTTGTCAGGTATAAATCCAAAAGCTCTGCAAGTCCTCACAAGTCAATGGGGCTTACTCAAGCAATGAGCAAATTAAATGAACTGTAACAATAGCAGTCTTTTGTGCATATACATGTATGTATTGTTCATTCTCTGCTTGTCATAAGCTCACTGTGGACTACAATACCTGGTTTCAGATGGATTTTGATGAAAAATGAATTATGTGAAGCAGTATAGTTTTAAATAACTTTTTGCATACTAACATACCAGCATAAATCTTAGAATGATTTCCTTTCCGTTGCAAAATGTAGGTGGAGTTTTTTAATGGTACCAGTATGTGTTTCTCTGTCAGGAAGTTGTTTTAAAATATAAAAATTTGGGCATTTAATCACAGTATGCTAATCCATTGAAGTAAGTAAAATATTGAAGGTATAGCTAGGGGCAGGGAATAATTAAAATAAATACAAGTACTAATACAACAAATAAATTACATTATTATACAGAATAATGGAATACAGTGAAATCCCAATATAACTTTAAAGGCACAGGCTCGTCAATGTGCGCGCGAGGCCAAATTCGTGCCACGAAATACGCAGCTCCATGCCTTTGCTATGGAGCTGCGTATTTCGTGGCACGACTTTGGCCTCGGGGGCGCATTGACAATCGAGCCACTGCCTTTAACCATATGCATAAGTCAATTCAATTTTAATAAAGCTGCAGTTATATCCACTATACTTGTGTACTGCAAAGTTACATAGGCCTACTTACCGATAGTTCTACCCAGCAACAAAAGAATAAATTTATGCAAATTTTCAGTTAATTAAAATTCAAACATTTAAAGTTGACATTGAAATATTTACATAACGGCCTTTAATTTGCATGACTTGCATAAAGCTTCTGTGTGCTGAAAATTCCCACTCTCAGATTGACTGATTTTTCAATATAAAAAAGTTTCTTTTGTTGCTCAGAATGATAGAGCTAGGGAAAAAACTTCAAGCATTATAATAGTCTGCAGCAATGCTATATAGTACAGGTGTTTTAATTATGCACCTGTTCTGCTCATGCACACTCCGGCCTGCAGGACCAGCATTCACATTCCCAACCTTGGCCTTGCCAAATTTGATATTTTAATTGCTTGCCAGTTTTAAAGATAGGCAAGTAAACTGATAAAAACGATCCTTTGTCCTTTACTCACCGGCATCTTGCATTCATAAGCCGGGATTTGACCCAAAATCCATGGTAACGAAGATTGGCAGCCGGTGTGGAAGTTTTCGCTCTTGTGATTGGACGATAGGCACTCAATGGGTTGGTCTGCTTGAGCACGCCTCTGAAGTTTCGCCCAATGACGAGCACCCAATCTAAAAATGGCCTCAAATTCCGAGCGAGCATCAAAATAGCAAGGACTTTTGGCTGATAAAAAAGACGCGGTATTCCTCTGTGGATTCTTATCAACAATCAGACGTGATAACGAGCTATTTTGGGGTTTGAACTGTGCTATTTTTGGACAAACGTTGAGACGAGAGCAAAATTTGTAACCCGGAAGTGCTTCTGACTGGCCAGGGTTCTCAAAAGGGGCGGAGCTTTGGTGGCGTCTCATCTTTAGAGCTTGATTATTATATTTCGATGGGAATGATGTGATTTTGAGGGTCGACCACCTAAGACTTATTAAATGTTGCCTAATCATGTGAAATTAAACATTCTCAGAAAAATAAATACTGAAAAAAGGTGTGAAAATAAACAATTCATGCGACTGACAAGAATCGATCGCGGGGTGGCGCTCTTCATTTACTCCACAAAAAAATCACGCCTAATCTCGGGTGCCTAAACTGCAAAATTTCGGTCCTAAATTTCATCAAATAATGTTTGTAAATGTACATTTCTGAGCCACGCAAAGAATTCCTCTAGAATGCTAGGATGAGCGTCAAGGCTTTTGAGCTAGTTCCAGCCATCGAAAGACTGAAATTACTAGGGGAAAAGGCCAAAACTACAGTACGTTGTTTATGGCATATTTAATATTATGCTGCAGCGCGCGATACGTGTTGCTTGCATGAGCTACACTGTCTGAGTGACTGTGGCGGTGTCAGGTCAACTCGACTTGCATTCCTTTATGCAGTAATTTTATCATTTATTTATCTCAGAAATGCAACATTTCCGACCGAAGTGCAAGTAAACGAAAACAAATACCATCTGTTAAATTGTCATTTCAACTTGGGAAACTCCTCTGTCAAAATAAATAGCTCTATTCACAATCGGTACATCTCGAGCAATTCACACTTCATGCACTTGATCAACCCTAGATTTGACATCCCAAATCCACCTCCCCTCTCCTCTGCCCCTCCCTTCTCCCCTGCACCCCCTCCTCTGCTCCTCCCCTTATACCCCCTCCTCTCCCCCTACCCAATTGACTATTTACATTTTTTATGGAAAAAATACCATACCCTGGCTGCCAGTTGAGACTCCATGGCATGCACTAAGTCAAGTGCCTGACATAAAAATTTGGTATTTTTTTTGTATACATTGAACAAAGATTTTAAGGAAATTACCTCCTAGAATCAACACATAATGTAATTTTAAGATATACTTCCCACTTGCACTTTTGTCGCAAATGTTGCTTTTCTGTAGAAAAATCACGTTTTCTTCTTCAAAAATTGCCTTCAGTTAGTGCACAAGATAACCATTCACGCGCGCGCGCAGCGCCCTCTGTTGTCGCGCTTACGCACAGACCGCTCGCCGCGTCATTTTGTGCATTACTTTATGCAGTAAATTTATCATTTATTTATCTCAGAAATGCAACATTTGCGACGGAAGTGTCAGTGGGAAGTATATCTTAGAATTGAATAAGCTATCGATTCCAATATATAAATTTACCCAAATCCGTGTTCAATGTATATGAAAAAAATACCAAAAATTATAAGTGTTTTCAAAGGAAAATTACATTTCCCCACTATATTTACATTTTCTGGGGTGTTATCACGTCATATTATGAATAATTACTGGCGAGGGTGTATGGTATTTATGCCTTTTTTATATTTAATCTTTACAGATTGAGTGCATCGAATGTTGCGGAAAAAACCTCTACATTGGAACAAGTGACTGGTACGTAAAGTTTTTTTGTTTTTTTAAAAGTAGGACCAACGGATAATGCTTGCCTGGTAAAAACAATATATTGATAAATGGAGATTGTCAACACCAATTTCAGTGTTTTTCAACTTTCATTTTTTGTGTTTTTCTTTTTCTTACAGTTTTGTGATTCATTTCTTAATTGAAGAGAAAACGTTACCCAATGGCAAGATCACATACACCAGCGAGAAGCAGTCGCATAAATACTTGGCTGTGGTAAGAAATTATGTCCAAATTTCAAAGGCCACCGAGGCCAACTTTGTTCCAAATATGTACTGGATTTTAGATAAAGTCTTGTGAAATTTATTAGGATAGGATATGCTGGCCAAATTGGCCTCAGAAAGTGTATATCTTGAATGAGCATCAGGGCCAACTCAGCAGGGCATGAGGCCATTGGCCTTGGTTAATGCCAAGGCCTGAGATAGGGCATGCTGGCCAAGTTGGCCTCAGAAAGTGTATATCTTGAAGGTATTTCGGGTCTGACTCAGCAGGGCATGAGGCCATTGGTCATGGTGGTCTTGGTTAATGTCAAGGCCTGGGATAGGGCATGCTGGCCAAGTTGGCCTCAGAAAGTGTATATCTTAAAGTGGCATCAGGTCCAACTCAGCAGGACATGAGGCCATTGGCCTCGGAGGCCTCAGTTAATGTCAAGGCCTAGGATAGGGCATGCTGGCCAAGTTGGCCTCAGAAAGTGTATATCTTGAAGGTATTTCGGGTCTGACTCAGCAGGGCATGAGGCCATTGGCCTTGGTGGCCTTGGTTAATGCCAAGGCCTGAGATAGGGCATGCTGGCCAAGTTGGCCTCAGAAAGTGTATATCTTGAAGGGGCATCAGGGCCAACTTAGTAGTGCATGAGGCCATTGGCCTTGGTTAATGTCAAGGCCTGGGATAGGGCATGCTGGCCAAGTTGGCCTCAGAAAGTGTATATATCTTGAAGGAGCATCAGGGCCAACTCTGCAGGGCATGAGGCCATTGGCCTTGGTGGTCTTGGTTAATGCCAAGGCCTGTGATAGAGCATGCTGGCCAAGTTGGCCTCAGAAAGTGTATATCTTGAAGGTATTTCGGGTCTGACTCAGCAGGGCACGAGGCCATTGGTCGTGGTGGTCTTGGTTAGTACATGTACTAAGCTTTGCTATTAAGTGTGATATTTCTTTATTTTTCTTTATAGTTCTGTCCATGTTTTGGTATTTTCTACATTTCAGAAAAAGCCGATCCAGCAACTGAAGGCAGCATCGGCATTGACACGAATCCTGGTGCTCTGTGACAATGTTGTGTCTCTTCTTAACATGTTTAATCTTGAGGTAAGCAACAAATTAAAAAAACATCGGCATTTCCAAAGTAATCCATTTTCTAAAATATTTGAAATAGAATTATAGAATTGGGGAGCGCGTGTGGTCTAGTGGGTATGAAGCGGGGCTCGCAATCGGGAGGTTGTGGGTTCAAGCCCCACTACGGTGAACGTGTTTGTGTCTCTGGGCAAGGCACTTAATCCCAATTGCCTCGTTGACCCAAGCGATAATTGGGGAGCTGTCCGGGGAATGCCACAATCTAAGTGCTGATAGGGTCGGCGCCACTGGCCAGGCAGCCACCTAGTTGAAGCAAAATGGTTCTGGTGATTTCATAAGGGCAGCGATAATAATGGCCTCGGCGCCTTTGAATAACGGTGTTAGATACTGTGCGCCTTACAAATGCTGTGTCATTATTATTATTATTATTATAGACTTGACTTACAACTTCAGTTAACTCTTTCCCATACTACGCGCCACTCACAAATGCTTGAAAAAAGTTGCTGGCAAAATAAACTTAACCTGGCCTCTATAATGGTAAGAATTTACAAGACGGATTCCTGTATTTCTTTCTTAAAATGACTAATTAGCGATCACTAAGTGGATCTTTCCACAGTAATGGGGTACATTTCTGTAACATTCAAGATCTTACCGGTAGGTCCCAGTTCACTTCAAATGTCTTAATTTTATCTTTAAATTATCAAGCTAAACAGAGGAAATAACCTTTTCACCAAGGAGTACGAAAAATAGTCCTACAACATACATTTGTGGAAACCCTGTGCACAAATTTCCCTATTACGCATGTAACAAAGACGGAAAAAAATGTCACAAAATGGTCTCTCCACGTTACATACGTAATTTGTACACAAGCTTTTCAAAAATGTATGTTGTGGCAGCAATTTTTTACCTTTTTGGGCAAAAGTTATCTCCTGAGAACAAAACAAGGAGATTTCTAAAATTCTGAGATAAACTAAAGACATCTGAAAGGAATTATTGACTTAATTTTCAAATGTACCCCACTACTGTGGATAGACCCAAGTGCATATCTAAATAGAAAAGTCTCAGGTGTTGTCTGACTTGTAAATTCTTTCCCTTTTAACTATGTCACAGACCTTGAAAAAAGTCTAGTGAAATAATTAAATGTTGTGCATAATAATGACCTGTATTTTGTGAAATCACTTCTCTCACCTTTAGCTTTCTTTCTTCCTCAACCCACCCCCTTGTCCACATTGTTGTGTTTCTACTTTGAGTAGAAACACGGCCTCCAAGCATTGAGTATTTTATAACATTTTCAGACATTTTTTCCCTCTGGTTTGTTTTTTTGTAGCCAATTCTCAGTGGAGCAAAAATTAAAGGGGTGAGTAAACAACTTCTTAGCCATTAAGTTAATTAAAATACATAACATAACATTGTAAAGTTTGTATACATTGCGATGTACATGTATTATATATTGTTTAAAAAGGTAATAAGATACAATTGTATTTTTATCATTGTAACGTAACTTGGGATGAGAGAAAAATCGTAAGGGCCTTATTGGGATTCGAACCCATTGGACGTAGCAATGCAGATACAGTAGCTGTCGGAACTCTGCCAAAAAAAGAATTTAAGTATGAATGGTTTTTAGGGATGACCCAAGGAATGCCAGGGTTCGATCCCGAGACCTCTGACTCACCAGGCAGATGCTCTACCAGCTGAGCTATAAGGCAAAGTTGGTATACTCCCTCAGGTTTTCCCTATAGACGCAATTTTTTTCTCGGCTTTTTTTCCGAGAGAATTTTTTTGAGAGAAAAATTGGGTCCATAGGGAAAACCTGATAGCAATTGGTAACAAACGCGACAATAATATTTCTGTCCATGGATTATTTTCTGGTAAAATTATACCATATAGGGCGGAAACATTTCATTGTCCACTTTTTGACGACTAATTGTGTGTTTTTTGGCTCTTTCCAGGTCACTACATTCTGTGTGAACAGCAATCCGCGATCAAGTAACCCTTTTAGCCTTGAGGTAAGACTAATGAAAATTTCAAATAACTGGTAATCAGATGGCAAGAATAATCATCAGAAGTTTTTGTCGCAATTTGGTCATCAATAATAAAAAGTTTTGCAAAGATGGGTTACCAGCCAAAATCATATGTGATGTGTTGTGATTAGCTGGTATTGTGCTTTGTTGCTAATCATTGTATTAATCATTGTATGCCAATCACCGTTGGGTCTGTAATGAGGATTATATCTCACAATCTTGTCTTCCAGATTGCTGTTACCACGAGAAAACGACAAGTGCAAATATACACAGTCACGGAAGATAAAGTTGTTCCCATTCGAGAAATTAACCTGAATGATGTGCCTGTTAATCTGGTAAGAGAAAAAGATTTTCATAAATTACGCATAACATTTAAATGTGGGTTTGAATATTAGTCACGACAGGTTGTGACACTTGTGCCCTTGAGCAAGGCACTTTACCATTCTTGGCTGTCGGCCTTAAAGTTAACGACTTGCATAAAGCCTAAAAATGTTGTTTAAAATTAAACTGGCCATGAAAGAGTTAACTGGATTGTTACTGAAACTCATAGCTTGGGAAGCTTGGGATCTCTGGGAGAGGTGGTTATCTCATTGTAGGGTTTATCCCTCTGTAGGGATTGCTATTTGATAGCCAATCCCAATCAGTGAGGAACAACTGCACTACCGTGATTCAAGACCACCAGTTGGCTTCATAGCTCAATTGGTAGGGTGTCTGCACGTTAAGCAGAAGGTCCGCGGTTTGAATCCCGGTGAAGACATGTTGTTTTTTACTGCATCCAGATTTCTCAAACTCATTTTTCCACATGTGTATCAAATTAATTCACCCCGGTGGTCCCTGGGTCAGTATCCCCAAAAACTACTCATTCCTACTTAAATTCCATTTTGACAGAGTTCCGACGGCTACTGTATCTGCATTGCTACATCCAGTGATTACATCATGACAAACTACAACACGGGCGAAATTACTGACTTGTTCCCTTATGACCCTGACACGACCTCGCCGATCATCAAAAAAGTTGGAAAGGTAACTATTTTTCATATACCCCTCACCCCCCCAAAAAAAACCCCAATCTGCCAATATTTTGCAAATTAGGGGCCGTCCAAAGTTGTCAACATTTTCACCAATCTACAGAGCGTAGTACTTTTTTCCAAGCCCCCTCCCTCCCACTGAAATACTATTTATCAAATTGTTTCACTAGCCATGAAATGTCAACATTTGACAGTGCATGTAAAGTCCTACGCGGCCCTCGACCCCCCTCCCCCTTCCTACGCTTTGTAGAAAATGTCAACTTTGGACAGCCTCTTAGCCACCACGGAGCAGCGGGATTTCACACCATTCATGTGAAGCATTGTAAAATTCATCTTCACCAATTGTATAGGCTTGTGACCTTGTTGGGTCTGCCAGACATGTGTTATGTGACTTCTACGAATGTCTCTAACATTTCACTGACTGGTGCCCCAAATTCTTCGCATTCAAATGGAGGGGTGGTTTAGAAAGTCACATACTACGCTGTTGAGGCAGTCACTTTAGAACTAAATAGGCCTTTTGCATGAGCAGCCATTTTGGTTACAATTTCTTTAATCCCCTTTCGGCAGGCATGAGTACTTCATGCTTTCATCATCACCTGATTTTTTTTTTTTTTTAAATGCTTGAAAGTGGTTGTCATTTTTTTTGAAATATTTATCATTATTCATGAGTACATCTGAATATTCATGAATATTTATCAATATGAATGTATCTCAATATGCATGAATATTTATAAAACTTGAATATTCATGTGTGATTTTGCAGGAAGAATTCCTATTGGCTGGTCCAAGTGCTCTGGGAATGTTTGTAACATCGGCAGGTATATCGCAGCGACCGCCACTCAAATGGTCCGAGAAAGTGCACGGCGTTAGTTACCTGTTTCCGTATGTAGTTGCGATGGACGATGATTTCCTCACGGTCCACAGGTTCGTTTCATAGATAACATTCTTAAATAGACCCATTGCACTAACGGCCATGTTGGGGTGGCAGGTTTTTTATTTAAATGATGTGACAATAGATCCACAATGCACCTACTCGTGACACTGAAAATGTGATTGGCCTCTATAATTGAGAGAATTGAACTCTATAATTGAGAGAATTGAACTCTTGATTGACGTAGAAGGTGATCATTTGAATGGTCAGTTAATTAATTGCTAATTGTTTTTATTGGTGATTGAGCAGTATTGATTGGAAAATTATTCAGTTGATTGATTGAGAAATTGATCAGTTGGGAGTAAAATTACGATGCGTCAATGTTGACTCCATGTGCGTGTGTGTTGTGTGTGCTTCGGGCGGGCGTAACGCGGTTTATTTTGCCAATGGGAACCTTAGTACAGCGTGTTATGTGTGCTAGAAACACACACAATGCACGCACATTGCTTCAACAATGACGCGGCATTATATGACCCAACATATAAGCCTAATTGATTGCTTTCCGGTGACGTCACGCCTTCCATCCACCATTTTGGTTGTCATTTTTCATGACCCAGGTGGCTCGAGTGATAACCAGCCAAAAAAAGCAATAAAAGTGCATTTGGTTGCACGTAATACTTAGCTCTGTTAATTAACCTTGCTTTATGTTGTTGCGCCATGTATTTCTTCTGGCTAAAAATAAAGTAAAAGTAAAAGCACTTTTGTTTTTTACAAGCTGCAGTGCATGCTCAATAATTTGAGCGTATCAACGCGCGCGTGCAGCATCTTCGAATGAACATACGCTGGCGAGTATATTTTACGCGTGTTCATGTGCGTCTATTGGCGCGCGTGTGTACGCGCGTGACCGTTGACCACCAAACATTCCCGGATGTTCTACGTCACGGAAAGCAATTAATATGGCCCAACTCTGAATCAAATTTTTCTCTCGTCCCATGTTTGTTTATTTCATCGAATTCTGACAGCGTGTTGGACCAACAGCAGAAGCAGACAATTCCATTCCAAGCGGGGAGGATACTGGGTGATTTTGAGGGGAAGATTCTAGTTGCTTCGAGCAAGGAAGTCTATGCTCTGGTTCCTATTCCAGTAGAGAAACAGGTCAGCATTTTTTTATATTCTAAACAAACAAAAGATTGCATCCCTGCCCTGTTGTGACTGCCATATCTATGCACGTTTGTCCATATTTTTAATTTTAACCAGCAGAATGAATTGTTTGTCTGAAAAATGTGCTTTGTTTTAAGAGACTTAAGGCATGTTCCCATTGGACTTTCTTTTCTGCTGCATCGCGGAAAGTTACCGCGACCTTCGGTAACATTCCTCCGTGTAATATTCCCATGCGTTCCCATTTGCAATTGCTTTCAGTGTCCATGCAGAAAGCTACCGCGACCTTGCATTAAATTTTTGCCGTGCAGGGTCGTGTTAATTTTACAGGGCGAAACTGTTCCCATTGGACTTTTCGAGGGCCCTGTAAAACTCCCGCGGCTGAGCGGAAAGTTTCTGCGGCCTCTCTCGCCCTGTACATTTTACATCGTGGTTGCGGTAACTTTACAGGGACGCTAAATCTCCGTGCATCCCCATTGGACTAAATTTTGTTACTCTCCTGCACAACCACGGGAGTTTTACCAAAAATAGTCCAATGGGAACACCACTTTAAGCTGGTTGTGCGCATTACAGTTGACTTAAGTTGCTTCTTTAAACGGAGTGATGCAAGTTAACAACATTGACAAGTCTCCAAACAGTCTTTTTTTTCTTTAAAAAGTACAGATTCAAGCTTTGTTAAGTGATAAGCGAGTCGAGGAGGCGCTGACCCTGGCCAAAAATGCCAAGAAACTAGGACTTCCAAAGGAGAAATTCCTTAAGGTATGTGGAACCAATGAAACATTGGGGGATGGATACCAAAGTCATTAGATTGATCGATAAATTGATTTATCAACAACAGCATCTAGCTGGGTTACTTTGATTGATTGAATGGTGTTTAATCCGTTAATTTATTGGAAATTGATCAGGTGATTGATTGGAAATTAGTCAGTTGGTTGATTGGAAATATACCAGTTGGTTGATTGGAAATTAATCAGTTGGTTGATTGATTGGAAATTGATCAGTTGGTTGATTGATTGGAAATTGATCAGTTGGTTGATTAGAAATTTGATCACTTGGTTGAGTGATTGGAAATTGATCAGTTGATTGATTGGAAATTTATTAGTTGGTTGATCAGTTTTGACGCCGGGATTATTTTTTTGCCAAAATATCAATTTAAAAAAAAGCAAACATGTGATTGACCAAAAGTTAAGACCGGCTCAAGCCCCACAAATACTGACTCTTGACAGTCATTTCTACATTCATTGTATGAATCTTCTCTTGAGTCAAACTTTGAGTCAAACGCCCCTGTGACTATACATTGCCTGAATGTGTGGTTAATTGAGATCAAACATTCTATTTACCCTCAGCTCAACCAACGAATCCAGCAGCAAGCTGGTTTCATTGAACTCTCCCAGTTCAACTTCAGCGAAGCAGCCCAGTTGTTTAAGGACGGACAACTTGATATCAGAGAGGTAATATGTGAGCCACTCCACCAAAAGAAGGCTCGTGCATTAAACAATTTAAATGGAGCGAATGACTTAATCAGATATATTATATATTATAAGCTTCACAAAACTACAAACATTGCGTCAATCCATCCAAAATTGACCAAGTCATGACTATTTCCGTGATGACCAAGAGCACAATCGTTTAAGAAGCGCTTTAGAGAAAAATGGCGTAGAACGTTGTACTTCTGTTAAGGCATAAAGTCCTTAGCAACCATGCAAATTCTGACTCCAAAAACCCTATACCTATAGGAAAACATGTGTTCTTCTGGTGTATGGGATATATAGTACTCCATACGATCCCATGAACCTGTGCGGGACTTGGGTTTGTTTACGTTGTTGATGTCAGAAATTGATTGAGCTTGTGTCGGGGAAACTGAATGTTAATTAAGGTTTGTTTTGCCCTTACCCGACGTGATTATTAACACTGTATACTCGGTGCTTTCCCGAGACACTATGAAAAACTTCATAGCAAGCTCGGGCGGGATTCGAACCCACGACATCCTGCAAACAAGGCCTATGTCTTAACCACTCGACCACCGAGCTAGCCGGTGTTGAATGGCTGGTTCGAATCATTTTGCAACAGGGATAGAAATTAATCAGAAATTGATTTAGTTTGCGTCGGGGAAACTGAATGTTAATGTCATCTCTCATTCATTATTGTCAATTTTTATTCTTTTCCCCAGCTCATCAGTATCTTTCCCAACTACCTCCCGTCCAATTCCAACTATAACCGTTCAAGTCCACTCCTTCACCAATTTGCTGATATCTCGTCTATCGTGAGAGGAAGCAGCGACAGGTTACAGGAGTGTAAGACGTTTCTCGCCGATTATCTTGACGGTATCCGCGGCAGTGAGCTCAGTATCGGCTATAGAATGGTGCGTTGTGGTTCAAACAGCTCAGTATCAATCTAATATTGTCACAGCTCTGAGGGGTCGTCAAAATGTTCACGGTTCTACAGAACGTAGGGGGAGGGGGGCGCTGCGTAGGACTTTACATGCACTGTAAAATGTTGAATTTTCACGGTACTGACAGAAAAATGTTGGTAAGTAGTACTGCGGGGGAGGGAGGGGGTCTTGAAAAATACTACGCTCTGTAGAACTGTGAAAATGTTGACAACTTTGGACAGCCTCTAACCCATTAAAGGCCCAAGGTATGAAACTTCTACAGATTTGTGGAATAAGGGCATAACATATTTCAAGAAGAATGTTGGTAAACTAGTCTCCAGAAATTTCAGCTACAGAGATGCAGCAATGCTTCAGAAAACCTTCAAAATAATAACAATGTTTGTGCGCACACATTTTTTAAAAAGTGTGTGCATTGCAGAAAGGTAACATTTTTGACGGAAGAAAATTCCTGTGGTGTTTGTTACACATTTCACTGTATATGTGACTGTGTATAGACCCTTTGCATGGGCGGCCCTGACGGGGAGCAGTAACATTGTCACCGTGCATCATGCACGAGTAGGCATTTTGTCATTTGGATCTATTGTCACATCATTTAAATATGAAAACCTGCCCCCTGTCATGGCTGCCGGTGCAAAAGGTCTATATAAGTGACAATAAAATTTGAATTTGAATTCGTTGCCATTGCTATTAGCACTTTTTTCTTGTCAATTTTTGAAGTAAAACTTTGGCTTTTTGATACCTTCAGGAAATCGACACAGCCTTATTAAAGTTATACGCCGAGAGCGATCCAGTGAAACTCAACGAGCTTGTCTCGTCTGAAAACACCTGCTTGTTACAAGACGCCACGGAGGTTCTTCAGCGATTCGGCAGACATCATGCACTGGGTTTACTCTATAGATACCATCTGGATAATGAGAGGGCGCTCCTTATATGGGCAAGGTGGGTGTGGCTTAGTGCTCATGACTATTCATTAGGCTTGCTCTATATATACCATCTTGACAATGAAAGGGCGCTCCATATATGGGCAAGGTGGGTGTGGCTTAGTATCATGACTATTCATTAGGGTCGCTCTATATATACCATCTTGACAATGAAAGGGCGCTCCATATATGGGCAAGGTAGGCGGGACTACTGCTCATGACTATTCATTAGGCTTGCTCTATAGATACCATCTTGACAATGAAAGGGCGCTCCATATATGGGCAAGGTGGGCGGAGCTTAGTACTCAATAATATTCATGAACCTGTACCAAAGTTACCAAAGAAGTCTGATTTTTAGCTGCTCAGGTTCTTTTTGCAGAATGAAAATGCAAATCTTTACTGCTTTATCTTTCATTTGAATGATTCTTGTATTACTTTGCCTTGGAAAATCACCAGCACATTTTGAATTTTTCTTTTAGTAATTTTTATAAAAACTTTCATGAAGTCTTTTGCTTTTTTTACCAGAATTTGTGACTGTGAACTAACGGATGATTCTTTTCCTGGATTGGAGTTTGTCGTTGAGTTCCTATCAAGGTGAGCCCTTCTTAAACTTTAAATGATTTATTGTAGATTAGCTATCGGCTGCCAATGGCACTACCCACCTATGTATCTTGATGTTTAGGTGGAAGACACTTGTAAGCTTCATGCAATTCAGCCTACAGGCTGCGAATTGAAGTTCATTAAACCCAATTTAAAAAAACAAACATTAGTGGCCGTAGCGGCCACAAGCGGCCTGAATGAAGCCTGAGGCCCATAGTGGCCGTAAGCAGCCCAAAAAAAAAAGATAACAAGGATCTACTTGGGCGTTATATAAAACAAATAATGAATGTTTTAATTCGTGCAATGGAAGGAATATTTTCATTCGGTGAAAGATGGAATGTGTTCCATTCAACTCGGCTCCGCCTCGTTGAATGGAACATTCCGTCTTTTGCCTCATGAAAATATTCCTCCCATTGCACTCATAAACATTCATTATTTGTATACCATGGAGGTGCCCCTATAAAAATATAATTTACAAGTAAAAACGTGACATTTATTGAATTAATTTTCCAACTCAGATTAACAGATCACGAGCTCGTCTGGCGATATGTCGACTGGGCTTTGCAAAAGGATCCAGAACTCGGAGTTAGGGTAAGCAATTGGAACCTAACACTGAACAAATGAGACCATACATTTTTATTGCAAGACAAAATAAATCTATGATGTCTTAGTTAAGACGTCTTAAGAGTCAAGACAGCTTTCAGCGGGCCTCCCACTGTGCGATTTTTGCCACGAATTAGGTACGATTAGGTACGATTTGGTACGATTGTGTGTAGAGTCTATAGACAGTCTCTGGTAATCGTACCAATTCGTAAGAAATTTGTGGCCAAAATCGCACAGTGGGAGGCCCGCTTAAGCCATCTTAACTTTAGAACTCCTTAGGCAATGAGTGGAAATTAATCAATCTTCCTGTCTTTAAGAAAAAGCTGAAATCTTGGCTCCTTGACAAATATTGTTAGATTTGTTTTGTTTCAATTATAGTTCTGGAAGTAGAACCTCAATCCGTGTATTTCCATGGGTATCGTCAACAATCATGCGATGTTTTGTAAACTAATTTCCCGGTTCCATAAAGCAGTGCAGTAATTACACCAAACTGTTTGCTCCCACATCCAAATTGGAGATTGCAAATTTCCTATTTTCCTTCCATGTGGGGTGTTATGGCCGAGCGGTCTAGTGCGTCGAACTCAAGTTCCTGTGCTAGTACTAGAATGTAGGTTCGATTCCGGGCCATGACAGGTTGTGGCACCTGTGCCCTTGAGCAAGGCACTCAACCACACTTGCTCCATCCTTCGGAAGGGATGTAAAGCCGTTGGTCCAGTGTGTTAGATAACAGTAATGCACTTTAAAGATCCCAGAGCATTCTTTCGTGAAGAGCAAGGGGAGGGATTCCCCGGTGTCTCTGGCCATTTCTAATTCAACTTAGAAGTTGATAGTTATTCGAATATCTATGTTAATTGATCCCATTCCTGTAATTGGCGGTCCTTCCGCTGTTGGATGTGGTGAATAAATAAATAAATAAATAGATAGTATTTTGGGGAGGTATTTTATACGATTGTTCGTTTAAAACTTCTTTTTTTTTCAAATGAAATCTGGTCACGCTTGAACTCTCTTTATTTGAATCCGCCCCAGATCTTTACGGACAGACTAGTATCAGAACCTCTTACAGAAAGAATGAGACCAGACATGGTCATCGACTACCTCCATGCTTACCCTAAAGCTGTCATGAAATACTTGGAGTACCTCGTCTTCAGTCGCAAACTTGAGGTAAGATTGGTTTGTTGGTCCATTTATCTGTTTGTTTGGCATTGACTACCTTTGTGGGATTCGAACCCACAACCTAAAGCCGTCACGAAATACTTGGAATACCTCGTTTTCAGTCGCAAACTTGAGGTGAGGTTTTAGTTCAAAAGTTCCAAAGTGGATATCATTTTCACAGTTCTACAGAGCATAGTATTTTTCAAGACCCCCTGGGTATTTCTATAAATTAGGGGTCCAACAATGTGACATTTGGTGTCCCCCGTTACACCTGATGTGTGTTATTTTTTGTACAACAATCATTAAAATGGCTTTTAAACCATTTGTGTTTGAATTGTACTTTATGTACATACTCACTCTTTAAGATGGAAAGTATTTAAAGAATGTGTCCTGAATTTACAAAAACAAAATGTAACAGGGGACACCAAAATTGGACCCCTAATTTATAGAAAGACCCTTATCTGTTTGTCTGTCATTGGAAATATTGACTCTGCTACAAGTTATTAAGGATAAATTTGTACAAAATAATGTTCTTGCAGGTCTTTTGAATAACTTGTTTGACTAAAACTTGTTTGAATAACTTGTTTGATCATACTTCTGAGGATTTAAATAACGCTGAATGCCGCAATGGGGCGACACTTCGGGAAGACTCTCGCCGGAGACCACCGAAATTTCGGCAAGAGTCACTCAAAATGACACCTTATTTTTTTACCCAAAGCTTCTAGAGATGGTCACAGACCTAAGAGAGACAGCTCCAATCCCAATAAAAATGGTTCTCAACCTAAAAAAAATGGTTTTTGACCTAAAAAAATTAATTTTAAACTCAAAAATATTAGGGCGACACCAAAATGTCGCCCTATTGAGCAGGTCGCCCTAATATACCTTTTTTACACACGATTTGTCGCCCTAACCTGCAATTCATAGTTTTTTATGAACATGTATGAGATTATGATCAGTATGAAAAACCGTCAAAGCTTTGACTTGTAGGGTGTTATAAGACAACAGACTACTAAAGAGTGAAGTCGGTGTTCAATGTAACTGGGTCTAAACATTCACTGGTAAGTTGAAACATCCATTGGTAAAGTGCAGGGAAACAGTTCACTGGTTTTAGTGCAGGCCCAGTAACCTTGGCAGCACACAAATGGGTAATTCCCAAAATGTTTGGTGTCCCAGTTACGTACGACACAAATTCTCAGTAATGGACTGTGGCCTGTGATTATAGGGGGCAGCATCATTTTCTTCAATATTTTGTTTTCTGATTCCTGAAAAATATTTAAAACAAAAGACCAAAAAGGCTTATAATTTGTTCTATGGTATTGGATAGGAGTTTGGTGTCCCGGGTTACCTACGCCAATGAAAATTTGCTGTAGAATGAGTTTGCATTAACCTTGGTGCCATATCTACACACAAACATTAAATTTGAGTGGCATTTGTTCAAATAAAAATAATTAGTTTCTACTGGGATACCACTTTCAATCATTAAAAACACTTGGAAATCTTAAAAAGCATGTCACACTTTTGGACCCTTAATTTGGGGAATTACCCAAATAGTGTTCATTTTCAATTTAGTACTCGATGCACAATCTCTGTTCAGCCAAAGCCCCGTCTACGATGTGTCATGTGACCAGGTATGGACCAATAGGTCAGACCGCAGTGTTGTTTAATCACCTGCGATGCCCTCCCTATTGGACTTTACCATTAGTCCTCAAAGCACCCTAAACCGCCCTGCAGCATTCTCCTCAAAGCGCCCAAAACACGCCCTGCAGCTTTCTCCTCAAAGCACCCAAAACCACCCTATATTTCTTCCACGTTCAACTCAGTGAAATTTAAGTTTCTGCAAACACACTCTCAATTAATAGGCATGTACTCACAGCTTGACTCATCCTCTTCCAAATCTTGTGTTCATTGAGGGTATCTACTATTGAATAAATTTAGTTACTGGCCTTGAAAAGGAACATTACATTGACCAATAAGAGCCCTCGATGGGAATTCCCATCATCAGTTTTGCCCAATGAAAGCCAGCGTAGTGACCTTTGACCTTACCCACGCTGCCCCCCATATTGGACTGGACTGATGGGGTAAACATCCGAGTCACACGTAGCATTCACACAATAATAATAATAATAATAATAATATGTTACTTTTAAAGCGCACAATTGCCAATAAGGCCTCAAAGTGCTATATATACAAATTTAGATTAAAAATGGAATAAAAACACTAAGATTTACCCAAATGTTAATTTATAAAAATTAAGACAATACAATAAATAAAATCTAAATTCTAAAATTATCCAAAACACTGTTTAAATAGGTAAGTCTTAAGATTAGCCCTAAAAAGATCAATGGAATGAATTTCTCTGAGGGGCGCTGGCAGATTGTTCCACAGAGACGGGGCTGCTATGATAAAGGCCCTAGCCCCATATGAACTAGTCCTTGGGCGTTGTGTTGGTGGGCAGAGAAGAGTCTGTGTGGAAGACCTTAATGCACGGATTGGGCGGTAGCGCTGAACAATACAGATGAAGTGGAACCATACAAACATAAAATCATGTGGTTCTTATTGGGATTCGAACCCGAGACCTCGGAGATGCTTGTCAGATGCCGGGTCATTCCATGAGGTTGGGTATATAAAAAAAAGCGGTGTCCATGTTGCATTGGTACAATTTTTTTTTATTTAAAGACTGGAGAATTATTTATCTGGTGAAATATTTATTGTACTGAATATGGCTAGGTGTCCCAATATAATCATGTTGTTTTCACTGAACAATCTCTCACAGATCATGAAATATTTGTCTTACCTATACGCAACATTGACACCACATACGTTTAACACTACGAGTACATTTTGGAGGTCTGTAGTTTTGTTACAATGTGATGTAAATACTTCTATTGTAGTGTAACATGCGTTTCTTTATGAAATTAATATACTTACTAAAGTAGCTGGGCTGGAATGTCACTCATATTTAAGATCTGGTATGTCACACTTTTTGTACCCAACCTCGTGGAATGACCCCTCTACCAGCTGAGCTAATTCAGGTATCAAATCAATTCAAATCAATTCAAATTAAATCCTATCAGTCCTCAGCCAACAACATGTTAATTATAACACACTATGCAGCTACCTGCATCATACTGTGTGCATGTCGTCACTGCATACACGCACAAAGTACACCTGCCCTTGCGACCTTCGCCGATGCGGCATAATGCTATTGTTCGACTCTAATGGCCGTCTAAATGACAACCTGTAGAAATAGGGAAAACAAAAACCGTTTATCTGGTAATCCTGTGAAGTCAATATAATTTATAGAGTGTACATGCGTTAATTGGGGTTTTTTTAGTATTAATTTACACTGCGGAAAAAAAACCTGGCTATTTTAAAATTGAATAAATTTATTTTGTTTAAAGTAGAAGATTATGAATAGAATGACATTGACTGCCATTTGTCTGTCAAATGGCTATGCCATAATACAGTGAAAATGGTGGCCACTATAAACAGGTGACCTCTTTATAAAGGTTGCATTAGCATTAAAATGGAACTTATTTAGAAGCAATGACGAATGGCCACTATAAGCAGGTGGCCTCTTTATCAAGGTGGTCTTAATCCAGTTAAACCTGCTGTTAAGGCAACCTTGATAAGAGACCCACCTGTTTATAGTGGCAAGTTTTTTACGGTCCAGAGGGTGGCCACAAGTTTCACGGTAGTACGTTTACTGTGATGTACCACCGACAGCTGAAACCCACACGAGACCAGCATAAACACAATCTTAGTAGATTTTGTCAGTTTATGTAAACAAGTTGTTTTTCATTTGTGGCCAGCTAATTAATTTATAATTGCCGTTGGCATGCGTGTGAGTCAAGGTATCGTGTATAGAATGATTAATTCTGACAGCATTGTCGTATGACACAGGCAGAAAAGGATGGACAATGAGCCATTTTGGTTTCCGTCTATGTGTAGAATGTGTAAGGGGCCGTCCAAAGTTGTCAACATTTTCACGGTTGTACAAAGCCTAGGAAAGGGGGAGGGGGTTGAAGGCTGCGTAGGACTTTACATGCACTGTCATGGGGTCACACGGGAAATCTCGTAATTACTCTATCATGATACGATCATGATAGAATGAACGACGAGAGCAGTCACACGCCAAACTATCATGATAGTATCACAATAGAAAATAACTCGATGATGAGAATTCTCGTCGTTCACCTATCATGATAGATTTGGGGTCACACGGACAAAATCTCGTAATGCTACTATAGTAATACTATGATAAACTGGAATCTCGTAATTCGTGTGACCCCTGCCTTAGAGGTTCTTAAGCTTGGCCAAGAAGTACAAGAGGAAAGGGAAAACATACTCTGTTTTAGAGATTGGACGTAAAATCCCAAACATACAAACATGTGGGGGATCCACAAATTTGAGCAGGGCCATGGAGAGTAAGGCTGTGCCTAACGAATCGAATATTCGAATATTCGGTCGTCCATCGAATATTCAAATAGCATTTTACTGAGTTGAATATTCGGTGTGTGCTTTTCCACTCCAAACCAAACATGTCAATCATTTAAAGGCCCTGTAGATGATCTGTTTTTGAGCGATTCTGCGAATAAAACCATTATAAATCAAAAGAAAGACATCAATAAACTCATCCGAAGAAATTTCAGCTTTGTCAAATGTACCACGTTTTAAAAAAACATGAAAATCCATATGCGTTTTCCTGGTCTTGGCGGGGTGTTTCAAATATTCGTTCTCAGTTGATCGGGTACTATGTGGCTTGCGTCATGCACTCTGTGGCACACATCATATACTGTGGCGCATAAAAATGCATCGCGTTGGAACACGCGCCGCAGTACACAGCGCCCATGCATTTTGGACCGCGTAGATGCGAACCAAAAATAAGTAAATCGTTTGCAAACGATCTAAATAATTTCATCTTTACGGATTATTTTCTGGTAAAATCATTTTGAGCGGAAACCTTTCATTGGGTAGTTGCTATTAATTCAATCTTTACTTTCAGAACTTTTCCCCTGTAAACTCGTTGATTACACTTTGGGGTCATTGCAAATGATCCACTGGGCCTTTAAGAAAAGGTGAAAATACATATTTCAGTCGCCGACACCGTCGCTTTGATGTCACATTTTCGTCCAACTTTGAGCCCAGTGTACAAGATACAACACATTGAACACAAAGTCTTTGGTTTAAGCAGATGATAATTTTTGTAAAAACTCTATGGGTGAGAGACCAGCAAGTGACAACATAAAGTCTGTAGTTTGAACAGAGATTAATTTGTGCAAAAACTGAATGGGCGACATCATTTAAATGGGTAATTCCCAAAATTAGGGGTCTAACATTTTGGTGTCCCAGTTACGTACGACACTCTCTGCTTCAAAAATCACCACTTATGACCACAAATTCTCAGTAATGGACTGTGGCCTGTGATTATAGGGGGCAGCATCATTTTCTTCAATATTTTGTTTTCTGATTCCTGAAAAATATTCAAAACAAAAGACCATAAAGGCTTATAATTTGTTCCATGGTATTGGATAGGAGTTTGGTGTCCCGGGTTACCTACGCAAATGAAAATGGGCTATAGAATGAGTTTGCATTAACCTTGGTGCCATATCTACACACAAACATTAAATTTGAGCGCCATTTGTTCAAATAAAAATAATTATTTTCTACTGGGAAACCGCTTTCAATCATTAAAAACACTTGGAAATCTTAAAAAGCATGTCACACTTTTGGACCCCTAATTTTGGGAATTACCCACAACCTATCGAATATTCGATCGAAAATAAAACAAATTTTCGAATAGTAAATTATTCGAAAAATGCACAGGCCTAATGGAGAGCGAAGAAAGTAGCACAGTATCAACCTAATCCCTCATAATTTGTATCATAAATTAACAAAATGCATAATATGTACATGGAAGAAGGAAATGAACGCCAACAAATTCAACTCACCCCGTGCCTCATCAAGTGCTTGTTGAGTACCTGAGATGAGCCGTTTCCAATCCAGAATGACACATTGTCGCATCATATCGGCTTTTTTATTACCATAGGACTTGTTTACTAAATGTTACACCTCAGCTCCTTTCCATCCCCCGCTGAGCAATGGACCATGACTGGTGTTTTATTATTATATGCCGCAACCTTGACTGTTTCATTATATTGAGGGATGACTCTGCAGAAAGGATCCCTTTCATAAATAATTTACAGATGATATTTTACAAATGAGGGTTTCAAGGCTTTTAGTTTTCCAAAAATGTTTTGAGTTAAAGAGGAACAGTCATGTTAGAATAGATAACTGACCAGTTATGCACCTATCAATTGTCCTCCCCCCCGGGGCTGCCCCACCTAAGGGGTGGGGATTGTCACTTTTCGCGTGACAAAATCCCCACCCCTGGGGCACAATTTAGGTGACAAAAATCCCCACCCTCGGGTGCAAAACATGTATTTCAACATGTATTTCAATGGGTCAAAATCCTTACCCTGGGGCACGAAAAAAGTTACCAAACCCCCACCTAAGGGGTGGGGCAGCGTGGGGGGGGGGGGGGGGGGGGGGCGGAAACAATTGATAGGTGCATTATTCATGGATGCTATGGGGACTACAAATCGTTGTGGGGACATTTTACCTGTCCCCACAACGTTTTTTTCTTCTAAAACTCACTAAAAGAGTGTAAAATCACTCAAAAATTTCTCAAAATTGAGTGGAAATTAGCTTAGGGTTGAGGTTAGCGTTAGGACTATAATGATTTCTACTCTATTTAGAGAAATGTTTGAATGATTTTCACTTTATTTAGAGTAATGTTAGAGTACTTTAGAGTAATTTGTTTGATAAAAAGGAGACGACGACACTTAGGATTAAGACATTTGGATGTCTCCCTAATGCTTCAGCTACCACTTAGAAATGTTATTTTGAAATCTTGAAAAAAAGTGTTTTTAAATCTTAGTATAATTAAGAAAAGTTCAAAATTTCAGCTTTTTGGCTTTAGAGAAAGTTGAGTTAGGTAACAGAAAAGGTTTGTACACGAGTCTATAAAAATGTCTCCAAAATGAATAGATTAGGGGTATGTTATTTTGTGTTATGTGTTATATTTTGTTTTTTTCTTTGTGAAAAATCTCCTCTATGTTTTTGTCCGTCCTCATTCCCTTTGCAATACCCGTAGTCAGTTCAGTTCCCACACAATATCAGCTAAGGTAATAGGGGCAATATTGTCATAATTATCCCCAGTCTGCCAGAATCCATTAATTTTCATTGAATATTAAATAAGTGGAAATACAGATTCTGCCAGACAAGAGCTCACTTTGTGATTTCACCGTGCGTTTAGTGAGCTTGCGGCAGCTTGTCACGTTTTGTCCTTCGCTCACAGCTGAACTGCAAAACCACGAGCGTCGAGCCGTGACTGAACAACAAGTGTATTGCTAAATTGATTGCCCAACTCCAACATCAAAAGATTTGCCAGGTTGAACCCAATTAGTTGCACTTTTCATTTCCTGTCCGCCCCCATTTTAGTCCTTGCCTGAAGCCACACCCATTGGGGCTACCTTCCAGTGCGTCACTAGGGATGACTGGGGTGGAGTGCTATAGACCTTTATCATGGTGCGGCCATCTTCCCTTTTCCCCTATTAAAATGAACGTAACCAAAGCGAGGCTTGCCAAAATAAAATAGTTTGGCCCCGTGTTGAAAATGTTCATTGTGTGCATCACAGTCAATGACATGCGCGCGGTGCGATCAAGAAAACGCGCAGCGCGGACATTGATTCTATCAAAACAACAACGGAAGACTGCACGCGCTATCGCGCAGACACGTACACGCACACGCACTGATCATGCCTGACACGTACACGTACTATGCAGTTAGGAACAATACAAAGATGGACGCACCGTGATAAAGGTCTATTTAACCGTGTCCAGATCACATTTTTAACCCCCCATTTTCTTACGGGTGTTGAGATTTCGATACCATATTATTTGTCATATTTTTCTCATTACCGTTTTGAAATTTCGTGTTCTCAATCCATATATTTTCAAGGATATCGTCAAAAAACTAATTTATCTGGTTCCATAAAGCAGTGCAGTGATCACACCAATCTTTTTGCTTCCACATCCAAATTGGATATTACAAATTTCCGGTTTTCTTCCTATAAATGTGACCCACTCTGCAAAAAAGGGTCTTAAGTCGCACTGGCTAGTATTCTTTTTGCGACCATAAAAAGAAATCTGTGGTATTTCTACGCTCATTAAAATACCTAAACACAAAAGAAATTCCAGGCATAACGCAGACATTCCAGGGGAACACTTATTGAGCGTGGATTTGCCGCGAATTTCCTTTTATGGTCGCAAAAATAATACTAGCCAGCGCGACTTAAGACCCGTTTTTGTAGAGCGGGTCACAAATAGTATTTTGGGGAGGTATTTTATATGATTCTTAAGTTAAAATGAAATACATTTTTTTTGGAAATCTAAACAGGCTCCTATAGGTGTAAGAAACATATGTTGTAACTGAATTCAATTTAGGTTTCCTGAGTTTTATGTGTCTTAGGATAAAAGTTATGGCACATACTTTTTTTATTGCAAGACAATGATGTCTTAGTTAAGACGTCCTAAGACTTAAGACATCTTAAAGAGCCCATTTTGGGATTTTTCTCAATGAAATCTATGCTATGAAACTACTCTACTCGTTACATTCATAAAAATCCTATTTTAAGCTTGTTTTGGGGGTTAAAACAAAGGTTACGCTAATGTGAATATGCATATTCATGAGCAAGGTTGTGATGTCACAAAAGGCATACACAGGAAAATTACATTCATTTGTGCACAAAAGATTCCACTTTTAATCAAACTTGCCGAAACTTTTGTAATCCATGGCTGTTTGAGTTTGTTTTACATGTTTCCTGTTGTAAGCCATTTCAAAACTGTGGGTGCAAACTGCAGCAATTTGCCACAATTCCAGCTTGAAGTCTTATGTTTTTTCTTTACTTTTCCCTTGTGTCTTCCTGAAGTGATGCACCCAAAACAGCGCCCTCTTTCTGTGATTTACTGCAATGAAATCTTCAAAGTTAAAAAAGGCTATCTTATATTTATTTTACATTCAAATGAACTAGCAAGTCAAAAGTCAAACAACCCCCCCCCCCCCTTTTCTGGATCCGCGACTGACCTTGTTGACCAACAAATGTTGGATCGTGTAGACACACCGTGTGTTTAATGTTTTGATTAAAAACATGCCTGTTGGCTTTGTCAACTTGACTTTATTGCTTGGAATCCACTTACCAAAAAACACCAAAAGCAAAAACAAAAGCCGCGTCACCACATCATTTTGAGAGACGTCAACTTACACTAGACATTTTTTTTTTTGGCCTAAACGTCCATTGCTAAAGCACAGGAAAACAGCGCCCTTTAATTATTCGTATTGTGCCAGCCCTTAAGTTGCTGCACATGTGTTGAGTGCATTTGTGTGATGTAGCGTCACAGAAAGCGACTCAGGGAGAATTGGAGATTGTCCCCCAAAACACAGACATTTGCAAAATAAAGATATTTCAGAATTGCAGTCAAACCTGTATATAGTGGCCACCCTCGGGACCTTAAATAAAACTGGCCACTATAAACAGGTGGCCTCTTTATAAGGGTTGCATTAGCATTATACACATGGCATTTGGGACCAAAGACTTTAAGATGAAATAAAGAAATGAAGATTAGTAAAGGAAGAAAAAAACAAGGAAGATGGTCATGACTTAAACTCTCAATTTAATGGGTTTGACTTACTACTGCCTTGTACTGATTTTTGATTGATTAATCTGTGATTTTTAAGGAGAAATTCTTAGCATAAACTCTGAAATATATTTCTAGGTAGGGTAAAATTAATTTACCTTGTTTATTTATTTATTGAATCACCTTAAATTCTATTTCAAGGCTTTAGAAAACTTAGCATAATTTCATAAAATAATTTTTTTCGAGATAATAACCCAGGGACTGCCGGGGTGAATTAATTTGATACAAATGTGGACAAATGTCCATGAGCTTGGGAAATCTGGATGCAGTGAAAAACAACTTGGCTTCATAAAAGAAGAAAATTATTGCTACTCGCAAAAAAATTACTTGCTACACATTTCCTGTTATAACAGTCAATGTTTTTCACTCCTAAAATCACTTCCCTTCAAAATATTTACACATTTTGGTGGTTATTACAGGGGTCGAAATTCACACTGGTCCTGTGGTCCGAGAGCAGTAAAAAAATCAGAAGGACCACTAGATCTGCCAAAGACGCTGGTCCGATGGTTCAGTGAAAACATTTACTGACTCATGGAAAGATTCTCTGATGCATAATCCACAGAATTCCTGGTTACCACAAACAATTCCTGATTGCTTTAGACATTTTCAGATAACTACATTTCTTTCTCTGATCTCTCCAGACATGCCCCAGTGTCCAGGGATAAAAAAAACAATCCCATCCATCTTGCACTCCGCAATGACCTTAAACCAGAAAGTGTTGCAGTATCTCAGTGTCATTTTGAAAAGCACCAGTGGACCACCAAATTTTCAGCAGGACCAGTAGAGTTCTCTAATCGACTGGTCCTTCTGGCCAGCATGAAATCCAAGCTAATTTCGACCCCCGTTATTAAGTCATTATAAGGAGAATAAGTGGCGACCAGTAAACATAATTCTTTCCCTAGTAGTACTCTTATGTGCATTCATCCATTGCGCTGTGTGATTGGTAGAGCGACCTGGGAGAGGTGCATTGTACTTTAAGAATCAACAGACCTGAACATCCTCGACACGACAAATTACGTTTTTTTTGTGGCTCTCCAGCCCTAAAAACAAATTCTTTAGTTGAGGAATTTGCAATTGAAGGCTGACGGTGACTCGCAGGATGTTTGTTAAATCATCCATGGTGGTGGATACACAAACTATTTCAAGCTTGAAAAGAATTGTGATCTCGTCTGAAGAGAAGTCGCACTGTTTGTTAAAAATATAGGAAAATTGAATATTTTGTACAGTTAAAATTTTCCAAAATTTGTTTTCAAAACTAGACTACGACTCTTCAACAATAGCCTACAAAAGTGTGATGTCAGTCACCAGGATAACTGGGTCAAAACATTCACTGGTAATCTGAAACGTCCATTGCTAAAGCACAGGAAACAGTTCACTGGTTTTAGTGCAGACCTAGCAACCTTGGCAATGCAGAAAGCGTGGCGTTTTCACTTTAGTAGTTTATTTTATTTTAGCCCCACTGGAAATACAGTTGAAAGATTTTTCCTGTTTATTTCAAACCCCGTTGCCCAACCAAAACCAACAAACCAAATCCTCTGCCTTGTCGTCAAGAATTTCAAGCATTTGTAGTTTTTATTCACGGCCGAATCCTACGTGTACAGTGGTCACGGCTTATTCAACACAAATTTAATGAGTTTACAAATTTTGTTCTGCAATAATAAGCACACTTCCTCAAAATATCCCTGCTTTTGTGTGCCTTTACCTTTGTTATTGTGAATCTGTAGTTACAGTTTCGGTTTCAAGGTTTTTTTGAAAAGGTTTTGAGACACGTATAATGTGTGAGAATAGAATTATGAAAACATTTTCAGTTGTTAAAATTGTTTTGCCCTTTGCCTGACGTAATCATTAATACCAGAAATTGATCTAGCTTGCGTCGGGAAGACTGAATGTTAATGAGGGTTTGTTTTGCCCTTACCCAACGTAATTATGAACACTGTATACTCTGCTTTCCCGAGACCCTACAAAAAACTTCATAGCGTGCTCGGGTGGGACTCGAACCCACCTGAGCATCGGGAAAGGGGAAAATAAACCCTAATTTACAATTTCAGTAGTTGCCAATTCTACAAAACAGTTTTGAAATTTCAGAGAAAAACCTAAAATGAAAGCCGAGTGGTTAATAGACACTTTGCATTTCGGTCATCGTGAGGGCCGTCCAAAGCAGTCAACATTTTCACAGTTCTACACAGAGTAGTATTTTTCAAGACCTCCCTATCTCCCCCCGAAATACTGCTCATCAAAAAAATGTTGTCACTACCAGCTCTTGACCCCCTACCCGCTTCCTATGCTTTGTAGAACCCTGAAAATGTTGACAACTTTGGACGCCCCCTTAGGGAAAATATGCTTTGTGTTTCTATAGGGTGCTTTCACAGGGGGTCAAAAGGTCACGGGACACTATTGCTTGTCCTGCAGATCGGGAAAGAACAATAGAGCCACATGCTTTTCTGCTAGCAGCCACGTGCATTTCCCTACGTGGCTTTATTGTCACATCATTTAAGTAAGCAAACCTGCCCACAAACATGGCTGGCGGTGCATTCCACTTAACACATTTAGACTTGTTTAAAAGAACAATTTGCTTAATCCAAACTTTGCTTGCTTTATAAAAATGGCTTAGCAGTCAAAATCTTATATGATGCGTATTACAATTGACTGGCATTCTGCTGTTCTTGTTAAGAACACAAGACGGCTTCTAGATGGATTCTAGATGCTCTGTGGTGCGATCTGAGGCAATAGCAGAAAAAGTGTGCACAAAAAGTGTTTTTTTGTTTTGTTTTATTTTTTGTTTTGGAAAAGAGGGGGAGGCGTGTGCCCCCCCCCCCCCCCCCCCCCACGCTCCCCCTTTGAATCCGCCCCTGATGCGCGTCACAAAAAAATACTCAAAATCACGATGCACATGGCAATTTGTAGGAAGTGACGTCATTTAAACGTGATCAATTAAACCCATTCCACAGTTTCTTACGAATGATTTATCCTTTATTTTTGTTGGTAGAAAGAGAAGTACCACACCCATCTCGCAGTCTTGTACTTGGATGACGTCTTAAAGAAAACATCAAGTACCCCCAAGATGGAGTTAGACCTAGCCCGTTCCAAGCTACGTCACATGTTAGAGGAATCGTCGTTGTACAGAGTCCAGCTCATACTTGGCAAGGTTCGAGAGACGGACATGTTTGCAGAGACAGCGACCCTTTACGGCAAAGTAAGTCAGAAAATTGTGAAAAATTACTTTTCTAAGATCAAGTTGGCTTTTGGAATGAATGGACAGTGTACAATCTAGTGCCCACCCTTGGCAACAGGGTGGTCGTCGAGTCCATCACAAGTCCCTGTGTGTTAATTCTTAGGCGTAGGAGACGGGTGGGGCAAGGGGCGCTGATGCACCCCCCCCCCACTTTCAAAAGTGGGGGTACAAAGATATCAATTTTTCCCCCCACTTTTTTGCCTCCCATATATTATGGTATTACATTTTTGTTTGGGCAAAATCATGGTACTGTTGGCAAAAATTTAAAGGTTGAAACTAATATAACACCGCTGATAAATCGCCACGGCAATGGCACTGCTATTACATTACATGTACATGTATATTACCTATACAAGATGTTGCGTGAGAGCTCACCTGCTTACCTCCCCCCTCCCCCTCCCCCCTCCCCCCCCCCCAACACTTTTGTAGAGCTTGCTACGCCTATGTAATTCAAGTCACAAGCTATTCAAATAAACTCCAATAAAGGCTTTCTTTTGTGTGTGTTCATCCTTTGCTTCTTGTTACTGGACTTGTGCGGGACTTTATCGGCTCTGCAGCCGATTTCACGAAACTTACGCAGTTGCGTAAACCCACTTGCGCAACATTTTATTGCGTTAAGTTGTGCAACATTCTTCCAAAGATATCACGCAACCTATGGGGCTTGCGCCCTTTGTCAAAAGTTGTGCAATGTTTCGTGAAATCGACTGCTGGACTTGTGATGGACTTGACTACAACCCTGTCGTCTTGTCTTCACATTTTGTTTCCCCAGGCTTGCAGGCTACAGTTCCTCTGGTACTTTTGAGGAATCCTTGGTTTCAATAGAGCCTTTGCACGACGGCCATGACAGGGGGAAGTCACATTGTCACCGTGTGTCATGCATGAGTAGGTGCTTTGTGGTTCTATTGTTACATCATTTAAATAAGAAAACCTGCCCCCTGTCATGGCCGCCGGTGCAGATGCTCTATACCAGAAAGATGATATAATATTAAACAACCGACTTATGACTGTTCTTGTCTTTTGATTTATTTCAGCTTGAAGAACATGATAAAGCTTTGCGTATCCTGGTGTACAAACTGCGAGATTACGGCGCCGCTGAACGCTATTGTCGTATCAACTCCAAAGGAAGGGATCGAGCGTACAGACGCAGACTGTTTCAGATTCTGCTAGGTGTCTACTTAGACCCTCTAGAAGGGTAAGCCAGAATTTTAAGGCTGGATTCACACTGAGTTGTTTTTAGACATTACTCTTTCAGTGCCAAGGTTGGAGTACCGTACGGCCGTGCGGTTTGGTGCATTGAATTCATGGTTGTGGGTTCGATTCCCAGCCGCGACCATGGTGCATGTGCCCTTGGGCAAGGCACTTTGCCATACGTTGCCCCTCTCCACTCAGGAGTAAATGGGTACCTGCAAGAGTTGCAAGCCCCTGAGTGCTTGTGTCGGGCTGCTGGGGCTGCATACTCCCCAGGGAGTTGTGCCCAATGACCAGGGTAATAATTTGTGCACTATATAAGATGTCATTATTATTAAACCTGAGGGAGTATACCACTGTGCCTCATAGCTCAGCTGGTAGAGCATCTGTCTGGTGTGTCAGAGGTCTTGGGGGAAAACCTGAGGGAGTACACCACTGTGCATCATAGCTCAGCTGGTAGAGCATCTGTCTGGTGTGTCAGAGGTCTTGGGAGAAAACCTGAGGGAGTACACCACTGTGCATCATAGCTCAGCTGGTAGAGCATCTGTCTGGTGTGTCAGAGGTCTTGGGAGAAAACCTGAGGGAGTACACCACTGTGCATCATAGCTCAGCTGGTAGAGCATCTGTCTGGTGTGTCAGAGGTCTTGGGAGAAAACCTGATAAGATGTCATTATTATTCTGTACGATCTCTATTGTATCTTTTATTTATATTCAATGTGCAAATTTTGTTTTTAATTTGACAGGAAAAAGGATTCTCTGATTGCACCAGCGATTGCTCTCTTGAACAGCGAGGATGCAGACTTTGATGCATCCCGAGTAAGTCTGACTGACTCCAGAAATGTTTAACAATAATACAGTGAAACCTGCTATTAAGGCCACCTTGATAAACAGGCCACCTGCTTATAGTGGCCACCCAAATACCATGTGTATAATGCCTAAGCAACCTCTATAAAGAGGCCACCTGTTTGTATGGCCTTTTTGTTACGACCCCAGGGGTGGCCACTATAGACAGGTTTCAATGTAGTATGAATAGATGATTCTTTTTTAGGGGTAATGGCCCAGGGACGGCCGGGGTGAATTAATTCGATACAAATGTGGACAAATGTCCATGAGTTTGGGAAATCTGTATGCAGTGAAAAGCAACTTACCGGTATATTAATAATAATAATAGGGAGGTTTAGATACACATAAAACACAAAAAAATGTACACAAAATTCTTTCAGCACCGGTCATATCTAGAAGGTCTTAGAACTCGGGCTCAAATCTTGGTCACAGCAATAAAGTTATCTCGCCACGAAAGTCACGGATGTGGATTTTTGGTTTTCATCTGTTCTGTGATCAAAGCATTTCGCGTTCATGTTCGCTCTGTAGAACTACACTCTGTAAAACTGTCAAACTTTAAGAGAAAATTGTAAGGGCCTTATCGGGATTCGAACCCGAGACCTCTGACTCATTTGGTAGACGCTTTATCACGCTTTATCAGCTGAGCTATAAGGCACCATACCAGATGTTGTGTTTATTACTTTTGCCCAGTTGCGCTACCATGCAACACCGGGAGAAAAATTGGGTCCATAGGGAAAACCTGAGGGAGTATACCAACTGTGCCTCATAGCTCACCTGTTAGAGCATCTTCCCGGTGAGTCAGAGGTCTTGGGGGGAATCCCGAGGGAGTATACCACTGTGCCTCATAGCTCAGCTGGTAAAGCACCTGCCTGGTGTGTTAGAGGTCTTGGGGGAAAACCTTAGTACGTCCGAAACCGAGATATTTTTGGATGTACCACGCATATTGAGAATGGCATTACAATCATTTTTTTCAGGAATTATACTTCTGTCAATAATGCTTGAAGAACATGTGTTTAAAATCAAAACAACTCAAATACGTGAAACATTACAAGCCCTCAAAGTCTCTGAAGTGTAAATTTGAATTTCCGGAATTGCTTAACTATGAAAATGTTGACAACTTTGGACGACCTCTTACAACGACCTAATCTTTATTCCCTCGCAGGTTCTACAGCTTGTACCTGAGAATTGGTCCATGGCTCTCCTCGGCCAGTTCCTAACCAACACGGTTCGTCAAAGCCTTCACACAACGCGCATTACCAAACTCCAACGCGCCCTGACTCGTACCGAGAATCTCAACCTCAAATCCAGCCAGATATCACAGCAAAAAGACCCCATTTACGTCGGCGACGACCGACTCTGTCAGGTTTGCAATCGGGTGTTCGTCGAGCCCACGTTCGTACGGTATCCTAACGGCGTTGTCGTACATACGCAGTGTGCGTGGAATAAGGCTGTGTGCCCAGTTACGGGGAGATTGTTTAGTACTAAAATCAGCTCAGTCAAGAGATAAAAATTACATTTCAGAGAGATGAATTTAGAAACACGAGAAAATTGCAGTGCCCCGACTGGGATTCGAACCCATGTCCTTGTCATATATGGCCAACTGGTCTACCCACTGAGCTATCTGGGCATCCCGCCGGAGCACCACAACAATCTCGTGCTTGCCACTCTTTTTCCAACAATGTAGTGGGGCAAATCCATGCCAACCAATTTAGCTACACTGATGGCCTATCGTGAAGAGAGGTCTGCATGCCCAGATAGCTCAGTGGGTAGAGCAGTTGGCCATGTATGCCAAGGACCTGGGTTCGAATCCCAGTCGGGGCACTGCAATTTTGTCGTGTTTCTAAATTTATCTCCAATTGTCAATCCTATCATATATTTATACGTTCAACATTTCAGAAAGAATTGAGTGCGTGTAGTTGATCGGGGCTTCAGACCTTCTGTGCAAAACATGTGAGACTAGTTGACAAATTTGTTTCCTCACAAAATGTTTAATTCTTCATACTTAAAATGTTGGGTTTTTCCATGTTGGGTTTTTCCATTTTAAAGGCCCACTGTATCATTTGCAATGACCCCAAAAGTTAATGAACGAGTTGACAGGGGAAACCTTCCTCAAAGTAAAGATTGAACTGGTAGCAACTATACAATGAAATGTTTCCGCCTGAGATTATATAATTTTACCAGAAAATAGTCCATGAAGATGACATTATTTAGATTGCAAACGATTTACTTCTCATCTGAGTGGTCAGAAATGGCCGCTGCATAAACTGTTCCAACACGATGTATTTTTTAATGCATTGCGTGGGTTGCGCACACACGCAGTATGACGCGCGCCACAGAGTGCATGACGCGAGCCAAAGAGTACGCGTGCGACCGACTCAGAACGAATATTTGAAACACCCAGTCAAGACCGGCAAAACGCATATGGATTTTCATGTTTTTGGAAAACGTGGTATATTTGACAAAGCTGAAATTTCTTCGGATGAGTTTGTTGATGTCTTTCTTTTGATTTAGAATGGTTTTATTCTCAGAATCGCTCTAAAACAGATCATCTATAGGGCCTTTAATTAAAGCAAAAATTTCTGATCAACTTCTCAACTCTTAACGAAGATTTTCCTGATGTGAACGCACGCCTCTTCATTCAATGAAGATTAAAATCGCTTCATTCAATGAAGCAGATAGCTTCATTTTACGAAGCAAAGCTTCTTCGGATCTTCGTTAGCGGTTGCCTAATGTGAACGGTACCGCTCTTAATTCAATCTTCAATAAGTGAGATGTGAAAGGACGCTTTATTAACTAACTTGGTGACCTCCTTCATATCAAATCATATCAGAGATTAAAGGGCCCCTGAAATGCTCAATAACTTTATGAACAGTTTTTGCTGCAATGAAGGATTACTTGTTTAGAAAGACAATAATTTTCATTAGCATAAGAATCAAAAACCTTAATTTGAACTCCTAAAACGACTTCCAAGTGGGTTTTTTATGACTGTAAATGAATGGAGCAGTTGCATAGCATAGATTTTATTCATAAAAATACAATTTCAGGGCCCTTCAAACACCATCAGGAACATGTATGCACATCAAGGGAACTGTCCTGGGCCAATTTCATAAAGCTGTTTAGCAGAAATATTTGCTTAATCAAAAATTTGTTTGCTTTATAAAAATGGGGTAATAGTCAAAATTGTATGTCAACTTGTGTTTTTAACCAAAATAGCAGTACACCAGTCAATTGTAATACACATCACATAAGATTTTGACTGCTAACCCAATTTATAAGGCAAACAAATTTTGGATTAAGCAAAGTTTTCTGCTAAACAGCTTTATGAACTTAGCCCCTGAGCATGTGTTACTCAATATTTGTTTGAAATCCGGCGCAGCTGATTCTTCAGAAGGATAATTATGAAAGAGAAATCAGTAGTGTCCATAACTTTTTTTAATCAATTTTGTGACATGCATTAACACTTTTTTAGAAGTAAATAAGAAAAGGGGAAAAATATGAATATACTTTTACTTGAAAATGTATGAAAAAGTTATCTGGAGTACCTTAAAAAAATACTATTTGTCAAATAGCACCACAAAAATACTATTTGTCAAATAGCACCACAAAAATACACCTCCCGATGCTACACATGGCGTCCATGAAATACCAGTTTGTAGCATTGGGAGTCAAGTCTATGGACAACTGTAAGGTGTACAGTTACAAATTATCGGGTTCGAATCCCGATAAGGCCCTTATGATTTTTCTCTCATCCCAAGTTTGGTTGTTTCGTTTCAATGGTGGTTAAGTGCCATACCAAATGTTGTGTTTGTGCTTTGCCCAGTTGTGCTACCATGAAACACCGAGAGAAAAATTGGGTCCATAGGAAAAACCTGAGGGAGTATACCACTGTGCCTTATAGCTCAGCTGGTAGAGCATCTGCATAGTGAGTCAGAGGTCTCGGGTTCGAATCCCGATAAGACCCTTGCGATTTTTCTCTCATCCCAAGTTTGGTTGTTTCGTGTCAATGGTGGTTAGGCACCATACCAGATGTTGCGTTAGTTACAAATTATGTATGTTTAGAAATTGTTTTTAGTCAGTTTCTCTTAGAATGTGCATAAAAATCAGTTGTCATAGTAAATCCACTAGATTATCCTGTGACTGGAAAGGTTAAAACTGCACCAAAAAGAGTCACAAAATTAACAAATGTATATTTATGTACAAAAATAAACTTTCTTTTATTTACAGCTGTAAATGTGTTCATTCCTGTCAATAAATCATTGTCTACCTCATCAAGTTACAAATAACCGTTCTTGGCCTTACAGGAGTGTGACCAGATCACTTTTTTTTACCCATAACTCCCCGGGACTTACCTTATGGGTCATGATATTTTTATATCATAACATCCGTTATATTTTTCTGATTACGAAACTGAAACTCCCGCGCTTCTAAGCCGCATATTTCCGAGGATATCGTCGAAAATCCACCGATTATTTGTAAACTAATTTTCCAGTATCAACGTTTATCCGCTGAAAGCATACTCTATAGTTTTGTTCAATTTTTTACTGGAAATTGCGAATGTTTTTGGGTTTTTGGGACATGGGAGGTGTGTATGGGAGTTACTTGATAATATTGTTAAGTTACATCGAAAACTATTTTCCAGAAACTCTGGTCATGCTCCTTTAATGCATTGGCGGATCCAGGGTAGAGGGGGTCCGGGGAAGAGATACAAACGGCGAGGCATTGTGGGGTACCTTGGCCGTGTGATTTAGGTCACTGACTCGCAATACTCGGGTGAAAACTTGGGGTTGCGGGTTCGATACCCGGCTGGGGTATCTTGTGCCCTTGAGCAAGGCACAGTCTCGTCAGCAATGCGCGCCCGCCAAATTCGTGCCACGAAATACGCAGCTCCATAGCAAATTGATGGAGCTGCGTATTTCGTGGCACGAATTTGGCGCGCGGGCGCATTGCTGATGAGCCTGTGCCTTTAAACACACTTGCTCCATCCTTCGGAAGGGATGTAATGCCGTTGGTCCAGTGTGTTGTGCAACACACTTAAAAGATCCCAGAGCATTCTTTCGTGAAGAGTTAGGGGATTCCCCGGTGTCTCTGGCTGTCGGCTGCCAATGGCACCACCCACCTATGTATCTCGATGTTTAGGTGGAAAATACTTGCAAGCTTAATGCAATTCAGCCTACAGGCTGCGAATTGAAGTTCATTTAACCCATTAAAAAGTATTTCACTTATGTTCCCTTTTTATTTTCCCTTATTTTGCTTTGTTTTTCTACCCCTTTGATTATTTCACTGTGATTTGTTTTTGTGTGGTTTTGAAAATGTTTTGACTCTCAGAGTTCAGCCACAGAGGTAGAGCATTCGAACGGCGTCTTGAATAGACCGCCGAAGTGTGACGTGCTAAACATCATGGCCGTCGGGAAATAACAGGGACACGATTCAGTGATTTTTAGTGCAGAGCCATTGCCTAGGCAACTAACCAAAGATGACGTATTCACTTCGGCAGTCTATTATTAATTAACCCCACACTGTGGCCACGCGTTTCTTTGCGACCTGCCGATCCGCAAACAGTTCCTAAGATGTTTGAATACAATAAGAACAGGTGCATCTCAGATACTGTGGGCGTCTGCTTGGGCGATTTTATGCCGGAGTCAAGTAAAATCGATTCCACTTTGAGAATCGGAGTCGTGATTGCAGATTTTTCAGGAATCGATTCCCAGCGATAGGTTGCCGATTTCAGAAATTACTAAAGCCAAAATATAACGGCTTTTGCAAGAGTACTCGGCTTCTGATAATGTTTATATTATTGGGAACGTTTGTGACACAGGCTGGCATCATTTCATGGACTTTTAGTGCCTCTCGGTGCAACGGGTACACGCAGTGTATAATTTTATCGTTTTCCCGTGGAAAAAAAATGGAATCGATTCCGAGTGGAATTGCGATTCCTTTTTGGTATCGGAGTCGACTCCGAAAATCCTGGAGTCGCCCAAGCGCGTTAAGCCAGCATGTTCATTATTCGGTTACGTAACAACCGCATTCCGGACGAAGCAGTGAGCCGTGGAAGCAGCAGGCAGATACACATGCAGCGCGATATGTGGAAGAGGGTATCTGCTTACCATTGTTCCCCCATTGTGTCTCAAACATCGAGGGAATTTCCAAGGAATTCCTTTCAGTTTTTAGGGGGAGTTGGTGCGTTTAACAAAAGGGAAGAGTGTGGGGCACCTTTTGTTACTTTAACCACGGAGCTATAATTATAAAAAGAAGCTTAAACCGTTCAACAATGGAAGCACAATATGTGCAACCATGCATGTCCTCAAGAAACAAAGAAACTGCCCCACGAAATGGTGGCAGATTTTGCAACTGCCCACGGCCGGTCAGGATGCCGATCTACGTACGCAAGTGGGATTTTTAGGTATGTAAATTGACTTTATGATTTTCGACAATTGTAAAGGTTTTCCCATGTTTTCATGCTATGTGAGAATGGTAAAGTTTTTTCTGGGTCTTTTACCTACTTCTGTGGGTTTCGTGGGTTGAGTAAAATGGATAAATTTGGGAAAAGGAGACTTGTTTTGCGATTCCTTCCTTGGAGGGGGCGGGGTCCTTAAAGGAACAACTTAAGAATCGAGAAATCGGCTTTCTAATACAACTGTTGTTTTCTCTTTCAGACTTGAGTCGTATCCTGAATAACAGCGGCTTCTTGGAACAGGTTAATTGCAGATCCGTTAAAACTCTTCAGGATTTCATGAAAGATTTTTGTTGCGAATTTGAAACATGTGGGTTTAGTAAAATGGGGTGGATTTGAGGGGAAAACTTGGCTTGTTATTCCTTGCTTGAAGGGGCTTTGAACCAATATTTCAGAATGGACTCGTGTACTGTGTGACGGCAGCTTTTTAGATCAGGTAAATTGCAGATATCTATTAAAACCGTGAAGAAATTCCCAAAAGAATATATGTAAAGAATTGGGAAGTTGATCATGGCTTCAGACCTTGTGTGCAAAACATATGAGACAGGCTGAACATTTCCTCAGATTCGTAAATTTTCCCACTAAAAAATTTGGGTTTTTCCATCAAATTTGCACTTACCGGTGCTTGGTAAGTCATTTAAAAAAACAAAAATAATTCTGATCAACTTCTCAACTCTTACCTAGAATTCTCTTATTTAATACACATAGGAACAATTAAATTACCACAAAACAATAATTCAACAAAATGAAGCCATTTTAAACGGTTTTGGGAACCTTTTATTTATTTCATTAACAGCAATACTTTGTCTTTTCTCCTCAGGTTTTGATCACCAGCCAAGGGTCCAGTTTAAATGCAAGTATCAGTCTCTATTGTAACTTTAAATGTGTATTGTTTGTGCTTGGAGCCAATTTTACTATGAATATCTGGGCAATTCTCAGTTTGATGTTAATGTTAGCAGTATTGGAGTTTTATACATTCACTACCAAAGTAGGTACCTATTTTTCTGTGTGGAGAGAGGCAATTTATGGTAAAATGCCTTTCCCAAAGGCACATCTACAACCTTTTGAATTAACCAAGGTATTGAGTACATGACACTTGACTGTTTGGATATCAAAATTTCATAGTGAAATTGGCCCTGAGCACGTTAATTTTTAAAGGAAAAACTGACCTCTAAATTTAAATCCTGTGGCAAATATTAAAACTAAAACAAAATTGGAAAACTGCATTTTTTGGAAACCATTATTTTTGAAAAATTTAAAGCTAAGTTAAATAACTAAAATATTGGCCTTTTTGCAAATTCATTGCTTGAGAAATTGGTAGCAAAATCAGTGTACACAAATTTCTGGTATCCTTTAATAATAGCGCATTTCATGTCTCTTGACATCTCAATGCGTTTTACAACTATCAGGAACTACCTCAATATTTATACATGTATAGGTCGGCGAGTGGCAGCTAAGCCAGAGACATTGGGAAAATTCCCCTTCTCTTCCAAAAGAATGTTCTGGGATCTTTAAGGTGCATTACACAAACTGGACCTAGGGCTTTTAATACATCCTATCCACAGGATGGAGCAATTGGGGTCAAGTGCCTTGCTCAAGGGCACAAGTACCTCAAGTAGTCTGAAAACCACAACCTTCGGGTGTTTCCACCTGACGTTTGTGAGTGAATGACCCAAACTGCTCAGCCACGATACTTAACTCATTCTGCAAATTACCCGCACTATGCTAAAGGATAAAATAGCATTGTATTTTTATCCGTATATCATCGTGAAGACGAAATCTGTGCATATCAAGTAGAATTTGCGAAAAGGCTACATGAATACGTACATCGTACAGACTTGACCTACTCATCTGTGTAAATAGTCGGAAGGTTCCATGTTGTGACTGGCCGTAATTTTCATTCATAAATGCTGGTAAATGTACTGCACAGAACCTCTTATTTTTGGCATGTAAGGTTAAAACAAACTTTACTTTTTGCATATGTGCCGAATTTACTTGCCAGAGTGGTTAAAATTAGAGGTCAGTTGAATTCCCTATTTTTAACTTGTGCTACAGACATTTAATTATGCTCTTTCCTTCCGTGTACAAACTGCATGTTATAATATGAACTTATGTCGGCCATTATTCCAGCAAATGCATCAACATTCACTGTCCTTATAGGTACCCATTTACTCCTGGGTGGAGAGAAGCAAAGTGCATTGCTCAAGAACACATGTACAACAATTTGAACCCACATTTAGATCTAATTAATGTCTCAAATGCAATCCACGGCACATAAATTTACCTTTTCTTTTTTGTAGAAAATGAAATGTGTAACATGCAGTTTGTGCTCAAAACATGAAAACGGCTAAACAATTCTAACCTTAAATTTAGGGTTTTTTGTCAAATCTGCACCCACTAATGCTCGTCATTTTATTAGAAAAAATAAATTAAATTCTTACCTATAAATTGATAATCATCTAAAAACCATAAACAATTTTGTTTGCATTTTCAAAGTGTAACTAAATTAGGTATTTTTTTAGTTTATGCCACAATTCGAATTTAAGGAAAATAATTATTGGAATCGATAGCTTGGAAGATTTTAGAATAGGAATACTTGCATGCATTTCCGTCGCAAAGGCTTATAGTTTTAGAAAAAAATCACAGAAAGAACATTGCATATGATTGCACGCAAAGCGGCCGGACAGAAACCAAACGGATCATCACGCGCACGCCCTCTTTGCGCGCTTTACACACTGCCTCGGCTGGCAGTTTCACACACTTTTGTATGGCGGCGGGCGTGACAAAAACACAGAATTTTCATGGAAGTGCAACATTTGCGACTGAAATGTCAATGGAAAAGGTATTTCAAAATCATCCAAGCTATCGATTCCAATTATTATTTTCCTTAAATTCGAGTTGTGGCATAAACTAAAAAAATACCCTAAATTAACCTGGCTTATGAGAAAGGAATTAAGTACTCAAGTGTCACTTAGACTAGGTTCATTCTCTGACTTCAAACACATCTAAAAAATCCCCAAGGTTGTTAATTGACAATCCAGGAGGTTTTTTTATCAATGTCAGGACTCACAAAATTAGTCATTTTCCGAAGAATCTGTTGCAGCTCTCAGAAAACCTATGAGATGGACTAAAAAATGTCTGTCCACAGCTTGGGCCGAGTTTTTGTGATCATGACTAGAAATCGGCAGTGGATCCAGGCACTATCTGAGTAGTGCTTGAAATGTCCATGAGCCTTGGCCAGGTTTTTGTGATCATGACTAGAAATCGGCAGTGGATCCAGGCACTATCTGGGTAGTGCTTGAAATGTCCATGAGCCTAGAACGCTGCTGATTTCCAGTTATACTCGCAAAAACTTGACTCGGGCTGTGCAACATTGTTTTCGGGTAAATTTTTCATTATCAAATTTCTGCACCTGATGCAATTTCTGATGGTTAAATTATTTTTTAAGGACAAAGTGATGACTGTTGAGTACTATATTCCTACCGTTTATTGTACGTAGATTTTTCCAATGATTTTTTTGTCTTGAGCCAGAAATTGGTTCAAAAGTTCTTCATTCAAAAAAACAAAATTTTACGAGTTTCAGATTTTTGTGAAATTGAAATGTTTTCTGGATAATGCGTGCTGTAATACTTGACACTATATGTTTAAATAAAACTAAACAGATTCCAAAAATTGTGGAAATTTACTCGTGAACACTAGTGATCACGTAAACTTGACATGTTTAAATAGCACATGTAAAATGCTAAAACGCATGTTTTTTTGTATAACAAGAGAATTTTAACTGAAGCTTAAGTTTTGGTGTGAAACGAAAGCCAGTGTAAAATGTGTTGATCTGACATTATTTTATTTTTAATTTTCAGATATGGCAGCTCATGAGGTCGCAAGCAGTCCAGTTGCTGACGGAATACGCGTTAGTTTCCAAATCTCTTCGAGAATCATGTCTTTGGTACGTCGTAATCAGGAATAAATTGTTTTGTCAATTGGGTATGTAGACGGAAAACTTGAGAAATTCAATTTTCAGTTTATCGTCATGTTGTTACCGACAATCTGTGATTTAAAGATAGTATACATAATTGGTAAACTGTTTCATATAGTTTTATCCCCCTGTGTGATTGAAGATATGCATGATTAAAACCAGCTCCGTCTAACTTTTGAGAAAACAGTCAAAAAAAGGTTTGCAGTCATTTCGCCCCACTTCGTCCCGAGTGGCATTTGGGCGATGTAGTGTTTGGAGCGAAATGGCACTCGGGCGAATTGAATTTTCGTCTCGTGAGACGAAAACTAATTGTTTTACTCATTTCTCAAAGAATATAGCACTTCAGACAAAACCATTTTAGGGGAAGTTTTCTACGGTCATCATGTTTATATTGTGTAAGTTAGGCGTAAATCTGTGAACACTTCGAGATTACATATACTGCCTTTAATTGTGATTTACCAAGTTACAAATGTTGTGTTTAACATTGTTTTCTGAAAATTGCAGTTATCGTTTGTAATTATATATTCTTGTTTTACAGTGCATGTTTAATAAATAATTTTAATTGTATTTCTTTGTACACGATTTTTATTAATGTTTTCTTTAACAGGTACAGGAGGGAAACCTCCACTTTAATACGTTAGAAAATCGGACAGGGGCAACCCCTGTTCGATTTTCAAATTGTAAATTTGGTCCACCGAACCCTGGACTATCTGTAAAGACAATAGCAATTAGGACCTTGCATAAATTAAGTTAATGAACATTTTACTTGAATATATTACTTGGTTTACTTATTGGAGTACAGAATAAAATGAAACTTGTTTACAAATGAAACTTTTGTTGTCAGTGACTTTTATTTTGACTTTGGAAGTTACTTTATATATAACACTTACTATATTTGTTAAAGTACATTTAACAATGCTACAAGAGGAATAGATACAATTGGTTGTTGCTAAATGAAGACAAGAATATTAAGTACAAGTCATTGTTTACAAACTGTTAGTCAATATTTTGAGAGAATAATTTGAGCAAGTTTTGGTTTGTTTACAAACAGATAGTCATTTTTGAGACACTGAAGAGTTGTGTGCTTAGGGACTGACTGTAGGATGGATAGAAGGTTCAATTCAGTTGATTCAATGTTTACAAACTGATAGTCATTTTTGAGACACTGAAGAGTTGTGTGCTTAGGGACTGACTGAAGGTTCAGTTGATTCAATGTTTACAAACTGTCATTTTTTGGAGAGAGGCTTGAACAAATTTAGGACAGCTTGTTTGTTTACAAACTGTTAGTTCTCAAGTAATTCAATTAAGTCTCAAAAAATGACTGACTGTTAGATTCAGGAACTCTGTGGTAGGTTGAGCAGAAGGTTCAGTCCACTTGATATCTTCAACATGTCTGTCACAATGAAGAAAATATAACATTAGAAAATTCTGCAAGTTTAGGGAAAATTAAAAGGTAGATAGTTTCTGAATTCATAAATAAATTTAATTTTTTTTTAGTTTGACTGGAAATATGAAGACACGTTATGTTGCTGACAAATAAAGATTCACATCTGATTTTGTTTACAATAGTGGATTGCCTCACGCATGGTGAAGTGTGGAGAAATTGTGGAGCAAGTAAAATACAAGATGAGAAGCATTTCCGCAAATACTTCAATGCGTATTGGAATTTTTTCCAAAGTGTAGTCACTATAAAAACTGCAGGCGGCTGTTGGTAAAACGTGGATCGCACACAGTGTGCAGTCGTACAAACGTGAGTGCGTTCTGTTCCGTGTTTTACCAACATTCACTGCAGGCTACATTCCCAATCAGAGTTCATCAGGCTGGTGAAGATGAACCCCGTATGGATTTGCAGCAAAGATGAACAGAACAATGGATTGTGACTTACCAAAACTGTAGGTCTAAAACTGGCCAGATTTTTTCTCCCAGCGAATCTCAAGATGATGGTTGGTGCATATGAACAGTAGCCACAGACTGAAAGAAAGGGAACGAAAATCTATAATTTAACTCGGTTACAGTACTTAGAAATTAGAGCCGAGACTTTAAATTTAAAAATGAATCTCCATTTCTAAGTGGAATATGTGTGCAGCTATGAATGTACTTAATGCATTTTATGAAAGCAGATTTGATCCAAACAAAAGACGGTTTATTTTAGCTACAACCGCAGCAATGCTATCATCTAAATAAATAGCTCTGTTGTGATTGGTCGGCGGGTTCGGCTTGATTGACAGGTCGGAACTATGCATTAAGGCAACTGCTCTAGAATGCAGAAGGTTGTGGGTTCGAGTCCCACCCAAGCACAAATTGTTGACATAGTTCTTGGGAAAGAGCAATTAAGCTATTCCTAATTTAGAGAAGTAGTAACAAGCTGATCATTACAATACCTGAAAGCTGCTCATGATGACAAATGAATTCCAACAGGAGAGAGACATGTACGTGGAGTAGTCCAGGTGAGGCCAAACATGGGCAGCAACACAAGGGAGCTTCATAAACTGGTCCTGTTAAAAGGAAATCAAATGATCTATGAAATGCATGAGTATGTAAAGTTTACTCCTTAAAAGTTTGGACATTTGTGACCTGTTCATATCATGTTGCATATCAATGAAAAGCTCATACAATGACACCACATTTGTAACAGTCACTTGTTCGAAGGCTCAACAACTCTGTTGTGAATGCGGGTGGGTCTTTAACAGAATGTGCCAATACATGTGTTCAACAGAACAATCAACTTTCTATCCGTATAACAGAGAATAAGAAAAACATTGACTATTTTTCATGATGCTCATCCCACAAATACATGTTGATAACAAATGGGACATATTGTTAGAGAAATGAACAGGCTTTCCAATGATATAGCACACAATGCTAATAATACAGTAACAAAGACATGATCGACCAAACAAATTTTGCAAAAATCTTTGAAAGGAGTATTTATCTTTTTCAGCTTTCAGATTTCCCGAGCCACTGTGAGTGGCATGTCATAGTGAAAGACTTTTATCTAGAACAAGTAAATTATGCCTTTGCAGAAGCAAATACATTTGGAAGATAACATGTTGCAGTAATACAGTTATAATTTTGATTTTGATTAATGATAGTACACCTAGATGTGTTGGGGCAGGTTGGGGCATTCTGGGTAACATCATGATGAAACCATGGCCATTATGTGACTTCTAAAAAACCAAACTGGAACTCAGGTTCAGGGGAACACCATTCATGAATAAACATGAGCAAGGGCAAGAGGGGAAACATGTGTTGAAGCAATGAGTGTACTGGGGCATTCTGGGTAACATCATGATGAAACCATGGCCATGATGTGACTTCCAAAAAACCAAACTGGAACTCAGGTTCAGGGGGACACCATTCATGAATAAACATGAGCAAGGGCAAGAGGGGAAACATGTGTTGGAGCAATGAGTGTACTGGGGCATTCTGGGTAACATCATGATGAAACCATGGCCATGATGTGACTTCCAAAAAACCAAACTGGAACTCAGGTTCAGGGGGACACCATTCATGAATAAACATGAGCAAGTAGGACATGTGTTGGAGCAATCAGTGTATTGGGGCATTCTGGGTAACATCATGATGAAACCATGGCCATGATGTGACTTCTAAAAAACCAAACTGGAATTTAACTTCAGAGGGACACCATTCATGAATAAACATTAGCAAAGGGAAACACATGTGTTGGAGCAATGAGCGTATTGGGGCATTCTGGGTAACATCATGATGAAACCATGGCCATGATGTGACTTCCAAAAAACAAAACTGAAACTTAGCTTCATGGGGACACCATGCATGAATAAACATGAGCAACTTCAAAGTACTAAATTTAGCATGCAGCAGTACTGACATGTAAATAAGCAGCATATTAGCATAAATTTGATTAGGCAAGAATAGTGCTTTTTAGATGTCAGTATTAAATAATGATGCAGTAACATGTACATTGAGCAGTTGTTTGCATAAATTTGAATACAAAAAATTTAATATTACACAAACTATCAATGTTAAATGCCAATTAGTAGAAAATTTGTTTTTTTAACCACTTTTGTAAAAATTAATTTACATGTAATTTGCATGTAATTTGCATGTAATTTGCATGTAATTTGCATGTAATTTACATGTAATTTACATGTAATTTGACAGGATATTTTGATTAGATAGGACACCAACATATCAGTAATTTATTCCCACGGGTTGATCCACACTAAGCCTTTTCAAGCGTAAATTTGATTTCAGAATTTGAGAAAAAAAACAATTTGCAGAGAAAACCACAGAATCAACTTTTAGATAGAAAGTGTTTTTGTGATTGTGCGTCATTTTACTCCAATTTATTCCACATGGCTTTTTATTAAAGCGACGCGCATCAAAATTATGCATGAAAGAGCAGAGTGTGAATCCCCCCTAAATGTGGCCAAACCTTGCACCAGCCCCAGGCGACTAAAGACATTGTGTCACTCCCAAAAATGAAACTGGTCCAGAATTTGAAACCCAATGATATAGCGCCATAGGGCAAGATAGACTACTCTACCCCGACCTCCGTAGAAATTCAAGGCGCCATTTTAGTAAGAAAACTAGATGCGCCTCATGTCTGTTTGACATGACTTTTGCGGATGCTGATTTTTCTCTCATTCCAAGTTTGGTTGTTTCATTTCAATGGTGATTAGGTACCATACCAGATATTGTGTTCGTTACTTTGCTCAGGTACGCTCCCATGCAACAATTAGAGAAAAATTGGGTTCTTGGGGAAAACCTGAGGGAGTATACCACTGTGCCTTATAGCTCAGATGGTAGAGCATCTGCCTGGTGTGTCAGAGGTCTTGGGGAAAACCTGAGGGAGTATACCACTGTGCCTTATAGCTCAGCTGGTAGAGCATCTGCCTGGTGTGTCGGAGGTCTTGGGGAAAACCTGAGGGAGTATACCACTGTGCCTTATAGCTCAGCTGGTAGAGCATCTGCCTGGTGTGTCAGAGGTCTTGGGGAAAACCTGAGGGAGTATACCACTGTGCCTTATAGCTCAGCTGGTAGAGCATCTGCCTGGTGTGTCAGAGGTCTTGGGGAAAACCTGAGGGAGTATACCACTGTGCCTTATAGCTCAGCTGGTAGAGCATCTGCCTGGTGTGTCAGAGGTCTTGGGGAAAACCTGAGGGAGTATACCACTGTGCCTTATAGCTCAGCTGGTAGAGCATCTGCCTGGTGTGTCAGAGGTCTTGGGGAAAACCTGAGGGAGTATACCACTGTGCCTTATAGCTCAGCTGGTAGAGCATCTGCCTGGTGTGTCAGAGGTCTTGGGGGAAACCTGACGGAGTATACCACTGTGCCTTATAGCTCAGCTGCTGGAGCATCTGCCCAGTGTATCAGAGGTCTTGGGGGAAACCCGAGGGAGTATACCAGTGTGCCTCACAGCTCAGCTGGTGGAGCATCTGCCCAGTGTTTCAGAGGTCTTGGGGGAAATCTGAGGGAGTATACCACTGTGCCTTATAGCTCAGCTGGTAGAGCGTCTGCCTGGTGTGTCAGAGGCCTTATAGCTCAGCTGGTAGAGTATCTGCCCGGTGTGTCAGAGGTCTTGGGGAAAACCTGAGGGAGTATACCACTGTGCCTTATAGCTCAGCTGGTAGAGCGTCTGCCTGGTGTGTCAAAGGTCTTGGGGAAAATCTAAGGGAGTATACCACTGTGTTTTGTAGCTCAGCAGGTAGAGCGTCTGCCCGGTGTGTCAGAGGTCTTGGGGAAACCTGAGGGAGTATACCACTGTGCCTTATAGCTCAGCTGGTAGAGCATCTGCCCGGTGTGTCAAAGGTCTTGGGGAAAATCTGAGGGAGTATACCACTGTGCCTTATAGCTCAGATGGTAGAGCATCTGCTCGATGTGTCAGACGTCTTGGGGAAAATCTGAGGGAGTATACCACTGTGCCTTATAGCTCAGCTGGTAGAGCGTCTGCCTGGTGTGTCAGAGGCCTTATAGCTCAGTTGGTAGAGTATCTGCCCAGTGTGTCAGAGGTCTTGGGGAAAACCTGAGGGAGTATACCACTGTGCCTTATAGCTCAGCTGGTAGAGCATTTGCCCGGTGTGTTAAAGGTCTTGGGGAAAATCTGAGGGAGTATACCACCATGCCTTATAGCTCAGATGGTAGAGCATCTGCTCGATGTGTCAGACGTCTTGGGGAAAACTTGAGGGAGTATACCACTGTGCCTTATAGCTCAGCTGGTAGAGCATTTGCCCGGTGTGTCAAAGGTCTTGGGGAAAATCTGAGGGAGTATACCACTGTGCCTCATAGCTCTGCTGGTAGAGCGTCTGCTCGATGTGTCAGACGTCTTGGGGAAAACTTGAGGGAGTATACCACTGTGCCTTATAGCTCAGCTGGTAGAGCATTTGCCCGGTGTGTCAAAGGTCTTGGGGAAAATCTGAGGGAGTATACCACCATGCCTTATAGCTCAGATGGTAGAGCATCTGCTCGATGTGTCAAACGTCTTGGGGAAAACTTGAGGGAGTATACCACTGTGCCTCATAGCTCAGCTGGTAGAGCATCTGCCCGGTGTGTCAGAGGTCTCGGGTTTGAATCCTGGGTGCGGAAGCTGCTGTTACTATTTGCCACAACACAGATTACACCACGAGAGGCATGTCAAACAGACACAAGGCGCATCTAGTTTGCTTACTAAAATGGTGCCTTTACATACTTCACTTTATTAAATTGATTTCGCATGGGTGCGCTATCTTGCACTTTTGCTGCTATATCATCTTTGAGGAAGCCCTACCCATGCATGCCTATAAGCGGAAGCTAGACAAGTTTTACTACAGTGGAAAGTCACCATAAACGAGCATCGTATCTGAACCATAACAAGTGTTTGTTTTGGTGGTGTTTGATGCAAACAAATGGAATATTTCAAATACTATAATAGTTGGGACCGGAGCCATGAGCGATGTTCACTGTAGCAGAATGTTCTTTATGGTGTTCATTATGACGAATTTCCACTGTAATAAAATTGGAATGATGGCCAAAAACTCACCTCTCCTGTGTTTTCAGTATCCATGGCAACACGTTTGTAATATCAAGCTCCACAGTCTGTGGGCTCCATCTCCAATCTGTGAATACATAAGAAGAAAAAAATTAGCAACTGTGACAGAAATGCAACCAATCCAGGCTTTGACATAAACCGAGGCCACCGAGGCCAATGGCCTTATGCAATGCCCTCATGCAATGCTGAGTTGGCCCTGATGCCCATTTCAAGATACGCACTTTGAGGGCAAATTTCATGAGGCTTGCATACACCAATAACCAGTGCACATTGGAATGTTGGCCGTGGTGCCCCTCCAGTTGAAATTTTGTAGAAATCAAACATCAATACCCATTTGTTCCTCTATTTGAGGGTAAAAACTGTTGCTTATTTGGGGCGTGTGAGAGCTGGGAATTAATTTTTTTAAACGATATTTGTAGGCGTCCAAGTTACTATGACCCCGTTTTCACTGGAGAAATCGCTTCATTTGACAATTATTCGACGATGATTCGACGAAGAGTTTTCCTGATGTGAACGCACACCTCTTCATTCGACAATGATTAGAATCGCTGTGTGTCAAGCGGCCAGCAAGCGTTGTTTTTGACGCCCCACTGAAAAACCACACGGCGCGTCTAGATGCCCATGTACGACCTCCCACAGCTTCATTTGATCTTCGTTAGCGGTTGCTTATAATGTGTACGGTACTGCTCTTCATTCGATCTTAGTTCGATCTTAGTTCGATCTTAGTTCGATCTTAGTTCGATCTTAGATCGATCTTAGATCGATCTTAGATCGATCTTAGCTCGATCTTAGATCGATCTTAGATCGATCTTAGATCGATCTTAGCTCGATCTTAGATCGATCTTAGCTCGATCTTAGCTCGATCTTAGCTCGATCTTAGTTCGATCTTAGTTCGATCTTAGTTCGATCTTAGTTCGATCTTAGTTCGATCTTAGTTCGATCTTAGTTCGATCTTAGTTCGATCTTAGTTCGATCTTAGTTCGATCTTAGTTCGATCTTAGTTCGATCTTAGTTCGATCTTAGTTCGATCTTAGTTCGATCTTAAGCGGGCCTCCCACTGTGCGATTTTTGCCACGAATTTCCTACGAATTGGTACGATTATCGGGGACTGTCTATAGACTCTACACACAATCGTACCCAATCGTACCAATTCGTATGAAATTCGTGGCAAATATCGCACAGTGGGAGGCCCGCTTTAGTTCGATCTTAGTTCGATCTTAGTTCGATCTTAGTTCGATCTTAGTTTGATCTTAGTTCGATCTTAATTCGATCTTAGTTCGATCTTAATTCGATCTTAGTTCGATCTTCGTTCGATCTTCGTTAAGTGATATGTGAACGTTCGCTTCATTAACTAACGATGATTAACTAATCTTCGTCGAACGAAGCGATTCTTCTAGTAAGAACGGGTCTATACCAACATTTACGTTAAAGAATAATCACATTTTCTTCTTCCAAAAATGCATTCTGTTACTGAGTTATAACAGTTATAATCATTATTTATGCACACATGCACCAGCGCCCTCTATTGCTGCACTTACATATGACTCTACGCATGATTCAGTTTCAAGGACGTGTGATCATGATGCTTAAAAAAGTCATTTTGAAGGAAAGAAGTAATGGTAACTTCTGAAATCTTACCAGTAGGCAGTAGCGCGAAGGATAGCTCGTCCGGCGACACATGCATGGTCGAGACAACTCGACTCCCACACTCTGATTCTGAACAACTCAACAACTCAACAAGTCGTCCGTCATGTCCGTCGGCCACCAGTCACGCATCCAAAATTAATTGACACAACACAGTTTGCAATGAAAACTGTTCCTTACTTGTTTTGCCATTGAACATGCAGTCGTCAAGCAGTAGAAAGTCCGGGAAAATGCACATTATTTTGCTTATTTTAACCATTTATTTTGCTTTTTCGTAATCTTCTGTCCCCATTTTGTCAAAACATGACGTTGAGGGCGCTGTCGAAAGCTAGAGTTGAATAAGTCCCTCAAGGAGACTGCAGTTTTTACTTGCCGCTTCAGCTTTCTTGAATTATTTGTGCCGTGTCTCTTTTTGGAGAAATCCACTTAAGTCCATAACAATTAATTATTCATGTCCGTTATTTTTGATTTTATTTTATTGCCATCTCAACTTTGTTTTAATTACAAAGAATTAACCTTGCGGTTTTCTGGAGACTTGTATCTCGTCTTGAAGATATATTCTCGTCTTGAAGAAACAAATCATCTTTAAAGAGGGCCTAAACCTAAGAGGTATGGACCATTTCCAGTAGGCCTACTTATGAAGATCATTCACATTTCCAAATATGAGGGGGGAAAATGTAAATTTTGTCCCATAAATCCGAAATGAAAAATAAAACAAAGGAGTTAGCCTTTAACGATTTTCTAATTCTCGAAATGCTTTAGAAATTACGTAAAATGCAAGATGAACATCTTTCGCAAATTCGAGCGTTAATTGTTATGTCAGTTATTTTACAATTTCTGTAAGCGATGCGAATATTTTAACAACACAATCAAACAAAAATCTCAAAAAATGATCGTTATTTTAGCTCAAATGCTGGCGCAACGCGTAACGCGGTGCGCGTGCGTTCTATATAAACGCGACGCGCGCGCTGGAACATAATCATTTGAAAGTTGAAGAATTATGATTTTTTTTGTTTCGCTTGGCTGATTTGTTTCAACATTTCTTGCTTTGAAATAGCGGTTTCCGTACCTGTCATGCATGTAAAAACATAACGATCTATCGACGAATAAGCGTTTATTAATAACTCTGTCTTTAGAGTATCAACCCACAACCAGACGCTTATTTTCCCAGTGGTGGGAAAGCGATTTTGTGTAACATCGATCTCCCTTTCTCAAAATGAAGTTTTGCTTCCTTCTGACGTTGTTCCTGTCCATAACATTCATCGTCGTCGATGCTCAGAAAAATAAGGATGAGACGTCTACGCTATCCACGCCAAAACACCGACAGATAGGTCTGGGGAAGGAAAACCCTCCAGCCGGAAAAAAACAACCTAAGACGGTGCCAACTCGCAAACCAGAAACTCAACGGAATAGTTTCAATAATCTTCAACAGCAAAAACAGCTTCAAGAACGCACCAGACAAAATCTCCCCAAAACGTACCCGGCCAACCCACCCAAGACGCCTAAAGTTAGGCCCAATCCTAGACCTAGAAAGAGATACCGCCAACACCTCGAGAATCAGTTTCTTCCAGGACGGCAATGGAAAAGACGCGGAAACTTTGGCGAGACGAGACAAGACGGAGCTTCACAGAAGAACCCGCAACGCTCACGGTGGGCGTTGAGAAACAGACGTCTCAAAAATTTTCTTAAGAGGAGGGGGTACGGACAGAAACAAAGAGACGAGCTCTTAAAGTCTCAGACGGTCCTAAGATCAAGACAAGGGATGCACTACACTCCTCTTGGAGTGGCAGCCCCCGTGGGACCCATCGAAAGGGACAGGGTAATGCAGAAGAAATATGGAAAGTACTTCGGCGAAGAAAGTGGTAAGGAATAACGTGCAGTAGTCAAACCCCGTTAATAGTCAAAATTGTATGTCAACTTGTGTTTTTAGCAAGAACAACAGAACACCAGTCAATTGTAATGCACATCAGATAAGAATTTGACTGCTAGGGTAGGTGTGGGTATTTTTGATCAGGGGGAGAATTCGATCAGCTCAAAGCTGTCACTTAATAAAAAGTAGAAAAATGTCCTGAGACCAACTCAAAGTAGGCTAGTTATGGCCTGCGACTCTTCTCCTTTCTCCTACCCGTTTTTATAAAGCAAAAACAAATTGGATTAAGCACAGTTTTCCGCTAAACAGCTTTATGAAATTGGCCCACGTCATTTGAATTTTGCAAATTAGCAGAAACAATGTATTCAAGAGAAAAATGAGGAACGAAGCATGGTTTCCTTGGTATAGACCGTATCGAATAGCCGCCATTTCGTGGGGCAGTTTCTTTGTTCCTTGAGGACATGCATGGTTGCACATATTGTGCTTCCATTGTTGAACGGTTTAAGTAACAAAAGGTGCCCCACGAAATGGCGGCTATTCGATACGATCTATAGACGTTCAGCGAATGATGTCCTCTCAGAGGGCGCCTATATATTCAGTCAGTCTTAGAATGTAAATTAGTCATTACAAACAGAAGTGTCCTAAAATCAACGATTGCCAAAAAGTGTATATATATTGCTGAATAGACCATTTGCATCGACCATGACAGTGACAGGTTTTCGTATTTCCAAAGTGCCTATACTGAACGCACGGTGACAACGTGGCTGCCCCTTGTCCTGGCCGCCCGTGCAAAGAGCCTACACAAAATGCCTCAAGAGATGAGTGTTTATTTTGCAAATACCACGATGAATATTGAAATTTCTGTCAATTGTTTTGCAGGTGACGCGAAATTCATCCCGCCAAAACCGCTCTTTGAAAACTGCTTCATGCAAGCTATGTCAAGCCGTTCGTTTTCAACCAGTTGTAATGACGATGGGACATACAGCTCGAAGCAGTGCCACAACCAAAGGTAAGAAATTGGCACCTTGCGCATTTAGCGTCACACTGACTATGGGCGCCATCTTGGACGCCAAGGAACGCATCTAATTGGTCGATTGTTGCGCGTGTCACGCGCACATCGCGTTGCTACGCAAGACGGTCACCCTCTCTTACGTACTTGCTTTTTATTTAATTTTTTTAGCAACGCATGCGGTTCCTAAGTTTTCAATCAATGGACAATACAAATTCTGCTGACGACAAAGGTTTTTTAGATCCCAATTTCTTGTTTTCATTTCTGATAATACAAGGTTGACCACGCCAATGGTCCCTGGGTCGATTTCACAAAGCGCTACTAGGGTCACTCTTCTTATCTTGGGACGTCAGTATGGGAATTAGGACGCATTTGAACTCGTCTTTATACTTTTGTGAAATCGATCCCAGGTCTCAGTCGCTAGTTGATAATTTGTACTAACTGGCGAGACCTGTTACTTAATTGATTTAAATACATGACCATCATTATGATAGCTTTTCAAACAGTAAGTAGGACTGTCCCAGTACTTTTTGAGTCACCTCTAACCTTTAACCTGCAGATGGGGCATAATTATAGTGCCACTTTCTGGAACTCTGTTAGCACCTTTCCCCTACATTTGACACCATGAGGCATTTTTGTTAATAGACCGTATCGAACAGCTGCCATCTTGTAGGGCAGTTTCTGTTCCTTGAGGACATGCATGGTTGCACATTTGGTGCTTTGTTGACCAATTTAAATGTCAAAAGTTGCTCTACAAGATGGCAGCTATTTGATACAGTCTATATATAAAACAGTTCCTTCTGAAAACGACCACAAAATCTAAATCTTCCCTTGTTGTATCCCCTTTTCCCCAGGTGCTGGTGTTCCAACAAGCATGGTCAACAATCGAAGCACTCAGGCGGTCTTCATGGCGATGGAATATTTCGCGGAGTCAAAGCGCTGACTCTGATATGTTGATCTCAAGACCCCAATGAACCTGAAGCACAATGACGTCACTTTTTTTTTTTAAATACGTGATTTCCTATGGCCCTATGCCATCTGGTACCCTGAGACTTCCCCATAGGTTTGTGCATATATATATATATATATAAACAAACCGTGACGTCATTATGTTTCAGGTCCATTTCTAGATGGATCGGATGTAGTCATGTAGATACAACATCTTCAACATGAAGATTACCCATATCATTTTAAAGGAAAACACACACAAGTGTCTGTGGCAGGCCAAGCCTAGGAAAAGCCCTCCAAGGTTCAGGCAGTGTTGTTAAAGGTCATACACTATTCAACTTAATAAAGTCTAAGTACATTGTAAATTGAAACCTCGTTTTGAACGCAAGTGGTGAATTAGACCTTGAGAGGAAAATTTAAATCAAATGTAAAAACAGCTAAAAGTATGAACGATATTAAAGACACGCTTGGAACATAACTCGCCACTGCTATGATGTGTCCCCACTGTTTCGTCTTTTATTGCATACTGAATTCGGAAAATTAATATTGGAATTACTATGTCTTAAATATGCATTTTAGCTCTATTGATCACGTTCACAGACGCCATCTTTGTAGGAAAAAATGCCACTGCGTATATTAAACGCCATAAAGTACGCACACGCTGAACATGTTCTAAACACGCACGCGTGTTGCTCGAAATTTGTTTGAAATACGGCGCAACCACTGCGCGTCACAAAAAATTACGCTCAAAATCATGATGCACGTGGCAATTTGTAAGAAGTGACGTCATTTGAACGTGACAATTATAATATTCCCATTATAATACCCTCGCAAAACTTTTCATATTTACTGAAAGGTCTTACAATGCCCTGCCAGTGAAAAGCCCAGCCTGGCCCACGGCCGGGCCATCAGGCTTGAGGGCCCAATTTCATGGAACCCGTTAGCACAAAAATTTGTTCAGCACAGAATTTCTTTGCTCTGTAAAATGGGTTACCAGCCAAAATTGTATGTCAAATTGTATTTTTAGGAACAGGAGCTAACTATCAGTAAATACATATCACATAAGATTTTGGCTGGCAACCCAGTTTTGTAAAATAAAGCAAAGAAATTCTGTGCTAAACAAATATTTGTGCTAACGGTTTCCATGAAATTGGGCCCTGAAATCTAGCTATTGTCTGCTGTCCAAAAGGTCTGGTGAGACCCTGCCAGTAAAAAGCCCAGCCTGGCCCGGGCTTATACACAACTTTCCTGTAGTATAAGCATGCTTATTAAGCAGCATCATGAAATTGACCCCAGTTTAACGGCTGAGGTTATAAGCCAGGCACTCCGTGCTTTCCCATCACATAGCCCGTGTACGAACCCGTCATAGTTATGGAAGGAATGTACCCAATTGATGTACATCGTGTACGTGCAGGTGCATACACATCCACATTCGGGCCCTTGCAGCTGTGAACTGTGCGATTCGCATTCGGGTCATGCATGGAGTGCCTGGCTTATAGCCTCTCCCCAGTTCAACACCCTTTAACTGTTTTCCCCTAACCTTCTGCAAACAAAACAAAATGCAACCTTGTTTCCAATTATTCCACAATTACTTCAAAGCTTATCGGAAATAAATCGGTTTCAGATTAAAATAGTTTAAGCTCATCGCAGAATGCTAACGATCATAACCCAATTTCATGTTGTTGTTTAGCAGCATTGTTTAGCACAAAAAAATTGCGTCGAGAATAAACAGGTTACCAGCTTAAATATCATGCCGTCTGTGTTAATTTTTGACTGGCATTCTGTCAATTTTCGCTAAGCATGAAAATTTGCCAAGCAGTATTTCAATTTCTGATGAATAGCTCCATGAAATTGGTTTCTGATCAAGGAAGTCCAAATAGAAAGCCGTTAGCCTTTGCACGACAAGATGTTAAAACCACTTTGAGAAGACAAGGGGCCAATTTCACGACGCTGCATGTTTAAGTGCTAGCTGAAAAAGTGTGCTTACTGTAGCAGAAAAGTTGTGCTAACTTTAAAGGCCTATGTATCATTTTGCAAGATAAAACTTTTTACAGATTCGTGGAATAAGAGTGTAACATATATAAGGAAGAATGTTTGTAAACTAGCCTGAAGACATTTTAGCTACTTAGATGCATCAATGCTTCAGAAAACCTTGAAATTATATATATGGATTTTGTGTACAAGTGAATGGTAAAAAAGTCCCGTGCACGGGACTTTTTTTTATAAAACCACCTTCGGTTGTCAATTTCAAGCATGAAATACCATTTTGGACGGAAATAAATTCATGTGGTGTTTGTTACCATTGCTATCAACACTTTGAGTGAGGTTTTTCTTGTCAACTCATGAAAAACAAAATTTGGTCATTGCAAATGATACAATGGGCCTTTAAGTCTATTTTACGAACGCGGCGTGCAGAAGCATGGCATGGCATGCTTGGAAACGGACATATAGTTGTGCCAACAGTGTTTAGCAAATTTTGCCTCTGAAGCTAGCAAACATTTAGCAGTGTTTAGCAGAGCCTCCGTTAGCATAGTAAACAGTGCCATGAAATTGGCCCCATGTCCTTCTGGAAACTCATTACATAACCTCTGTCCTGTTCCCAGGCTCATTCACCTGAAAGTAAACAGGTCATGAGTCTGGTGCACTGAATGGTACCTCATAACAATAGAGGCTTTCAATTGCTGACATTGTTTTTGTGTTGCCCCAAGTCACACATGAGTCTTTCCACAGTAAAGGGGTATTTTGGCAACACGGACCATATTTTCCAGAAAATACCTTTGTCTGGTCTCAAAATAAAAGAAATAAGTTTCAGTTGTTCTGAAGAGATAACCTAACAGGGTTACAAATAGTGTGACAACATGCCTTTTAAAAAACCGTGTACAAATTTCCAATATACGCTTGTAACCGGGACGGCCTAAAATGTAACACAAGTGTCCGTCCCGGTTACGAGCATATATTGGAAATTTTTACACAGGGTTTTTAGAAAGGAATGTTGTCACACTATGTGTAACCTTTTAGGGCCTAAGTTATCTTTTCAGAACAACGGAACTTTTATTTCGAAACCAGACAAAGGTTTTCCTCGAAAATATGGTCTGTGTTGCCAAAATGCCCCCTTTACTGTGGAAAGACCCATATTCATTAAACTCTGTGACGTAATATTCAATATGTCATACCACAATGTTTACTATAATTTGTTGAATCGTTGTGTTCATGTCATTCGTTGAACCGTTGTGTTTTAAAGCAAAGGCATGTCAGCAATGCGCGCGCGCCAAATTCGTGCCACGAAATACGCAGCTCCATGCATTTGTTATGGAGCTGCATATTCCGTGGCACAAATTTGGCGCGCGCGCGGATTGCTGACGAGCCTTGCCTTTAAAGAATAGGCTTGGGCAAATCGTCTCTAGAATTGATTAAAAATTATTCAAAGTTAAGAATCGGAATCACGATTTTTGTCTTTTTTGGAGGAATCGATTACCCATTATCCTGCATGCCTGGCGATTGTAAGAAGTTGCCGGCGATTCCGATTGTTAATGGATGCAGAAATCACAAATTCCAGGGGCGGTATTCAATTCAATACTTAATCCAAACATATAAGAATTTTACTTAGTTTTTGGCTCAAGTAAAATTCTTAGCCAAAATCGGTATTCAATTCGTAAGTGGCTAAGTTTTGTACTTAGATTCAAATGGTTCTTTTTGATAAAGTATTTCACTTAAATTTGAGCAGGCAGGAAAGCACACTTAAGTAAATTATTGCATACATCACTCGCACACTTTAACCGGTTTTGTTTGGGTGCGCGTGTAGCGCGTTTTGCGTGAGAAAAACGCGCATGAGAAGGCGCAGTTTATGGTGCGTCTCACGCTGTATTCGATTGGCTGTTGAGGGAGTTCTGTGCTCTGCGTTAATTTCTAATGTCACGATTTATCTAAGTATTTTACTTACTAAAGTAAAATACTTAGAAGGCTTTGAATACGAGATAGGACATTTTCTTAGCCAAGCCATATACTAAGTAAAGTTTTTACTTAATTTAAGTATTGAATTGAATACCTCCCCAGGAATTTACTTTTGTTTTGAAAGTGAAATCAAATCCAAACAGAATTCAATTTTCTAAGTGGAATCACCCAAGCCTATTCAAGAAACAACCTCAAACTGAGTTTTGGTTACAGGAAAATCAAATTGTACGTCAAGACTTGACATTTAGGCCAAAGAGATAAATTAGATTTTAGACTGGAAAAACTGTCGCAAAATTCCAGATCTACGTCAACCCTGTGACAAGACTAGCCACACATAAATAAATCCTGTTTTTTAATCTTAAGAATTTCTCTCCTCTTTCTAACTACCCAAAACCTTCCAAATAAGGGAGTTATAACCAAAAACCTTGTCATGGAAACGTTCAAAATCTGTTAAAGTATCTGTTACTGAGGACCAAACGATGGAATTTTACCGGAGGCAAAATACTTCCGAAAGAAAAATAACTCTAGACTAAAATAGTTTAGTTTGATGAGCATTACCTCAAGGATATTTAAATATTAGAAAGTCTGATCTCCCTTTTCTTAAGATTTAAATATTCCATTATCTATTCTTATAAATTCTTTAAGTCAAAGTATTACAAAATTTGTCTGGTTTTTAATATTTCTTCTTAAATAATTTTTTTTTATTATAAATGTGTTTCCAGAAAATAAAATAATATCTCATCTCGGAAATTCTCCCAAAAAAACTTCTTAAAATTAACTTTCTTTTGGAGACTTTCCCTGGGGGAAACCTTTAATCTTTTACATCCTTTTTTTTCAAAATCTTGATTTTCATGCTCGTTTTTATAAAAACTGAGACGGAGAATTATAACATTCCATATTTTAATTACTTTTTATCGAAACGCAAAGGGAACTTAAATTTATCACATGCAAACTTCATGCAAAATATTTTAATCTTAGAATTCATCTGACTCAGTATACACCAATCCGGTAACTAATATCTCCTCCCTGCATATCCGCCATAGCTGGGGGCGTCCAGTGCATGGGCTGTGCGTTTTGTGTTGCTGTTAGAACGAAAAGCGCTCATCCATTACATGCACGAACGAGCCTCCTTCGCGTATACGCAACGCGCCCGCCTTTGCGTACACGCGACGCGCCCGCCTTCGCGCGCACACAACCCTACAAAGACGCGCAACTTGTTCGAAGTAAACAAATGCAGCTTCAGCAACAACAAAAACATACAGTTCATTCAGTGGAAGCCCCCCAGCTATGGCGGATATACAGGGAAGAAGACCTTATTACCGGATTGGTGTATAGACTGAACCGGTAACTAAGGTCTCCTTCCCGGTATATCCGCCATAGCTGGGGGGTGTCCAATGCATGGGGGTCTTTCTATAAATTAGGGGTCCAATGTTGGTGTCCCCCGTTACATTTTACATCTCGTTTTTGTAAATTCAGGACACATTCTTTAAATCCTTTTCATCTCAAAGAGTGAGTACATAAAGTACAATTCATAGAAAATGGTTTAAAATCCAATTGAATGATTTTTGTACGAAAAATAACACATATCAGCTGTAACGGGGGACACTAAATGTCACACTTTTGGACCCCTAATTTATAGAAAGACCCATGGGTTGTGCATTTTGTGTTGCTGTTAAAACGAAAAGCGC